>CM026564.1:15727219-16328965 GCA_015143295.1 Tetracentron sinense | reverse complement strand
GAGGAGGAGAGAGTAGCATGGGCAGCTTTCATGCTAGAAGGCGAAGCCCATCATTGGTGGTTGTCCGCACTGAGGATGAGAGATTTGACCATGCAGGGTCTACCTTGGACTTGGGATGAGTTCAAGAATACTTTTTACCAGAAGTATTTTCCGATTGGAGCGCGGAAAGAAAGAGAGAGAATCATCAACCCTGAGTAAGGTTTGATGTCGGTGGCACAATACGAGGCCAAGTTCTCGGAGTTGTCGAGATTTGCGCCTCATATGGTTGCTACTGAGGCAATGAAGGCGAGAAGATTTGAGCAGGGCTCAAGGATGTAGATTATGGAAAAGGTTTCCGTTTTCAGGCATACTACCTACCCTGAGGTAGTAGACAAGGCCTTATTGGTCGAGGCCAATTCGGAGACAGTGTCCAAGAAGAGGGAGTTGGCGAGAGGCCAAGCTAGTAGTTCAGCACCTCCAGAGAGGCGGACTCGCTATCAGTATGCGTGGCCAGCACCACCGATGAGGCCATCTTATGCGCCTCCAGCTCCACGGCAGTATATGCCTCAGGCACCGAGACCTCAGGCTCTTCCAGCCCCACGGCCTGTTGCACCTCAGACGATGAGGTATGCTCCACTTCCGGCCCCTCCGACTTATGCACACGAGGTCTGCACTTCATGCGGCCGAAGGCACCCGGCAGGGGATTGCCGAAGGGCATCGGGTGGATGTTTTCATTGTGGTCGCCAGGGCCATATGATCAGGGATTGCCCCAGTCGGCATTTACCAGGCCAGTCTCAGGGGATTAGTCCACCAGCACGCCCAGCAGGATCATATCAGGCGTCATCTCAGACTACCCGGTCTACACCTCAGTCTCGCCAGGCGAACCAGGGGCGTGTATTTGCTTTGACAGAGGGTGATGCACTTGCATCTGAGGATGTGGTGCAAGGTACGCGTTTGAAATTATTTTCGTTATTCGTGATTGATATGTTGTGTTTTATTCCTTGTGTACATACTTGGTATGATATGTATATATACCTAAGTGTATACTCTGTTGATGCATGGATTAACTCCGCTGGTTAAAATTTCAGGAACCCTACTAGTCAATGAGTATTTGGCTCGAGTATTGATTGATACCGGGTCTACTCATTCGTTTGTCTCGCCGAGTTTTTCAGAAGGTTTTTCTGCAGGGCCAAGTCAGCTAGAACCGGAGTTAGCCATTTCGACTCCTCTCGGCAAAACAGTATTGGCAGATAAAGTGTATAGAAATAGTGTGGTCCAAGTTGGAAGCCACGAATTGGCGGTTGATCTCGTCGTCCTTGGATTCTAAGACTTTGATGTTATATTGGGAATGGATTGGTTAGCAGCACATCATGGGCATGTAGCTTGCTTTGAGAAAATGGTACTCTTCAAGCCTGTAGAAGGAAAGCCATTCCACTTTCGCGGGTTGAAAAGTAGATCTATTGCTCGTTTTGCGGCGTTGAGCTTAGCTAACCCCGAGGTAAAGGACTCATCGACTATTCCGCTTGTGAGTGAGTTCCTGGATGTATTTCCAGAGGAGTTGCCAGGATTGCCTCCAGATAGGGAGATTGAGTTTATGATCGAGCTTGCACCAGGCACAGCTCCTGTTTTCAGAGCTCCATATAGGATGGCCCCTATTGAACTCAAGGAGTTGAAGACTCAGTTGGAAGAATTGCAATGCCTTGGCTTCATTCGACCAAGTGTCTCACCGTGGGGTGCCCCGGTGTTGTTTGTTAAGAAGAAAGATGGCTCGATGCGGATGTGTGTCGATTACCGGCAATTGAACAAAGTCACCATAAAGAATAGGTATCCCTTGCCTAGGATTGATGACTTGTTCGATCAGTTGAAGGGAGCGAGATTTTTCTCGAAGATAGATCTTCGATCGGGTTATCACCAGTTGAAGATTAAGGTGGAAGATGTTCCCAAAACTGCTTTCAGGACTCGATATGGGCACTACGAGTTCTTGGTGATGCCTTTTGGACTCACGAACGCGCCGGCAGCCTTTATGGATTTGATGAACCGGGTGTTCCGGTCATATCTTGATAGGTGCGTGATTGTATTTGTTGATGACATTTTGGTTTATTCCCAGACACGGGAAGATCACACACGCGACCTATGCCTTGCTTTGGAAATGCTAAGAGAACACAAGCTATACGCCAAACTTAGCAAGTTTGAGTTTTGGTTGGAAGAGGTGGCATTCCTAGGCCACGTGGTTTCTGCAGAAGGTATCTCGGTGGATCCGAAGAAGATCGAAGCAGTTATGAGTTGGGCGAGGCCCAAGAGTGTTACTGAGATACGGAGTTTTCTTGGATTGGCAGGCTACTACAGGAGATTCGTAGAGGGTTTCTCTAGCCTTGCAGCACCACTCACTTACCTGACAAGGAAGAACGCCAAGTTTGTATGGAGTGATAAGTGCGAGATCAGTTTCACGGAACTGAAGAAGAGGCTTACTACAGCCCCCTATCCTTACTATGCCATCTGGACCTTATGGGTATGAGGTGTACAGTGATGCCTCACACGTTGGACTTGGATGTGTGCTTATGCAACACAAGAAAGTCATTGCCTATGCATCAAGGCAGTTGAAGGAGCATGAGAAGAATTATCCCACGCACGACTTGGAGCTTGCGGCGGTCGTGTTTGCACTTAAGATTTGGCGTCATTACCTTTATGGGGTGGAGTTCTATGTGTTCACTGATCACAAGAGTCTCAAGTATCTCTTTTCCCAAAGGGAGCTGAATCTAAGGCAACGGCGTTGGATGAAATTTTTGAAAGACTATGATTGTACCATTCAATTCCACCCGGGTAAATCAAATGTAGTGGCAGATGCTTTGAGTAGAAGACCTCAAGGGTTGTTAGCAAATATGTTGGTTCAAGAATGGAAGCTACTAGAAGATTTGGCAAATCTGGACATCAGTGTGAATGACTCTGTCCGTGGTCCTACCTTGGCAAATGTTACGGTTCGGCCGTACATTATAGATTTGATCCAAGAATATCAAGCCATGGATGCTGAATTGTTGGCTTATCGGGACAAGGAAGTTGCTAAGGGTAGTGAGGACTTCTCTCTCACTAGTCGGGGTGCTATCACATTCAAGGGAAGACTGTGCGTCCCAGGCAATGCAGATCTTCGAAGAGAAATTTTGGATGAAGCACACCGTTCGAAGTACACAGTGCACCCAGGGGGTACAAAGATGTACCGGAACCTCAAGAGTCATTTTTGGTGGCGGAATATGAAGAGAGAGGTTGCAGAATATGTGGCACGGTGCTTAGTGTGCCAACAGGTGAAAGCAGAACACATGCGACCCGCCTGTCTATTGCATTCCCTTCCGATTCCCGAGTGGAAATGGGAGAACATATCCATGGATTTCATAGTTGGCTTGCCAAAGACGGCAAGGGGCTCAGATGCGATATGGGTAGTAGTGGATCGTTTGACAAAGTCCGCTCATTTCTTACCCTACCGAACTACTTTCAACTCAAGTCAGTTGGCTGCACTATACATCAAGGAAGTAGTTAGATTGCACGGAGTGCCTGTAAGTATTGTGTCGGATCGGGATCCAAGATTCACGTCAAGATTTTGGAAAAGTTTCCAGGAGGCTATGGGTTCCCGACTTGATTTCAGCACCGCTTTTCATCCACAGACGGATGGACAAACCGAGAGAGTGAACCAAGTCATTGAAGACATGCTTCAGGCTTGTATGTTGGATTTCAGAGGCAGTTGGGAAGAGCACTTGCCATTGGTTGAATTTGCCTATAATAACAGCTATCAGGCAAGTATTCAAATGGCACCATTTGAGGCCTTGTATGGGTGAAGTTGTAGGTCTCCTCTCTATTGGGATGAGGTAGGCGAAAGGAAAGTACTTGGTCCGGAGTTGATTGAGCAAACTGCAAACACAGTTAAGATCATCCGGGATCGATTGAAAGCCGCTCAAGATCGCCAGAAAAGTTATGCGGACACACGCCGTAGGGACTTGGAATTTCAAGTAGGGGATCAAGTTTTTGTGAAAGTATCTCCTAGCAAAGGGATCATGAGATTTGGGAAGCGAGGCAAGCTCAGTCCTCGGTATGTTGGGCCTTTTGAGATTATCACACGGGTTAGTGAAGTTGCTTATCGAGTAGCTCTTCCACCTCACATGGCTACAGTTCATAACGTCTTCCATGTGTCCATGCTTCGGAAGTATCTTGCGGATCCTTCGCATGTCATAGACTTGGAACAGTTGGAGATTCGAGAGGACCTCACCTTGATTGAAAAGCCAGTCCAGATTTTAGATCAAAGAAATTAGGTGCTTCGCAACAAGACAATCCCTTTGGTTCTTGTGCAATGGCAACACCATGCTCGGGAAGAAGCTACATGGGAGCGTGAAGCCGAAGTCAAAGCAAAGTACCCAGAATTACTTGTATGAGTTTCTGTGTGAAGTCTGTATATGACTTGTAATGTCCTTTTTGATTTGTAATGCAAGTAGTGTCTGAATTTCGAGGACGAAATTTTTGTAAGGGGGGAGGATGTAGAGCCCCAGACTTTTTCATGCTTAATACATGACACTTTCGTTGTCATCTTGCCTTTTAAGAGGTATGATTAATAAATGAGGAAGAATTTGGAAATTTCGAAATGTCAGAATTGTTCCTCTTCGAAGTACGAACACAACGCAAGTTGAATCATCAAAATCGGACGAACGAGTCAAAAGATATGGCCAAAACAGTCTGTACCTGTAGGAAATCGTAGCACAGACAATGTACTCTGATAACGTATACTGTGTGCATCCGTTGTACAACTCACCACGGGCACGTTGTGTAGCTCACCACGGGTACGTTGTACAATTCACCACGGGCACGTTGTACAGCTCACCACGGGTACGTTGTACAACTCACCACGGGCACGTTGTACATGAGACAATGGCACTATTCACGGCACCACGAGTTGCACTATTCACGGCACCACGAGTTGCACTATTCATGGCACCACGAGTTGGCACTATTCATGGCACCACGAGTTGCACTATTCACGGCACCACGAGTTGCACTATTCATGGCACCACGAGTTGGCACTATTCATGGCACCACGAGTTGCACTATTCACGGCACCACGAGTTGCACTATTTATGGCACCACGAGTTGGCACTATTCATGGCACCACGAGTTGCACTATTCATGGCACCACGAGTTGGCACTATTCATGGAACCACGAGTTGCACTATTCACGGCACCACGAGTTGCACTATTCATGGCACCACGAGTTGGCACTATTCATGGAACCACGAGTTGCACTATTCACGGCACCACGAGTTGCACTATTCATGGCACCACGAGTTGGCACTATTCATGGCACCACGACTTGGCACTATTCATGGCACCACGAGTTGCACTATTCACGGCACCACGAGTTGCACTATTCATGGCACCACGACTTGGCACTATTCATGGCACCACGAGTTGCACTATTCACAGCACCACGAGTTGGCACTATTCACGGCACCACGAGTTGGCACTATTCACAGCACAATGTGTTCAGCACTATTCACGGTCCTCGCGTCATTGCAAAAATCCCAGTAAGGGTATTACGGTCTTTTTTCAGTTCACTCTTACCTTAAGAGTTTAACCCGAGCCTTTAGGGCGTCATTCAACACTTAGAGAGTTTGAGAGAATAGAAGAAAGAGGAGAAGGCGATTCCAATCTAGGGTTTCCATTTTGGAGAGAAATCAAAGGGTTTTGAGACCCTAGATCAACCTCAAGCCCGTTTTCTTCAAGATTTCGGTGCAAGCATTCATGGAGCTCACAAATCAAGCTAGGGCAGCAACTCACGGCCATTTGGAAAGAGGGTTTCTTCCTCATTTCTTCAAGGTCGGTGCTTCTTACTACCCTCCTAGTTATAGTTCCTCTTTCCCCTTCTTTTCTCTTCATTTTCTTTCATTTACACATGTGCTATGAGATGGATGAATGGTAAATGGTAAATGGTGAATGGTGAATGGTGAATGGAGATGGGATGGGCGATTGGATGCCAATGGTTGTGTGTGATGAACAAATGGGGAAGGGCATTGTTCCAATAATGAACGTACATGTATGATTTGAGTAAAACCCATCTAGAAAAGCATGTTGTAGGGTAAATCCATAATGAACACACCATGTTTGATGAAATGCCAAGGTGAACACAGTGAGCTGAAAATCTGGAAATGCATGCCTAATAAATTATGAATATTGCTAGGGACTATGATAGTGTGTTTCCTGCTTTCCCATAATGCTATGAATATTACATTACTCAATCTTTGATGCTATATGTGTTGTGAAATTACCCAAATGTCATCTTTAAATTTGAATGCAAGTATGTACACGGTTTCCACGAGCACGGCATGCATGGCATGATTTATCGAGGTTTTCAAGAACATGGTTAGAGGTGGGACATATTCTACAATATGTTTTACCTCGCTTTTCACAAGAAGACAAGAACCAACATTCCACGAGGGGTCTCCCCTCACTCACAAGTGCATATCATGAAGAAGGGTCTCCCTTCCCTCGCAAGTACATACATATCATAAAGAAGGGTCTCCCTTCCCTCGCAAGTGCATTGCATAAAGAAGGGTCTCCCTTCCCTCTCAAGGCATCTCACAAGGACACCTCACAAGGATATCTCACAAGTTACATGATCACAAGCAAGCACGCATGACATGCATGACATGACACGACATACAAGAATCAAGCAAGATAGACATGACAAGCTTTCAAGTACAAAAAGATATTTCAAGTCAAGTCAAGTGCACGATGTTTCAAGAGGATTTATCGGTTTTCTACAAATTACAAGCATGATTATAAACTGCTTTACTTCCTTGTATGATGTGAATTGTTTCCGTTTGACATATATGAATTGCTCCTGATTATGTATTGCTATTTCTACGCTATAATTGTTGGTTAGTATTTAGTACCCGCTGAGTATTCCATGCTCAGCCGTACTTCTTATGTCGGCAGGTTCTGAGGGAGCTGCTGCCCCATTTGATGTTTGTGCTCCTGGTCCATGGGTGGAAGAGGAGTACGCCGAGGAACCTTTGGAGGAACCTCCCGTAGAGGGTTATCAGTAGGTGGTGATTTGATTCTGAGTGGAGTAGCTGTGGGTGAGATGAGAGTTAGATTCATGTATTTTGGCGGGCATGTCCGCACTTTCTTTTGGAGACTTTTGTATAAACTTGGATTTGCGTATGTATATACATAGAGGTTTGGTAGTCTTCCGCTGTGCTATGTTAGAGTATGTTTCCGCTGTTTATATCCTCTATTGTATATGCTCTGTGGGTTTTGCAGGTTAGTTGTCAAGCAAGTCATGATTAGTCGTCCAAAGTTCACTCTAACTCCTAGGGTGGGTTTTGGGTCGCGACACTCTTCTTCATCAAAACCAGACCCATAAGGCTCTTCATCTTCAACCCTTGCTTCCCTCGGTTGAACTCTTTCCCTTCTACGCACATTAGGGGTGTTTTGTGGCTGCTTCTCACGTGTATTCTCAATCTGATCTATCCGTTCGTGAACCTGTTCCAGTTCCAACTTCATCACACGCCTCATCTCACTCATCATGGCCTCCATAAACACTTTCGGATCAGCCAGTTTCGTAGCATCTTCGGCAATGCTCGTAGGACTGTTGTGAGACATGATTGCTGCAAAGCAAAGTTAGAAGAAAGGACCTCACAATTCTCTCCCTTTCGTGTTTACACTCAAGAATGTGACTCACTCTACACTCGTATTTTCACTCAAGAAAAAAAAATAAGTGGCCTTTAACCCTCTAATGTTCTCACCACTCTTGCCTTTTTCCACTCGATAATTCTCTTTCAGTTCTTTTGAAACTAAACATACAATACTCAAAATTTCCAGTAACAATTCACCAAGACGCCCTTTAACAATTCACAATTCTCTCCCTTACGTTTCCTATCTTGATGGATGAGATAAAAGCCTCAATATTTAGTTCTGATGGTGAGAAAGCACCAGGCCCAGATGGTTTTACTGCAAAATTCTTCCAACACTGCTGGACTATTGTAAGCCAAGATGTATCGAGAGCAATTCTTAGTTTCTTTGAAAGCGGGAAGCTATTGGGGGAGATGAATGCTACGTTGATATCCTAAATTCCTAAAGTTGATAGGCCATTCATTTAGTGAATTTCGACCGATCTCTGTATGCAATGTCATTTACAGATGCATCTCCAAAATCTTAGTTCGTCGAATGCAGGTTGTGATGCCTTCTATAGTTGGACCAAGCCAGTCTGCATTTATTAAAGGGCGTCGGATTACGGATAATATATTTTTGTGCCAAAGCCTAGTCCATGACTACCACCTTCACAAAGGCAAGCCGAGAATTGCAATAAAACTAGACTTACAGAAAGCATATGACTCGGTGAGCTGGAAATTCCTTGAGGAAGCAATGGCAACTATGGGGTTCCCTGGGATCTTTATTGACCGCATCATGGCTTTGATCACGGGAGCAAAATTTGCCGTGATGATTAATGGAAATAGGGAGGGATTCTTTGGTTGTGGTCGGGGATTAAGACAAGGGGATCCCGTCTCTCCATACCTTTTTATGATCGTTATGCAGGTTCTTTCGCATGAACTCGACTCTAGAGCGCGTGCAGGGTTACTCAAGCCACACCCTTTCTGCACTACTCCTTTGATTACTCACCTATGTTTCGCTGACGATATTATTATTTTTTCTGAAGCCAATATTGGGTCTATTACAAGTATCAAAGCAACTCTTGACAGTTTCAAAATCTTTGGCCTTGATGTCAACACCAGCAAATCGCAATTTTTTGTAAGTAATGTGACCAGCAGAAACCTCCATTTGATTGAGCGTATCCTTTGCATAAACAAAGGCAGAGACTACCAGTGAGATATCTCGGAGTTCCTTTATCTACTACCCGGCTTACGAAGAGAGACTGCACTCCTCTTGTTGAGAAGATTCAGGCTCGTATGGCTTCATGGAAACATAGAAGTCTATCCTATGCAGGGAGGATAGAACTTATCAAGGCTGTTTTGAGTAGCTTTCCATTATTCTGGTGCAATGTGTTTTTGTTACCTAAAGCCACATCTCGAACTATAGAGAGTATATTTGCTGGATTCCTATGGGGAGGAGTTGATATGGATAAACGGTGTCACAAGGTAGCTTGGAGTACAATTTGTATGCCGCGTTCCGAAGGGGGCCTTGGCTTGAGGCAAGTGGAAGATTGGAATAAAAGTGCCCTTATGAGAAGGGTGTGGGAGCTGGCCTGTAACAACGAATCTATTTGGGTTCGGTGGTTCTACAGCAAATACTTGAGGAGCAACTCCATTTGGACCATGAACATGCCATCTTCGCCATCATGGAGTATTCGAAGTATTCTAAATGTGCGGCACCTGTCTGAGCGTGCAGTAACACATTTGATTGGGAATGGGCAATCTACATGGGTTTGGTTGGACCCTTGGCATCCTCAAGGTATTCTATTACACCAAAACTGGCACCTTAGCCTTCCTATGAATGGTATTAACAGGAGTGCTACTATTGACGCCTTACAAGATGGGAATAGTTGGGATCTTCCTATCCCCACTGAGCCAGAACTTTTTGAGGCTTGGGATGAGATTAATTATATCCAGACCATGGCTCCTGACATTGCAGACAAAATAATATGGAAACCAGATCACCATGGTGTCTTCACGCTTATTTCGGCCTGGGAGTCTATTAGACCCCGAAATGGGATGGTTCGATGGCATGAATTAACTTGGTACACAGGAAACATTCCTCGGCATTCTTTCATTCTATGGATGGCTATAAAGGAGGCGCTGATGACGAGAGACAAGTTACTCCGTTGGGGTGTCATAAATGATGACAGGTGCTTACTTTGCAATGGATCCCATGAAGACCACTCTCATTTGTTTATGTTATGTCCTTTTTCCATCAGCATTTGGAATGCTTTAGCCCAAAAAATTCAGGTGCGACCTCGTACCTTCCCTACTTTCAATGACATGATCCAATGGTATAGTCGGAGGTGGAGTGGTAAGAGTTTTGCTAATCGGATCCGAAAGGTGGTTTTAGGAGCTTTTGTGTACCATATTTGGGGGGAGAGGAACCGAAGGAGGGTTAATAATATTCTAATGCAAGCTGATTTTGTTATTTACAATATTATGGAGGAAGTATCCCTCAAGTTTGGTGGAGACTTGAATCAAGTTAATGACTGCCCTCGGAACAGATCCATTGCAGACAACTGGAACTTAAGGCTGAGATGGAGAACAAAAACCATTACCTGGGTCTCTTGGCTGCCTCCCGAACCGGGTGTTATTACAGTTAATACGGATGGAGCCTTGTCACCAACTCACCACGGCTATGGATGCATTTTTCGAAATCACAATGGTGTTGTGGTTCATGCTTTTGCCGGGAGTAGTAACTCAAACTCGATTCTGGATTTTGAGCTCCTGGCCGTGAGAAGGGGTCTTGAAGAAGCCACTCGATTGCATTTGATGAGTATCCAGGTGGAATCTGACTCCTCTTGGGCGGTGTGCTGTATATCCAAAGCATGTGTATGGCCTTGGAAATCTACCAATGTTCTGATGGATATTGAAGTCCTAATTAGAAGCTTCGACAGATTTTCCATTAGATTTGTGCCGCGTGAAACAAACAAGGCTGCTGACTTCCTCTCTAAGTTTTGTACCTCTCCTAGTGAGATTTTCCTTTCTACTGATGAATTTCCCCTAACTCTAGCTAAAATTGTTAGTGATGATGCTAGGGGCCATCAGTATTTAAAGATGTAATTTGTTTGGTTTAATTTACCTGGTTGGGGTCTGCCTAACCCCAGCTTTCCTCCCCCCAAAAAAAAAAGACTCAACAAGGAATTTCAGGTTTTCTAGAACAAACAAAATACAAGTGGAAGGGGGTAAAGGAAATTCGGCTAAACAAGGGTATGTGAACCGAATCTAGAACTAAAGAACACAGAATAAAGAAGAAGAAAAAAAAAAAAAAAGAAAGGTTTTAAAAGATAGGCAAACCTGAACTAGAACTTGGCTCTGATACCAAATGATGCGAATCCCGCCAAAATAACGAGATTCGACAATGAAGAGAAAAAAATAAAAATCAAGATCGTTCTACGAACAGGATTGAATGACAGACCTCGACCCGTTGTTTAGGACAAACAAGAACCTTGGTATATATGAAGACGCCACAAACGGTGGTGGAAATCCGTTTGATAAGTCGTTGGTGAACGCCACGGGAAATCCCGACAGCTGGCTTTCCAGTTTTTAATTTTAGATAACAACCTATCCAAAAGAGGTTGACAGTCCAAAGTCGAGAGATGATTGGAAATCAGTAGCAGGCCAAGGTATTTGACCGGTAGCTTCCCAATGTTAAAATGGAGCACATTCTTGAAAGCTTGATGGGTATGCAACGAGGTACCAGCAGAGAACATTTGACTTTTAGAAGGGTTAGGCGAAAACCTTGATAAAGAGAAGAAAAGACTGAGCACTCTTTGTAGCCTAATGGCCGAATTCAGAACAGCTGAGAGAAAAAAAATAGATCGTCTGTGAAGCTGATATGGGAAACTAGGGGATTTTCACACTTAAAATGAGGAACGATGTTGCCCGATATAAAAGCCTCATCCAATAGAACTGAACCGACTTGCCAGCGTTATCGAAACCCCCCTTTATTCAGAAAAAATCACTACTGGGAGAGAAAGAGTTTCTTATGCCAGAATCTATGTTGAAATCTCAGCTAGAGATGATCTTCCTGATTTCATTGATGTAATGGTGCCTGATGGTTCTCTCAGCTAGAGCTTGGAAACCTTTACACTGAATTCCTTGAGGGTGTTCCATCCTGTCCTGGTTTTCCGGCATGGCTGCTGCTGGTGAGTAGCCGGTAGATGCTTCTGCCTCTCCGTCCGCCAGGGAACCTGATCCCTCTTCCTCTGCTCCCAAATGGTCATCATTATTTGCTTCGAATCAAGATAAATCCAATGGATTGACCCTCGAATTCATTCCTCCTCAGAGGATTCGTGGCAAGAACCTAGTTTCTTATCCCCAGATTGAGGTGGAAAAAGACATTGATCGTTGGTCTTGTGCTCTAGTGGGATTCGTCCTAGGGCCAAAACCCTATTTTCAGAATTTGAAGAAATTTGTGCAAAAAGCTTGGGCTCCAAAGGGTCATTTGGAAATTTCTTCATTGGACAATGGCATATTCATCTTCGATTTCAGCTGTGACGAAGATAAGATCCGAACCCTAGATGCAGGTCCGTGGTTCTTTAACCAGAAACCCTTGATTCTTCGTCCCTGGTCCCCATTGTTGAAGCTTGAAAAACCCCAAGTTTCTTCTATTCCTATCTGGATCAAACTCCCAGGCGTTCAGCTCCACCTGTGGGGTGAACGAATGCTGAGTCGTCTTGCAAGTGCCGTTGGCATACCCCTGTTCTCCGACAAAGTCACTGCTGAAAGAGGTCGGCTCTCTTACGCCCGTATTTGTGTGGAGGTGTCAGCGAAGGATGAACTTCCAGATCTGATCAATGTCCAGAGGCCAGATGGTTCTATGTTTCACCAGAAAGTCCAATATAATTGGAAACCTTTACACTGTTCTAAATGTGCTCTGTTTGGACATTCTGAAGCTAAATGTGGAACCAAACAAGTGTTTGCCCCCAAATCTATGATGATTCCTATGGAAATTAGTGATGATGTACCACCTACTGATCCACCCTCTTTTCTTACTGGCACGAATGATACTCGGATGGCAGATCCGCCCTCCTCGCTGGTCAATGGTGAAGGTGATGGCCAATCTCCTCAAAATGAATTGCAAAAGGAAGTGAGTCCCAGCTTTCACAATGTTGCAGAATCAAGCGATGGGGAAGATGATGAATCTTCAGTCACAGTGGGGTTTGCATCGTATCGACCCTCACCTGTTCGACAGTTTGCCTCTATTAAAGCCCGCAACGATGCTCTCCTCCGTAACCCTCTCT
The DNA here is from genome assembly GCA_015143295.1 of Tetracentron sinense. Taxonomy (NCBI): domain Eukaryota; kingdom Viridiplantae; phylum Streptophyta; class Magnoliopsida; order Trochodendrales; family Trochodendraceae; genus Tetracentron; species Tetracentron sinense. The sequence goes on along the minus strand of CM026564.1, from coordinate 16,316,049 downwards.
TAGATTGGGAGCTGGCGGGCAACATAGCTCATGAGGAAGATATTGCTTTCTTACATTCTCTAGGTCCTGAGAAACCAAAATTCATGCCTGATCCCATTCCAAGGTGCTGTGGAAAATGCATGCCTCGGGCCCTTAGCTGCATCCCAGGATAAAGACACTCTGATCAGTCCAAATCGGTTTGATGCTCTTGCTTCCCTTGAGGGAGACAATTGCCCTGATACGATTCTCTCTCCTGCAACTGATTCAAGTCGTGGGGCCAAAAAGAAATCTTCACCAGCTAGAGGCAATCCCTCTCATTCTCTATCGGACAGTCAAAACGAAGCGTTGGTTAGACAGGCCTGTGATATTTCCCCTGTTGGGACCACCCAGATCTCTAACTTTTCTCTATGAATAAGATTGCTGCTTGGAACATTCGTGGCCTCAATGATCCCCTCAAGCAAGCGGAGATCCAGAAAATTATTGCTGTTCAAAAGCTATCCCTGCTATCAATGATCCCCTCAAACAAGAGTTCGTAGAACAAATTTTTTGAAAACTTTCAAGCATATTGCTAGAGGCTGGAGCTATGCCGAAAATTATGATCATTCTACTCTTGGAAGAATCTGGGTATTATGGGACCCTAACTGCTATCATGTCCAAATTCTCAAAGCTACGGATCAACTCATCCACTGTAGAGTATTTGTCTACAACTCTACACTTACTTTTCTGTCTTCATTCATTTATGCTTCAAGTAATGAATCTGAACGCAGCTACCTTTGGCAAGATCTTCTTTCCATTGCAAATCCTTTGGAATCGTGGCTTATGCTTGGTGACTTTAATGTGATTCGCTTTCAAGGAGAAAAGATTGGGGGAGCACCATTTCAGACTCGAAACTCTAGAGCATTCAATGATTGTCTCCATCAGCTAGGCATGTTTGATATCAAGAGTAAAGGCCTTTTTTATACTTGGAGTAATTCTTCAACTTCAGGCAACCGCCATATTCAATGCAAATTGGACAAAGGCTGAATTCCTTTCTCCGGGTATATCTGTTCACTCCCCTATGATCATTTTGCTCAGCCCTCCATCACCAAGGGGAAAGAGACCTTTTAAGTTCTTCAATTTCTGGACTGATCACCCTGATTTCAAGACCATTGTCTCTGAGGTTTGGAAGATGCAAGTAAAAGGCAATCCAATGTTTCAACTAGTGCAGAAGCTTAAGGCCCTTAAAATCCGCCTTAGGGGATGGAGCAAAGAGACATTCAGCAATCTCAATTCTCGAGTGGCGCATGCCAAACAAGATTTGGAAATGGCCCAAATGCAGCTCAACTCTAAGCCCCAAGATGATACCCTTGTTGCAGCTGAAAAATGTCTCCTTAGGGATTATTGTCTTCTTGCCCACACTGAAGAAGCAACTCTACGACAAAAATCTCGACTTTTATGGCTCTCTTTGGTGGACAATAACACCAAATTCTTTCACAACAGTCTTGCGTCTCGACGAGGTTTTAATCGAATCTCATCCATTACTGATGGTGATATTACCCTCAACCAAGAAGATGACATTAGCTTTGCGGGTGTGAAATTCTTCTAAACTCTCTTATCCAAACCTCTTGACGACGCAGCCATTGGTCCTGCGGATATTCCCCAGTTTACTACTGTCGATCCTCAAGACTATCCTGCCCTCACAAATTCCATTACTCCCTCTGAAATCAAATGGGCTTTCTTTGATTGCCACAATGAGAAATCCCCTGGGCCTGAATGATATACTGCTCATTTCTTCAAACTCTGCTGGGACATCATTGAAAAAGATGTTGTCAAGGCTGCTCAGAATTTTTTTAGATCTTCCAAGATGTTATCTGAGATAAACTCAACTCTTATTACGCTAATTCCAAAAGTGGCGAGGCCGAACTCCTTCGCGGACTATCGTCCTATCTCCTTATGCAACACAATTTACAAATGTATCTCAAAAATTCTAGCTTCGCGTCTCAAGCGAGTTCTGCCTTCCATCATCAGTGAAAATCAATCGGCATTTATAAAGGGGCGTAACATCTCTGGCAGTATTCTTCTCACCCATGAACTAGTGCGAAACTATCACCGAAACACAGGCACTCCAAGATGTGCTATCAAGATAGATCTCAGAAAGGCCTTTGATACGGTGAGGTGGGACTTTCTGATTTTGGTTTTGCAGAAGATGCGGTTTCCAAATATTTTTATTCAATGGCTAATTCCTCGCTTCACCATGGCCCGCTTCTCGGTAGTCATAAATGGCTCGCCTCAAGGATAATTCAGTAGCTCAAGAGGGCTTCGTCAGGGGGATCCTCTCTCACCCTTTCTCTTTGTTATCGCCTTAGAAGGCTTCACATCTTTGCTTAATCAGGCTGCTAGTTCTGGTCGTATATCTCTGCATCCAAGGTGTGACAACCCTCTTATCACTCACATTAGCTTTGCTGATGACTTATTTGTTTTTCTTAAAGCAGATCAACGTTCAGCTACGGCACTCGGATCAATTTTGCACAAATTTTCCACTATCTCAGGCCTTCATCCAAATCCTCATAAGAGCCAGATGTTCTTTGCCAGGACAGCTCCCTCCATTCAAGCTTCTTTCAAGCGCATTTTGGATTTTAGAATTGGTAGCCTGCCTGTCAAATATCTGGGAATACCTCTAATCTCAGGCCGTCTATCTGCTGTCGTCTGTCAACCGCTGCTTGATCGGATCCTCAACAAGGTCCAAACCTGGAAAGCTAATTTCCTATCCTATGCGGGGTGCCTGGAGCTTATCAAATCAGTATTAAATAGCTTCCATATCTTTTGGACTAAGCTGCTCATCCTCCCAAAGTCGATAACCAAGCAAATTGATCAAATCTGCTTCAAGTTTCTCTGGTCTGGCTGTGATCTCCGCAATAAAATACATCCTGTCTCGTGGTCCACTATTTGCAGCCCAAGGAATGAAGGTGGCCTTGGCCTCCGCAAACTCTCGGACTGGAACAAAGCAGGCATTGTTCGCCAAGTGTGGGCTATAGCTTCCCGTTCCGACAGCTTATGGGTTCAGCGGTGCTATAAGAAATTAATCCGGAACAAATTTTTTTGGACCATGAAAATTCCCACTGACTGCTATTGGAGCTGGCGGAAAATTCTCCAGTCAAGAGACCTGGCCAAAGGTTATATTTCCCACTCCAATGCTGATGGATCAAAGACATCTCTTTGGCATGACCCCTGGCACCCGCTGGGCATTCTCCTTGAGCAATTTGGAGACCGCCTTCAATATGACTCAGGTCTTCCGAGAGATGCGTCGGTAGTATCTATCATATCTGCCTCCAATTGGAATCCTCCCCCAACAATTTCAGCAGACCTGTTAACGGTTTGGAATGCTCTTCATCATGTTGAAATCAATGCTTCGTTGACATCTGATCGTGTGATATGGAAACCCAATAGTAATGGGTCTTACTCTCTCAAATCTGCTTGGGACAACATTCGATCGTCTTAGCCCTCTGTGCCGTGGTGGAATCTCATTTGGTATGGTAATCACATTCTGAGACACTCTTTTATCTCTTGGCTAGCCATCTCAAACAAGGTTCAAACGCAAGCGTCTCCTATCCCTCAATATCATCTCTCAATCCCTCTGCATCTTCTGTCAGGCAACTTCTGAAAATATCCAGCATCTTTTTTTTGATTGCCTTTTCACAAACCAGATCTGGAAGTTCATCCTTTGCCTCTGTCGCTACCCCTCCAAGCAAATTCTTCCTTGGAACAACGAGTTAGAATGGGCTGTACACGAATTTCAGGGTAGGCAAACTCCCCAACTCATCAAGAGACTCACCTTTAGTGCTACTATTTATCACATTTGGAGTGAAAGGAACAACCGTATCTTCTCCAATTCCTCCAAGCTTGTGGATTTTATCATCAGATCCATACTATCAGATATTAGGCTCAAGATTGAGGGCTTAAATGCTCAAGTGGAAGACACGGCTTCAAACAGAGAATTTCTATCTGCCTGGCAGATCAGTGTTGGTTTCTTTTCCAAACCTCAAAGATGGAGCTCATGGTCTTCGCCTCCCCCAGGTTATTGGGTCTTAAATAGTGATGGTTCACTCAGAAATGATGCAGCAGGGTTCGGAGGTATTCTTAGAGACTGCAATGGTAACCCTCTTCTTGCTTACGCAGAAGGAGTCGAGGATTCTAATATTCTAAAGGTGGAACTCAAAGCTATAGAAAGAGGTATAGACCTAGCCCTAGCACAAGGCATTCAACGCCTTCACATTGATTCAGATTCTTTACAAGCCACTCGGTTTTTGATGGCTACTAGAGACCCTCCTTGGTACTTGGCGAATGTAGTTTCTCGATGTATGCTTAAGCTATCCAGTTTTTCGGATTATTCTATTCACCATATTTGGAGGGAAAGTAATTCTGGAGCTGACTTTCTAGCCAAATATTGTAATATTCATAGTTCCATTGTTTTTTTGCCAAGGGATTTTCCCTCTGATCTTTCCTCCCTCTTGGACAAGGACAGATCGGGGTCCGCCTAACCCCAGCTTACCCCCCCCCCCAAAAAAAAAAAAGTGGAGAGCGGGTCCCCATGGCGGAGGCCTCTCGAACTGTTGAAATATCCCTCAGGAGAGCCATTAAGAACCACTGAGAATTTTGGAGAAGAGATGCAAGGGATAATCCATTTGAAAAAAGTGCTAGGTAATCCCATCAGATCAAGCATCTTAAGCAAATAATCCCATCTAATTGTATCGAAGGCCTTGAGAAGGTCTATCTTTATAGCACAACGAGGTTGTCCTTTGTCTCTGTGATAATTTCGGACAAGTTCATGCGTGAGAAGGATACTGTCTGATATTTGTCGCCCATGAATAAAAGCAACTTGATTCTCACGAACAACAAATGGTAAAACCTTTTTGATGCGATTGGAAAGGATCTTGGATATGCATTTATAAACAACATTGCATAAGGAGATGGGGCGAAAATCAGCAAATGAATTGGGTCTAGCCTCCTTGGAAATCAGAGGGATGAAATTAGAGTTTAATTCGGAGAGCAGACTATAGGAGTTGAAGAAGCTCTTAACAGCTTTGATCACATCAGAGCTGACTATATCCCAGCAAACTTTGAAGAAAAGAGCTGTGTAACCATCAGGCCCCAAGGATTTGTCATCCTTCATATAAAAAATGGCCCATTTAATCTCCTCTTCTGAGATTTCAGAAGAGAATTGTTGAACTTCCTCGCTAGAAAGCCGAGATAAGTTAGGAAAGTTAGAGAGATCTAAAGGGGATTCATCCATGGGCTTAGATAAGAGAGATTGGAAGAACCTCACTGCCTTAGACTTTATAATTGCTGCATCCATAATCTGATTTCCATTCACAGAGATAGTATTGATTTTGTTGAAGCTGCAACAAGAGAGAAGGCTTTTATAGAAGAACCTTGAATTACAGTCCCCAAGAGAGAGCCATTGGATCCGGGATTTTTGCTTGAATATAGCTTCCTCATAGCTTGCAGCGGAAGAATAATCAGGAAGGAGTTGCTTCTCAGTTGCGACAAGAGATTCATTAAGAGGATTATTGTGGAGTTGGAGCTGAATATGATCAAGATATTGTTTAAGCTCTGCAGAACGAGAAGAGATGTTAGCAAAGTGAGCCAAACTCCAATTGCGGAGATTAACTTTCAAAATCCTTAATTTTTGAGTTAGCTGGAACATAGGGTTGCCTCTGATAGGAGATAACCAAGATTCTGAAACGATAGATTTAAAATCCGCATGCTTAGTCCAAAAATTGAAAATTTTGAAGGGTTTTCTCCCTTCAGGAACAAACTGCCGAAGAGTCACAGCCATAGGAGAATGATCTGAAATTCCATGAGGAAGAAAAGAAGCTTTGGAAGCATCGAACTTACTGCACCAACGGATATTGATTAAAATCCGATCAAGTTTACATTGGATTCTGTTGCTTCCAAAGTGGGAAGAGTTATTCCAAGTGACGAAGTGGCCGTTGCTTTTGAGATCAAATGCTTCAATATGATGCAGGCAGTCAAGGAAGTCAATAGCTCTGGAGTGCTGGAAAGGTATGCCTCCACGTTTCTCCCTTTGGTTACACACAATATTGAAATCCCCCATCAGAATCCACGGTTCCAGACAAGGTGCAAGCATGGTCAAGTCATTCCGAAGGTTGTGACGCTCCATAGTAGTGTTAGAAGCATATATGAAGGAAGCTAAGAAGGGATCAGAATTTTGTCGATCAGAAATACGACAATGGATAACTTGAGTAGATTTGTAAATCACCTGGATATCACAAATATTATGATCCCAAAGAATCCAAATTTTGCCAAGAGTAGAATATTGATCATTTTCAATGAGTTTCCAGCTCTTAGCAATATGCTTAATCATTCTTTCTGCATTGACATGCCTAACTCTTGTTTCTAGGATTGCCATAACTGAGATTTTGGATTTAGAGATGAGCTTCCGAATTTCATCCTGCTTGATACTAGCATTCAGGCCTCTAATATTCCAAGCGGTTATACGTCGCATGGGGCTTAATGAGGGGGGTTTCTGCTCGAGTTACCACAAGCAACAACAGGAGGCCCAGAAGAAGGACCCAGCTTGCCAACACCAGGAGTGGATGATCTGAGAGGGGCTTAAGTGCATCTTGCATCTAGAGAAGACTGAGGCATGGAGTTCATCAAGGACTGAACGGTTGATTGTCACTAAAGACATCAAACCGATTGGGACTAGTAAAGTTGGATTTTAGTTGAGTCAATTTCCGTGGGCCAAGAGAGATGTCAACTGAAGAACAATGGTGGTGGGACTGAGATTCCACCCTGCCATCTAATGGTTCCTCACTCCAAGATTCCGAAACGGGAGAGGCTTGGGCCAAGGCTGAATCGGGAAGGACCAGAGGAGGATTGATATTTAAGTGAGGCAAATCCACAGACACTTGAGGCTCGGGAAAAGAGGCAGGATCTGCCGCAGGAAAAGGGCTTGGGTTTGGTTTAGGCAAATGGTCGAACACTTGGTTGCCAAAATGGCGAACAGGGTTGCCTCTGCGGCATGGTTGCCTCTGCTGCCTCTCCAGCAGAGGCCCCATCCGATTCGCTTGCGGGAGGATCTTCTGATCCTGCACATCTCTGGTTTGCTTTTTGTTTTTTGGAAGGTAAGCTGGGGTTAGGCGGACCCTGACCAGATATATTAATAGAAAAAGAGATTACAATCTAAGGTATTTACAACCAACTCTGTCCTTCTCAAGAAGAGAAGAAAGATCAGAGGGAAATTCTCTAGGTAAAAGAACTGTACAGGAGATACTAGTACAAAATTTTGCCAAAAAATCAGCACTAGTATTGCTTTCACCCCAAATGTGGTGGATAGAATAAGAGTGGAAATCTGTCAGAAGAAATTTGCAGTAAGCAACAAGGTTACTTAGAGTCCAAGGGGGTTCACTGGTGGATTTGAGGAATCTTGTAGCTCGTAAGGAGTCTAAGTCAATCACAAGTTTGTTCACACCAAATTGCCTTGCAATTTCCAACCCTCTTGCAATGGCCATGATCTCAAGTTTTAGGATGTCTGTATCAGCTATTCCAGTAGCATAAGCCACCAAAGGAACACCCATATTGTTTCAAATGATTCCACCAAAACCTGCACCTCCATTTCTTACAGAGCCATCGCTGTTGAGGACCCAATGATCTATTAGGGGAGGGGACCAAGAGCACCATAGCTGTGGTTTGATGGTAAATCGAGGATATATCTGCCATTGATTCAAAAATCTTCTGGTGTGTGCCGAATCTTCTACCTGGGCAGTGGATGCACCAAACTTCAATCTAGTATCGGTGATGATGTTGTTGATTATATTCTCAATGGGCTTGGAAGAATTAGAGAAAATTTTGCTGTTCCTTTCATTCCAAATATGGTATATCGTGGCACAAAAAACAATTCGCTTAATATTTGGGACTATATTCAAACCATGGAATTCTTTGGTTGCCCATTCCACCTCACGGTCCCAAGGAAGAATCAAACGAGAGAGGTTGCAGCATAAGTTGAGCACATAAGTCCATATCTGATTCGTGAATCTGCAATCAAAGAACAGATGACCAGTATTCTCTGGGGATGCCCAACAGAAAACACATCTGGACTGAGTGGTGATATGTAGACTAAGAAGACGGTCTTGCGTTTGGAGGCAGTTTGAGAGAGCCAGCCAAGAAATAAAGGAGTGCCGAGGTATGTACTTACCTGTCCAGAGCAGAGACCACCATGGAGTCAATTGGTTTTGATCTCTAATGCTTTCCCAAGCTGAAAGCGAATAGCAACCCTTACTACTTGGTGTCCAGATAACACGATCTTAAGGCAAGGATTTGTCGATGGTTACATTTTGCAATTCTTGCCAAACAGTGAGGAGATCGGCTGAGACTGCCGGAGGAGGTAAGGCTGTCAAAAAAGCCCATATAGAAGGGTACCCGGCCCGGCCCGGCCCTCCAAAACCCGGCCCTACCCCAGCCCTTGGGCCGGGCAGGGCCAAAAAATTGGAAGCCCTTGTTCTTTAGGGCCGGGCTAGGGCTCCCCCTGTCCGACCCTTCCCGGCCCGGCCCGGCCCGGCCCTACTTTATCTTAAGATAAATATTTTTTAATAATTTTACTAATATGCTCCCTTTAACCTTTCATTAACGTTCTGAAAGTAGGGCTATGTTTGTAATTGCGCCAACTAAAGACCTTATAAAAACCAACCTAACACAGACCAAACCCTAACTTGTATTCACATTCTAAGACTTTGCCTCTTCATTCTTCAACTTCAATCGCATAGGCCACATACCACTTCGGCTCTTCATCGATCATCTCTCTCTCTCTCTCATATCTTACTCTCTACTTTCAGTTTTATATTTAAACATATTTTCAATTTTGTTCTATATAGTTTTATTATTCTACTTGTTTACCTATACTATGTTTTGGTTTATTATGCATGACTATCACTGATAAGGAAATTTTTTTTTTTAACTCTGTCATTGCTCTTTTTGTTGCAATGTTGATCCCAAAACCAAATAAAAGAGGAGGGTATTCATTTCCATGTAAGGTTGACAGTCGGTGTAGTAAAAAAAAATTTATTATCTTAGATGAAAAAAAAAAAATTCCGCTCTTTCTTCCGGCCCTTTGGCCGGCCCGGCTTGGCCCCGGCCCTTGAGGGGCCGGGCTAGGGCCCAATCAACCCCGGCCCTTGAAGGGCTAGGGCCGAGCTAGGGCTCTACTCTTATAAGGAAGGGTAGGGCTAGGGTTGACCCTGGCCCTACCCCAACCCGGCCCTTTGACACCCCTAGGAGGAGGGTGCTAGTCAGAATTTGAGATAATGGTTGCCACAGAAGCGTCATGAGGTAAACCGGAATCATACTGAATACGATTTCCAAATCGTTCAGATAAGATGCCCAAAGGATGCCAAGGATCATGCCACAGAGAAGTAGAAGCTCCGTTTGCAATAGAGTGGGTAATAATATCTTTAGCAAGGTGGCGACATTGAAGAAGCTTTTGCCATATCCAGGAGCACTCTGAAGGGATTTTGAGGGTCCAGAAGAATTTGTTCTGAATCAGTTTGGCGTAGCACCATTTGACCCATAAACTGTCCACCCGATTTGCAATACTCCAAACTTGCCTAAGAATTCCTGCTTTGTTCCAATCAATCACTTTCCGTATACCCAAACCACCCTCAGTCTTGGGACAGCAAACAGTCGACCAGGCGATCGGGTGGATTTTTCTTCGGAGGTCAGGGCCAGACCACAAAAAGTTGCAGCAAATTTGATCAATCTGCTTACAAATTGATTTGGGAAGAGTAAGAAGATTAGTCCAATATAAATAAAAGCTATTGAGCACTGATTTGATGAGCTCTGTCCGTCCCGCATAAGATAAAAAATAGGATTTCCAGCTTTGAACTTTGGTGAGTATCCGATCAATCAACGGTTGGCCGGATGAAGCAGATAGTCGGCCAGAGATTAATGGCAATCCCAAATATTTAACAGGCAAGTTCCCAATCCAGAAGTTCAGAATTCTTTTAAATACAGATTTGATGCTTGAGGACGTGCCAGCGAAGAACATTTGACTTTTCTGGTGGTTAGGATGGAGCCCCGAGAGAGATGAGAAGGTAGATAGAATTTTGCCGAGCTCGGACACTGAAGCTATATCAACTTTAAGGAAAACAAACAAGTCATCAGCGAAACTAATGTGCGAGATTAAGGGGTTAGCACACCTGGGGTGGGGTTGAATGAGCCCTGCATGCATAGCTTGATCAAGAAGTGCAGAGAATCCTTCCATGGCTATAACAAAAAGGAAAGGTGATAGAGGGTCGCCTTGACGCAGCCCTCGAGAGCTTCTGAAATATCCTTGAGGCGTTCCATTGATGACTACTGAGAAACTTGGGGTGGTGAAGCAAGGTAGCAGCCAACTGATGAAAACGGATGGGAAGCCCATCATTTGCAGCAAAGTGATTATATAATCCCATCGAAGAGTGTCAAAAGCTTTTCTAAGATCTATTTTGATTGCGCATCAGGGGGCCCCTTTATCACGATGGTAATTTCTTACCAGCTCATGTGTGAGGAGAACACTATCCGTAATGTTACGACCCTTAATAAAAGCCGATTGGTTAGAGCTGATAATTGTGGGAAGCACATTCTTGAGTCGGCTTGTCAAGATTTTTGAGATGCATTTGTAGACTGTGTTGCACAGAGAGATAGGGCGAAAATCAGAGAATGAATTTGGTCTTGCCACTTTTGGAATAAGTGTGATCAGGGTTGAATTCATCTCAGAGAGCAATCTAGAAGATCTGAAAAAATTTTGGACAGCTTTGACCACATCATCTGCAATTATGTCCCAACACACCTTAAAGAAGTGAGCAGTAAATCCATTCGGGCCTGGGGCTTTGTCATCATCACAGTCAAAGAAAGCCCATTTTATCTCATCAGGAGAGATCGGATTTGTGAGCATAGGAATATCCATGGGATCAATAGAGCGAAGCCTCGGGAAGTTTTCATAGTCGAGAGTAGAGTCCGCAGGAGGCTGAGATAAGAGGGTGGTAAAGAAACTAACTCTTGCTGCATTGATATCGTCTGCCTGATTTAGGGTGGTCTCATTTGCTTGGATGGATGAGATCCTATTGAATCCTCGCCGAGAAGCCAGGCTACTGTGGAAAAATTTGGAATTGCTGTCCCCCAAAGAAAGCCACGAAATTCTGGATTTTTGCCGAAGCGAGGCCTCTTCAGCCCTTGCAAAGAAGTTGTAAGTGCGGAGAAGTTGTTTCTCTTCAGCAATAAGGGTATCATCATGAGGATTCAGATTGAGCTGGGTTTGAGCAGTGTGAAGAGCTTGCTTGGCAATATGGACACGGGAGCTAATATTGCTGAAGCGATCTTTACTCCAGACACGTAATTTGGCCTTGAGCACTTTCAGCTTTTGTACAAGCTTGAACATCGGATTGCCCTCAACTGGGATTGTCCAAGCTACTGAAACAAGGGCCCTGAATTCATCATGATTAGACCAGAAATTAAAAAATTTGAAAGGCTTACGGCCCTTAGGATGAGGAGGGTATAGCAGCACCACCACCATGGGTGTGTGGTCAGAGATACCAGGCGGAAGGAAATCAGCTTTAGAAGCTACGAATCTGGTGCACCAGTGAATGTTGATAAGGACTCTGTCGAGCTTGCATTGAATGCGTCGAGAACTGTTGGTGGATGAGTTGCTCCATGTACAAAAAAGTCCTCTGCTCTTGAGGTCAAACATGCCGAGCTGATGGAGACAATTGTTAAAAGATCGGGTGTTCCGGGGCTGGTAAGGGGCTCCTCCAATTTTCTCATTCTGGAACCGAACAATATTGAAATCTCCGAGCAGAATCCAAGGCATAACAAGGCTAGCAATGGTAATCAAATCTGACCAGAGAGTACACCGCTAAGAGTCAAGATTTGACGCATATATAAAAGTTACCATGAAATCAGCGTTAGCTTCAATGTCAGTGACTCTACAATGGATTAGTTGAGCCGAGGAATGAACAATTTGGGTTCGACAGTAGTTGGAATTCCATAGAACCCAAATTCGGCCAAGGGGAGAATGAGTGTAGTTATCTACATAACTCCAGTCTCTAGCAATCTTCTTAATAATCCGCAGTGAGTTAGTCTGGCTAACACGAGTTTCCAAAATGGCGAACATAGAGAGTTTCTGAACCGCAATAAGCTTACGGATTTCTGCTTGCTTGAGAGGATCATTGAGACCACGAATGTTCCAGGCAGCAATTTTATTCATTGGGGGGAGCGGAGATTAGAGATTGGGAACTTCCCCTGTTGGGATAGTGGTAATATCATCATCCAGAAGGGTAGATAAGGCATCAAAGCGGTTTGGGCTTGAGAACTTGCCTCCGTGGCCTGGATCAGTAATCTTGGGACCGAGATAAGCTGGCTTGTCTGAGATCAAACTAGAAATTTGAAGGGGGCGAGGCTGAGCCGGGCTGGTAGCATGCAAAAGAGCAGATTCGTCATCTTTCGTAGCTGAAGATTGGATTTCCCAGTCCATTAATGGATTACTTTGAAGTGCTGCATCTTTCTCTCGTAGTGAGGCAAAACGTCGAACAGGTGATGGGCAATAAGAAGCGAAGTGGCCTGGGTTTCCAAAACCCACAATTATGGAGTCAGCTGAATCTTCCTGATCACTTGGTCCATTTTCATCATCGTTGCCGCAGGATCATGTATAACATCATCCTCACCTAGCAAATCAACATCATCAGGATTTGGTTCGCTCATCACCGATCTTGTTATTGGTTGCTGCTCATCCCCCAAATCTTCCACAGTGATGGGATCATCCAGAGGGTTACGGATCGTAGCCACAGTTGAGAGAGTAGAATCAGTGGTGGCATTGGGTTTATTCTTTGGGACCAAGATCTGCTTGGTTACACATTTTGATTCTAGGTGGCCAAAAGTCGAACATTTTGAGCACCGTAGTGGTTTCCAATCATATTGAACCTTTTGCTGAAACCTAGATCCATCTGGTCTAAGAACATCAATGAAATCGGGTAGGTCCTCAAGGGCAGAAACTTCCACACATACCCTGGCATAGGAGAGGCGATCCCGAGCAGCAGTCACATTGTCCGTGAAGAGGGGAATGCCAATCGCACTAGCAAGGTGGCTGAGCATACGCTGACCCTAGAGATGGAGTTGAAGTCCGGGGAGCTTAATCCATAAAGGTAAAGAGGATACAAGGGGTTTTTCCAGTTTAAGACAGGGTGTCCACGGCCTGAGAATCAGAGGCTTTTGGTTGAAAAACCAAGGGCCAGCTTCTAAGATTCGAAGTTTATCTTCATCACAGCTGAAATCAAAGATAAAAATTCCATTTTCCAGTGAAGAAATATTGAGATGACCCTTTGGCGCCCAAGCCTTCATCACAAAATTTTTAAGACTTTGAAAATAGGGTTTTGGCCCAAGAACGAAACCCACCAAAGCAGCAGACCATCTCTCCGAATCTTCAGCCGTTTCGGCTAAGGGACAAATGACAGTCTTGTGGCCATTATCAGACAGAGGACGAATGAACTCAAGCGTTAAACCATTAGATTTCACCCTATTAGAAGCAAACAGAGCGGACCAAGGCCGAGTAGGATCCGAGGAGCCACCTGCACGATCTCCAGCTGGGGCATCTGCAGTCGCAATGGCTTAACCCTAGAGTTCATCAGACCTCATTCTGTTAAGAGAAAGAAGCTGGTTTTATGCCCTTCATCTGAAACTGACGCAAATGCTGAGCGCTGGTCTAGAGCACTGGTCGGATTTGTTCTTGGACCTAAGCCCTATTTTCAGAATCTTAAAAATTTTGTGCTTAAAGCATGGGCGCCAAAAGGTCATCTGACTATTTCTTCGTTGGACAACGGAATCTTCATCTTTGATTTCAACTGCGAAGAAGATAAGCTTCGTATCTTAGAGGCTGGCCCTTGGTTCTTCAATCAAAAGCCACTGATTCTTCAACCTTGGTCCCCCCTACTCTAGCTGGAGGAAACCCTTTGTCTCTTCAATCCCCCTTTGGATCAAGCTTCCTGGTCTTCAGCTCCATCTTTGGGGCCAGCACATGCTCAGTAGGCTCGCCAGTGCTATTGGTAACCCTCTCTTCTCTGATAATGTGACTCTGCAGGGTTAGGCTTTCTTATGGGAGGATTTACGTGGAGGTCTCAGCTCACGAGGATCTTCCAGATTCTATTGTTGTCCAAAGACCTGATGGAACCATCTTTCCGCAAAAAGTCCAATACGATTGGAAACCTCTTCGATGCACCAGATGCTCATTCTTTGGACACACAGATGCCAAATGTAATACAGAACAGATTTTGGTGCCAAAAGGTAAGACTCAGATTCCCCCAGGACCTATTTCTCCTTCTATAACCACTGATCCCTCCCTTCCTTTCGAGGACCGTGAACAAAACCGCACTCGATTTGTGATGAGTGATTCCTCTTCTGATGATGGTTTGGGAGCTCCGGAGCATTTTGCCTCATATCGCCCATCACCTGTTCGACGGTTTGCTTATATTAGTGAGAGATATGAGGCTATTGAACGTAACCCCCTAATTGAATGGGAGCTTCAGCACCCTCCTAGTCCCGATGATGACTTACCCTGTGTGCAGGCCACCAGCCCTGATAAGTCGCGTTTCCTCCAATCTCCAAATATTGTGTCCGGGAAGACATCTTATTCTGGACCCAAGCTTTCGGCCCCAAACCTTGCCGGCCAGTTCTCTAGCCCAAATCACTTTGATGCTTTGAGTTACATCTCAGAAGATCCCATCACTAGCCTGACCAGTGATCACATTTTAGTCCACAAGGATTGCGAGTTACCTTGGTTCCATCCCAGATGCAACCTGTTAATTCCAATGATGATCCAGCTTTTAAATCTTGTGCGGAGATGATTGTCCCAGTGGGGCACCCACCTCTCATTAACTCAAGTCCTCCTGATGAATAAGATTGCTGCTTGGAACATCTGCGGCCTCAACGATCCGCTCAAGCAAGCGGAAATCCGTAAAATTATTGCTGTTCATTGTCTTTCTATGATAGCTGTTCTTGAAACTCGTGTTCAGAGAGTCAATTCTTTGAATATTCTCAAAAAAAAATAGCCAGAGATTGGAGCTATGCTGATAATTATGACCACTCTATGCTTGGCCGAATCTGGGTTCTATGGAATCCTAATGTTTATCACGCCCAAATCCTCAAAACCTCTGACCAACTCATTCATTGTAGAGTCACAAACCTCGAATCAGCTTCAGAATTCCTAGCTACCTTTGCCTATGCTTCCAATAATGCAGCAGATCGTCTCTCTCTTTGGCAAGAGTTGATATCCATTGCCAGCCCTATTCAGCCTTGGATTCTGCTTGGGGACTTTAATGTGGTCCGCTTTCAAAATGAAAAAATTGGAGGGGCCCCCTACCAACCCCGCAACTCTCGGTCTTTTAATTTTTGTCTTCAACAGATTGGCATGTTCGACATTAAAAGCAAAGGACTCTTTTGCACATGGAGCAACTCGTCCGCCTCTGGCAGCCACCGCATCCAATGTAAACTTGATCGTGTCCTCATCAATATTCACTGGTGTACCAACTTTGTTGCTTCGGGAGCAGAATTCCTATCGCCTGGTGTTTCTGACCATGCTCCAATAGTTGTCATCTTGTCCCTTCCCTCACCTACCGGAAGAAAGCCTTTCAAGTTCTTTAATTTCTGGTGTGACCACGCTGATTTCAAGACTATTGTCTCGGATTCCTGGAAGACACAGGTGCACGGAAATCCAATGTTTCAATTAGCTCAAAAACTCATAGCTCTGAAAACCAAACTCCGTACTTGGAGTAAGGAAAATTTCAGCAATATAAATAACCGAGTTACCATGGCCAAAAAACTCTTGTTCTGGCTCAATCTCAGCTTAGTCTTAATCCTCTTGATGAAGGCCTTATTGTCGAAGAGAAACGACTAGTGCGCCTGGGCTCCCTCGCCAAGAGACAAATGGCTTCTAAATTGTGATGGCTTAGTTTGACTGACCTTGTATGGAGGTATATTCCGAGATCATCAAGGCACTCCCCTTTTCGCTTTCGCTGAAGGCTTATTTGATTCTGATGTTCTGAAGATGGAAATAATGGCTATCAATTGTGGTTTGGACTTAGTCAAAGAGCATGGCTTCAACAACATTGCTATAGCTTCTGATTCTCTAAATGCTTCCAAATGCCTCTCCAAGATAGCCCCCCCCCCCTTGGCATCTCCAGAATCTGGTGGCAGCCACGCAAAGGAAGTGGAAGAATTAGAAGTCTTCACAGTGCATCATGTTTGGCGCGAAACTAACATGGCAGCGGATTTTTTGGCAAACTTTTGTAACTCTATATCCTCCTTAGTTCTATCTCCTCAAGATTTCCCCTTGACTCTTCTTTCCCTTGTAGATAAAGACAAATTGGGACACAAATATCTTCGCATGTAATTCGTTTTTGAGTTTTATATATCTTGTAGGGGTCTGCCTAACCCCAGCTTACCTTCCAAAAAAAAAAAGACGACTCCTTCATGATTATTATTTCTTTGCTTGAGCGGACTCTGCCTCTATATGTCAAAATCCAGACTGTCTTGGCTCTCTATGGGTGATAGCAACACTAAGTTTTTTTACAGCAGCCTTTCTTCCCGGCGAGGTTTCAATCGAATCTCTTCTATCCAAGCTAATGATGTCCTGCTCAATACCAATGAAGCCATCAGTGCTGCAGGAGTCAGGTATTGTAGAGCCCCGGAACTTTTGCTATGCATTGGAACTCGTGCCAAGGCATTTTGCTTTGTAATCTTTTTCCTTTCTATGAAATGAGAAATTTTGAACAACTTAAGTTTTAAAAGGTAATGTTCCCAAGTCGGATGTATCGAAAAACCCGAGTTACTGAAGCCATTGGCAGATCAGTCGACTTCATGGGCAATTTAGTCAATAAATAAAGTAGAAATTGGAAATTCTGAAATGTCAGAAATGTTCCTTTTCGAAAGACGAATCCAACGCAAGTTGAATCGTCAAAATCGGGCAACTGAGTCAAAAGTTATGGCCGAATTACCAAAGTGTAGAAAAATAGGAGAAAACAACAAAATCTGAAGGGTGCGATCGATCGCAAGTCAGGTGCGATCGATCGCATGCAGGTGAAATAGGTCCCAAACTCACGGGGTCATATGTGATAGATGGATCCCCAAGTGCGATAGATCGCAGGGATCTGCGATCGATCGCAAGAATGTGGGATCTATCGCAGATCCCTGAAGCCGGATTTGAGGGTTTTAACCCTTGAGCAACTAGAGTTCCTCAAACTCAAAGAGAGATTCTTCCTCAAGTTGGAACTACACACCAAGGGTGTTCTTCAACTCAAATCAAGGTCGGTACCCTATACTACCCTTCTAGTTCATCGATAATCCTATTTTTCCCCTTATTTTATGTTTTTCCTAAATTTCTAAACAAGATAAGGATATGGAATAAATGGATGGTTGTGTGGGTGTGAATGGGCGATTGGATGCCGTGGGTTGTGTTGTGATGATTAAAATGGGAACGACATTTCACCTCAATAATGAACATACGTGACGTGGATTGAATGAAGAATGATTCATGTAAATGAAAGATTTAGGTGTTAACCAAAATACACATACCATGTGTTAGATGAAATGCCCCAATGGAGAAAATGATGATTTGTAGTGGAAAATGTATGTTTAAATGCTTATGGATTTGCTAGGGCTTATGATAGTGTGCTTACTTGTTTTTCCTAAAAATTTGAATGAAAGATTACTTGCTCAAATTATTGATGTTCTATGTTTTGCGAAGTCCCCAAATTGTCATATTTAATTTCAAATGAAAGTATGCACATGATTCCACGAGCACGGCATGTATGACATGTTTTTACCGACGGTTTTACAAGAGTAAGAATGTTAGGGGTGGGACATATCTTAGGATATGTTTTACCTTGCTTTCGACAAGAGGACAAGAACAAGCATTCCTTAGGAGGGAGTTTACATTTCCCTCCCTTCCAAGAGGGGTCTCCCCTCGCTCCCAAGTGCATTGCATTAAAGAAGGGCCTCCCTTCCCTCTCAAGGCATATCATGAAAGAAGGGTATCCCTTCCCTCTCAAGGCATCTCACAAGCGCATCTCACAAGTACATGAACATATTGAACTCCCAAGCAAGCACGCATGACAAGCATGGTACACGCATGATACAAGCATGACACGCATGACACAACACGACAAAACAAGCCACATGACAAGACGAGTTTTAAAGCAAGAAACGAGGATTTTAAGTCAAGTCAAGTGCACGATGTTTTCAAGGGTTTTATCGATTTTTATGAAATGCAAGCATGATTATAAATTGCTTTATTTCCTTGTTATGATATTAATTGTTCCTGCTTTATGTATGTGAACTGCTTCCTGCTTCCTATACTGCTATGGAGTGGCTATGACTGTTGGTTAGTACTTGGTACCCGCTAACTATTCCATGCTCAGCCATATTTCTTATGTCGGCAGGTACTGAGGGAGCTGTTGCTCCATTCGATGTCTGTGCTCCTGGCCCATGGGTGGAGGAGGAGTACGTTGAGGAGCCTGTAGAGGAACCTCAGGGTGAGGGTTACTATTAGGTTGTGGTAGATTCTGAGTGGATAGCTGTGGGTGAGTTGAGAGAGATGTATTCATGTATTTTGGCGGGCCTGTCCGCTCTTTCTTTGTCTTGATTTCTTTTGTATCAAACTTGGATCACGTATGTATATACATAGAGGTTTGTTAGACTTTCACTGTGCTTTGTCATATGTTTCCGCTATTATTATCCTCTATTGTATATGCTCCAGGTCTTTTGCAGGTTATTTTGGTCAAGCAAGTTATGCAAGTCATGATGAGTCGTCCAAGATTCACTCTAACTCCTAGGGTAGGTTTTGGGTCGCGACAGGTATTTTGGGCACCTTTTATCTCGGCCTCCTGATGACCCTGAGCTTGATTATGATGCTTTGCCCAGGCTTCGCACTATAGATCCCCAGGACATTCCTGTGCTCATCAATCCTATTACCCCGGAGGATATAAAATGGGCCTTCTTTGACTGTAACGATGATCAAGCCTCGGGCCCGGATGGCTTTTCTGCTCGTTTTTTTAAGGTCTGCTTTGACATCATTCAAGCTGATGTGATCAAGGCAGTGCAAAACCTCTTCAGATCATCCAAGATGTTGTTCGAGATGAATTCCACCTTGATTTCTTTGATCCCTAAAGAGGCTAGGCCTCAGTCATTCTCGGACTACCAGCCTATATCTCTTTGCAACATAGTTTATAAATGCATCTCAAAAATTCTTGCTCGCAAAATGAAGCATGTTCTTCCATGCTTCATTAGTGCCAACCAATCAGCATTCATCAAAGGCCGCAACATATCTGATAGTATCCTTCTTACTCATGAGCTTGTTAGAAACTACCATCATGACAAAGGGATGCCACGAAGCACTATAAAGATTGACCTCAGGAAGGCTTTTGACACGGTCCGATGGGATTACTTAATCACCATGTTGCAGATGATGGGGTTTCCTTCAACCTTTATCCACTGGCTAGTTCCTTGCTTCACATCCCCTACTTTTTCAGTGGTAATCAACAGTTCTTCACATGACTATTTCAGAAGCTCCAGAGGGTTCTGGCAGGGAGACCCTCTCTCGCCTTTCCTGTTCGTTATTGCTGTGGAAGGCTTCTCTGGCCACTTAAATCAAGCTATGTGCTCTGGCCTCATTAAACCTCACCCTAGGTCTGACAATCCACAAATATCGCACCTAAGTTTTGTTGACGATCTATTTGTCTTTCTTAAAGCATATACAGTCTCGGCTATTGAGCTTGGATTGACACACTCATTATTCTCCTCTCTCTCGAATTGGAAGCCTGCCAGTCAAATATTTGGGTTTGCCCTTAATATCGGGTCGTCTCTCAGCCTCCGCTTGCCAACCTCTAATTGATCGTATCCTCAGTAAAGTTCAGAGTTGGAAATCTAATTTTTTGCCTTACTCGAGGCGTGTTGAGCACATCAAATCTGTGCTAAATAGCTTACACATTTATTGGACCAAGCTTCTCATCCTTCCTAAATCCATCACCAAGCTGATTGAACAGATATGCTGTAATTTTTTGTGGTCTAGCTGTGATCTGTGGAAGAAGATGCACCCGATTGCTTGGTCTGTTGTCTGTCACCCCAAGATTAAAGGAGGCTTGGGTATCCGGAAACTAACAGATTGGAACCAAGTGGTATTCTGCGACAACTCTGGAGCATCGTCTCTTGGTCTGAAAGTTGATGGGTCAAATGGTGCTCTATGCAAAATTGATTCAGAAAAACTTTTTTTGGTCTCTTAAAATTCCAGCAGTTCTTGTATATGGCGCAAGATCCTTCGCTCTCGTTATTTGGCCAAAGATAATATCACACACTCAATTGCCAATGGCGCCTCAACCTCATTATGGCATGACCCTTGGCATCCCTTGGGTATACTGGAAGATCGATTTGGTGATCTTCTGCAATATGATTCTGGATTACCTCGTGATGCTATAATAGCTACCATTATCTCTAATTGCGAATGGGAAACCCCTCCGACAATTTCTGCTAATCTGAACACTGTTTGGGCTTGAATTACATGATGGTCAGATAAATACCTCCTCGTTTTTGATTGAATTATTTCTGCTGATCTCGAATGTGTAAGAGTTCCCTTGCCCATTGTTCCGTGGTGGAAGCTTCTATGGTCAGGAAAAGTTATCCCTAGACACTCTTTCATATCTTGGCTGGCCTTCTCCAACAGTCTTTAGACTCAAGACAAACTGCTCCATCTCAATATAATCTCTCAATCAAGATGCATTTTCTGCTGGTCCTACCCAGAGAACATTCACCATCTCTTTTTCGCTTGCAGCTTTAGTCATAAAATCTGGGAACATATGTTGACTCTTTGCCGCTACCCTTCTCGCGTGATTCTCCCCTGGGATAGAGAGATTGAGTGGGCGGCCAAGGAGTTCCATGGTAAGACCTTAACTCAAAATATCAAACGCTCTGTCCTCTGTGCTTTGATCTATCACATCTGGAATGAAAGGAATAGACGCATTTTCAGCAACTCTTTGTTACCTATTGAATCCATCATACACAATATCACCGCAGATACCAATTCAAAATTTGATATCTCAAAAGCTCAGGTAGAGGACTCTTGTCCTTAACCGAACCCCCATGGATGCTAAGCAATCTCATTCCATACTGTAAACGCCTTTTTACCGAGTTCCACTCCCATGATATTCACCACATCAGACAAGAAAGTAATTCGGCAGCTAGTTTTTTGGCAAAATTTTGTAATATTAACTCCTCTTCTGTCCTTTTGCCTGGGGAGCTTCCCTTTGATCTCTCCTCTATCTTAGAGAAGGATAGATCCGGTTGTAAGTACCCCAAATTGTAATTTTTCCTTCTCATTTATTTATCTGGTCGAGGTCCGCCTAACCCTAGCTTACCTTCCAAAAAAAAAAAAAAACTAGTAGAAATGGGAACATCAACATCAAGATTGGACGAGTTGGAATGGGCTAAAGAAGTCGGGGATAAAGGGGAAGTACTAGGGTTGCTTAGTAGTGCAACGGGACTCCATATGGTCAAAAGACCAGCACTTAGCACATTTCAAGGTTTTCTAGTCATAGACAACCTTATGTTGGAAGAGAGACCCCTCCGGCAATATAACATCAATATGGTCAGGGAGATTGTCTTTAGCCGAGACTTCCACAAAAATTCGACAATAAGAGAGGCGTTCTTTCCCAATTGTGATTTTATCAGTATACAGAGGATTCCCGACCATACTTGCAAGACGACTGAGCGAATTTTGTCCCCAGAGATGAAGCTGGAGACCTGGAAGCTTTATCCAAAGGGGAAGAGAGGAAATTAATGGTTTTTCAAGCTTCGAAGAAGGGCATCAAGATCTAAGGACTAGAGGTTTTTTGTCAAAAAACCAAGGACCAGCTTCTAGGATACGGTGAGTTTCTTTCTTCTTTCATTTTCGTTTACTCCGGTGGCCAGTGTCCTGTTGTCTCCTGGGTCGATTCGTTTTGTTTTTTTCTCTGGCCCTGGGCCGGAGGTCCTTTCAGCGCCGGTGTCTACCTTTTGTTTTCCCAACAGTGGCCTTCTGGGAAGGTTTAGTTTTCCTTTCTTCTGGTCTGAGGGTTTGCTGGGTTCCGTGTCCCTCCGTCTGTGTTCGGTTCCTTTCTTCGGTGTCCTACCGTGCCTTGCCTACTGGTTTTTTTCGGTTCTAGTTGAAAACAGTAAACTAGCGAGGAGCTAGTGGGTTTGTTTGGTGTTAGGCGGAGAGAGGCTTTGGTTGTTATGTCTTTTTTTGTTTCTTTTGCTGACTAGTTTTAGTGCGTTTTTTTTCAACGTTTTTCCAAGGTGCCTTTGTGGGCTGGCCTCTGGCCAGTGTGGTGGTTGAACTCCGGCCCGGAATAACCAGGGTATCCAGCCGGGTGTTTTAGATTTTCGTGGAGGTTGAAAAGGTCGGTTGTCAGGCGTGGCAGAGATGCCAGTTGCTCTAGCTCAGAATCAAAAGTCCTTGTTGACCCTTGATGAAGTTAATCAGCTCTTTTCCCTAGAACATTAGAAGCGTGGGCCCGTTTCTGGGGTTGGTGATGCTCCGATAGGCCCTTTGCGGCCTCTAAATCCTGTGATCCCTGGTGGGATCAGGGGGTTGGTGGATCCCGAACTTACTTTTCCCTCCTTAATGATGTGATCGCTTGTCCTTCTAGCACAGAGCATCTTGGGAGTCAATCTTCCTTGGAAATGAGTGGTATTTTGCCTAGTGCAGTGGTACAGAGCACCGCTTCAGGGCCTTTAGCTACTGAGCCATCCTCGGGAGCTGTGGGAGTCTCCCCTGAAAGTGCTTTGGTTGACTCAAATTTGATGCTCCGTTGGGAGGTGCTTAGTGTTTGTCGAGATCAACCTGGTGAGGGGCTCGTTGTGGAGAGTGGCTCTCTTGCAATTCAGGCACAGAGGCTAGATGTTAAGGCAGTTGATGGTGGGTGGAGAGTTTTATTTGGAGCATCATCTCAGGGGGCGTTTGATCACTCCCTCTCTTTCGTTCCACCTTTGGTAAGGGATGGAAAATTTATCATTGAACGCCCTGAATCTGCTATACAGAATGATTTGCTCGAATGGAAGAATACGTTAGTTGGGTTCTTCCTAGGACCCAAGCCTTCTTACTTCGCTATCAAGAAATCGGTTAGTAGAATGTGGAAGTTGAAAGTCGAGGCCGAAATCATTGCGCTGGAAAGCTGATCCTCTGAGAATGGAATAGGCGTCTCAAGTTGGATAAGGTGGAGATCAATGACATATTAATTTGGGTTCGAATATACAGCTTGCCATTGTTCTTGTGGAATGGAGACTGCCTAGGTGCTATTGGTAGCCTTATTGGCTACCCTCTCAGTGTGGACAGACCTACTCTAGCGCACAAGTGTATGGACTATGCAACAGTGTCTATTGAAGTTAGAGGGGACAAAGAATTGCCTAAAGAACTACACTTCAGTCTGAATGGTATTCAGGACATCCATCTTACTCTAGGATATGATTGGAACCCTCCTCGTTGCTCTAGCTGTTGTGTTTTTGGCCATTCTGCTGACCAATGTAGATCGGGCAAGGATGGAGGGCTGGACATTTTGGTAAGGAAGGCCAAGCGCAGGAGTCGGAGTCGTTTCCGCATGCCTATACCTAAATCTAATTGGGCTGCTGTGCAACATTTTAAGTATCCGACTAACAGGCAGAATAAATATCAGGAAGGTGAGGAGAAGACGAAGGAGAATGAAGAGGTGGTGGAGGAATCAAATGGGATTGAGCCTCTGCTGGATACAGATGATGCCATACTGACAGAAGACCCTAGGAGGGGAGGCAGGGGTATGGTAGCATGGGAAACCATGCCTAAAAAAGCCAAGAGCAAGGTATTACCTCCGAAGCAACACACAAGGGTGGAGAGTCCTAATCGGTTTGCAGCGCTTAGAGCTGGAGAAATCGATGTAGATCAGCTCGAACCTGACAACTTAGGCTTGCATGGTCGAGGGGTAGAGTCTCAGGGAAACCAAGGGACACGAACTTTGTTGGCTAAGGAGTATACTAAAATAGGCAGTGGTAGTGATGGTGCTGTAGGCACCGATGCAGGTTATCCCAGCACCTGAGTAGTGTTGGGGTTGGGCTTGGCTGTTTTTGTTTTTGTCCTATCTTGTTTTTTGTTTTCCATGTTAATTAGTTCTTGGAATGTTTAGAGGGCTCAATAGCTCTCCCAAGCAGAAAGATACTCGAGATTTTTTGACCAAAACAAAGGTTAGCTTTGTTGGTCTACTTGAAACAAAGATAAGGGAGGAGAATGCAAGCATAGTTATGGAGAAGGTAGCGCCTACTTGGGGCGCACATTGATAATTACTCTATTGTGCCGAATGGTAGGATCTGGATCATATGGGATTCTGCGAAGATAACAGTGACCCCAGTGCACTTAGCTGACGAATTTATACATTGCATGGTTATAAAAGTGGATTGGATATCCCCCATTATGGTTACCGTCGTGTATGGCTCTAACTTATTTTCTCAACGCAATCACATGTGGCGTGGAATTTCTGGTTTTGCGAGATCCCATAGTATTGCTTGGATGGTTCTTGGTGACTTCAATACAATTCTTTATAGTTCGGAAAAGAGGGGTGGTAATCTAGTGCCACAAAGATTACTAGAACCAGGGAATCTTGCAAACTGGATAGATGTCTTGTCAATCCAGAATGGAACTAGAGATTTCCTGAAGCAGAGTCTTTTTTTAAGGGTGGGAATACATCCGATCACTCCCAGATTGTTGCTAGATTCCATTTTGAAACTCAAAGACCTGGTAAGTCTTTCAAATTTTACAACTTTTGGACTACTCATGAAGACTTCCTAACTATTGTCTTTGAGGCGTGGACGACTGAGGTGCATGGGACTCCTATGTTTAAGCTTGTTTCTAAATTGCGGAAGGTCAAGCTGGCGCTTAAAGAGTGGCGTTGTAGAACTTTTGGTCACCTCCAAAGGCAGGTGGCAGATTGCAGAGCAAACTTGGAAGAGATCTCCCTGAAGCTGAATTTGGAACCGTTTAATGCGTCCTATCAGTTGGCTCATCGGAATACTAAACAGAAATTGGTGGAACTCCTTAAATGGGAGGAAGCCGAGCTACGGTAGAAATCCCGTGTGAATTGGTTAAAGCTTTGGGATTCCAACAATGCATTTTTCTATAAAACTCTTTGTGCTCGAAGAGCCCGGAATAGAATCGACTCTATCGAAAATAGTGGGGGAACCACCATTATTGACGCCAAGTAGATTGCCCTAGAAGCAGTCCACTACTTCTCCAACATCTTACAAGGTAATCATCTTCAGAATCAGGCTCGATTTGAATTTCCTACCATGAACTCCTTAAACAGGGATGAGCAAGAGTTGTTGTGCGGTCCTATCTTGATGGAGGAGATAAAAGCTTCAATCTTTAGTTCCGATGGAGAGAAAGTGCAGGCCCAGATGGTTTTACTGGTAAATTTTTCCAACACTGTTAGGATATTGTTAGCCAAGATGTATCGAGAGCAATTCTGAGTTTCTTTGAAAGTGGGAAGTTATTGGGGCAGGTGAATTCTACGCTGATTTCATTAATTCCTAAAGTGGACAGGCCATGCTCCTATAGTGACTTTCAACCGATCTCTGTTTGCAATGTCATTTATAGATGTATATCCAAAATCTTAGTTAGTCGATTGCAACTTGTGATGCCTTCCCTTGTTGGACAAAACCAATATGCATTTATTAAAGGGCGTCGTATTACGGATAATATCTTGCTGTTCCAAAGCCTTGCCCATAAATACCATCTCCACAAAGGCAAGCCAAGGATTGCAATCAAACTGGACATCTGAAAAGTGTACAATTCGGTGAGCTGGAAATTTCTAGAGGATGCAATGCTTAAAATGGGGTTTCCTTGGATCTTCATTGACTGCATAATGGCTTTGATCATGGGTGCGAAATATGCTGTGGTGATTAGTGGAAATAGGGAGGGTTTTTTTGGCTGGGGGGGGGGGGGGGGGGGGGGATTAAGACAAGGTGATCCCATCTCTCCATACCTTTTTTGGATTGTAATGCAGGTTCTTTCACATGACCTGGATTCTAGAGCCCGTGCCGGTTTGCTCAAGCCACACCCAATGTGCACTATTCCTCTGATCACCCACCTTTGCTTTGTTGATGATATTATTATTATTGCTGAAGCCAATATTGGGTCTATCACAAGTGTAAAAGCGACTCTTGACAACTTCAAAGTCTCCGGCCTCGATATCAATGCCAGCAAATCTCGATTTTTTGTGAGTAATGTGACTAGCCGAAATATCCACCGGATTGAGCGTACTCTCGGTATAAATAAAGGGAACTTGCCTGTGAGATATCTGAGGGTCCCATTATCTACTACCCGGCTTACGAAGAGAGACTGCACGCCCTTGGTTGTGAAGATTCAGAGTCATATGGTGTCATGGAAGCACAGAAGTCTATCCTATGCAAGTAGAATAGAACTTATCAAAGTTGTTTTGAGAAGCATTCTGCTATTTTGGTGTAATGTGTTCATGTTACCTAAAGCCACGGCTAGAACTATAGAAAGTATATTTGCTCGATTTCTATGGGGGTTATTGCCATGGATAAACGATGTCACAAGGTGGCCTGGAGCACAATTCGTATGTCGAGATCCGAAGGTGGCCTTGGCTTAAGGCGATTAGAAGATTGGAACAAAAGTGCCCTTATGAGAAGAGTGTGGGAGTTGGTTTGCACAAACGAGTCTCTTTTGGTTCGGTGGTTCTCTAACAAATACTTGAGAGGTAACTCCATTTGGACCATGAGCATGCCATCTTTGCCTTCCTGGAGTGTTCGCAGTATCCTTAATGTGCAGCATCAAACTGAACTTGAAGTGCTTCATTTGATTGGGAATGGGCAGTCCACTTGGGTGTGGTTGGACCCTTGGCACCCTCGAGGTATTCTCATACACCAAAACTAGCTCCTTAGATTCCCTATGAATGGCATTGGGATCTCCCTATACCAACTGAACCAGATCTTTTTGAGGCCTGGGGTGAGATCAATGATATCCAGACTATGGCTCCTGACGTCGTAGACAGAATAATATGGAAATTGATCCTCATGGTGTATTCACTTTTAGATCGGCTTGGGAGTGTATTAGACCACACAGCGGAGTGGTACGATGGCACTATCTAACATGGTACGCTGGAAATATACCTCGGCATGCTTTCATCCTATGGCTGGCTATAAAGGAGGCACTGATGACGAGAGACAAGTTGCTGGCTTGGGATATCACAACTGATGACCGATGTTTACTTTGCAATGGTTCTCATGAAGATCACTCTCACATTTTTGTGTTGTGTACTTATTCCATCAACGTTTGGAAAGATCTTACCCAGAAAGCGCAACTGCAACCTCGTAACTTCATTTCCTTTAGATGCATGATTCAATGGTATAGCCGTAGATGGGTTGGCAAGAGCTTTGCTAACCGGATCCGTAAGGTGGTGCTAGGAGCTTTTAAATACCATATTTGGGCGGAGAGAAACAGGAGGAGGGTTAACAACACTAGAATGCAATCTAATCTTCTTACCGACCATATTATGGAGGAAGTGTCCTTAAAGATTGGAGGAGATTTGAATTGGGTCAAGGACTGCCCTCGGAATAGATCCCTGGCTGAAAATTGGCAATTAAAGATGAAAATGGCATTCTACAACTTTTAGTTGGGTCTCGTGGCGGCCTCAAGAACCGGGTGTTATTACAGTTAATATAGATGGAGCATTATCACCAACCCACCATGGCTATGGGTGCATTTGTAGAAATCATGTTGGTGATGTTGTTCATGTTTTTGCTGGGGGTAGTAATTCTAACTCAATTCTGGAATTGGAGCTGCTAGCCGTGAAGAGGGGGCTTGAAGAAGCTCATAGAATGAACTTGATGCACATCCATGTGGAGTCTGACTCTTCTTGGGCAGTTTGTTGTATATCCAAGGCATGTGCTTGGCCTTGGAAATTTACTCACATTCTGATGGATATTGAAATTCTCATTAGAAAATTTGGAAGATTCTCCATTAGGTTCGTGCCTCATGAAACGAACAAGGCCGCTGATTTTTTATCCAAGTTTTGTAACTCTCCTAGTGAGATTTCCCTTGCTATTGATGATTTCCCCCTAGCTCTAGCTAAAATAGTTAGTGATGATGCTAGGGGACATCATTACTTGAAATTGTAACTCTTTTGTTTGTTTTATTTATTTGGTTGGGGTCTGCTTAACCCAAGCTTTCCTCTCCAAAAAAAAAAAAAAAGTCGAAAGCAAAAAGGCCATTGTGCAGCCCTAAAACTTCCAAATGCCCTTTTGAGGCCCAGTTCTTCTGAACAAATCCCTTCAGGCTATTGAAATAGGGCTTAGGGCCGAGCACAAAGCCGATAAGGGCGTTAGACCAACGAGCAATACCTTCTTCTAAATCTTCAAAGAGACAGCAGGCCGTTCTTTTTCCATTAACAAAATCCGGAGGGAAGAAACAGAGAGACAACCCGTTGGAGAAACCCCTGTTGGAATCAAAATCCGCTGGCTCAAGGCCAGCAAACGCTATAGCTAAGCTTCAGAGCTCGCCAATCGCTTCAGAGCTCGGGTTAGTCTATTCCAGTTACACCCTATGAATTGTGGACTGGGCGAAAACCTAGTTTACAACATCTAAGGGTATGGTCTTGCGCATGTTCGCAAACTCGAACCCACTAAGTTGGAATATAGGACAGAGAAATGGAATTTTGTAAGATATCCAAAAGAAACTAAGGGTTTCACAAGACAA
Organism: Tetracentron sinense; assembly: GCA_015143295.1. Lineage (NCBI taxonomy): Eukaryota > Viridiplantae > Streptophyta > Magnoliopsida > Trochodendrales > Trochodendraceae > Tetracentron > Tetracentron sinense. The sequence goes on along the minus strand of CM026564.1, from coordinate 16,287,284 downwards.
AAACTACAAAAGAGATTCTCCTGTCGCTTTCAGAGGTGAGACAAAGGGAAAGGACCAACGACGACCACGAATAAGGATGAGGAGGAGCAGCAAAGGGAGCCCTGAGAAAGCCCTCGATGCGACAATCGCATCACCAAGTGATTGGTCCCCTTCAATGCCAGGAAGCCTCGGTGCTAAGCCGCAATAAGGATTCTAAGCCACGAGCGAAAAGGGTTCTAAGATCCGTTCCTAATGAGCCGAGGGAAGACCATTTCCAATGGCCTATCTGCTTTCGAATCGGGATTTGATTCAATGACTAGCACAATGATTTCAAACTTAGATGGAAACACAGATTGATGTATAGCCAATAACATTCCAAACGAGTTGAATGGGATAGGTTTGTCGCAGGTGAAGGTTAGTCTTGGGTTCAGGCAAGTTTGGAAGATGGGAAGGGAAGTCTGCTCTGAGGAAAAGGTCAGGCGTAGATGCAAGGGAAAGCGCAGAAGGTTTCGGGAGTCTAGGGAATTGACAATGCTTAGGCGCCTCTATCTGTATGGGGAATTCACTATGTAACCGGGAAAATCATAATCTCCGACAGTGAAATATTAGGCCGCGGCTGGCTACCTTTTTGCTAACCTCGCTTTGTGCTAATCACCCTTGACCTCTTCTCCCCGCTTAACCATTTCCCTATCGCCCTATAAACCGCTGTCCAACTCTCCTATTCCTCTCATTAATTGTATCCGTTAGGTAAGCAGTTAACTCTGGAATGCAGTTAGTGGTCTGCGTTGGTAGTTCACAGGTAGGGCTTTCTGCGGTTCAAAATTGACATACAATTCTTTAATTTCCATTATCGAAAAAAAATCTATCATGAACCCTTTTTTTATTTGCAATGAATTTTAATAGATTTTTATCCTTTCCATACCTACCTTACCTACCGAGCCTTCACCGCACCAAACCGAGTCCTCACAGCCCCGTTACCATGCCAACACCGTTCCGTCCGAGTCGCCCTTAGCCTTTGCAGTGGCTACACGTTTGAGTTGTCAGGGCGGTGTAGAGGTGTTGGAAGTGGAGTTTGTGGTCTGCATCTCAAGTCAATGGAATAAGGCCCAACAAAAAGAGTAGAAAGCCAATTATCCTTCTCCCTTGCTCTTTTATCGAGTTAGTCTGGTATGCTTTGGGGTTAACTGTAGGATTCTGGGCTCCGAAAGTCGTATCTTGCTGGTCGTGCCGGTGCCTCAAAGTGTCCTAGGACTTGGGACGAGAACGAGGTCAATTGTGTAGGTGGTTGAATCAGCCATTGAGTGAGTGAGTGGAAGGGGTTGTATTGCGAGGTGAGTCGGCTGTCATTCCTCCGTTCCTTGGGTCTTATCCCTCAGCCGGTGGGTAAGTGATAAGAATTGGGTCAGCGGTAGAGGTGTGGACAACGGGTCAGGGGTCTCGGTCCCTGAATTGAGGAGTCGGGTAACCAGAGCGAGTAGTGTCTAGGTGGACGAGCGATTTCTCAAGGCAAGGGTCTTGTGTGTGTTAAGGCGAAAGGTTAACTCCTTTGTTTGTCAACCGTGTCCCCGTTAGATGAGAGGTGAAGGAAGTCCCTTTGTGTTTGCGTTTGAGTTCTCAGTTGGTTCAGTTCTCAGTTGCTATTGGTGTATGCCTTTGAGTTTACCCTTGCATTTTCATTCCCTCAATGCCTTGGTGAGCCACCTTGGCCAATTGGTTCACAAGTGGAAGGTGAAGATACGGACAAAAAAGATTTGATGAATGCTTTGCCGAAAACATTTCTATAGGTCGGAATGTGTTCAAAATTGAGGGTTTTATGATATGATAAATTGAGATTTCATTGAGGATGAATCCGTGAACCCTAGTCCTTTGAATTTTCTCTTGGCCGTCATTCCATTGCGAGGTGAGTTGACCTAAATTCAATTGTCACTGGGGCACTCTCTCTGGACGTTGTAGATTTTGTTGAGTGTTGCGTTGCCTTTAAATTCTCCCTAAGCTGAGGGGAAGACCCTTTCCAATCCAAGTAGATGCTTTCGATTGCTTATCAAGTCTCTGGTGGCGATCTAGACACCATGTGGAACTCACAAAACCTTCTGAATCGTGATGATCTGGGAAATCCAATGAGTTTTTAAACCATCTGATAGATGTGCAGCTGCCCTTAATTGTTGTGCAGGGGGTTCAACATGTGATAAAACTCAATCCAAGGGTCAACAGTTCTCCAGTAGTTCAAAGTCCCAGCGGAAGATGTTTGACTAATGGAAGGCTTTGAAACAAGGGGAAGCTGAATCACAGGGTCCAGGTTTTGAAGTAAAGTCTTGCAAAGGCGGCTAGACTGGTTTTTATGGCCATAATTCGAATGATGTGAGAGGCGCCTATCTGATGCAGACAAATGGGTGCTGCTCTCGTTTTCTGCTAGGCCCTAAGGTATGCTCAATAAGGTAGTATTGGTTTTTTGTGAAGGTTATAATGGTAGAAGCAGCTCGATGGCACGGAGTACACTGAAGTTGAAGACATCGAAAGCGATGAGTGCTAGTATGGCGATAGCTTGAATGTGTGCTGTTTGAAACGGTCCAACCGAAGATCGAGTAGAACAATGTTGGTCTTTCTTGTTCTTGCCTGTGGGGGTGGTCGGTGCTACTATCCCCCTCTCCCCTTAGAATCCAGCATAATGGATTGAGGATCTGCTGAATCCGCGAATAATGGACACCTAGCTAGCCTTACGCATGAGCGTTCACCCTCCTATATATCTGGCCTTAGAGTTTTTTTTTTTGGGGGGGGGGGGTAAGCTGTGGCCCCTACCAGATATATAAAAGAGAGAGAATTACAATCTAAGGTAATTACAACCCGATCTGTCCTTGTCCAAGAGGGAGGAAAGATCAGAGGGAAAATCCCTTGGCAAAAAAAAATAGAACTATGAATATTACAATATTTGGCTAGAAAGTCAGGTCCAGAATTACTTTCCCTCCAAATATGGTGAATAGAATAATCCGAAAAACTGGATAGCTTAAGCATACATCGAGAAACTATATTCGCCAAGTACCAAGGAGGGTCGCTAGTAGCCATCAAAAACCGAGTGGCTTGTAAAGAATCTGAATCAATGTGAAGGCGTTGAATACCTTTTGCCAGGGCTAGGTTTATACCTCTTTCTATAGCTCTGAGTTCCACCTTTAGAATATCAGAATCTTCGACTCCTTCTGCGTAAGCAAGAAGAGGGTTACCATTGCAGTCTCTAAGAATACCTCCGAACCCTGCTACTCCATTTCTGACTGAACCATCACTATTTAAGACCCAATAACCTGGGGGAGCCAAAGACCATGAGCACCATCTTTGAGGTTTGGAAAAGAAACCAACACTGATCTGCCAGGCAGATAGAAATTCTCTGTTTGAAGCCGTGTCTTCCACTTGAGCATTTAAGCCCTCAATCTTGAGCATAGTATCTGATAGTATGGATCTGATGATATAATCCACAGGCTTGGAGGAATTGGAGAAGATACGGTTGTTCCTTTCACTCCAAATGTGATAAATAGTAGCACTAAATGCGAGTCTCTTGATGAGTTGGGGAGTTTGCCTACCCTGAAATTCGTGTACAGCCCATTCTAACACGTTGTTCCAAGGAAGAATTTGCCTAGAGGGGTAGCGACAAAGGCGAAGGATGAACTTCCAGATCTGGTTTGTGAAAAGGCAATCAAAAAAAAAGATGCTGGATATTTTCAGAAGTTGCCCAACAGAAGATGCAGAGGGATTGAGAGATGATATTGAGGGATAGGAGACGATCTTGCATTTGAAGCTTGTTTGAGATGGCTAGCCAAGAGATAAAAGAGTGTCTCGGAATGTGATTTCCATACCAAATGAGATTCCACCATGGCACAGAGGGCTGAGACGATCGAATGTTGTCCCAAGCAGATTTGAGAGAGTAAGACCCATTACTATTGGGTTTCCATATCACACGATCAGATGTTAGCGAAGCATTGATTTCAACATGATGAAGAGCATTCCAAACCGTTAAGAGGTCTGCTGAAATTGCTGGGGGAGGATTCCAATTGGAGGCAGATATGATAGATACTACCGACGCATCTCTTGAAAGACCTGAGTCATATTGAAGACGGTCTCCAAATTGCTCAAGGAGAATGCCCAGCGGGTGCCAGGGGTCATGCCAAAGAGATGTCTTTGATCCATCAGCAATGGAGTGGGAAATATAACCTTTGGCCAAGTCTCTTGACTGGAGAATTTTCCGCCAGCTCCAAGAGCAGTCAGTGGGAATTTTCATGGTCCAAAAAATTTGTTCCGGATTAATTTCTTATAGCACCACTGAACCCATAAGCTGTCGGAACGGGAAGCTATAGCCCATACTTGGGGAACAATGCCTGCTTTGTTCCAGTCCGAGAGTTTGCGGAGGCCAAGGCCACCTTCATTCCTTGGGCTGCAAATAGTGGACCAAGAGACAGGATGTATTTTATTGCGGAGATCACAGCCAGACCAGAGAAACTTGCAGCAGATTTGATCAATTTGCTTGGTTATCGACTTGGGGAGGATGAGCAGCTTAGTCCAAAAGATATGGAAGCTATTTAATACTGATTTGATAAGCTCCAGGCGCCCTGCATAGGATAGGAAATTAGCTTTCCAGGTTTGGACCTTGTTGAGGATCTGATCAAGCAGCGGTTGACAGACGACAACAGATAGACGGCCTGAGATTAGAGGTATTCCCAGATATCTGACAGGCAGGCTACCAATTCTGAAATCCAAAATGCGCTTGAAAGAAGCTTGAATGGAGGGAGCTTTCCCGGCAAAGAACATCTGGCTCTTATGAGGATTTGGATGAAGGCCTGAGATAGTGGAAAATTTGTGCAAAATTGATCCGAGTGCTTTAGCCGAACGTTGATCTGCTTTAAGAAAAACAAATAAGTCATCAGCAAAGCTAATATGAGTGATAAGGGGGTTGTCACACCTAGGATGCAGAGATATACGACCAGAGCTGGCAGCCTGATTAAGCAAAGATGTGAAGCCTTCTAAGGCGATAACAAAGAGAAAGGGTGAAAGAAATCCCCCTGGCGAAGCCCTCTTTAGCTACTGAAATATCCTTGAGGCGAGCCATTTATGACTACCGAGAAGCGGACTGTGGTGAAGCAAGGAATCAGCCATTGAATAAAAATATTAGGAAACCGCATCTTCTGCAAAACCAAAATCAGAAAGTCCCACCTCACTGTATCAAAGGCCTTTCTGAGATCTATCTTGATAGCACATCTTGGAGTGCCTGTGTTCCGGTGATAGTTTCGCACTAGTTCATGGGTGAGAAGAATACTGTCAGAGATGTTACGCCCCTTTATAAATGCCGATTGATTTTCACTGATGATGGAAGGCAGAACTCGCTTGAGACGCGAAGCTAGAATTTTTGAGATACATTGGTAAATTGTGTTGCATAAGAAGATAGGACGATAGTCCACGAAGGAGTTCGGCCTCGCCACTTTTGGAATCAGCGTAATAAGAGTTGAGTTTATCTCAGATAACATCTTGGAAGATCTAAAAAAATTCTGAACAGCCTTGACAACATCTTTTCAACGATGTCCCAGCAGAGTTTGAAGAAATGAGCAGTGTATCCGTTAGGCCCATGGGGATTTCTCATTGTGGCAATCAAAAAAAGCCCATTTGATCTCAGAGGGAGTAATGGAATTTGTGAAGGCATGATAGTCTTGAGGATCGACTGTAGTAAACTGGGGAATATCCGCAGGGCCAATGGCTGCGTCATCAAGAGGTTTGGATAAGAGAGTTTCGAAGAATTTCACACCCGCAGAGCTAATGTCATCTTCTTGGTTGAGGGTAATATCACCATCAGTAATGGATGAGATTCGATTAAAACCTCGTCGAGACACAAGGCTGTTGTGAAAGAATTTGGTGTTATTGTCCCCCAAAGAGAGCCATAAAAGTCGAGATTTTTGTCGTAGAGTTGCTTCTTCAGCGCGGGCAAGAAGACAATAATCCCTAAGGAGATATTTTTCAGCTGCAACAAGGGTATCATCTTGGGGGTTAGAATTGACCTGCATTTGGGCCATTTCCAAAGCTTGTTTGGCATGCACCACTCGAGAATTGAGATTGCTGAATGTCTCTTTGTTCCATCCCCTAAGGCAGATTTTAAGGGCCTTAAGCTTCTGCACTAGTTGAAACATTGGATTGCCTTTTACTTGCATCTTCCAAACCTCAGAGACAATGGTCTTGAAATCAGGGTGATCAGTCCAGAAATTGAAGAACTTAAAAGGTCTCTTTCCCCTTGGTGATGGAGGGCTGAGCAAAATGATCATAGGAGAGCGATCAGATATACCCGGAGAAAGGAATTCAGCCTCTGAGCCGATAAAACGAGTACACCAGCCAATGTTAATAAGGACTCTGTCCAATTTGCATTGAATACGGCGGTTGCATTGAATACGGGGGTGGCCTTAGAGTTTTCTCTACGGAAGTCAAATGGGGCCAACATCAACATCTGAGCATGGTCGCCCTTCCTTCTAACGGAATTTGAATATGGGATTTAAGCCCCCCTAATTCCATATCAGAATGAACCTATCCTTTTAACAAAGAAACTCGATTCGACCTAAATTAAGGGCCAAGGAGGCTCTCCATAAGTGTTCACCCGCTTGACCAAATGATCTAAACTCATTTTTCCAGTAGTCATTTGTAGTCATTTCAGGTACTATTGCATGTACCATAGTTTAGCGGTTCCAGAACCATCAATGATCGGTGAACTAGCAATGAACATATGCACATCTTCTCTTCCAGAGCCAAAACAGAAGATGTGCACATGATTGTTTTTCTTTCCAAAACCACTCTCGATATCCGAGCCTCAGCTCTTAACTCCCTGATAGATGCGGTCTTAGGTTTTCCTTGGCTTTTTCTCTCTCTTCTTTTTGCATTGCAACCGTACACCCCGTATCTCAAAGACTTCGTACAGTACCTAAAAATCCTAAGGTAAACTACCAGTGGACTGTTGGCTTTTTTGGAGAATGTGAATTGAACCATTTCGTTACCTATCGAGGAATGAATCTTTCACTTAAAGAAATCCTTAGAAAGAATTGTGGATTTTGAAAGAGTATAGAGGCCTCCCACGGGCTCTTCATATCTTTCCATCTGGCGACATAGAGTCTACAGACGGAACAAAGACAGGTGCTAAGGTGGTTTTCTATCTTTCCCAGGAAAAGTAGCATAACTTTTCTTTTGCGTTTCGTCATAGATTCAACACACTATTGAATTGCGGAATTGACATCGGTTGCAAACTCCCCTAACCTAAAATCCCCGGCAACCATTTATAGCTTAATGGCATGAAGGGGGCATGAACAACGTATTCACCCCTGCAGCTCTTAGACATAGGCCGGCGAATTCATGCCGTCATCACTTGAATCAAACAAAAGGGGGCTCCCCCTGCCTTTTTCTGAGCCGGAGGGTTCATCTACTTAGCTATGACCAAACCAATCCATAAGCAGATGAAGCATACCCCCCACCCATTCCATATCCGGAGGGGGTACCTCCCCTATCTCTGATCCAATCGTACGGCCCCCTAGCCTTTCTTTAGCTCGGGCCAGCAACTACGAAGGGAGCCACTCCACCGGAGCGGGTTAAGCCCGCAATTCAATGGTTTTCTTTGATGAAGGGGTTATTTTTGAAAGAGTGTTGTTGATTCGGAGATCTTTCTTCTTTCATTCTGGAAGAAGGGGTTGGCACTAGCTCGGCTACTTGACTTCTTGCCGTTTCATCCTATGAGTGCAATAAAGAAAATGACGAAGTCTCGTTCATATATCTTCACTCACTTGGAGTATTGCCCCGAGTGCGGAGCAAGATTGAAAGCATTCAGGGATCTCAAACTAAAAGGCTCACTAGTGTGAATGTGGTTGAGGTTTCCGATGCAGGCTACTTCAGTGGAATGGAAAACAACTGCCCCTACTAAAAAAATGCAAAAAGGTAGGAAGTCACCCAAAACCGATTCTGGGGGCCCCAGGTTTTTATGGGGAATTTCCTTTGATTAACGGCTTTTCTATCGATTCCGAAAGCAGGCTTGGCTTAAGAGGCAATTCTAACGTATCTCGTTTCCAGTGTCCTTTAGCTAACGGGGGCGAAGAGATCAATCATGTTGAGGCGAAGGGATTCTTAAGCATGAATTCAATGGGCCACAAAGAGTGAAAAAGACGATCTAAAGACTAGTCTTGGGGTATGACTGTAGAGCCCCGGATTTTTCACATTTAATGCATAACACTTTCGTTGCCATTTTGCCTCTAAAGGGGTATAATTAATAAATAAGGAAGAAATTAGAAATTCTGAAACGTCAGAAATGTTTGTTTTCGAAGTACGAACCCAACGCAAGTTGAATCGTCAAAATCGGACGAACGAGTCAAAAGTTATGGCCAAAACAGTTTGGACCTGCAGACCACCGATCGCTCGGTCCATGGAGCGATCGATCGGTCCAAAACCGATCGCTCGGAGGCTATCGACTGGTCAAGATTTTTGTATGGGGAAATTTTCCAGAGAGTGAAATTTTCACCGATCCCTCGGTTATGAAACCGATCGATCGGTCATTAACACCGATCGCTCGGTACTCACGTTTTTGCAGAAATTTCAGTAAGGGTATTATGGTCTTTTGGTCGGTTTACTCTCACTTTAAGAGTCTTGCCCGAGCCTTTAGGGCATCATTCGACACTTAGAGAGTTTGAGAGAATAGGAGAAAGGGGAGAAGGCGATTCCAACCTACGGCTTGTCTTTGGAAGAAAAATCAAAGGGTTTTGAGACCCTAGATCACTTCAAGTCTGGCTTTTCTCCAAGATCACGGCTCAAGCACCCGTGGAGAGCGTTCCCCAAGCTAGGGCAGCACCTCACGGTCGTTTTTGGAAGGGGTTTCTCCCCTCATTGTTCAAGGTTGGTACTTCTTGCTACCCTCCTAGTTATAGTTCTTCTTTTCATTTATTTTCTTTGTGTTCCTATATATATTCATGTATTATGAGATGGGTTGTGAATGGTGAATGATGAATGGTGAATGGAGATGAATGTGGGCGATTGGATGCCGTGTGTATTGATGTGATGGATGAACGGGGAGGGCATTGTACCCATAATGAACATACATATGTGATGTGAGTAAAAACCACCTAGAAAAGCATGTTGTAGGGTTAATAAATAACGAATGTATCATGTTTGATGAAATGCCAAGGTGAATAAAATAAATAATAAATTAAGAAAATGCATGTTTAAGGTTTATGGAAATTGCTAGGGTCATGATAGTGTGATTGTTCGCTTTCCCTAAATGATATGAATTACTCAAATGCTATATGTAATTCCAAATGCAAGTATGCACACGACCTCACGAGCACGCATACATGACAGATTTACCGAGGTTTTCGAGAATGGGATTTAGAGGTGGGGCATATCCTACGATATGTTTTACCTCGCTTTTGGTAAGGACAAGACAATCATGCATTTTCATAAGAAGGGTCTCCCTTCCCTCGTAAGTGCATACATATCATAAGAAGGGTCTCCCTTCCCTCGTAAGTGCATCTCACAAGGACATCTCACAAGTGAATCTCACAAGTGGAAGGACAAGCATGAGCATTCTAGGAAGAAGGGTCTCCCTTCCCTCACAAGTAGTTTATTCTTCCGAGTAGGCATGACATGACATAGCATGATAAGCATGAGCATTTTAGGAAGAAGGGTCTCCCTTCCCTCACAAGTAGATTACTTTTCAGAACAAGCAAGCATGATACACGCATGGCATGACATGACACGCATGATATAAGCATGACACGCATGACACGCATGACAAGGTTTCAAGCATAAAAAGGGTAATTTCAGTCAAGTCAAGTGCACAAGATTTCAAGGGTTTTACCGGCTTTTATGAATGCAAACATGATGAATTATATTGCTTTACTTTATTGTCATGATATGAATCATTCGTGCTTTATATGCGTGAATTGTTTCCTGCTTTATGTATGCTATCCGTATGCTATGATTGTTGGTTAGTGCTTAGTACCTGCTGAGTTTTCCATGCTCAGCCGTACTTCTTATGTCGGCAGGTGCTGAAGAAGTTGCTGCTCCATTTGATGTTTGTGCTCCTGGTCCTTGGGTGGAGGAGGAGTACGTCGAGGAGCCTTTGGAGGAACCTCCCGTAGAGGGTTATCAGTAGGTGGAGTTAGATTCTGAGTGGACAGTGGGTGAGCATGAGTGATTATATCCATGTATTTTGGCGGGCATGTCCGCACTTTCTTTGTTTTGATTTCTTTGTATTAAAACTTAGACCATGTGTATATACTTAGAGGTTTGTTAGACTTCCGCTGTGTCTTATAGTTATGCTTCCGCTGTTATCCTCTATTGTATATGCTCTGTGGGTGTTTTGCAGGTGGTTTGTCAAGCAAGTCATGTAAGTCATGATTTAGTCGTCCACGATTCACTCTAACTCGTAGGGTGGTTTTAGGTCGCGACAGAAGTGGTATCAGAGCTTAGGCTTTAGGTCTTTAGGGTCACTTAGAATCTTATTCCACGGCTTGACAAGAGCATATGTTAGGAAACAAGTTAGGAAGGAAGTAAGTCGGGAGCGAGTCTGGTTCCAAGTGTAAGACTAAACTTTAGTCTTAGTCTAAAATGGTTGCTTTAACCAATTACGGGTCCTAGGTACGCTAGAACACTAAAGTATATGTATAATGTGATGAATACTCTGATGACTTGATGTGATGTATATTTTTTTTGGAAGGTAAGCTGGGGTTAGGCAGACTCCGACCAGATATATAAATTAAAAAAGAAAGGGATTACAATCTAAGGTAATTACAACCCGATCTGTCCTTTTCCAAAATGGATAAAAGTTCAGAGGGAAACTCCCTTGGCAAAAGAACAATAGAGCTATTGAGAATACAAAATTTGGCTAGAAAATCAGCTGCCGAGTTACTTTCCCGCCAAATATGATGAATAGAATATGCTGAAAAGTGGGATAGCTTGAGAATACTTCTCATAACTAAATTCGCCAAGTACCAAGGAGGATCATTAGAAGCGTTCAGTAACTGAGAGGCTTGCAGCGAGTCTGTATTAATATGGAGGTTCTGAATACCTTGGGCCGTAGCTCGATCAATGGCTCTTTCAATGGCTAGGATTTCCAGCTGTAGGATATCAGTTCCCTCCACTCCTTCCGCGAAAGCTAGAAGAGGATGACCATTGCAATCACGCAGAATGCCACCGAAACCCACTGCACCATTTCTAATTGAGCCATCACTATTTAGAACCTAGAAGCCTAGAGGAGGCGGGGACCATGAGCACCATCTCTGCGGTTTAAGAAAGAAACCAACAGTAATCTGCCAAGCATTAAGGAATTCTCTAGTTGAGGCCGTGTCTTCCACTTGAGCATTTAAGGCCTCAATCTTGAGCCTGGTATCTGTAATTATGGAGGCAGTGATGTAGTCCACGGGCTTGAAGGTGTTGGAGAAGATTCGATTGAAGGTGTTGCCGAAGCTATATTGGTATTATACAACTAATACAAATTGAATTATTGTGAAATGACATTGAAATAAACTGTGGTTTCAAGTTAGACTCATGTGGTGTTATTATTCTCAGGACTTTACTCATGAGACGGAACACACGGGGTCGTGGACCACATACCAGAGCTTCCTCTTCTTCACGGGATGAGGATGAGCAGCCAGACCTCTCTCAGGTCTTAGGCTCTATTGCTGAGACACTTGCCATCCTGGCAGCTCTGCAAACTATACCGGCATCAGCGGCACCTACTCCACCGCCTGGAGCTCCAATACATCGTACAGCTGGAGTTGAGGCATTCCGGAGATTGAGGCCTCCATCCTTCCATGCGAGTGTGGACCCTCTTGCTGTGGAGGCTTGGATCCTCCAGGTTGAGAAGATGTTTGCGGTGCTCTCTCCTACAGAGGAAGAGAAAGTAGCATGGGCAGTTTTCATGCTAGAAGGTAAAGCCCACCATTGGTGGTTGTCCGCATTGAGGACACGGGACTTGACCATGCAAGGTCAACCTTGGACTTGGGATGAGTTCAAAGACGCTTTTTACAAGAAGTATTTTCCGATTGGAGCACGGGAAAATAAAGAGAGAGAATTCATCAACCTCGAGCAAGGTTTGATGTCGGTGGCACAATACGAGGCCAAGTTCTCAGAGCTATCACGCTTCGCGACTCACATGGTTGCCACCGAGGCAATGAAGGCAAGAAGGTTTGAGCAAGGGCTCAAAGATGTTATCATGGAGAAGGTTTCGGTTTTCAGACATGCTACCTACCCTGAGGTAGTAGACAAGGCTTTATTGATCGAGGCCAATTCAGAGACAGTGTCCAAGAAGAGGGAGTTGGCGAGAGGCCAAGCCAGTAGTTCAGCACCTCCAGAGAGGCAGGCTCGTGCCGGCCCTTATCAGTATGCGTGGCCAGCACCACCGATGAGGCCATCTTATGCGCCTCCAGCTCCCCGGCAGTATGTGCCGCAGGCACCGCGACCTCAGGCTCTTCCGGCCCCACGGCCTGTTGCACCTCAGACGATGAGGTATGCTCCACCTCCGGCCCCTCCGACCTATACACACGAGGTGTGCACTTCGTGCGGCCGAAGGCACCGGACAGGAGATTGCCGAAGGGCATCGGGTGGATGCTTTCATTGTGGTCGCCAGGGCCATATGATCAGGGATTGCCCCAGTCGGCATTTACCAGGCCAGTCTCAAGGGATTAGGCCACCAGCACGCCCAGCAGGATCATATTAGGTGTCATCTCAGACTACCCGGTCTACACCTCAGTCTCGCCAGGCAAACCAGGGGCGAGTTTTTGCCTTAACAGAGGGTGATGCACTTGCATCTGACGATGTAGTGCAAGGTACGCAGTTGTAGCTTATTTAATTATCTGGAAATTAAACTGTTAAGTATTAATTGATTGTGTACGTACTTGGCATGTTATATATGTATATATATACCTACATGTATACACTGTTGATGCATGGATTAACTCCGCTAGTCAAAATTTCAGGAACCCTACTAGTCAATGAGTATTTGGCTCGAGTGTTGATTGATACCGGGTCTACTCATTCATTTGTCTCGCCGAGTTTTTCAGAAGGCTTTTCTGTAGAGCCAAGTCAGCTAGAACCGGAGTTAGCCATTTCGACTCCTCTCGGCAAAACAGTATTGGCAGATAAAGTGTATAGAAATAGTGTGGTCCAAGTTGGAAGCCACGAGTTGGCAGTTGATCTCATCGTCCTGGGATTCCAAGACTTTGATGTTATATTGGGAATGGATTGGTTAGCAGCACATCATGGGCATGTAGCTTGCTTTGAGAAGATGGTACTCTTCAAGCCGGTAGAAGGAAAACCATTTCACTTTCGGGGGTTAAAAAGTAGAGATATCGCTCGTTTTGCGGCATTGAGCTTAGCGAACCTCGAGGCAAAGGACTCTTCGACTATTCCGGTCGTGAGTAAATTCCTGGATATATTTCCAGAGGAGTTGCCAGGATTACCTCCAGACAGGGAGACTGAGTTTGTGATTGAGCTTACACCAGGCACAGCTCCCATCTCTCCGGCTCCGTATAGAATGGCTCCGGTAGAACTCAAGGAGTTGAAGACTCAGTTGGAGGAATCACAAGGCCTTGGTTTCATTCGACCAAGTGTCTCACCGTTGGGTGCCCCGGTGTTGTTTGTTAAGAAGAAAGATGGTTCGATACGGATGTGCGTCGATTACCGGCAATTGAACAAGGTCACTATAAAGAATAGGTATCCATTGCTTAGAATTGATGATTTGTTCGATTAGTTGAAGGGAGCGAGATTTTTCTCAAAGATAGACCTTCGATCGGGTTATCACCAGTTGAAGATTAAGGTGGAAGATATTCCCAAAACTGCTTTCAGGATGCCTTTTGGACTCACAAATGCGTCGGCAGCCTTTATGGATTTAATGAACCGGGTGTTCCGGCCATACCTGGATCGGTGCGTGATCGTGTTTGTCGATGATATTTTGGTCTATTCCCAGACACGGGAAGATCACACACGCGACCTACGCCTTGCTTTGGAAATGCTAAGAGAGCACAAGCTATACGCCAAACTTAGCAAGTGTGAGTTTTGGTTGGAAGAGGTGGCATTCCTAGGCCACGTTGTTTCTGCAGAAGGTATCTCGGTAGATCCAAAGAAGATCGAAGCAATTATGAGTTGGGCGAGGCCCAAGAGTGTTACCGAGATACGCAGCTTTCTTGGCTTAGCAGGCTACTACAGGAGATTCGTGGAGGGTATCTCTAGCCTTGCAGCACCGCTCACTTACCTGATAAGGAAGAACGCCAAGTTTGTATGGAGTGATAAGTGCGAGATCAGTTTCACGGAACTGAAGAAGAGGCTTACTACAGCCCCTGTCCTTACTGTGCCATCTGGACCTTATGGGTATGAGGTGTATAGTGATGCCTCACACGTTGGACTTGGGTGTGTACTCATGCAGCACAAGAAAGTCATTGCCTATGCATCAAGGCAATTGAAGGAGCATGAGAAGAATTATCCCACGCACGACTTGGAGCTTGCGGCGGTCGTGTTTGCACTTAAGATTTGGCGTCATTACCTTTATGGGGTGGAGTCCTATTTGTTTACCGATCACAAGAGTCTCAAGTATCTCTTTTCCCAAAAGGAGCTGAATCTAAGGTAACGGCGTTGGATGGAATTTTTGAAAAACTATGATTGTACCATTCAATACCACCCGGGTAAAGCAAATGTAGTGGCCGATGCTTTGAGTAGAAGACCTCCGGGGTTATTAGCATGCATGTTAGTGCAGGAATGGAAGCTACTTGAAGACTTGGCAAATCTTGGCAAATGTCATGGTTCGGCCATACATTATAGATTTGATCCAAGAATACTAAGCCACGGATGCTGAATTGTTGGCTTATCGGGACAAGGAAGTTGCTAAGGGTAGTGAGGACTTCTCTCTCACTAGCCAAGGTGCTATCACATTCAAGGGAAGACTGTGTGTCCCAGCCAATGCAGATCTTCGGAGGGAGATTATGGATGAAGCCCACCGGGCAAAGTACACTGTGCATCCAGGAGGTACGAAGATGTACCGGAACCTCAAGAGTCACTTTTGGTGGCGAAATATGAAGAGGGATGTTGCAGAATATGTGGCACGGTACTTAGTATGCCAACAGTTGAAAGCAGAACACATGCGACCCGCCGGTCTATTGCATTCTCTTCCTATTCCCGAGTGGAAATGGGAGAACATATCCATGGATTTCATAGTTGGCTTGCCAAAAACTGCAAAGGGCTCAGATGCAATTTGGGTTGTAGTAGACCGTCTGACGAAGTCTGCGCACTTCCTACCCTACCGAACTACTTTCAACTCTAGCCAGTTGGCCGCTCTATACATCAAGGAAGTGGTGAGGTTGTACGGAGTGCCAGTCAGTATTATATCGGATCGGGATCCAAGATTCATATCAAGATTCTGGAAAAGTTTCAGGAAGCTATGGGTTCCCGACTTGATTTCAGCACCGCTTTTCATCCAGAGACGGATGGACAAACCGAGAGGGTTAACCAAGTAATTGAAGACATGCTTCGGGCTTGTATGTTGGATTTCAGAGGCAGTTGGGAAGAGCACTTGCCTTTGGTAGAGTTTGCCTACAACAATAGCTATCAGGCGAGCATCCAAATGGCTCCATTTGAGGCCTTGTATGGGCGAAGTTGTAGGTCTCCTCTCTATTGGGATGAGGTAGGAGAAAGGAAAGTACTTGGTCCGGAGTTGATTGAGCAAACTGCAAACACAATTAAGATCATCCAGGATCGATTGAAAGCCGCTCAAGATCGCCAGAAAAGTTATGCGGACACGCGCCGTAGGGACTTGGAATTTCAAGTTGGGGATCAAGTTTTTGTGAAAGTATCTCCTAGCAAAGGGATCATGAGATTTGGCAACCGAGGCAAGCTCAGTCCTCGGTATGTTGGGCCTTTTGAGATTATCACGCGAGTTGGTGAGGTCCCTTACAGGGTAGCTCTCCCACCTCACATGACCGCAGTTAACAAAGTTTTCCATGTGTCTATGCTTCGGAAGTACATTGCGGATCCTTCGCATGTCATAGACTTGGAACCGTTGGAGATTCGAAAGGACCTCACCTTGATTGAAAAGCCGGTTCATATATTGGATCGGAGAGATCAAGTGCTTCGCAACAAGACAATCCCTTTGGTTCTTGTGCAATGGCAACACCATGCTCGGGAAGAAGTTACATGGGAGCGTGAAGCCGAAGTCAAAGCGAAGTACCCAGAATTAATTGAATGGGTTTTTGTATAAGTTTGTATATGACTTGTAATTTTCTTTTTAGTTTGTAATGCAAGTAGCGTCAAAATTTCGAGGACGAAATTTTTGTAAGGGGGGGGAGTATGTAGAGCCCTGGATTTTTCACATTTAATGTATGACACTTTCGTTGCCATTTTGCCTTTAAAGAGGTATAATTAATAAATAAGGAAGAAATTAGAAATTCCGAAATGTCAGAAATGTTCGTTTTCGAAGTACGAACCCAACGCAAGTTGAATCGTCAAAATCGGACGAACGAGTCAAAAGTTATGGCCAAAACAGTTTGGACCTGCAGACCACCGATCGCTCGGTCCATGGAGGGATCGATCGGTCCAAAACCGATCGCTCGGAGGCTATCGACTGGTCAAGATTTTTGTATGGGGAAATTTTCCAGAGAGTGAAATTTTAACCGATCGCTCGGTTATGAAACCGATCGATCGGTAGGCAACCGATCGATCGGTCATTAACACCGATCGCTCGGTACTCGCGTTTTTGCAGAAATTGCAGTAAGGGTATTATGGTCTTTTGGTCGGTTTACTCTCACTTTAAGAGTCTTGCCCGAGCCTTTAGGACATCATTCGACACTTAGAGAGTTTGAGAGAATAGGAGAAAGGGGAGAAGGCGATTCCAACCAAGGGCTTGTCTTTGGAAGAGAAATCAAAGGGTTTTGAGACCCTAGATCACTTCAAGTCCGGCTTTTCTCCAAGATCACGGCTCAAGCACCCGTGGAGAGCGTTCCCCAAGCTAGGGCAGCACCTCACGGTCGTTTTTGGAAGGAGTTTCTCCCCTCATTGTTCAAGGTTGGTACTTCTTGCTACCCTCCTAGTTATAGTTCTTCTTTTCCTTTATTTTCTTTGTGTTCCTTTATATATCCATGTATTATGAGATGGGTTGTAAATGGTGAATGATGAATGATGAATAGAGATGAATGTGGGCGATTGGATGCCGTGTGTATTGATGTGATGGATGAACGGGGAGGGCATTGTACCCATAATGAACATACGTATGTGACGTGAGTAAAAACCACCTAGAAAAGCATGTTGTAGGGTTAATAAATAATGAATGCACCATGTTTGATGAAATGCCAAGGTGAATAAAATGAATAATAAATTAAGAAAATGCATGTTTAAGGTTTATGGAAATTGCTAGGGTCATGATAGTGTGATTGTTCGCTTTCCCTAAATGATATGAATTACTCAAATGCCATATGTAATTCCAAATGTAAGTATGCACACGACCTCACGAGCACGCATACATGACAGATTTACCGAGGTTTTCGAGAATGGGATTTAGAGGTAGGGCATATCCTACGATATGTTTTACATCGCTTTTGGTAAGGACAAGACAATCATGCATTTTCATAAGAAGGGTCTCCCTTCCCTCGCAAGTGCATCTCACAAGGACATTTCACAAGTGAATCTCACAAGTGGAAGGACAAGCATGAGCATTCTAGGAAGAAGGGTCTCCCTTCCCTCACAAGTAGTTTACTCTTCCGAGTAGGCATGACATGACATAGCATGACAAGCATGAGCATTTTAGGAAGTAGGGTCTCCCTTCCCTCACAAGTAGATTACTTTTCAGAACAAGCAAGCATGATATACGCATGGCATGACATGACACGCATGATACAAGCATGACACGTATGACATGGTACACAAGGTTTCAAGCATAAAAAGGGTAATTTCAGTCAAGTCAAGTGCACAAGATTTCAAGGGTTTTACCAACTTTTATGAATGCAAACCTGATGAATTATATTGCTTTACTTTATTGTCATGATATGAATCATTCCTGCTTTATATGCATAAATTGTTTCCTGCTTTATGTATGCTATCCGTATGCTATGACTGTTGGTTAGTGCTTAGCACCCGCTGAGTATTTCATGCTCAGCCGTACTTCTTATGTCGGCAGGTCCTGAAGGAGCTGCTGTTCCATTTGATGTTTGTACTCCTGGTCCATGGGTGGAGGAGGAGTACGTCGAGGAGCCTTTGGAGGAACCTCCCGTAGAGGGTTATCAGTAGGAAGTGTTAGATTCTGAGTGGATTAGCTGTGGGTGAGCATGAGTGATTATATCCATGTATTTTGGCGGGCATGTCCGTACTTTCTTTGTTTTGATTTCTTTGTATTAAAACTTGGACCATGTGTATATACTTAGAGGTTTGTTAGACTTCCGCTGTGTCTTATAGTTATGCTTCCGCTGTTATCCTCTATTGTATATGCTCTGTGGGTGTTTTACAGGTGGTTTGTCAAGCAAGTCATGTAAGTCATGATTTAGTCGTCCACGATTCACTCTAACTCCTAGGTTGGGTTTTGGGTCTCGACAGTGACTATGGCTTCATAATGGAAGAATCTCAATAGTAGCTTAACCTACGGGGTTTAGTCACCTAAGACAAGCAAAATGAGAGAGTACGAGACAGAGACGCAAGCAAGGATGGAGCGATCCACCCTTTCTCGACTTGGAGTGGGGACCATGGGCGAGAGGCAGACCAAGTACTATAGGGTTTCGTTACATAGAGAAGAGGAACCTATTGCCAGATGAGGCTATTACATAGAAAATGTGATTGCTTTGGCAGGCTACCAAAGGATAGGCAAAACTCTTGTCCTCTTTCCTAATAAGAAATCACCTTTCTAAGTGATGGCTGATGGCTTCCCTGTGACTTTTGCTTATTAGGGGTGGGGGGGCGCTTGCTTCCGTCTTCAGTTTAGAATCATGTTCCATTGATTGGACCATACCCATTAGCCTAGTGACTACTGAAGATAACAAGGCAATATCAATTGAATACCGGCCTAAAGCAAAATAAGCACTCAAGCTTTTATTCATATTCATGGTTGAGCGCCGGTTCCTACTAAAATCAAGCCTATGATAGTTCCGGTTCAGGTTCTGCCAATCAAACTATTCTGAGTCCAACACCTGAAAATAGGTAATCCATATGGCAGCTCGAGTGACTTGTTCCATCAGGACGCAATGCACAATGTGGCGGTGGTGCCTGTTCTGCTATGGTTGAGTCTTTGTTCATTCGTTTATATAGGCAATTCAATTATTCAATAGCTGTATTGGTATCAACGAAAGGCAATGTCCTTCCCGATCGATATTCATGCGTGCTTGATTCCAGGCTTGGTGGCTCGCGTAGAATCACTCTTTTATTCGACCCTTGTCTTAGCATTGGGCTCATAATAGCAATCCCTGCCCTATGTCCCTGGACCTGACCTTTAATGCCTGCCATCAAGCTTCCCTTTCATCTGCTCCGGTCCCTGCGTGTCACAAGTCCATGGTTAACTCTCCAGGTCTCTTACTTGCCTATTTGAGCATCGAAACCTACTTGTTATTCTGGGTTGTTCTTTTTGTTGAAGAGAAGAACCGCAAGCAGCAAGCTCGGTTGTTCCGGCACGGGCTATACGAGAAAGGTTGAAGGTTGTTTTGTTCGCTACCGTTCCTCTTCGGTTGTTCTTGGAAGATCGCTACCGGCTCACTTGTCGTTGCCGTTATTTGGAAGAACCTGCATCAATTTCTTAGCTAGTCTCGTTCTTTGTCAACCGTTTTCCATATGATAACGCCAACAAGAAACTAGATTGATACAGGACAGCTACTTGAACGGTGAAGAAACAGTTACCATACAATGTTTCAATGCAATACTTACCCGCCTCTAGCCGCCGCTATTGACTAATAGCCCCCCAGCTGGCCGATAGAAGGGGGTTCTCTGGGATCTTGATCTTCTAAGAAAGACAGGGCCTCCAACTTGAGTCAAGTGGCATGTTGAACAAAAGACAGATCGTAGGCTCACCTCAGGGGTAGGTTCTAATCCGTCCGTATATCACCCGGGAACTCGCTGTTGAAGTTCCGGCAACTTGTTCACTTCGCTTGATTAGATGTTATGGTTCACCAGCCCTCATCAAGAACTCTCGCCAAATCACGAGCCTTCCTATTATTGCCGCCATAATGCACTACCAACAGTCATTCATTCCTATTCTACGGGAGCATGACAGATGAACTTTACTTTGCACATGCGTTCACCACATATAACGTCATATAAAAAGACCGCTTTTGGTGATAATACTGAAGGGGATACAAACCCTTCTTCTTCTCTCTCTACGCTTGGGAAAGGGACTGCAACACAGGAACAAGACTGCCCAGGATGGAGCAATGCAAGGGTGGCTTACCGATATGTGGCTAATCGCCTCGCTCGGGGATAGAGCCCCAGACTTTTTCATGCTTAATACATGGTACTTTGTAGCCAATTTGCCTTTAAAGTAGTACAATTAATAAATAAGGAAGAAATTAGAAATTCCGAAATGTCACAAATGTTCCTTTTCAAAGTACGAACCCAACGCAAGTTCAATCGTCAAAATCCGACGAACGAGTTAAAAGATATGGCCAAAATAGTTTGGACTTGTAGACCACCGATCGCTCGGTCCATGGAGCGATCGATCGGTCCAAAACTGATCGATCGGTAGCTATCGACTGGTCAAGATTTTTGTATGGGAAAATTTTCCAGAGAGTTGATTTTTGACCGGGAGCTCGGTCAATTCACCGATCGCTCGGTAGGCAACCGATCGATCGGTCATAAACACCAATCTCTCGGTCTTCGTGTTTTTGCAGAAATTTCGTTAAAGGTGTTTTCATCTTTTGGGTGTTTCACTCCTTTCTCTTATGGGTTGCCCGAGCCTTTAAGGCTCATTCTCAACACTTAGGACATTTGAGAGCTAAGGAGAGGAGAGAAAGGGTTTTCCTAACCTAGGGTGTTATTTTTGAAAAGAAATCAAAGGGTTTAAGAACCCTAGATCACCTCAAGCTTGCATTGCTTCAAGATCCTGGTTCAAGCACACGAGGAGTAGTTTCTCCAAGCTAGTGATGCCTCACACGTTGGACTTGGGTGTGTGCTCATGCAACATAAGAAAGTCATTGCCTATGCATCGAGGCAATTGAAAGAGCATGAAAAGAATTATCCCACGCACGACTTGGAGCTTGCGGCGGTCGTGTTTGCACTTAAGATTTGGCGTCATTACCTTTATGGGGTGGAGTTCTATGTGTATGCGGATCACAAGAGCCTCAAGAATCTCTTTTCCCAAAAGGAGTTAAATCTAAGGCAACGGCCTTGGATGAAATTTTTGAAAGATTATGATTGTACCATTCAATACCACCCGAGTAATGCAAATGTAGTGGCTGATGCTTTGAGTAGAAGACCTCCGGGGTTATTAGCACACATGTTGGTGTAGGAATGGAAACTACTTGAAGATTTGGCAAATCTGGACATCAGTGTGAATGACTCTGTCCATAGTCCTATATTGGCAAATGTCACGGTTCGGCCATACGTTATAGATTTGATCTAAGAATACCAAGCCACGGATGCTGAATTGTTGGCTTATCGGGACAAGGAAGTTGTCAAGGGTAGTGAAGACTTTTCTCTTACTAGTCGAGGTGCTATTACATTTAAAGGAAGGCTGTGTGTTCCGGCCAATGCGGATCTTCGACAAGAGATTATGGATGAAGCACACCGTGCAAAGTATACCATGCATCCTGGTGGTACGAAAATGTATCGGAACCTCAAGAGTCACTTTTGGTGGCGGAATATGAAGAGGGATGTTGCTGAATATGTGGCACGGTGCTTGGTGTGCCAACAGGTAAAAGCAGATCACATGCGACCCGCCGGTCCATTGCAGTCTCTTCCTATTCCCGAGTGGAAATGGGAGAACATCTCCATGGACTTCATAGTTGGCTTGCCAAAGACAGCAAGGGGCTCAGATGCGATATGGGTTGTGGTGGACAGTTTGACAAAGTCCCCTCATTTCCTACCCTACCGAACCACCTTCAACTCTAGTCAGTTGGCCACACTATACATCAAGGAAGTGGTTCAACTACACGGCGTGCCAGTCAGTATTGTGTCAGATCGGGATCCAAGATTCACATCAAGATTCTGGAAAAGTTTTCAGGAAGTTATGGGTTCCCGACTTGATTTCAGCACCGCCTTTCATCCACAAACGGATGTACATACCGAGAGGGTAAACCAAGTTATAGAAGACATGCTTCGGGCTTGTATGCTGGATTTCAAGGGCAGTTGGGAAGAACACCTGCCTTTGGTTGAATTTGCCTATAACAATAGCTATCAGGCGAGTATTCAAATTGCTCCGTTCGAGGCCTTGTATGGGTGAAGTTTCAGATCTCCTCTCTACTGGGATGAGGTAGGAGAAAGAAAAGTACTTGGTCCGGAGTTGATCGAGCAAACTGCTAGTATATTCAAGATCGTCAAAAGAGCTATGCGGACAAACGCCGAAGGTCCAAAACCGATCAATCGGTAGCTATCGACTGGTCAAGATTTTTGTATGGAGAAATTTTCCAGAGAGTTGATTTTTGACCGGGAGCTCGGTCAATTCACCGATCGCTCGGTAGGCAACCGATCGATCGGTCATAAACACCGATCGCTCGGTCTTCATGTTTTTGCAGAAATTTCATCAGAGGTGTTTTCGTCTTTTGGGCGTTTCACTCCTTTCTCTTAAGGGTTGCTCGATCCTTTAGGGCTCATTCTCAACACTTAGGACATTTGAGAGCTAAGGAGATGAGAGAAAGAGTTTTCCTAACCTAGGGTTTGATTTTTGAGAAGAAATCAAAGGGTTTAAGAACCCTAGATCACCTCAAGCTTGGATTGCTTCAAGATCCCGGTTCAAGCATACGAGGAGTAGTTTCTCCAAGCTAGGGCAGCGACTTACGGACGTGTTGGAAGGGGATTCTTTCCCTCATTTGTCAAGGTCGGTACCTTGTGCTACCCTCTTAGTCATAGTTTCCTCTTTTTCTTTTCTATTTTTTGTTTTCTCCCAATTATGACTATAAAATGAGTTGTAATGTGTGAATGGGATGAATGGATGGTTGTGAATGTGAATGGGCGATTGGATGTCGTGTGAATGATGTAATGAATGAGAAAGGGGAAGGGCATTGTATCCATGATGAACAAACATATATGATGGAATTATAACCCACCTAGAAAAGCATGTTGTAGGGTTAACAAATAATGAACATACCATGTTTGATGAAATGCCAAGGTGAAAGAAATGAATTGTAAATTACGGAAATGCATGTTTAATTAATTGTGGAAATTTCTAGGACCTATGATAGTGTGCCTTCTTGTTTTCCCTAAATTACATGAATATTGAATTGCTCAAATGATTAATGTTCTATGTATTGTTAACTCTCCAAATGTCATATTTAGATTTAAATGCAAGTATGTACACGCTTCCATGAGCATGACATGCATGACATGAATTTACCGAGGTTTTCAAGAACGAGGTTTAGAGGTGGGACATATCTTACGATATGTTTTATCTCGCTTTTCACAAGAAAACAAGAACAAACATACCACGAGGGGACTCCCCTCACTCACAAGTGCATTGCATAAAGAAGGGTCTCCCTTCCCTCTCAAGTGCATCTCATAAAGAAGTGTCTCCCTTCCCTCTCAAGTGCATTCCATAAAAAGGGTTTCCCTTCCCTCTCAAGTGCATCTCACAAGGATATCTCACAAGTGTATCTCACAAGTTACATGATCACAAGCAAGCACGCATGACACGCATAGAATGGCATGACACGTACGACACGCTCGACAAGATCAAGCAAGACAAACATGACAAGTTTTCAAATACCAAAAGGATATTTCAAGTCAAGTCAAGCACACAATGATTTCAAGGGGGTTTTATCGGCTTTCAACGAAATGCAAGCATGATTATAAATTGCTTTACCTCCTTGTATGACATGAATTGTTCCCGTTTTACATATATGAATTGCTCCTGCTTTATGTATTGCCATTTTTATGCTATGACTGTTGGTTAGTATTTGGTACCCGTTGAGTATTCCATGATCAGCCGTACTTCTTATGTCGGCAGGTGATAGCGGAGCGGCAACTCCTTTTGATGTCTGTGGGTGAGTTGAGGAACCTTTGGAGGAACCTCCGGTACAGAGCTACTATTAGGTGGTGGTTGTAGATTCGGAGTGATAGAGCTGTGGGTGAGTTGAGAGATGTATATCCATGTATTTTGGCGGGCTTGTCCACACTTTCTTTTGGACTTCCTTTGTGTAACTCGGATCACATATGTATATACATAGAGGTTTGGTTAAGTCTTCCGTTGTGCTATGTTTAAGTATGTTTCCACTGTTTATATCCTCTTTGTATATGCTCTGTGGGTTTTTGCAGAATGGTTTGTCAAGTAAGTCATGCAAGTCATGATTAGTCGTCCAAGATTCATTCTAACTCTTAGGGTGGGTCTTGGGTCGCGACAGAGTGGCATATCAAGGAAAGAGGTTTTGAAGTGACGCTTTGCTTGCCGGAGGATCGCTTCGCTTGTCGCATAAGGTTTGGTTGCTAATCCAACATGTTCGGGACTCTCAGACCTACTTGAAGGAAGGGATAGACGCCAGAAACGTAGGATTCCCTACCTGGGCATGAGAGATGGGAATTGCATCCTTTCTAGCGCTTTATCGCTGACGCATATAAACACTAAAGGGGCGCGAACTCTTGCATGAAGGCTAGTTCTCCACTCCCGAATTACCTACATCAAGTAGGGGGGCCTTCATTGGCATGCACTCATTTCACAATGCCAGCAATCAAGATATTCGAGACTAGCCGAGACTGGTCGAGAACATACAACACCTACCTACCAGACCGAACCTTCCTTATCGACAATGGATAGACTCAATAGAATTAATGCAAAGACCTTTTGAGACTGGACCAACCTAATCACCTAAACAAAGAAAGGAACATTCGTTTAGACACCCATAACCTGATAACCTGAATCACCGCACAAACTCATTGATTCAACAAACGATTCCATAGACACGCAAAAGAAAAGGAAAGAACCTACCTAAAGAATCAGGGGTATCCTCACTACGAACTTGGACCACAACCTACTCACTCAAGAAACATCTGTTTTGGTGCTTCGCTAGCATTGAGAAATGGAATGGATCTACTCAAACTGGAGCTGTTGGAGCATAGCGGAACCAGACTGGACAAACAAGGACTCATTTTGGTTATGTCGCTTCGCTATCATGGTCGAGAAACCTTTATTCGCTGACGCGTATAAACACTAAAGGCGAGAAGAAGACGGACAAAGGAAAGGAAGGAACTGGACTATCGAATCATCTAATGCTAAAGGGAGGAGTCCCTATCGATCTCATGCGGGAGTGGGCGGACTGGACAAACTCAGTCATCTAATCTAATCCAACGGCCATACTATAAGCCTCGCTTGAAAGCAGCAAGAAAGCCATCAGCTTGCGCGCTAAGCACGCGAAATCCTTTTATCATTCCCGAACAGACTATCCAATACAAGGAGATTTCCCTTCCTCCCCAACAGACCCTGAAGTGCCTATCTTCCTATCGCTGAGCTTGCAGATTTCAAAGACCAGAACTCCTTCGCTCTACACCGGTTCATCACTGAGCTTGTGGAATGAACTATCGCTTCGCTTCTGCTTATCCTTCGCTTCCTGCCCTTTCTCTCTCTTCCTTCCCTTGATAACTCAATTTGCTGAACCGACTTGTCGAGAAGATGAACGTTCGCTTGACGGTTCATTCTCTCGAGACCAAGAGTTCGCTACACCTGGGTTGGCTTAGGGCCGATATGGTATCAGTGCATATCCAATACCTCACTCCCTATCCGATCGCAATCGATCCTGTTCAAACCTATCCTCAGCGGTACGAAGCTATTCGAGCAGAGCCGAAGGAAGGAATTTATCATCTTCCAAGTGGATAGTGGAGACAACCTTGATATGCTTCTTTATCGTCTTGTCGTGGATCAAGACTACTTGAACGGCTCATGTGCCTATCTTCCGACTACTGCCAAACAGAATGGCTGAGGGAACAAATCCCTTCATCCCAAGAGACTGGACTTGTTTTTAGAACCGCTAATGCTCTAACCCGAAAACCGGCAGGACGAGAAACTCGAGACTGGACTTGCTTTCCTATCATGTTGGACTGGAACTGGAGCTAGACGTAACATCTTCAGTTCGTGAGTTCGGTCAAGCTGGTCGTGCTACCCGGAAATCTCTGGACAAGTTCTCAAATCCAGAACGACCTGCCCCTCCTCAATCAAGCCCCTCCGAATGTGGGACGAGAAGTCGAGGAAGTGCCAGTCACGAGACTAAAGGCCACTCGATCCTATACAAAGCTATCCATACCCATCCAAACCAAGCAAGTAGAGAAGGAAGAGAGCTATCTAACTCACTCAAAAAGCGTACTGGACGAGAATTGCACTAACTATACTAGCTCATCCAATGCAGAACGTAAAGGAAGGACCACGCTGTAAGCCGAACGAGAAGCTGACCAGACTGCATTGATTTCAGAACCTAAGCTATCATGCTGGACTGACCGACCTAGATGACTCAAGAAACTCCTTTTAGATCCTATTGATGGACCTCTTTCTGAAGAAAGCACCGGAACCGAAACTCACTCAAACAAGAACCCAAAGACAGAAAAAAGAGCTCAAGCCTGGTCGAAGCTCCTCGAAGATACCTTGATATGCGATAGTGTAGAAAGACTAAGGGCCTAGATGACCTCTTCTTGAGCTTGTCGAGAACTGCCCGAACTCACTAATCTTTCTCATCCCGCTCCCGTCCTTCGCTTTCAGCCCAAGACATTCGCTCTCCCCTTTGACCTGGCTCTTTGGTTTGCTTGAGTGAGCCTCCCAGGCACGAGGAGCTTGCTTGAGTCCATAAAGAGCTTAGCATTTCGGGAGTCAAATTGAGAGAATGCTACTGAATATGAAAGGTTAGAATTGAGAGGTTGTTAGTCAAATAAGCGAGAATCGCTTATCCGGGAATGCTAATCATGGTGGTGTAAAAAATGATTCATTTCCGTTTCATATGAAGCTTGAATAATGACTTAGTCTTCCCAATAAGGTATCAGAGCTACGAGCAGGCTGTATGTTAGCTCTTAAGTGTTGCAAAGGAAGGCCTGTTCTCTTTTCGCGAGAGAGGCAGCATTCCCTCTAAAAATATGGGGAGGTGGATGTCTGTTTCAAATCTTCATTTTTGATACGCGCCTTCATCCTCCACCTGCAAGCCGCGTGCAGTCCGTAGTTTTTGGAGGTTGAGTTTTGTCTATTCCACTCGTCCGCACGGGTCCTCTCTATATGAAAAAGCGTAGGGATAGAACTCTCTATGGCCATATGCAGGATCTACCAGGAAATGTTGACTTCATTGTAAGCTGCACGGAAGGCCCAGCTATCTATTATTCTAAAAGGGAATCCCAACTTGGTGTATATGGCACAGGTAGCTACCCGGCGGTCTGTATATGGTCTGGAATGGAGATGTTCAACGTCTCCATCTGAGCGCAGCTTCGAGCCTTTGATTCTAAAGAGGAATGCGAGAACCATAAGAATAGACAACGCACTCGAACTATCTCACACCGGGTAAATCTTTAACCTTTCCTCCTCCTGTGTATAAGCAGTGATTTCATATCTAGAGGTTAATTGTACTCAACGCAACCAAGATTATAGATAGAGGTAAGGCAGAGTTAAGTTTTTTGTGGAAAAGTGTAATGATAAGTTACCTTTACCATCACTCTACAAAACCTTACCTGAGATTTGAACCTCCTCAACATTTTTCTCGTTCGATTCTTTTGAAGTAGGATAAATAGGGTTCGAATCGTTGTCTGAATTCTTCTTTCATTCATTATGTCCCAATGAGAAACTATCACCCCTCTTTGAAATGAAAAAAGCCGTTACCTCTCTCTTCGTTTGTGTTCTAATATTTTACTAATTAATTCTTCTATAAGTTTGAATAGAGCAAGCGTCTATTTTTGCAATCAAAAATCTTATAAGGAGCATATATAATAGATTAACAAGCTCTCCTTTCTGAAGTGAATTAGTTGTGTTGAAGTCGTTAATACGTAGATAATGGACTCGACTCTCCCTCGATTCGTTCGGAAATCATGGTAGTCATTTCATGGAGATTATTGGGAACAGGAATGGGCCTGGGGTTAACAACAACGACAAAAATGCCTTCTGTTTGTTGCCATGGAATGTATAGGTAGGGATTGTAAACTGCTTGGAAAGCCCGTTCCGCGCTCTCTATCCCCTTTTCTTTGAGGTCCCCATGAACCGCTTTCTTGTATCCATGTTCACCTTTCTTCCTTCCGGAAGGATCATGAGGTTCTCCCAACATACATATCCAGGGGTGTAACTGTTTATTAAGCAAGGATTGGAACGGGCGGATCCCAGGTCGAATTCCTGATCTATTCATTTCAGCGTTAGAGGATTGAGCTTTTTGAGAGCACCGCACTGCGATTGAAAGGTGGCAATGATGAAGAGAAAAGTCTAGTTCTCTTTTCATTTGAAAGAGGAATGGATGTCTTATTGAGAGTGATTGAACCTTTTCATAGAGGAGAGCGGTTCGAAGAGCCTGCTTTAAAAATGGAGAGGTCATTCATTCATAGAAGAAAAAGCGCTCACTCACTCGTATCTGAAAACGCAGGTGGGGGGCTCTCTATCCTTAGATAATATTTTGTTGATTCCTTAAAGCCTTCTTTCATGTATAGTCAGTAGTATTCCTCTCGTTAGGTATCCTGAGTAAGAGGGGGAGGACTTGATGTGACTACTATTAGACCTCCAACCTGGAGAGACTCTACCATCACTATGAGCGGATAAACCTTTCCTTTCCCTTTTATAGAGAGGTAGTTGCCCCTTTCTCCCCGGGTATATCACTCACCCCCAGTGCCTACCATTTCGATATACTTTTAAAAATAGAGAGGGAGAGAATGAGCGATTCAACAGATACTGATTCCCGAGCAGGAAGATAGGAAGTATTGAAAGACAGATCGATCAGATATCTCTTTTAACGATTGCGACAGCTTATCGAGACTTGTTACTGTACCAAGCTAATTCCCTAGAAGAGAGCCTAAAGAGGGCTGAAGTTTATGGGAAAAGAGACCATAGAAGAGAAGTCTTGAACTCCAGAACGAAGAGGATAGACTGAATATTGTAATCGCTCAACTGCTACCGGGTACTTGAGCTCAACGGCTTGCTGCCTTAACTCAACCGTAGGAAAGAGCCTTACTCACAGAAGTACTAGAGTTATATAGGGAATGTTACCAGTACTTGAATACTGAAATTGTGTTTAACTACTGAAAGACTGAAATTGCTAAACTCATACTTCAATCGTACTGCTACCGCAACTGCAATAGGAAAGATTCCAGATGAGCGTCATAAAGACTAAACAATAAAAATGGAAAATTAACGAAATGGATTCCAGGCGAACTCCCGCTCACCTATCTCTCATCATACAGTATCAGAAAAGTGACTATCCATCCTCCTTAACTGCAGTATCTAACCAGAAAAGTAACCTAAAAAAAGAGCCTGTTTTAGCTGTTATAAGAGGACAACAACTGTAACAAAAAGGAACATCTTGAAAGTGGCTTTTGAGTCGATTTTTTTTGCTGTTAAAAGAGGAAAAAACAACAACTGTAACAAAAAGGAGAATCAGCTTCTTTCTAGGGTTTGCTGTTTGGGTAGCAGGATGGGATGTAACATGGGACTTCAAGGTCTTGAATGCACTATATTTACATGAGTAGGAGAGTAGCTTTTCCCGGACCGCTATTCCTGACCTGAGCAGGGACTTGGAAAATGCTTTCCAATGATCAAAAACTCGAAATCGGGATCCCCCATGCATCGAATGAGTTGATGCCTCTTACCTACCCTCAATCCTCTAACACTGCTCCAAACCCGCCGAGTAGTCCATAAAATGCAAGAAATGCAAGACGACCCAAGACAAGTAGAAACGACCTCTGAATCTCTACCCGTCCAAGAGGAGTTCTCCAACTTCGTAGATCAGATAAGTTGTTGGTTTGGGGAAGGTTTAGGGATGGGGCTTGATAAAGAGGTAGTGTTGTGATAGAGCATCAGTAGGTCAGGCGCAAGTGCCCACCTATGGTGCCTACGTAAACTCGTTCTTTCGCTTTCAGCGGTCGTAGAATAACTACAACTACACCAAAGTGGAAGGGAGCTCGCAGTCAAAGCCCAGGCACCTACGTAAAGCCCTTCTTCTTTCGATTTCGATCATTGAGAACACACGTCTTCCAAAAGGAGTACTGTTGGGATTCTGTGCGTAGTTAGTTCAAGGTGACTTTTCTTAATAGTTTTAAACAAACAATTTATTAACCTCGTTGCCCAAATCGGGCAAACAAAAAACTGGGTCAAAACTAAACAAAACTAATTATAAAAGTTAGGGTAGATTGAAACATATGAGTCGGAGCAGACAGCGTCAAATAAGGAGTCACAGTTGGGATTTTGTCTGCTACTCTATTTACTTTTTTTTAATAGTTTGAAACTTAGGCATGAACCTTGCTGCCTAAATGCGGACAAACGAGGTGTAAACTAAACGAAACCACTTCAAAAATTAAGATAGATTGGAACAAATGCGTCGGAGAAAACCGCGTTCAAAAAGGAATCTCTTTTGGGATTATGTGTGCAGGTCTAGGCTAATTTTTTTTAATATATTGAAACTTAGGCAACTTAAGAAGCACATAGCCGAAATCGGGAAAACGAGGGCTAAATTGAACGAAAATAATTCTAAAAGTTAGGATATATTTGAACAAATACGTCAGAGCACACCTCTTTGAAAAATGAGTCTTGTTTGGATTCTGTGTGGAGCTCTAGGTTACTTTTTTTGGTATTTTCAAACTTTGGCAACTTATTAGCCTCGTTGCTAAATCAGCAAAATGGGTTTAAATTGAACGAAAAATATTCTAAAAATTTAGATATTTGAAACAAATGCTTCTGAGTAGATCGCATTGAAAAAGGAATCTCTGTTGGGATTTTGTGCGCAACTCTAGATTACTTTTTAGTAGGTTAAAACTTACGCAACTTATGAAACTTGGTGCCTAAATCGGGCAAATGAGGTCCGAATTGAACGAAACAAATTTTAAAAGTTAGGATTAATTGAAACAAATGCTTTAGAGCAGACCACGTTGACAAAGGAGTCCCTGTTGGGATTTTCTTTGTAGCAGTAGTTTACTTTTTTTAGTAGTTCAAAACTTAGGCAACTTCTTAACCTCGTTGCCCAAATCGGGCAGACGAGGTCAAAACTGAACGAAACCAATTTTAGATTTTATGGTAGATTGAAACAACTGCATCAGAGTGACATATATGCCCGCACTATAACTAAGGGGATTGCTAACCATATACGCCCTCACTATCTTGGCCGAAAGAGAAGCACTTTTGGGGTGGGCTCCACAAAACCCGAAATGTTTGTCAAACTAGAAAGAGTGGGATGTCTACATCTCAATGTGCCAACAAACAGTAAAATCCTCTTGGTTAAAAGATTTGTGTCAAAGCAGATCACGTCGAAAAAGGAGACCCAAATGGGGTTTTGTCCTTAGGGGTAGGTTATTTTTTTAGTGCTTTGAAACTTAGGCAACTTATGTCCCTCATTGCCGAAATCGGGCAAATGAAGCCAAAACTAAACAAAACTAATTCTATTAACATAGTCAGTTAAAATGTTTTAGAGCATATCACGTTGTAAAAGGAGTCCCTGTTGGGATTCTGTGCGCAACTCTAGGTTACATTTTTAATACTTTGAAACTTAGCCAACTTATGAACCTTGTTGCTTAAATTGGGCGAACGATGACTAAACTGAACGAATCCAATTCTGAAAGTTGGGATAGATTGATCTAATGCGTCGTAGTAGACCCTGTCAAAAAAAGAGTCCCAATTAGGATTCTGTAGCACCCTGGACTTTTCGGCATGTATTAAAGCGTTAAAGTCATGTTCTTGAATGGAAAGTTGGATTTCCAAGGTTAAATCTATTGGAAACCCGAGTTTCTAAACCCCGCTTGCGTATCAATTAACCTTAGGGGCAAAATGGTAAATAAATAAAGTGGAACTTGGAAATTCTAAAATGCCAGGAATGTTCCTTTTCGAACAACGAATCAAACGCAAGTTGAATCATCAAAATCCGACGAACGAGTCAAAAGTTATGACCGAAACAAGAAAGAGGAAAAAAATGAAACTTTGCTGCAAGTTACGACCGATCGTACACACCCTACGAACGATCGTAGGTGAGTTACGATCGATCGTAGAGGTTACGATCGATCGTAGAATCTCAGGAATTGACAAAAGTCTCGGGTCGATATACGATGGAATGTAGCATAACTTACGATCGATCGTAGACTTGTTACGATCGATCGTAGATCGCGAATCCAGAATTTTTAATCGGGTTCTTAGGGTTTTCTTCCCTTACCTATTTAAGCTAACCGAGCCTTTAGGGCTTCCATTCACGTACTAAGAGAGTTTTTGAGAGATAGAGAGAGAGGAGAAGGAAATCCTAACCTAGGGTTTGATTTTGGGGAGGAATCAAAGGGTTTGTGAACCCAATCATCCTCAAGCTCGTTTTCTTCAAGATCCAAGCTCAAGCACTCGTGGAGCTCGTGATCCAAGCTAGGGCAGCAACTCACGGTCGTTTTGGAAAGGGGATTCTTTTCCTCATTTGTGTCAAGGTCGGTACTTCTTGCTACCCTCCTAGTTATAGCTTCTCTTTTCCCTTTATTTCTCTTTGTTTTCCTTTATCTACACACGTGCTATGAGATGGATGGTTGTGAAAGGTGAATGGAGATGGAATAGGCTATTGGATGTCAATGGTTGTGTTGTGATGGTTAAAATGGGGAGGGCATTGTTCCAATAATGAACATACATGCATGACTTGAGTAAAACCCATCTAGAAAAGCATGTTGTAGGGTAAATCAATAATGAACACACCATGTTTGATGAAATGCCAAGGTGAATAAAGTGAGTTGTAAATTAGGAAATGCATGCCTAATAAATTATGGATATTGCTAGGGCCTATGATAGTGTGTTTTCTTGCTTTCCCTAAATGATGTGAATATTACATTGCTAAATCATTGATGTTATATGCGTTATGAATTACCCCAATTGTCATATTTAATTCCAAATGCAAGTATGTACACGATCTCACGAGCACGCATGCATGACATGGTTTACCGACGTTTTCCGAGAATGGGATTTAGAGGTGGGGCATATCCTACGATATGTTTTACCTAGCTTTTGGGCAAGGACAAGACAATCATGCATTTTCATGAAGAAGGGTCTCCCTTTGTCGCGCCCCAAAACCCACCCTAGGAGTTAGAGTAAACTTTGGACGACTAATCATGACTTGCTTGACAACTAACCTGCAAAACCCACAGAGCATATACGATAGAGGACAAAACAGCGGAAACATGCTCTAACATGGCATAGCGGAAGTCTACCAAACCTCTATGTATATACATAATCAATCCAAGTTTACACAAAAAGAATCCAAAAGAAAGTGCGGACATGCCCGCCCAAATACATAAATCTGACTCTCGTCTCACCCACAGCTAAACCACTCAGAATCTACAACCACCTATTGGTAACCCTCTACTGGAGGTTCCTCCAAAGGCTCCTCGACATACTCCTCTTCCACCCATGGACCAGGAGCACAAACATCAAATGGAGTAGCAGCTCCCTCAGAACCTGCCGACATAAGAAGTACGGCTGAGCATGGAATACTCAGCGGGTACTGAATACTAACCAACAATTATAGCATAAACATGGCAATACATAATCAGGAGAAATTCATATTTGTCACACGGAAACAATTTATATCATACAAGGAAGTAAAGCAGTTTATAATCATGCTTGAAACTCGTAGAAAACCGATAAATCCTCTTGAAAACATCGTGCACCTGACTTGACTTGAAATATCTTTTCGTACGTAAAAGCTTGTCTTGTCTATCTTGCTTGATTCTTGTATGTCATGTCATGTCATGCATGCTTGCTTGTGATCATGTAACTTGTGAGATGCACTTGTGAGATGCCTTGAGAGGGAAGGGAGACCCTTCTTTATGCAATGCACTTGCGAGGGAAGGGAGACCCTTCTTTATGATATGTGCATTGCGAGGGAAGGGAGACCCTTCTTCATGATATGCACTTGTGAGTGAGGGGAGACCCCTCGTGGAATGTTGGTTCTTGTCTTCTTGTGAAAAGCGAGGTAAAACATATCGTAGGATATGTCCCACCTCTAACCATGTTCTTGAAAACCTCGATAAATCATGCCATGCATGCCGTGCTCGTGGGAACCGTGTACATACTTGCATTCAAATTTAAAGATGACATTTGGGTAATTTCACAACACATATAGCATCAAAGATTGAGTAATGTAATATTCATAGCATTATGGGAAAGCAGGAAACACACTATCATAGTCCCTAGCAATATTCATAATTTATTAGGCATGCATTTCCAGATTTTCAGCTCACTGTGTTCACCTTGGCATTTCATCAAACATGGTATGTTCATTATGGATTTATCCTACAACATGCTTTTCTAGATGGGTTTTACTCAAATCATACATGTACGTTCATTATTGGAACAATGCCCTTCCCCATTTGTTCATCACACACAACCATTGGCATCCAATCGCCCACCCCATCTCCATTCACTATTCACCATTCACCATTCACCATTTACCATTTACTATTTACCATTCATCCATCTCATAGCACATGTGTAAATGAAAGAAAATGAAGAGGAAAGAAGGGGAAAGAGGAACTATAACTAGGAGGGTAGTAAAAAGTACCGACCTTGAAGAAATGAGGAAGAAACCCCTTTCCAAAACGACTGTGTAGCTGCTGCCCTAGTTTGAGGAGATGCTCCTCACGAGTTTGTGCCTTGATCTTGAAGAAAAATGGGCTGGAGGTTGATCTAGGGTTTCAAAACCCTTTGATTTCTCTCCAAAATGGAAACCCTAGGTTGGAATCGCCTTCTCCCCTTTCTCCTATTCTCTCAAACTTTCTAAGTGTCGAATGAAGCCCTAAAGGCTCGGGTTAAACTCTTAAGGTAAGAGTGAACTGACCAAAAGACCGTAATACCCTTACTGGGATTTCTGCAATGACGCGAGGACCGTGAATAGTGCTGAACACATTGTGCTGTGAATAGTGCCAACTCGTGGTGCCATGAATAGTGCCAACTCGTGGTGGCGTGAATAGTGCCAACTCGTGGTGCTGTGAATAGTGCAACTCGTGGTGCCATGAATAGTGCAAACTCGTGGTGGCGTGAATAGTGCCAACTCGTGGTGGCGTGAATAGTGCCAACTCGTGGTGGCGTGAATAGTGCAACTCGTGGTGCCATGAATAGTGCCAACTCGTGGTGGCGTGAATAGTGCCAACTCGTGGTGGCGTGAATAGTGCCAACTCGTGGTGGCGTGAATAGTGCAACTCGTGGTGCCATGAATAGTGCAAACTCGTGGTGGCGTGAATAGTGCCAACTCATGGTGGCGTGAATATTGCAAACTCGTGGTGGCGTGAATAGTGCCAACTCGTGGTGGCGTGAATAGTGCCAACTCGTGGTGGCGTGAATAGTGCAACTCTGGTGCCATGAATAGTGCCAACTCGTGGTGGCGTGAATAGTGCCAACTCGTGGTGGCGTGAATAGTGCAACTCGTGGTGCCATGAATAGTGCAAACTCGTGGTGGCGTGAATAGTGCCAACTCGTGGTGGCGTGAATAGTGCAACTCGTGGTGCCATGAATAGTGCAAACTCGTGGTGGCGTGAATAGTGCCAACTCGTGGTGGCGTGAATAGTGCCAACTCGTGATGGCGTGAATAGTGCAACTCGTGGTGCCATGAATAGTGCCAACTCGTGGTGGCGTGAATAGTGCAACTCGTGGTGCAATGAATAGTGCAAACTCGTGGTGGCGTGAATAGTGCCAACTCGTGGTGGCGTGAATAGTGCAAACTCGTGGTGCCATGAATAGTGCAAACTCGTGGTGGCGTGAATAGTGCCAACTCGAGGTGAGCTGTACAACGGATGCACACAATATACGTTTTCCTACAGGTACAGACTGTTTTGGCCATATCTTTTGACTCGTTCGTCCGATTTTGACGATTCAACTTGCGTTGTGTTCGTACTTCGAAGAGGAACAATTCTGGCATTTCGAAATTTCCAAATTCTTCCTCATTTATTAATCATACCTCTTAAAAAGGCAAGATGACAACGAAAGTGTCATGTATTAAGCATGAAAAAGTCTGGGGCTCTACATCCTCCCCTCCTTACAAAAATTTCGTCCTCGAAATTCAGACACTACTTGCATTACAATTCAAAAAGAACATTACATGTCATATACAGACTTCACACAGAAACTCATTCAAGTAATTCTGGGTACTTTGCTTTGACTTCGGCTTCACGCTCCCATGTAGCTTCTTCCCGAGCATGGTGTTGCCATTGCACAAGAACCAAAGGGATTGTCTTGTTGCGAAGCACTTGATTCCTTCGATCTAAAATCTGGACTGGCTTTTCAATCAAGGTGAGGTCCTCTCGAATCTCCAACTGTTCCAAGTCTATGACATGCGAAGGATCCGCAAGATACTTCCGAAGCATGGACACATGGAAGACGTTATGAACTGCAGCCATGTGAGGTGGAAGAGCTACTCGATAAGCAACTTCACCAACCCGTGTGATAATCTCAAAAGGCCCAACATACCGAGGACTGAGCTTGCCTCGCTTCCCAAATCTCATGATCCCTTTGCTAGGAGATACTTTCACAAAAACTTGATCCCCTACTTGAAATTCCAAGTCCCTACGGCGTGTGTCCGCATAACTTTTCTGGCGATCTTGAGCGGCTTTCAATCGATTCCGGATGATCTTAACTGTGTTTGCAGTTTGCTCAATCAACTCCGGACCAAGCACTTTCCTTTCTCCTACCTCATCCCAATAGAGAGGAGACCTACAACTTCGCCCATACAAGGCCTCAAATGGTGCCATTTGAATACTTGCCTGATAGCTGTTATTATAAGCGAATTCAACCAGAGGCAAGTGCTCTTCCCAACTGCCTCTGAAATCTAACATACAAGCTCGAAGCATGTCTTCAATGACTTGGTTCACTCTCTCGGTTTGTCCATCCGTTTGTGGATGAAAGGCGGTGCTGAAATCAAGTTGGGAACCCATAGCCTCTTGGAAACTTTTCCAAAATCTTGACGTGAATCTTGGATCCCGATCTGACACAATACTGACTGGCACCCCATGTAGTCTAACTACTTCCTTGATATATAGTGCAGCCAACTGACTAGAGTTGAAGGTAGTACGGTAGGGTAAGAAATGAGCGGACTTTGTCAAACGATCCACTACTACCCATATCGCATCTGAGCCCTTTGCCGTCTTTGGCAAGCCAACTATGAAATCCATGGATATGTTCTCCCATTTCCACTCGGGAATAGGAAGGGAATGCAATAGACCGGCGGGTCGCATGTGTTCTGCTTTCACTTGTTGACACACCAAGCACCGTGCTACATATTCCGCAACATCCCTCTTCATATTCCGCCACCAAAAGTGACTCTTGAGGTTCCGGTACATCTTTGTACCCCCTGGATGCACTGTGTACTTCGAACGATGTGCCTCATCCATGATCTCTCGTCGAAGATCTGCGTTGGCCGGAACACACAACCTTCCTTTGAATGTGATAGCACCCCGACTAGTGAGAGAGAAGTCCTTACTACCCTTAGCAACTTCCTTGTCCCGATAAGCCGACAATTCAGCATCCATGTCTTGATATTCTTGGATCAAATCTATAATGTACGGCCGAACCGTAACATTTGCCAAGGTAGGACCACGGACAGAGTCATTCACACTGATGTCCAGATTTGCCAAATCTTGTAGTAGCTTCCATTCTTGAACCAACATATGTGCTAACAACCCTTGAGGTCTTCTACTCAAAGCATCTGCCACTACATTTGCTTTACCCGGGTGGTATTGAATGGTACAATCATAGTCTTTCAAAAATTCCATCCAACGCCGTTGCCTTAGATTCAGCTCCTTTTGGGAAAAGTGATACTTGAGACTCTTGTGATCAGTGAACACATAGAACTCCACCCCATAAAGGTAATGACACCAAATCTTAAGTGCAAACACGACCGCCGCAAGCTCCAAGTCGTGCGTGGGATAATTCTTCTCATGCTCCTTCAATTGCCTTGATGCATAGGCAATGACTTTCTTGTGTTGCATAAGCACACATCCAAGTCCAACGTGTGAGGCATCACTGTACACCTCATACCCAAGAGGTCCGGATGGCACTGTAAGGACAGGAGCTGTAGTAAGCCTCTTCTTCAGTTTCGTGAAACTGATCTCGCACTTATCACTCCATACAAACTTGGCATTCTTCCTTGTCAGGTAAGTGAGCGGTGCTGCAAGGCTAGAGAAACCCTCTACGAATCTCCTGTAGTAGCCTGCCAACCCAAGAAAGCTGCGTATCTCGGTAACACTCTTGGGCCTCGCCCAACTCATAACTGCTTCGATCTTCTTCGGATCCACCGAGATACCTTCTGCAGAAACCACGTGGCCTAGGAATGCTACCTCTTCCAACCAAAACTCACACTTGCTAAGTTTGGCGTATAACTTGTGTTCTCTTAGCATTTCCAAAGCAAGGCATAGGTCGCGTGTGTGATCTTCCCGTGTCTGGGAATAGACCAAGATGTCATCAACAAATACAATCACTCACCTATCAAGATATGGCCGGAACACCCGGTTCATCAAATCCATAAAGGCTGCCGGCGCGTTCGTGAGTCCAAAAGGCATCACCAAGAACTCGTAGTGCCCATACCGAGTCCTGAAAGCAGTTTTGGGAACATCTTCCACCTTAATCTTCAACTGGTGATAACCCGATCGAAGATCTATCTTCGAGAAAAATCTCGCTCCCTTCAACTGATCGAACAAGTCATCAATCCTAGGCAAGGGATACCTATTCTTTATGGTGACTTTGTTCAATTGTCGGTAATCGACACACATCCGCATCGAGCCATCTTTCTTCTTAACAAACAACACCGGGGCACCCCACGGTGAGACACTTGGTCGAATGAAACCAAGGCCTTGTAATTCCTCCAACTGAGTCTTCAACTCCTTAAGTTCAATAGGGGCCATTCTATATGGAGCTCTGAAAACAGGAGCCGTGCCTGGTGTAAGCTCGATCACAAACTCAATCTCCCTATCTGGAGGCAATCCTGGCAACTCTTCTGGAAATACATCCAGGAATTCACTCACAACCGGAATAGTCGATGAGTCCCTTGCTTCAGGGTTAGCTAAGCTCAACGCCGCAAAGCGGGCAATGTCTCTACTTCTCAACCCTCGAAAGTGAAATGGTTTTCCTTCTACCGGCTTGAAGAGTACCATTTTCTCAAAGCAAGCTACATGCCCATGATGTGCTGCTAACCAATCCATTCCCAATATAACATCAAAGTCTTGGAATCCAAGGACGATGAGATCAACCGCCAACTCGTGGCTCCCAACTTGGACCACACTATCTCCATACACTTTATCTGCCAATACTGTTTTGCCGAGAGGAGTCGAAATGGCTAACTCCAGTTCTAGCTGACTTGGCTCTACAGAAAAGCCTTCTGAAAAACTCGGCGAGACAAATGAATGAGTAGACCCGGTATCAATCAACACTCGAGCCAAACACTCATTGACTAGTAGGGCTCCTGAAATTTTAGCTAGTTACGTCAATTCAAGCATCAACAGTGTATACACATAGGTATATACATATATAGCATACCAAGTACGTACACATGGGATAAAACATAACATAACCATCACGAATAAGGAAAATAACTCCAAACGCGTACCTTGCACCACATCGTCAGATGCAAGTGCATCACCCTCTGTCAAGGCAAAAACTCGCCCCTGGTTCGCCTGGCGAGACTGTGGTGTAGACCGGGTAGTCTGAGATGACGCCTGATATGATCCTGCTGGGCGTGCTGGTGGACTAATCCCCTGAGACTGGCCTGATAAATGCCGACTGGGGCAATCCCTGATCATGTGGCCCTGGCGACCGCAATGATAACATCCACCAGATGCTCTTCGACAATCTCCTGCCGGATGCCTTTTGCCGCATGAAGTGCAGACCTCGTGTGTATAAGTCGGAGGGGCTGGAAGCGGAGCATACCTCATCGTCTGAGGTGCAACAGGCCGTGGGGCTGGAAGAGCCTGAGGTCTCGGTGCCTGAGGCAGATACTGCCGTGGAGCTGGAGGCGCATAAGAAGGCCTCATCGATGGTGCTGGCCACGCATACTGATAACGAGTCCGCCTCTCTGGAGGTGCTGAACTACTAGCTTGGCCTCTCGCCCACTCCCTCTTCTTGGACACTGTCTCCGAATTGGCCTCGACCAATAAGGCCTTGTCTACTACCTCAGGGTAGGTAGTATGCCTGAAAACGGACACCTTCTCCATAATCACATCCTTGAGCCCTTGCTCAAATCTCCTCGCCTTCATTGCCTCAGTAGCAACCATATGAGGCACAAATCTCGACAACTCCGAGAACTTGGCCTCGTATTGTGCAACCGACATCAAACCTTGCTCAAGGTTGATGAATTCTCTCTCTTTCTTTTCCCGTGCTCCAATCGAAAAATACTTTTTGTAAAAAGTATCCTTGAACTCCTCCCAAGTCCAAGGTAGACCCTGCATGGTCAAATCTCTCGTCCTCAGTGCGGACAACCACCAATGGTAGGCTTCGCCTTCTAGCATGAAAGCTGCCCATGCTACCCTCTCCTCCTCTGTAGGTGAGAGGACCGTAAGGATCTTCTCCATCTGGAGGATCCATGCCTCCGCAGCAAGAGGGTCCACACTCCCATGGAATGGTGGAGGCCTCAATCTCCTGAATGCCTCAACTCCAGCGGTACGATGTACTGGAGCTGCGGGCGGTGGAGTAGGTGCCGCCGATGATGGTATAGCCTGCCGAGCCGCCAGTATGGCGAGTGTCTCAGCAATAGAGCCTAAGACTCGAGAGAGGTCCGGCTGCTCATCCTCATCCCGTGAAGAAGAGGAAGCTCTGGTATGTGGTCCACGACCCCGTGTGTTCCGTCTCATGACTCAAGTCCTGAGAATAATAACACCACATGAGTCTAACTTTAAACCACAGTTTACTTCAATGCCATTTCACAATAATCCAATTTGTATTAGTTGTATAATACTAATATACATCGCATTAAGTCATCAGAGTATTTATAATATTATACTTTGGTGTTCTAGCGTTCCTAAGGCTCGTACTTGGTTGAAACAATCATTTTGACTAAGACTAAAGTTTAGTCTTACACTTGGATCAAGACTCTCTTCCGACTTACTTTCTTCCTAACTTGTTTCCTGACATATGCTCTTGTCAAGCCGTGGTATAAGATTCTAAGTGACCCTAGAGACCTAAAGCCTAAGCTCTGATACCACTTCTGTCCCGCCCCAAAACCCACCCTAGGAGTTAGAGTGAACTTTGGACGACTAATCATGACTTGCTTGACAACTAACCTGCAAAACCCACAGAGCATATACGATAGAGGACAAAACAGCGGAAACATGCTCTAACATGGCATAGCGGAAGTCTACCAAACCTCTATGTATATACATAATCAATCCAAGTTTACACAAAAAGAATCCAAAAGAAAGTGCGGACATGCCCGCCCAAATACATAAATCTGACTCTCGTCTCACCCACAGCTAAACCACTCAGAATCTACAACCACCTATTGGTAACCCTCTACTGGAGGTTCCTCCAAAGGCTCCTCGACATACTCCTCTTCCACCCATGGACCAGGAGCACAAACATCAAATGGAGTAGCAGCTCCCTCAGAACCTGCCGACATAAGAAGTACGGCTGAGCATGGAATACTCAGCGGGTACTGAATACTAACCAACAATTATAGCATAAACATGGCAATACATAATCAGGAGAAATTCATATTTGTCACACGGAAACAATTTATATCATACAAGGAAATAAAGCAGTTTATAATCATGCTTGAAACTCGTAGAAAACCGATAAATCCTCTTGAAAACATCGTGCACCTGACTTGACTTGAAATATCTTTTCGTACGTAAAAGCTTGTCTTGTCTATCTTGCTTGATTCTTGTATGTCATGTCATGTCATGCATGCTTGCTTGTGATCATGTAACTTGTGAGATGCACTTGTGAGATGCCTTGAGAGGGAAGGGAGACCCTTCTTTATGCAATGCACTTGCGAGGGAAGGGAGACCCTTCTTTATGATATGTGCATTGCGAGGGAAGGGAGACCCTTCTTCATGATATGCACTTGTGAGTGAGGGGAGACCCCTCGTGGAATGTTGGTTCTTGTCTTCTTGTGAAAAGCGAGGTAAAACATATCGTAGGATATGTCCCACCTCTAACCATGTTCTTGAAAACCTCGATAAATCATGCCATGCATGCCGTGCTCGTGGGAACCGTGTACATACTTGCATTCAAATTTAAAGATGACATTTGGGTAATTTCACAACACATATAGCATCAAAGATTGAGTAATGTAATATTCATAGCATTATGGGAAAGCAGGAAACACACTATCATAGTCCCTAGCAATATTCATAATTTATTAGGCATGCATTTCCAGATTTTCAGCTCACTGTGTTCACCTTGGCATTTCATCAAACATGGTATGTTCATTATGGATTTATCCTACAACATGCTTTTCTAGATGGGTTTTACTCAAATCATACATGTACGTTCATTATTGGAACAATGCCCTTCCCCATTTGTTCATCACACACAACCATTGGCATCCAATCGCCCACCCCATCTCCATTCACCATTCACCATTCACCATTCACCATTTACCATTTACTATTTACCATTCATCCATCTCATAGCACATGTGTAAATGAAAGAAAATGAAGAGGAAAGAAGGGGAAAGAGGAACTATAACTAGGAGGGTAGTAAAAAGTACCGACCTTGAAGAAATGAGGAAGAAACCCCTTTCCAAAACGACTGTGTAGCTGCTGCCCTAGTTTGAGGAGATGCTCCTCACGAGTTTGTGCCTTGATCTTGAAGAAAAATGGGCTGGAGGTTGATCTAGGGTTTCAAAACCCTTTGATTTCTCTCCAAAATGGAAACCCTAGGTTGGAATCGCCTTCTCCCCTTTCTCCTATTCTCTCAAACTTTCTAAGTGTCGAATGAAGCCCTAAAGGCTCGGGTTAAACTCTTAAGGTAAGAGTGAACTGACCAAAAGACCGTAATACCCTTACTGGGATTTCTGCAATGACGCGAGGACCGTGAATAGTGCTGAACACATTGTGCTGTGAATAGTGCCAACTCGTGGTGCTGTGAATAGTGCCAACTCGTGGTGCCATGAATAGTGCCAACTCGTGGTGGCGTGAATAGTGCCAACTCGTGGTGGCGTGAATAGTGCAACTCGTGGTGCCATGAATAGTGCCAACTCATGGTGGCGTGAATAGTGCCAACTCGTGGTGGCGTGAATAGTGCAACTCGTGGTACCATGAATAGTGCAAACTCGTGGTGGCGTGAATAGTGCCAACTCGTGGTGGCGTGAATAGTGCCAACTCGTGGTGGCGTGAATAGTGCAACTCGTGGTGCCATGAATAGTGCCAACTCGTGGTGGCGTGAATAGTGCAACTCGTGGTGCCATGAATAGTGCAAACTCGTGGTGGCGTGAATAGTGCCAACTCGTGGTGGCGTGAATAGTGTAACTCGTGGTGCCATGAATAGTGCAAACTCGTGGTGCCATGAATAGTGCAAACTCGTGGTGGCGTGAATAGTGCCAACTCGTGGTGAGCTGTACAACGGATGCACACAATATACGTTTTCCTACAGGTACAGACTGTTTTGGCCATATCTTTTGACTCGTTCGTCCGATTTTGACGATTCAACTTGCGTTGTGTTCGTACTTCGAAGAAGAACAATTCTGGCATTTCGAAATTTCCAAATTCTTCCTCATTTATTAATCATACCTCTTAAAAAGGCAAGATGACAACGAAAGTGTCATGTATTAAGCATGAAAAAGTCTGGGGCTCTACACCCTTCCCTCACAAGTAGTTTACTTTTCCAAGTAAGCATGACAAGACATGGCATGACAAGCATGAGCATTCTAGGAAGAAGGGTCTCCCTTCCCTCACAAGTAGTTTACTTTCCAAGCAAGCAAGACATGGCATGACAAGCGTGAGCATTCTAGGAAGAAGGGTCTCCCTTCCCTCACAAGTAGTTTACTTTCCAAGCAAGCAAGACATGGCATGACAAGCATGAGCATTCTAGGAAGAAGGGTCTCCCTTCCCTCACAAGTAGTTTACTTTCCAAGCAAGCATGACATGGCATGACACGCATGATATGACAAGATAAGACAAATATGACAAGTTTCAAGCACGGAAATGGTATTTCCAATCAAGTCAAGTGCACAAGGTTTTCAAGGGTTTTATCGGCTTTTCATGAACTGCAAGCATGATCATGAATTTCCTTATTTCCTTGTATGATATAAATTATTCCTGTTCTATATATGCAATTTGTTTCCTACTTTATGTATGCTATCTGTATACTATGACTGTTGGTTAGTATTTAGTACCCGCTGAGTATTCCATGCTCAGCCGTACTTCTTATGTCGGCAGGTTCTG
The DNA here is from genome assembly GCA_015143295.1 of Tetracentron sinense. Classification (NCBI taxonomy): domain Eukaryota; kingdom Viridiplantae; phylum Streptophyta; class Magnoliopsida; order Trochodendrales; family Trochodendraceae; genus Tetracentron; species Tetracentron sinense. Next base: position 16,242,680 of record CM026564.1, on the reverse strand, counting down.
AGGGAGCTGCTGCTCCATTTGATGTTTGTGCTCCTGGTCCATGGGTGGAGGAGGAGTACGTCGAGGAGCCTTTGGAGGAACCTCCCGTAGAGGGTTATCAGTAGGTGGTGTTAGATTCTGAGTGGATCAGCTGTGGGTGAGCATGAGTGATTATATCCATGTATTTTGGCGGGCATGTCCGCACTTTCTTTGTTTTGATTTCTTTGTATTAAAACTTGGACCATGTGTATATACCTAGAGGTTTGTTAGACTTCCGCTGTGGGTTTTGCAGGTTGGTTCGTCAAGCAAGTCATGTAGGTCATGATTAAGTCGTCCAAGATTCACTCTAACTCCTAGGGTGGGTTTTGGGTCGTGACAGATTCTGTGTGTAGCATTAGCTTACTTTTTTAGTAGTTTGAAACTTAAGCAACTTATGAACCTTGTTGTCCAAATCGGGGATACATGGACTGAATTGAGGGAAACTAATTCTAAAAGTTAGAGGCCCCCATGGGGTGGGCCTTAGGAAAGGAATCATGAGGGTAGTTTCGTCCTTAGAGCCTTTCACTAGGTTTAAGTTGGGAAATGGGGTCGACATATAGTTTTGGAATGATGTCTGGTGTGGTCCGTCGGAACTTAGAGACGACTTTGGTTCCACCTTTCTCCTAGCCACCAATAGAGGGGCCTCCAAAGGTATGAGTGTTGAGAGGTTGGGAAACGATTCAGTATGGGGTCCTAGACTTAGGAGGGATTTAACTGATTGGAAAATTGTGGAGACAGAAAGGCTTCTGGCTAGGTTAGTTTCCTCCTTCCAAAGATCTCAGCTTAGAAATGGTAGGGTTTGGTCCTGAAGCATCAACGGTCGATTTTCAATGCGATCACTCTTACAGTCCTTTGACCAGAATATATTATTCAAAAAACAGAGGAGTTACATTCGAATGTATTTACAACCCCTCATGTCATCATCTACAAGTTTCGACAGTCGGAGGGGAAAAACATCTATCTCTAAAGCCATCTCAGCTGAAGAGTTACAAACTTTGGATAAAAAATCCGCCACTTGATTAGCTTCGTGGGTAATGTGACTAATTTCTACATGATCAAAGCGGTGGCGAAGCTTATCAATGTCAACTAGCATTCCCCAATACCTCCATGGTCTAATACACTCATTCCGGATGCATTGAACGCTCCATAACGAATCTGATTCTATGTGGATCCGGTGAGCATCGATTCTCATGGCCTCCTCTAACCCCCTTTTAATGGCAAACTGCTCCATATCGAGCATCGATGTGCTTAATCTAGCTCCTGCAATCGCATGCACAAGTCTACCAGCTGAGTTGCGGAATATACATCCATATCCTCCATGGCCCCTTGCCCAGGCTCCATCAGTATTGATCTTAGTAGTATCTCCATCTGGAGGTTTCCAGGACACCCATTTAATTTGGTCCAACCTCCAGTTCACCATTAAACCCCACCTGCTGCTAATCATTCGATTGGTAGCACCTTCCTTAATGGTGTTCTGTAACTTGTAACCTTGGTACAAATTTCCACTATAATGGCTTTGACCACCACATCTGGTGTCATTTGAGTAGACCCAAAACACCGATTATTTCGCTCCCTCCATATATGACAAATAAAAGCACCAAATGCAAGTTTCCGAACCTAATGAACCAAACCATTGGTTTTCCATTTGCTACTATACCATCTCCCCATGTCTAACCAGCATGTAAATCTCCGAAATTTAAACAAGCTAAGATCCGCAATCTCTTTCCATACCATAACAGAATACACACATTGAGTAAATAAATGAGTGTGCGTCTCTATGGCCGATTGGCAAAGACTGCAGCGATCACACGTAATGCTACCCCAGCTCATTACCTTGTCTTTGGTCATCAGGGCCTCTTTGACAGCTAGCTGTAGTATAAACGCATGATGAGGAATATGCCCAGTAAACCAAACTAATTCACTCCACCCAATAACTTTCTAGTGTGCACGGATAGACTCCCAGGAAGATGTAAAAGAAAAGGTCCCCTAAGAGGTGAAGGTCCACACAATACGATCGTCCCTATCATCAACAGCCTCAACTTCTTCGATCTCATCCCAAGCCTCAATAAGCCTAGGTTCCGAAACATGAGGTAATCTCCATTGGTTGCCATTGCGAAGACAGTCAACCGTAGCCATTCTGTCCAGCCCATTCATAGGCAAAGTAATCTGCCAGTCTGGATTGAGGAGAATCCTGCGAGGGTGCCATGGATCGAGCAATATTCTAGTGGTCTTCCCATTACCAATTAGATGATGCACAGCCTGTGCTGCATGCTCTCTGACTCTTAAGATACTCTGAGTGCTCTAAACAGGCGAAGATGGAATGGCCATAGTCCAAATAGATTCTTGGGTCAGAAACTTAGCGTAGAACCAGCGAATCCATAAGGAATTGCGGTGAGCAGCAATCTCCCAGACACGCTTCATCAGCACACACCTGTTCCAATCTTTTCAAAGAGCGAATCCCTAGCCCTCCTTCAGCCTTCGGTTGGCAAATGGTGATCCAAGAAACCTTGTGATGTCTCTTATCCAGCTCCATTCCACTCCAAAGAAATTTGGCAAGAATTTTTTCAATAGCAAGGATAGTGGCTTTGGGAAGGCAAAACACATTGCACCAATATAGCGGGAAACTACCCAACACCATTTTAATGAGCTCAACATGCCCAGCATAAGAGAGAGTACGGTTCTTTCAAGAAGCCATACGCTTTTGAATTCTCTCCACCAAGGGGAGGTAGTCTCGACTGGTTAGACGAGATGAGACTTCTCGACTGGGAGCTGACCTTTTTTTATGCCAAGTAGCCCCTCAAAGAATCTAGCCTGCCCATTGCCAACATTCGCAAAGAAGACTTGAGACTTCTCCAAATTAATATTTATCCCTGATCACTGAAACTTTTGAAGGGATTTGCATACACTGCGAATAGACCCAAGGTCAAACTTGGAGAAGATAATGAGATCATCCGCAAAGCTTAGGTGGGTAAAAAGTGGGTTCTTGCACAAAGGGTGAGGGGACAACTGCCCTTCACCCGGAAAAAATTTGCATAATTAAAAGGAATAGGTACGGGGATAAGGGATCCCCTTGCCTTAATCCTCTACCACTGGCGAAGAATCCTTCCCGTTTTCCATTCACTAAAACAGCAAACCGCGCACCACTGATGCATGTCAGGACCCTAGCAATGAACATACTCGGAAACAACATTTTTTCCAAGACCACTTTTGAGCACTGCCAACTCACCGAATCATAGGCCTTACGTAAGTAAATTTTGATGGCGAGCCGCGGAGATCCCCTATGAAGGTGGTAATTGTGCATCAACTCCTAGCAAAGAAGAATATTATCGGAGATACTCCTCCCTTTGATAAATTGCAGATTGATTGAGGTCAATGATAGAAGACATAACACTCTACAGCCTGCCTACCAAAATTTTTGCAATAATCCGATACACTACATTGCACACCGATATAGGTCTAAAGTCAATGAATGTGCTAGGTCTCTCAACTTTAGGAATAAGTGAAATAAGAGTAGCATTCATGTCGCCAAGCAGTTGCCCAGTTTCAAAAAAATCTCATAATGGCCTTCGAGACATCCTCCCCAACAACAGCCCAACAAGCCTGGAAGAAATGGGCCGTGAACCCATCTGGTCTAGGGGCCTTGTCCCCATTAGAGCTAAAAATAGCATGCTTAATTTCGTCGACTGAGATCAGCTTTGAGAGCAGCTCTTGAATCCCTGTTCAGAGCCAGCCTCTTGGAGTTTAGAGAGGAATTTTATAGCTTGCTGCCCGATTTGCTTGGGTTCAGTATCGAGACTCCTGCCTCATCGAAGATGGAGTCAATCCGATTTCGACTTCGACGATTGCAAAGAGAGTTGTAAAAGAAGGAGCTATTTGAATCTCCCAATTGGAGCCAATTGCAAAGATAGTTCTGCTTGCACTGAGGTATTGTTTGGGTGAGTACTCAGCTGCACTTGCAAGACTTCTAATCTAGTTCGGGTCTCAATAATCTGCTTCTTTATATGAAAAAATGTGTTCTGACTCCACTCCTTTAAAACCCATTTGAAAACTCGCAACTTGCTAACAAGTTGGAACATAGGAAGGTTGGATGAGAGGACCAAAAATTATAAAATTTAAAAGATCTACCAGGCTTGCAAGTTTCAAACCCGAACCACACTATCATTTGGAGATGATCAGAAGTAGGGCCCCCCTTTAAACCAAGCTTCGGTTTGAGGGAATCTTTGCATCCATTCAGAATTAATGAGACATCTATCCAACTCACAATCAATACGAGCCAATCCAATACACCCATTGGACCACAAATACTTTGGACCTTTCCACTTGAGGTCAAACAGATTGGCTTGGTTGAGGCAATTGGTACCGGGCTGAAGCAATCTCATCGAAATAGGGTTACCACCATGTTTTTCAAAGCTATATAAACCCGTGTTAAGGTCACCCAAGACCACCCAAGCACTGGATTGAGTAGTCGCGATACTGGTTAAAGTTCTCCACTTGGATTCTCTCTCTAGGAAGGAGTTAGACCAATAAATAAAAGTGGTCATGATTGGGGCATGCCAACCAGGTTTACTCACCGGGCAATGAATGAGTTGATCAGTCTTCACAAGAGGGGTAACAGTGCTCTGCGTTGGGTCCCAGATAATCCAAATACATCCAGGCACTTGAGGGGTACAGTTTTCAATGCATTCCCAGTTTGGGGCAATTCGCCTCAAAACTTTATCTACAGAGTCCAGTCTAACTTTGGTTTCCAAAAGCCCAGCAAGAGACATCTTATGCTGCTGAAGAAATGCTTTGACATCATTCTAACAAAGAGAGCTATAGAGCCCTCGCACATTCCAGGCTCCCCAATTCATAAGAAATTTAGAGCAGAGGGCCTTGGACAAAGGCAATTCCAACTTAATTCCTTAGGCCTCGATTTCCAGTCCTCTGGGGTTGTCCACTATTCACTTCTCGTTGTGACTTAGATATCTTATCCATACTATCAAGTCCCTTGAACCCCAGCTCCGATTCAAGTGGCCCTGTTTTCCCAATATCTTCCAACAGGGTTTTTGACCGACCAGGCTCTAATGCAATGTCTCCACTAGTTGCAACCTCCGTATCTCCTAGCTCCGATAATCCTTCGAATCGGTTTGGGCTGGCGGAGGCCATTATGTTGGAACGTAGAAGCTCTAAGCTGTCTATATGTTTCTTTTCTAAGTGGCACAAATTCCTAGTCATCCCTATAGGATGGAGTGGCAACGACATCTGAACGTCTCTCATCGTGTCCTCACACACTATCAAATTTGTCTAGCACCTGGTCCTCGCTAGGCAGTTCCTGTACGTGGGCTTGCAGCTTGTCCAGATTCTTGTCATAGTCTGGTATCTTCCCTGAGAGTTTTGGTTGCACCACTTGCCAGATTTGTTGAGGCACAAGCATACGCGACCTACTTCGGCTTCGTCTTCTATGAGCTCTAGGGGTCTCCTATCCAGCCAAGTTCTTGTGGCATGCCTTGTCATCATGTCCAAACACATGGCAACCATTACACCTAGCCGGCTTCCAAGTAAATTCAAGGTCCAGCCAGATCTCATCCTGTCCATTGATGGATAATCGAATCTCATTTGGTAATTCCTTTCCTGCATCAACCTCAACAAATATCTTTGCATAGTTGAGCCTACTCCTGTCAACTGTTTGTTTATCCAAGCAAATTGGTCTTCCCAGCATACTTACTATTTCGCTCAAGGAGTCAACATCCCACATGTGAAGAGGCAGGGATGAGATCTCAATCCTCTCTAGCTTCATTGAGTGGTCCCAGGCCTTCAAAACTAGAAGTGATGATCTAATTCTCCAGGGGCCTCCTTCAAGAATTTGGTTTTTATCCCCTTCACAGTTAAGTTTAAAGATGAAGAAGCCTGAATCCAGATAAAAAACGTCCATGTGCCCACGCACCTTCCAGAGATTTTCAACAGCTCTCTTCACTAGAAAGAAGGGTGGCTTAGGCCCCACTTCAGAGGTCCTAGGCATGAGAAGCTTGCCATCAACCACATTAGGAGTAATAAATCTCAGAGCGCCGCTCCCCCCAATATGTTTGCTCACATTGAGCAGGGCCGACCATGCCCCTGAGGCTGGTCTACCTTCGGTAAACATGCCATGGCCAGTGTTAGTAGCCTCTCATTTCGTGTCGCTGGTTGGACCCTCTTGCTGGCCGCACTCCTCTCCTTCCAAAATGTCGAAGTTTCTACCGGCATCAAGCTCGCCACCAGATCTACCCTTGCTTCGGACGCTAACTCTGGAATGTTCTCCAAGGAATTCTAAGCGATTTGCATCACAACTCGTCTCTGCAACTTCCGACTCAAGAGCCACGACTCAACCCACTAGCTGAGTTCCCATCTGTAACTTGCAATCCATCTCTTACCAAAGGACTATGCGCGGCCCAAGGTGGGCTAGAAAAAAATTAATGGCAGCCTTGTTACAAGCAAGAGGGTCAAAGTCACAAGATCCTCCCGAAGGCAGAGCAAAAACCTCCAAAAAGGTTTCACTATATTTTTTTTTTGGGAGAGTAAGCTGGGGTTAGGCGGACCCCGACCAGATATATTTAAAATAAAGGAGATTACATTCTACGGTAGTTACAACCAGATCTGTCCTCTTACAAGATAGAGGAAAGAGCCAAAGGAAACTCCCTAGGATGAAAAATAATAGAAGAGTTTGGGACACAGAACTTTGCTAAGAAATCAGCACCTCTGTTGCTTTCTCGCCAAATGTGATTGATGGCATGCGAATGGAAACCATTGAGTAAATGCGAACGGAAAGCACCTCTGTTGCTTTCACTATCCTTACCCAACAAAGTTTCCTTTTCAGTGTGGGCCCCAAGCACTGCAGACCCTTTAGCTTGGCTAGACGACATCACAACACCTTTCCCTGAGAAAAGCTGATTTATGTCTTCCAAGGACAGCAGAGACGATTTCTGGTTCCCAAGGGAAGATATGGCAGCCTTCGCACTCAACTCAGGATTCACAAAATCAGCCAAGCTTGACTTACCTTTGGGGACAGGAGAACCCTTCCCGCTCCGAGAGCAATGCCCGGAATGTCTCCCACCACCGGCCATAGCACCACAGCCAAAATGAGAAAAGACTCAGGAGGACCGACAATCACAGAAAACGACCTCCAGCAAACATAAAGATATCCTCGAACAGCAAACAACCACCGCAAAAGAAACTTCGCTTCCCACCTCAATGCTAGAAAATTCACTAGCCTACTGATTTCGGCTAGAACTGAGTATGAACTACTAGAGAAGAGGAAAGAGAAGACTAGCCCAACTAGAAACGAGGAACCAAAGACAAACTCAAAATGCCGCAGGAGAGAAGAGATGCCCGAGAGAAAACCAAGGGGAACTAAAAAGGAAGCGAGAACTAGAACCAAAAGAAAACTGGGCAACTAATAGACAAAACCCAATGGTAAATGAAACAAAGCAAGCTAAAGAAAAGATAGAGCAAAAAACTAACTCAAAAAGAAAGAAGGACAAAAGAAAAACACCAGTGAGGAAAGGACCTCCGGCCACAGGCCAGAGAAAAAGAACAAAACAGATCAAGAAGAACAAGATAGATCTTGTCGCTGAGCAACAAAGCCAGGCCAGCCCACAAGATAGAAAAAGGGAGAAATCCAGCCAAAAGGCCGGAGAAGGAGAAGAGTGAAAAAGCCACTAACCGAAAAGTCAAGAAACACATGAAAAAGGAAATCTGGAGATCAGAGCCCCATTGGAAAGAGGAAACCTCATTGCACGATTTTCAAGTCAGAGAAACCTTACCAAAAATTCATCCCCCAAACGGCCCAACGTACCGAGGACTAAGCTTGCCTCACCTGCCAAATCACATAATCCCCTTGCTAGGAGATACCTTCACAAAGACTTGATCCCCTACTTGGAATTCTAAGTCCCTGCGGCGAGTGTCAACGCGATCTTGAGCAGCTTTCAACCGATTCCGGATGATCTTGACCTTATCCGTAGTCTGCTCAAACAACGCAGGACCGAACACTTTTCTCTCTCCCACTTCATCCCAATAGAGAGGAGAACTGCAACTTCGCCCATACAAGGCTTCAAATGATGCCATCTGGATGCTCGCCTAGTAGCTATTGTTATAGGCGAATTTAACCAAAGGCAAATGCTCTTCCCAATTACCTTTGAAATCTAACATACATGCCCAAAGCATGTCTTCGATGATTTGGTTCGCCCTCTCGGTCTGTCCATCTGTCTGTGGATGAAAGGCGGTGTTGAAGTTAAGTCAAGAACCCATAGCGCTCTTCCAGAACCTGGATGTAAATCTTGGATCTCAATCTGATACAATACTGACTGGCAACCCATGCAATCGAACCATTTCCTTAATATACAATGCCGCAAACTGATTCGAGTTGAACTTAGTCTGATAGGGCAAGAAATGCACAGACTTTGTCAAACGGTCTACTACAACCGATATTGCATATGAGTTCCTTGCCGTCCGTGGTAAGCCAACAATAAAGTCCATGGAGATGTGCTCCCATTTCCACTCGGGTATAGGGAGAAACTGTAATAGACCCGCCGGTCGCATGTGCTCTGCTTTCACCTGCTAGCACACCAAGCATCGTGCCACATACTCTGCAACATTGCTCTTTATATTTCGCCACCAAAAGTGCTCATTGAGATTCCGGTACATCTTTGTACCCCCAGGATGCACTATATACTTCGAACGATTGGCTTCATCCATAATCTCCTACCTCAACTCTACATCAGCAGGGGCACAGTCCTCCCCTGAATGTGATAGCACCTCGGCTAGTCAGAGAAAATGTCTTCACTGCCCTTGTCAACTTCCTTGTCCCGGAAACCCAACAAGTCCGCATCCGAGGCCTGCAACTCTTGGATCCGATCTATGATTTACTGCCGAACAGTGATATTCACCATCACTGGACTACGGACAGAATCATTGACACTGATGTCCAGATTTGCCAAATCTTCCAATAGCTTCCATTCCTGCACTAACATGTGAGCAAACAACCCTGGAGGTCTTCTACTCAAACATTCAGTCATTACATTTGCTTTGCCCAGGTGGTATTGGATGATGCATTCATAGTCTTTCAAAAATTCCATCCAATGTCGTTGCCGTAAATTCAGCTCCTTTTGGAAAAAGAGGTACTTAAGGCTCTTATGGTTCGTGAACACATAGAACTCTTCCTCATAAAGGTAGTGTCGCCAAATCTTGAATGCGAACACCACTGCGGCAAGTTCTAAGTCATGCGTGGTGTAATTCTTTTCATGCTCCTTTAATTGTCTCGACACATAGGCAATGAAATTCTTGTGTTGCATGAGAACACACCCAAGCCCGACGTGCGAGGCATCACGCCCAGATGGCACTATAAGGGCAGGGGCTATGGTAAGTCTCTTCTTCAGCTCCATGAAGTTGATCTTGCACTTATTGCTCCATATGACCTTGACATTCGTCCTAATCAGATAAGTAAGCGGCGCTGACACTCTTGGGCCTCGCCCAACTCATGACTACCTTTATTTTCTTCGAATCTACTGAGATGCCTTCCACCGAAACAACGTGGCCTAGGAATGCCACTTGCTCCAACCAAAACTCATACTTGCTTAGTTTGAAATACAGCTTGTGCTCTCTTAGTATTTTCAAAGTAAGGCGAAGGTCTCGCGTGTGATCTTCCCGTGACTGGGAATAGACCAAGATGTCATCAACGAACACAATCACACATCGATCCAATTATGATCGGAACACTCGATTCATCAGATCCATAAAGGCTACCGGTGCATTCGTGAGACCGAAAAACATCACTAAGAACTCGTAATGCCCATATCGAGTCCTGAATGCAGTTTTGGGTACATCTTTCGTCTTCATCTTCAATTGGTGGTAACCGGATCGAAAATCAATCTTAGAGAAAAATTTTTCTCTCTTTAACTGATCAAACAAGTCATCAATCCTGGGTAATGGATACCTATTCTTTATTGTGGCCTTGTTTAACTGCCTGTAATCGATGCACATCCGCATCGAGCCAACCTTCTTCTTGACAAATAGCACCAGGGCACCCCACGGTGAGACACTTGGTCGAATGAAACCAAGGTCTTGCATCTCCTCCAATTGGGTCTTCAACTCTTTGAGTTCAATCGGGGCTATCCTGTATGGAGCCCGGGAGATGGGAGTTGTGCCTGGTGCAAGCTCGATCATAAATTCAATTTCCCTGTCTAGGGGTAACCCTGACAACTCCTCTACAAATACATCCAGGAATTCACTCACGACTGGAATAGTCGAAGAGTCCTTTGCGATTCGCTACACTCAACGCTGGAAAGCGGGCGATGTCTATACTTTTCAACCCCCGAAAATGAAATGGCATCCCTTCCTCTGGTTTTAAGAGTACCATCTTCTCAAAGCATGCCACCAGATCATGGTGAGCTGCTAACCAATCCATCCCCAAGATGTAGAACCCCGGACCTTTTCACAGTTAATACATAACACTCTCGTTGTCATTTTTTCCTTTTTAAGAGGTATAATTAATAAATAAGGAAGAAATTGGAAATTTTGAAACGTCAGAAATGTTCCTTTTCGAAGTACGAACACAACGCAAGTTGAATCGTCACAATCGGATGAACGAGTCAAAAGATAAGGCCAAAACAGTCTGTACCTGTAGGAAATCGTAGCACAGACAACGTACTCTGATAACGTATACTGTGTGCATCCGTTGTACAACTCACCACGGGCACGTTGTGCAGCTCACCACGAGTTGCACTATTCACAGCACCACGAGTTGCACTATTCATGGCACCACGAGTTGGCACTATTCATGGAACCACGAGTTGCACTATTCACAGCACCACGAGTTGCACTATTCATGGCACCACGAGTTGCACTATTCATGGCACCACGAGTTGCACTATTCATGGCACCACGAGTTGGCACTATTCATGGAACCACGAGTTGCACTATTCACAGCACCACGAGTTGCACTATTCACAGCACCACGAGTTGCACTATTCACCGCACCACTATTCACGGCACCACGAGTTGCACTATTCACGGCACCACGAGTTGCACTATTCACGGCACCACGAGTTGCACTATTCACGGCACCACGAGTTGCACTATTCATGGCACCACGAGTTGGCACTATTCACGGCACCACGAGTTGCACTATTCACGGCACCACGAGTTGCACTATTCACGGCACCACGAGTTGGCACTATTCAGGGCACCACGAGTTGGCACTATTCACGGCACCACGAGTTGCACTATTCACGGCACCACGAGTTGCACTATTCACGGCACCACGAGTTGCACTATTCACGGCACCACGAGTTGCACTATTCATGGCACCACGAGTTGCACTATTCACGGCACCACGAGTTGCACTATTCATGGCACCACGAGTTGCACTATTCACAGCACCACGAGTTGGCACTATTCACAGCACAATGTGTTCAGCACTATTCACGGTCCTCGCGTCATTGCAGAAATCCCAGTAAGGGTATTACGGTCTTTTGGTCAGTTCACTCTTACCTTAAGAGTTTAACCCGAGCCTTTAGGGCTTCATTCGACACTTAGAGAGTTTGAGAGAATAGGAGAAAGGGGAGAAGGAGATTCCAACCTAGGGTTTCCATTTTGGAGAGAAATCAAAGGGTTTTGAAACCCTAGATCAACCTCCAGCCCATTTTTCTTCAAGATCAAGGCACAAACTCGTGAGGAGCATCTCCTCAAACTAGGGCAGCAGCTACACAGTCGTTTTGGAAAGGGGTTTCTTCCTCATTTCTTCAAGGTCGGTACTTTTTACTACCCTCCTAGTTATAGTTCCTCTTCTCCCTCTATTTCTTTTGATTTTTCTTTCATTGATACATGTGCTATGAGATGGATGAATGGTGAATGGAGAATGGTAAATGGTGAATGGTGAATGGAGATGGAATGGGCGATTGGATGCCAATGGTTGTGTGTGATGAACAAATGGGGAAGGGCATTGTTCCAATAATGAACATACATGTACGATTTGAGTAAAACCCATCTAGAAAAGCATGTTGTAGGGTAAATCCATAATGAACACACCCTGTTTGATGAAATGCCAAGGTGAATAAAGTGAGCTGAAAATTTGTAAAGGCATGCCTAATAAATTCTGAATATTACTAGGGCCTATGATAGTGTGTTTCTTGCTTTCCCTAAATGATATGAATATTATATTGCTCAATCTTTGATGCTACATGTGTTGTGAAATTACCCAAATGTCATCTTTAAATTTAAATGGAAGCATGTACACGTTTTTCACGAGCACGGCATGCATTACATGATTTATCGAGGTTTTCAAGAACATGGTTAGAGGTGGGACATATCCTACGATATGTTTTACCTCGCTCTTGGCAAGGACAAGTCAATCATGCATTATCATAAGAAGGTTTCCCCTTCCCTCGCAAGTACATCTCACAAGGACATCTCACAAGTGAAAGGACATGACATGAGCATTTAGGAAGAAGGGTCTCCCTTCCCTCACAAGTAGTTTACTGTTCCAAGCATGACATGGCATGACACACATGACACGCATGATACGATAAGATAAGACAAACATGACAAGTTTTCAAGCAAGGAAATGGTATTTTCAGTCAAGTCATCAAGTGCACGGTGTTTTCAAGGGTTTTATCGGTTTTTATGAATTCAAGCATGATTATATACTCCTTTACTTTATTGTCATGATATGAATTATTCCTGCTTTATATGCTTCAAATTGTTTCCTGCTTTATATATGCTATCTGTATGCTATGACTGTTGGTTAGTGCTTAGTACCCGCTGAGTATTCCATGTGCAGCCGTACTTCTTATGTCGGCAGGTTCTGAGGGAGCTGCTGCTCCATTTGATGTTTGTGCTCCTGGTCCATGGGTGGAAGAGGAGTACGTTGAGGAGCCATTGGAGGAACCTCCCGTAGAGGGTTATTAGTAGGTGGTGTTAGATTCTGAGTGGATTAGCTGTGGGTGAGATGAGAGTCAGATTTATGTATTTTGGTGGGCATGTCCGCACTTTCTTTTGGATTCTTTTCGTATAAACTTGGATTGATTATGTATATACATAGAGGTTTGGTAGACTTCCGCTATACCATGTTAGAGTATGTTTCCGCTGTTTTGCCCTCTCTTGTATATGCTCTGTGGGTTTTGCAGGTTAGTCGTCAAGCAAGTCATGATTAGTTGTCCAAAGTTCACTCTAACTCCTAGGGTGGGTTTTGGGGCGCTACAGAAGTGGTATCAGAGCTTAGGCTTTAGGTCTCTAGGGTCACTTAGAATCTTATACCACGGCTTGACAAGAGAATATGTGGGGAAACAAGTTAGGATGGAAGTAAGTCGGAAGTGAGTCTTGTTCTAAGTGTGAGACTAAACGTTAGTCTTAATCTAAAATGGTTGCTCCAACCAAGCACAGGTCTTAGAAACGCTAGAACACCAAGATATAATATTACAACTACTTTGATGACTTGACGAGATGAATATGATGGTACTATACTTTGTATGTAGTATTGTTATATGGTGTTATATGCTATATGGTGTGCGTACAATGTACTTATACTATTATGTGTGGTATTGTTAGGGGGCATTAAATGTGGTGTGCATACTATATGTCACGTACTAAGTGACAACCAATGTGTTAGGAATTAATTCCCAGCTAGACTTATGAGTTGAGTAATACTCCGGCTGGAGTTCAGACTATGTGTGAGTTGGTAAATGGTGGTAGGTCCTTGCCATACCCTGTACTATGGGGTCTTCGTAAATAATAGCCTTCCGAGTGAGACAATAAAATTCTCCTTCGTCTTACAAGATTATAAAAAATAAAAAAAATAAAAAATAAAAAAAAATTTAAATTTAGAATTTACGAAAATAGGGACATAGGCTTGATAAGTAATATTATGAGCATTTGGTGTAATTTTAAACTTGTTAAACTATACTAGATGCGTCTTACATCACAAAGAAATATAAGTCACACATCATGGTATGACAACAATTCCATGAAACCCCACGACTAGTAGAAACAGATATAGATAGTAATGCGTTTTAACTCAAGGAACAAATATAATTTTAACAACCCAGGGATGCTCGATGCACGCTTCTAAGTACAGTTGCGCATTTTCTGCAGCTCGTCTTAGACCCAGTGCTCAGTCCCAATTAAACATAATTTTTGGATGAGCTCACGGATGTTTGATGCACGTTTCTAGATGCGCGCCTGCAGCACGCCCTAGACTCAGTGCTCGGTCCTAGTCTAGATACAGATGCGCGTTCATTCTGCAGCACGTTCTAGACACGATGCCAGTCCAAAATAATTAAGAAATTACTAACTCCATCAGGTAGCATGCACGTTTATACATATCGTGAGCAGCATACATAGCATAGGCATCATGCATCGCATAAGCATCATGCATCGCATACATGGCACACATTTCATACATGGCATGAACATCAAAAATAAAAATAAAAAAAATAAAAAAATAAAAAAATAAAAAAATAAAAAAATAAAAAAATAAAAAAATAAAAAAATAAAAAAATAAAAAAATAAAAAAATAAAAAAATAAAAAAAATAAAAAATAAAAAAAAATAAAAATAAAATATCATATACATATTCCGCATGCATCATGTAGATCTTAGAAGCATTATACATGTCACCAGATTTAGAGGGCATCACCTAAACAACTCAATTAGATGAACTAGTCATTAGTATTAGTTTCAAACGGGCTAAGGTCTTAGGTTTGTGATCAGTTAATACCATAATCAAGTGTGAAGCTTATCATCAGTAAGAAAACTACTTGTATAATTGTACGATTATAATTGTACTTAGATACATACACGATGTGCTCGCATAGGTTGGGGGGCTTGAGTCCAACTTCTGCTTAGGAGAAGTTGTTACCCTTAAGAAGCAACTAAGGAGTTAGCCTTAGACCATAACCAGTTGCAACACAACCAACATCGCATCTTGGCTTCGCTAGGAACCTTAGAGTATATTATGATGCTATGGTATGTGTATCTTGATGTATGTTCTAGACTTTGATAAATACTTACTATTATGAAAATACAATATCGGATTTTGATGGGATTCAAGTGAGACTCATGCTTTGCCATCGTCCTCAGGAGTAAACCATGAGACGTGGCGATCAGGGTCGTGGATACCACACTAGGAGGGGTGGAGTATCTCCTCCTCCATTGAGGGATGAGCAGCCTGATCTCACACAGGTCTTGGGATCCATAGCAGAAACACTAGCAATACTTGCCACTAGGCAGCCCACTACCCCCATTCCTACGGCGGTACTTGTACCTACCCCTACACATCATGCCGCAGGAAGTGAGGCACTTTGGAGGATGAGGCCTCCGGTGTTCTATGGTGATATGGACCCATTGGTCGCAGAAGCATGGGTTAAGTACCAGTCCTCTAGACATATGTTGGTACGGAGTCCTCCCACTGCACCACAGGCTTCTCTTTCGGTTGCTCCACCGGCATTGCACGCGGCTACCGTGCAGCCACCCCGCCTCGCAGTATCTCAGGCAACAGGATATGCACCCTCCACCTACTCTTACGAGATATGTACCCGTTGTGGGAGGAGGCATGTGGCCAGAGAGTGTAGGAGAATCTCCGGTGGATGTTTCCACTGCGGTCGCCAGGGCCACCTGATCGAGGATTGTCCCAGCCGTCAGATGCCACCTTATTCTCGGGGAAGTAGGCCCACGGTTAGGCGGTCACCTCCGCTGGGCTCTACACAAGCATTACGCCCCCAGCAGTCCACACAGCCCCCTTACTAGGCTAACCAGGGACAAGCCTTTGCCACTCCAGGATAGAATGCTCAGGCACCAAAGGATATGGCATGAGGATGTGAGAGGGAGAAGAAAAAAAAAATTTGTGTGCAGAAGGGAATGTATTTTGTGTTTTGTCATGGGCAGTCAGTTGCCACTTGTATGTAATTGTGCTACCTTATGTTATGAAAGTTTTCCCTGCTATTTAGAATGATGTTGAGTTTTATGAGAAAACTAGGTGCCTCGCTGATAAGTGAGTGCCTAGGATATTGATTAATAGAGGATTATCATATCGTTCAGTAGGAAAGGTTAAGCATGGGGAAGTATCCTCGATTGATTTAATAACGCCCTAATTTCGAGGACGAAATTCCTATAAGGGGGGGAGGATGTAGAACCCCGGACCTTTTCACAGTTAATACATGACACTCTCGTTGTCATTTTTGCCTTTTTAAGAGGTATAATTAATAAATAAGGAAGAAATTGGAAATTTTGAAACGTCAGAAATGTTCCTTTTCGAAGTACGAACACAACGCAAGTTGAATCGTCACAATCGGATGAACGAGTCAAAAGATATGGCCAAAACAGTCTGTACCTGTAGGAAATCGTAGCACAGACAACGTACTCTGATAACGTATACTGTGTGCATCCGTTGTACAACTCACCACGGGCACGTTGTGCAGCTCACCACGAGTTGCACTATTCATGGCACCACGAGTTGCACTATTCATGGCACCACGAGTTGGCACTATTCATGGAACCACGAGTTGCACTATTCACAGCACCACGAGTTGCACTATTCACAGCACCACGAGTTGCACTATTCATGGCACCACGAGTTGCACTATTCACAGCACCACGAGTTGCACTATTCACAGCACCACGAGTTGCACTATTCACAGCACCACGAGTTGGCACTATTCACAGCACCACGAGTTGCACTATTCACGGCACCACGAGTTGGCACTATTCACGGCACCACGAGTTGCACTATTCACGGCACCACGAGTTGCACTATTCACGGCACCACGAGTTGCACTATTCACGGCACCACGAGTTGCACTATTCACGGCACCACGAGTTGCACTATTCACGGCACCACGAGTTGCACTATTCACAGCACCACGAGTTGGCACTATTCACAGCACAATGTGTTCAGCACTATTCACGGTCCTCGCGTCATTGCAGAAATCCCAGTAAGGGTATTACGGTCTTTTGGTCAGTTCACTCTTACCTTAAGAGTTTAACCCGAGCCTTTAGGGCTTCATTCGACACTTAGAGAGTTTGAGAGAATAGGAGAAAGGGGAGAAGGAGATTCCAACCTAGGGTTTCCATTTTGGAGAGAAATCAAAGGGTTTTGAAACCCTAGATCAACCTCCAGCCCATTTTTCTTCAAGATCAAGGCACAAACTCGTGAGGAGCATCTCCTCAAACTAGGGCAGCAGCTACACAGTCGTTTTGGAAAGGGGTTTCTTCCTCATTTCTTCAAGGTCGGTACTTTTTACTACCCTCCTAGTTATAGTTCCTCTTCTCCCTCTATTTCTTTTGATTTTTCTTTCATTGATACATGTGCTATGAGATGGATGAATGGTGAATGGAGAATGGTAAATGGTGAATGGTGAATGGAGATGGAATGGGCGATTGGATGCCAATGGTTGTGTGTGATGAACAAATGGGGAAGGGCATTGTTCCAATAATGAACATACATGTACGATTTGAGTAAAACCCATCTAGAAAAGCATGTTGTAGGGTAAATCCATAATGAACACACCCTGTTTGATGAAATGCCAAGGTGAATAAAGTGAGCTGAAAATTTGTAAAGGCATGCCTAATAAATTCTGAATATTACTAGGGCCTATGATAGTGTGTTTCTTGCTTTCCCTAAAGGATATGAATATTACATTGCTCAATCTTTGATGCTACATGTGTTGTGAAATTACCCAAATGTCATCTTTAAATTTAAATGGAAGCATGTACACGTTTTTCACGAGCACGGCATGCATTACATGATTTATCGAGGTTTTCAAGAACATGGTTAGAGGTGGGACATATCCTACGATATGTTTTACCTCGCTCTTGGCAAGGACAAGTCAATCATGCATTATCATAAGAAGGTTTCCCCTTCCCTCGCAAGTACATCTCACAAGGACATCTCACAAGTGAAAGGACATGACATGAGCATTTAGGAAGAAGGGTCTCCCTTCCCTCACAAGTAGTTTACTGTTCCAAGCATGACATGGCATGACACACATGACACGCATGATACGATAAGATAAGACAAACATGACAAGTTTTCAAGCAAGGAAATGGTATTTTCAGTCAAGTCATCAAGTGCACGGTGTTTTCAAGGGTTTTATCGGTTTTTATGAATTCAAGCATGATTATATACTCCTTTACTTTATTGTCATGATATGAATTATTCCTGCTTTATATGCTTGAATTGTTTCCTGCTTTATATATGCTATCTGTATGCTATGACTGTTGGTTAGTGCTTAGTACCCGCTGAGTATTCCATGCTCAGCCGTACTTCTTATGTCGGCAGGTTCTGAGGGAGCTGCTGCTCCATTTGATGTTTGTGCTCCTGGTCCATGGGTGGAAGAGGAGTACGTTGAGGAGCCTTTGGAGGAACCTCCCGTAGAGGGTTATTAGTAGGTGGTGTTAGATTCTGAGTGGATTAGCTGTGGGTGAGATGAGAGTCAGATTTATGTATTTTGGTGGGCATGTCCGCACTTTCTTTTGGATTCTTTTCGTATAAACTTGGATTGATTATGTATATACATAGAGGTTTGGTAGACTTCCGCTATACCATGTTTGAGTATGTTTCCGCTGTTTTGCCCTCTCTTGTATATGCTCTGTGGGTTTTGCAGGTTAGTCGTCAAGCAAGTCATGATTAGTTGTCCAAAGTTCACTCTAACTCCTAGGGTGGGTTTTGGGGCGCTACACAAGATGACATCGAAGTCCTGGAATCCAAGGACGATAAGATTTGCTACCAACTCGCGGCTTCCAACTTGAACTGTATTGCTTCTGAAAATGCTATCTGCTACGACTGTTTTGCCGAAAGGAGTTGAAATGAATAGCTACGGTTTCAGTTGACTAGGCTGTGGAAACGCCTTGGGAAAAACTCGGCGAGACAAATGAATGAGTAGACCCGGTGTCAATCAACACACGAGCCAAACATTCATTCACTAATAAAGTTCCTAAAATTATAACTAACTAAGTCAATCCATGCATCAACATCATATGTATAGATATGTAGATATATCACATGCCATATACGTACACAAAGAATAAGGCATAATAAGAAGATCGTGAATAAATGAATAAACTCTAAACGCGTACCTTGCACTACATCATTCGATCCAAGTGCATCTCTGTCGCGACCCAAAACCCACCCTAGGAGTTAGAGTGAATCTTTGACGACTTAACCATGACTTGCTTGACGAACCAACCTGTAAAGCCCACAGAACATATACAATAGAGGATAACAGCGGAAGCATAACTATAAAACACAGCGGAAGTCTAACAAACCTCTAAGTATATATACATGGTCCAAGTTTAATACAAAAGAAAACAAAACAAAGAAAGTGCGGACATGCCCGCCAAAATACATGGATATAATCACTCATGCTCACCCACAGCTAATCAACTCAGAATCTAACACCACCTACTGATAACCCTCTACGGGAGGTTCCTCCAAAGGTTCCTCGACGTACTCCTGAGCATGGAATACTCAGTGGGTACTAAATACTAACCAATAGTCATAGCAAACCATAGCTATATAGGAAGCAGGAAGCATTTTACATATACAAGCAGGAACCATCAATATCATAATCAAGGAAATAAGGCAATTTATACTCATGCTTGCATTTCATGAAAAGCCGATAACACCCTTGAAAACACCGTGCACTTGACTTGATTGGAGATACAATTTCCGTGCTTGAAACTTGTCATGTTTGTCTTATCTTGTCATATCATGCGTGTCATGCCATGTCATGCTTGCTTGGAAAGTAAACTACTTGTGAGGGAAGGGAGACCCTTCTTCCTAAAATGCTTATGCTTGTCATGCCATGTCTTGTCATGCTTGGAAAGTAAACTACTTGTGAGTGA
The DNA here is from genome assembly GCA_015143295.1 of Tetracentron sinense. Classification (NCBI taxonomy): domain Eukaryota; kingdom Viridiplantae; phylum Streptophyta; class Magnoliopsida; order Trochodendrales; family Trochodendraceae; genus Tetracentron; species Tetracentron sinense. Next base: position 16,222,815 of record CM026564.1, on the reverse strand, counting down.
AGGGAGACCCTTCTTCCTAGAATGCTCATGCTTGTCATGTCATGTCTTGTCAAGCTTGCTTGGAAAAGTAAACTACTTGTGAGGGAAGGGAAACCCTTCTTCCTAGAATGCTCATGCTTGTCATGTCATGCCTTGTCATGCTTGCTTGGAAAAGTAAACTACTTGTGAGGGAAGGGAGACCCTTCTTCCTAGAATGCTTATGTTTGTCATGTCATGTCTTGTCATGCTTGCTTGGAAAAGTAAACTACTTGTGAGGGAAGGGAGACCCTTCTTCTTAGAATGCTCATGCTTGTCATGTCATGCCTTGTCATGCTCGTGGGATCGTGTACAATTAACTCATGAATTTAAAGACAACATGATAGGTTCAAAATCATTCAAGGCAACATTTAATATCAAGACAATTAAATCTACAAATATGCAATTCTAGAAAGCGAGTAATTACACTATCATAACCCTATAAATTTCCATATGCTTTAAATCACGCTTTTCTTAACTTGTAAATCATCTTCTTCACATTGGCATTTCATCAAACATTTGGTGTGTACATTATGGCAATACCTAAATCTTATTTTTCTAAATGGGTTAAGCTCATAGCACACATGTGTGTTTATTATTAATACAATGCCATTCCCATTTCATTCATTCACATCACATTTCACACGGCATCCGTTGCCAAACATCATCTCCATTCATCCATTCCAACATATAGCATAGTTATAGTTTAAGCAAACTAAAGAACAAGGAAGAAAGAGTGGAAACCATAACTAGGAGGGTAGCAAAAGGTACCGACCTGAATAAGGGAAGAAGACCCTTGCAAAACGCGCATGTGGCGCTACCGAGCTTGGAGAAAGTGTCCCTCGAGTGCTTGAGTCGTGAGCTTGAGGGATCTAGGCTTGTGGTGATCTAGGGTATTGAAACCCTTTGATTTCCCCTTCAAGAACAACCCTAGGTTAGGATCCTCTTCTCTTCTCTCTCTATCTCTCAAAACCTTCTAAGTATTGTGAATGGAAGCCCTAAAGGCTCGGTTCACTTAAATAGGTAGGGAAGAAAACCCTAAGGATCCGATTAAAAATTCTGGATTCGCGATCTACGATCGATCGTAACCTGTCTACGATCGATCGTAAGTTATGCTACGATCCATCGTAAGTTTTCCACGATCATTCGTATATCGACCCGAGACTTTTGTTAATTCCCTGAGATTCTACGATCGATCGTAACTCACCTACGATCGCTCGTAGGGTCTGTACGATCGGTCGTAACTTGCAGCAAAGTTTCATTTTTTTCCTCTTTCTTGTTTCGATCATAACTTTTGACTCGTTCGTCGGATTTTGACGATTAAACTTGCGTTTGATTCGTTGTTCGAAAAGGAACATTCTTGGCGTCTTAGAATTTCCAAGTTCCACTTTATTTATTTACCATTTTGCCCCTAAGGTTAATTGATACGCAAGCGGGGTTTAGAAACTTGGGTTTCCAATAGATTTAACCATGGCAATCCAACTTTCCATTCAAGAACATGACTTTACGCTTTAATACATGCCGAAAAGTCCAGGGTGCTACATCCTCCCCCGCTTATAAGAATTTCGTCCCCGAAATTGGACGGTACATACATTACAAACCAATCAAAACTACAAGCCACATACAAAATTTCATTCGAACAATTCCGGATGCTTTGCTTTGACTTCGGCTTCGCGCTCCCACGTGGCTTCTTCTCTAGCATGATGTAGCCATTGCACGAGAACCAATGGAATAGTCTTGTTACGAAGCACTTGATCCTTTCGATCCAAAATCTGAACTGGCCTCTCAACCAAAGTGAGATCCTCCCGGATTTCCAACGGTTCCAAGTCTATGACATGCGAAGGGTCCGCAATGTACTTCCGAAGCATAGACACGTGGAAAACGTTGTGAACTGCGGCCATCTGAGGTGGAAGATCTACCTGGTAAGCAATTTCTCCAACTCTCGTGATAATCTCAAATGGCCCAACATACCGAGGACTAAGCTTGCCTCTCCTGCCAAATCTCATAATCCCTTTGCTAGGAGATACTTTCACAAAGACTTGATCCCCTACTTGAAATTCCAAGTCCCTACGGCGCGTGTCCGCATAACTTTTCTGGCGATCTTGAGCGGCTTTCAATCGATCCCGGATGATCTTAACTACACTTGCCGTTTGCTCAATCAACTCCGGCCCAAGTACTTTCCTTTCTCCTACCTCATCCCAATAGAGAGGAGACCGACAACTTCGCTCATACAAGGCCTCGAATGGTGCCATTTGGATGCTCGCCTGATAGCTGTTATTATATGCGAACTCTACCAAAGGCAAGTGCTCTTCCCAACTGCCTTTAAAATCCAGCATACAAGCTCGAAGCATGTCTTCTATAACTTGGTTCACCCTTTCAGTTTGACCATCCGTCTGGGGATGAAAAGCAGTGCTGAAATTAAGTCGGGAACCCATAGCTTCCTGAAAGCTTTCCCAGAATCGTGATGTGAATCTTGGATCCTGATCCGACACAATACTGACGGGCACTCTGTGCAACCTCACCACTTCCTTGATGTATAGAGCGGCCAACTGGCTAGAGTTGAAAGTAGTTCGGTAGGGTAGGAAGTGCGCAGACTTTGTCAGACGGTCTACTACAACCCAAATTGCATCTGAGCCCTTTGCCGTTCTTGGCAAGCCAACTATGAAATCCATGGATATGTTCTCCCATTTCCACTCGGGAATAGGAAGAGAATGCAATAGCCCGGTTGGTCGCCTATGTTCTGCTTTCACCTGTTGGCAAACTATGCACCGTGCCACATATTCTGCAACATCCCTCTTCATATTCCGCCACCAAAAGTGACTCTTGAGGTTCCGGTACATCTTTGTACCCCCCGGATGTACAGTGTACTTTGCCCAGTGGGCTTCATCCATAATCTCCCTCCGAAGATCCGCATTGGCTGGGACACACAGCCTTCCCTTGAATGTGATAGCACCTTGGCTAGTGAGAGAGAAGTCCTCACTACCCTTAGTAACTTCCTTATCCCGATAAGCCAACAATTCAGCATCTGTGGCTTGGTATTCTTGGATCAAATCTATAATGTATGGCTGAACCGTGACATTTGCTAAGATAGGACTACGGAAAGAGTCATTCACACTAATGTCCAGATTTGCCAAGTCTTCAAGTAGCTTCCATTCCTGCACTAACATGCATGCTAATAACCCCGGAGGTCTTCTACTCAAAGCATCAGCCACTACATTTGCTTTACCCGGGTGGTATTGAATGGTACAATCATAGTCTTTCAAAATTTCCATCCAACGCCGTTGCCTTAGATTCAGCTCCTTTTGGGAAAAGAGATACTTGAGACTCTTGTGATCGGTAAACACATAGAACTCCACCCCATAAAGGTAATGACGCCAAATCTTAAGTGCAAACACGAATGCCGCAAGCTCCAAGTCGTGCGTGGGATAATTCTTCTCATGCTCCTTCAATTGCCTTGATGCATAGGCAATGACTTTCTTGTGCTGCATGAGTACACACCCAAGTCCAACGTGTGAGGCATCACTATACATCTCATACCCATAAGGTCCAGATGGCACAGTAAGGACAGGGGCTGTAGTAAGCCTCTTCTTCAGTTCCGTGAAACTGATCTCGCACTTATCACTCCATACAAACTTGGCGTCCTTCCTTGTCAGGTAAGTGAGTGGCGCTGCAAGGTTAGAGAATCCCTCTACGAATCTCCTGTAGTAGCCTGCCAGCCCAAGAAAGCTGCGTATTTCAGTAACACTCTTGGGTCTCGCCCAACTCATAACAGCTTCTATCTTCTTTGGATCTACCGATATGCCTTCCGCGGAAACAACGTGGCCTAAAAATGCCACCTCTTCCAACCAAAACTCACACTTGCTAAGTTTGGCATATAGCTTGTGCTCTCTTAGCATTTCCAAAGCAAGGCGTAGATCGCGTGTGTGATCTTCCCGTGTCTGGGAATAGACCAAAATGTCATCAACAAATACAATCACGCACCGATCTAGGTATGGTCGGAACACCCGGTTCATCAAATCCATAAAGGCTGCCGGCACGTTCGTGAGACCAAAAGGCATCACCAAGAACTCATAGTGCCCATATCGAGTTCTGAAAGCAGTTTTGGGAACATCTTCCACCTTAATCTTCAACTGGTGATAACCCGATCGAAGATCTATCTTCGAGAAAAATCTCGCTCCCTTCAATTGATCGAACAAGTCGTCAATCCTAGGCAATGGATACCTATTCTTTATAGTGACTTTGTTCAATTGACGGTAATCGACGCACATTCGCATCGAGCCATCTTTCTTCTTAACAAACAACACCGGGGCATCCCACGGTGAGACACTTGGTCGAATGAAACCAAGGCCTTGTAATTCCTCCAACTGAGTCTTCAGCTCCTTAAGTTCAATCGGGGCCATTCTATACGGAGCCCTGAATATAGGAGCTGTGCCTGGTGCAAGCTCGATCACAAAATCAATCTCCCTGTTTTGAGGTAATCCTGGCAACTCTGGAAACACATCTAGGAATTCACTCACAACTGGAATTGTTGATGAGTCCTTTGCCTCGGGGTTAGCTAAGCTCAACGCTGCAAAGCGGCCAATGTCTCTACTTCTCAACCCTCGAAAGTGAAATGGTTTTCCTTCTACCGGCTTGAAGAGTACCATCTTCTCAAAGCAAGCTACATGCCCATGATGTGCTGCTAACCAATCCATTCCTAATATAACATCAAAGTCTTGGAATCACAGGACGATGAGATCAACCGCCAACTCGTGGCTTCCAACTTGGGCCACACTATTTCTATACACTTTATCTGCCAATACTGTTTTGCCGAGAGGAGTCGAAATGGCTAACTCCGCTTTAGCTGACTAGGCTCCACAGAAAAGCCTTCTGAAAAACTCGGCGAGACAAATGAATGAGTAGACCCGGTATCAATCAATACTCGAGCCAAATACTCATTGACTAGTAGGGTTCCTGAAATTTTAACTAGCGGAGTTAATCCATGCATCAACAGCGTATACATGTAGGTATATATACATATAGAACATGCCAAGTACGTACACCGAGAATAGGGCATAACATAATAATCACGAATAAAGAAATTAACTCTAACTGCGTACCTTGCACCACATCATCAGATGCAAGTGCATCACCCTCTGTCAAGGCAAAAACTCGCCCCTGGTTTGCCTGGCGAGACTGAGGTGTAGACCGGGTAGTCTGAGATGACGCCTGGTATGAACTTGCTGGGCGTGCTGGGGGCCTGCTACCCTGAGACTGGCCTGGTGAATGCCGGCTAGGGCAATCCCTGATCATGTGGCCCTGGCGACCGCAATGATAACATCCACCAGATGCTCTTCGGCAATCTCCTGTCGGATGCCTTTTGCCGCATGAAGTGCAGACCTCATATGTGTTGGCCGGAGGGACCGAAGGTGGTGTATACCTCGCTGCCTGAGGGGCAACTGGCCGTAGGGCCGGAAGAGCCTGAGGTCGAGGTGCCTGTGGCATGTATTGCCGGGGTGCTAGAGGCGCCTAAGTCGGCCTCATCTGTGGTGCTGGCCATGTATACTGATAAGGACCAGTCCGGGCCCGCCTCTCTAAAGGTACCGAACCACTAGATTGGCCTCTCGCCAATTCTCTCTTCTTGGACACGGACTCTAAATTGGTCTCAACCAACAGGGCTTTATCCACTATTTCGGCGTAAGTGGCGTGCCTGAAGACCGACACTTTCTCCATGATGACATCCTTGAGCCCTTGCTCAAACCTCCTCGCCTTCATTGCCTCAGTGGCAATCATGTGTCGCGAAGCATGATAGTTCCGAGAACTTGGCCTCATAAGCGGCCACAGACATCGAACCTTGCTCAAGGTTGATGAATTCTCTCTCTTTCTTTTCCCGTGCTCCAACCGGGAAATACTTCTTGTAAAAAGCGTCCTTGAACTCATCCCAAGTCCAAGGTTGACCCTGCATGGTCAAATCTCGTGTCCTCAATGCGGACAACCACCAATGGTGGGCTTCGCCTTCTAGCATGAAAACTGCCCATGCTACTTTCTCTTCCTCTGTAGGAGAGAGCACCGCAAATATCTTCTCAACCTGGAGGATCCAAGCGTCCGCAGCAAGAGGGTCCACACTGCCGTGGAAGGATGGAGGCCTCAATCTCCGGAATGCCTCAACTCCAGCTATACGATGTACTGGAGCTTCAGGCGGTGGAGTAGGTGCCGCTGATGCCGGTATAGTTTGCCGAGCCGCCAGGACGGCGAGTGTCTTAGCAATAGAGCCTAAGACCTGAGAGAGGTCCGGCTGCTCATCCTCATCCCGTGAAGAAGAGGAAGCTCTGGTATGTGGCCCACGACCCCGTGTGTTCCGTCTCATGACTAAAGTCCTGAGAATAATAACACTACATGAGTCTTCTTGAAACCACAATTTATCTCGGTGCCATTTAACAATAATTCAACTTGTATAAATTTTATAGTACTAGTATACATCACATCAAGTCATCAGAGTATTCATCACGTTATACATATACTTTAGTGTTCTAGGGTACCTAGGACCCGTACTTGGTTAAAGCAATCATTTTAGACTAAGACTAAAGTTTAGTCTTACACTTGGAACCAGACTCGCTCCCGACTTACTTCCATCCTAACTTGTTTCCTAACATATGCTCTTGTCAAGCCGTGGTATAAGGTTCTAAGTGACCCTAGAGACCTAAAGCCTAAGCTCTGATACCACTTCTATCGCGACCCAAAACCCACCCTAGGAGTTAGAGTGAATCTTGGACGACTTTACCATGACTTGCTTGACGAACCAACCTGTAAAGCCCACAGAACATATACAATAGAGGATAACAGCGGAAGCATAACTATAAAACACAGCGGAAGTCTAACAAACCTCTAAGTACATATGCATGGTCCAATTTTAATACAAAAGAAAACAAAACAAAGAAAGTGCGGACATGCCCGCCAAAATACATGGATATAATCACTCATGCTCACCCACAGCTAATCAACTTAGAATCTAACACCACCTACTGATAACCCTCTACAGGAGGTTCCTCCAAAGGTTCCTCGACGTACTCCTCCTCCACCCATGGACCAGGAGCACAAACATCAAAAGGAGCAGCAGCTCCCTCAGAACCTGCCGACATAAGAAGTACGGCTGAGCATGGAATACTCAGTGGGTACTAAATACTAACCAATAGTCATAGCAAACCATAGCAGTATAGGAAGCAGGAAGCATTTTACATATACAAGCAGGAACCATCAATATCATAATCAAGGAAATAAGGCAATTTCTAATCATGCTTGCATTTCATGAAAAGCCGATAACACCCTTGAAAACACCGTGCACTTGACTTGATTGGAGATACAATTTCCGTGCTTGAAACTTGTCATGTTTGTCTTATCTTGTCATATCATGCGTGTCATGCCATGTCATGCTTGCTTGGAAAGTAAACTACTTGTGAGGGAAGGGAGACCCTTCTTCCTAGAATGCTTATGCTTGTCATGTCATGTCTTGTCATGCTTGGAAAGTAAACTACTTGTGAGTGAAGGGAGACCCTTCTTCCTAGAATGCTCATGCTTGTCATGTCATGTCTTGTCATGCTTGCTTGGAAAAGTAAACTACTTGTGAGGGAAGGGAGACCCTTCTTCCTAGAATGCTCATGCTTGTCATGTCATGCCTTGTCATGCTTGCTTGGAAAAGTAAACTACTTGTGAGGGAAGGGAGACCTTTCTTCCTAGAATGCTTATGGTTGTCATGTCATGTCTTGTCATGCTTGCTTGGAAAAGTAAACTACTTGTGAGGAAAGGGAGACCATTCTTCTTAGAATGCTCATGCTTGTCATGTCATGCCTTGTCATGCTCGTGGGATCGTGTACAATTAACTCATGAATTTAAAGACAACATGATAGGTTCAAAATCATTCAAGGCAACATTTAATATCAAGACAATTAAATCTACAAATATGCAATTCTAGAAATCGAGTAATTACACTATCATAACCCTATAAATTTCCATATGCTTTAAATCACGCTTTTCTTAACTTGTAAATCATCTTCTTCACATTGGCATTTCATCAAACATTTGGTGTGTACATTATGGCAATACCTAAATCTTATTTTTCTAAATGGGTTAAGCTCATAGCACACATGTGTGTTTATTATTAATACAATGTCCTTCCCATTTCATTCATTCACATCACATTTCACACGGCATCCGTTGCCAAACATCATCTCCATTCATCCATTCCAACATATAGCATAGTTATAGTTTAAGCAAACTAAAGAACAAGGAAGAAAGAGTGGAAACCATAACTAGGAGGGTAGCAAAAGGTACCGACCTGAATAAGGGAAGAAGACCCTTGCAAAACGCGCATGTGGCGCTACCGAGCTTGGAGAAAGTGTCCCTCGAGTGCTTGAGTCGTGAGCTTGAGGGATCTAGGCTTGTGGTGATCTAGGGTATTGAAACCCTTTGATTTCCCCTTCAAGAACAACCCTAGGTTAGGATCCTCTTCTCTTCTCTCTCTATCTCTCAAAACCTTCTAAGTATTGTGAATGGAAGCCTTAAAGGCTTGGTTCACTTAAATAGGTAGGGAAGAAAACCCTAAGGACCCGATTAAAAATTCTGGATTCGCGATCTACGATCGATCGTAACTTGTCTACGATCGATCGTAAGTTATGCTACGATCCATCGTAAGTTTTCCACGATCGATCGTATATCGACCCGAGACTTTTGTCAATTCCCTGAGATTCTACGATCGATCGTAACCTCTACGATCGATCATAACTCACCTACGATCGCTCGTAGGGTCTGTACGATCGGTCGTAACTTGCAGCAAAGTTTCATTTTTTTCCTCTTTCTTGTTTCGGTCATAACTTTTGACTCGTTCGTCGGATTTTGACGATTCAACTTGCGTTTGATTCGTTGTTCGAAAAGGAACATTCCTGGCGTCTTAGAATTTCCAAGTTCCACTTTATTTATTTACCATTTTGCCCCTAAGTTAATTGTGTATGCAAGCGGGGTTTAGAAACTCGGGTTTCCAATAGATTTAACCATGGAAATCCAACTTTCCATTCAAGAACATGACTTTATGCTTTAATACATACCGAAAAGTCCAGGGTGCTACAATCTCCCTCTGTCAAGGCAAATACTCGCCCCTAGTTCACCTGGCATGGCGGAGGTAGATTGTGCAGGCTGGGAGGATGCCTGGTATGATCCAGCTGGGCGGACTGGGGGCCTAATCTCCTGTGACTGACCTGGCAAATGCCGACTAGGGCAATCTCTGATCAGGTGGACCTGACGACTACAATGGAAACATCCACCCGCTGCCTTACTGCAATCTCCTACCGGGTGCCTTCGGCTGCAAGATGTGCAGACCTCATATGTGTAGGTCGAAGGGGCCAGAGGTGGAGCATACCTCGCCGCCTGAGGTGCAATGGGCCGTGGGGCCGGAAGAGCCTGAGGTCATGGTACCTATGGCGCATACTGGCGTTGAGCTGGAGGTGCATAAGATGGCCTCTACGGTGGTACTGGCCACGCAGACTAAGGTGGTGTTGGTCAAGTATACTGATAAGGGCCAGTCCGGGCCCGCCTCTTGGGAGGTGCTGAACTGCTGGATTGGCCTCTCGCCAAATCCCTCTTCTTAGGCATGGCCTCAGAGTTGGTCTCGATCAATAAGGCCTTGTCCACTACCTCCGGGTAGCTAGCGTGCCTGAAAGCTGAGACTCTCTTCATGATCACATCTCTGAGCCCTTGCTCGAATCTTCTCGTCTTCATCGCCTCCGTAGCGATCATGTGGGGCGCGAAGCGTGACAGCTCCGAGAACTTGGCTATATGAGCCACCGACATAAAACCTTGCTCGAGGTTGATGAATTCCATCTCTTTCTTTTTCTGAGCTCCCACCAGGAAGTACTTCTTGTAGAAGGTGGATATGAACTCGTCCCAAGTCCATAGCTAACCTTGCCTGGTCAAGTCTCGAGTCCTTAAGGCGAACAACCACCAATGGTGGGCCTCTTCCTCGAGCATCAAAATAGCCCATGCCACTCTTTCTTCTTTTGTGGGCGAGAGAACCGCGAAGATCTTCTCCAACTGGAGGATCCAAGCCACTGCAGCTAGAGGGTCCACACTCCCATGGAATGCTAGAGGCCCCATTCTCCAAAATGTCTCAACCCCAGCTGTACGATGTACTGGTGCTGCAGGCGGTGGAGTAGGTGCTGCTGATGTTGGAATAGCCTACCTAGCCGCCAGTATGGCTAGTGTCTCAGCAATAGAGCCTAAGACCTAAGAGAGGTCCAACTGCTCATCCTCATCTCGAGAAGAGGAAGAAGCTCTCATCTATGGTCCGCGACCCCGTGTGCCCCGTATTTGGTTGAAGCAACCATTTTAAACTAAGACTAAAGTTTAATCTTACACTTGGAACATGACTCGCTTCCGAATTACTTCCTTCCTAACTTGCTTCCTTACATATGCTCTTTTCAAGTTGTGGTACCCGATTCTAAGTGACCCTATAAGGCCTAAAGCCTAAGCTCTGATACTACTTTTGTCGCGACTCAAAACCCACCCTAAGAGTTAGAGTGAATCTTGGACGACTTATCACCTACATGACATGCTTAACAAACCATCCTGCAAAACACTATGAGCATATACGATAGAGGACAAATAGCGGAAGCATAAACTAACATGGCACAGCAGAAGTCTAACCAAAACCTCTCTATATATATGATCCAAGTTTGTACAAAAGAGAAATCAGAATAAAGAAGGTGTGGACATGCCCGCCAAAATACATGGGTATAAATCTCTCATGCTCACCCACACTCACTTAGAATCTACCACCGAATAATAGCCCTCTACATGAGACTCCTCAGCAGGGACCTACTCGACATATTCCTCTTCCTCCCATGGACCAGGAGCACATATGTCAAAAGGAGCAGGCGCTCCACTAACACCGGCTGATACATAAACGTACAGCTGAGCATGGAATACTCAGCGGGTACCAAATACTAACCAACAGTCATAGCAATATAATAATGGAAATAAAGCAGAAGCAGTTCATATCATGATAAGAGGTAACCAGTTTATAATTCATGCTTGCATCACATCAAAGATGTGAAAACTGTTGAAATCATTGTGGGCTTGACTTGACTTGAAAATACTCTTTTCGTGCTTGAAAACTTGTCTTGTCATGTTCTATCTTGCTTGTCTTGTCATGTTATGTCTTGCTTTTCTTGTCATGTCGTGTGTGTCATGTCTTGTCATGCCATGAAATGAAAATGTTCATGGTTGCTTGGAATTTAAACATGCTCATGTGCTAGTGAGGGAGGGTGGTATAGAAACCCCCTCTTTTCAATGAGATGCATTTGTGAGGGAGGGTGATACAAAACCCCCTCTTATCTCTTATTACCAACCCTTACGTTTGGCCTTGTCATGGTGTTCGTAAATCGATAATAAAACCCTTGTTCTTGAAAACCCCGATAAATCATGTCATGCATGTCGTGCCTGTGATTTCGTGTACATGCCATCACTTGAAATTAAACGTGACATACGGAGTTTAATAATACATGGAATTGCATTCTTTTCGACAAATAAGAATATTCATGCCATTAAAAAACGAGTAACATACTATCATAAACCCTAGAAATTTCCATATACCTTAATCATGCTTTTCTTTAAATGTCATCACCCATTGATTCAATATAGCATGTGTGTTTATTATTTGTACAATACCCTTCCCATTTATTTTCATCACAACACAACATTCACGGCATCTCTCGCCCAACATCCATTTCCATTCATTCATCCCATCTCCTTCACACACACTTAGAAATTGGGGAAAATCCCTAAAAGGAAAGAAAAGAGGAAAAGAAATGACTAGTAGGGTAGCATAGGGTACCGACCTTCAATAGACGAGGAAACCCTCACAATCGTAAATGGAGTCGCTACCGAGCTTGGAGAAACACCCTTGCTTGATTTGGGGAAGATCACCCTGGATCTTGATCTTCTTCTTCTTCAATCTCAAACCCTCTTGGCAAATCCCCAATCTCTCCTCTCTTCTTCTTCTCTAATCTCTCTCTTAGGCTTTCTTTAGGTTTAGGGTAAACCAAAACCCCCAAATACAACCCCCTATTTATAGGCAAAGGGTAGAAGCCCTAAAAATCCTGGAATAAAATTCTGGGTTCGCGATCTACAATCGGTTGTAGGTTTTTACGATCGATCATATATCTTCTACGATCGGTCGTAAGTTTCCACGATCGATCATAAACGTTACCGAGATTTTTTGTCACGACCCAAAATACCCCCTACGAGTTAGGGATACTTGGCTCGGACCATCGTATCATACCATCCTGTATGACACATAAGGCACATATACTTACCATCCTGTCAGAGTACACAAGTTGTAAAACATAGCGGAAGCGATTCATAATAAAATACTCCTATAATTCAGTCCAAGTCTGGACCAACAGAACATATACAAAATAAAGAGTGGACAAGTCCCACTCTCAACATACGTAAAATCACAAAATATAAGTAGCATCTCTCTCATCCTCTCAATAGAAATCAAAGTCAAGCCGCTTATCCAACAATCCGTCATCCTAATAGTGGTCCATAGAGGGCTCCGAATCGTAGTATTCTTCCTCTATCTAAGGCTTCGTACCACAAACGTCAAATGGAATACGTGCACCTGCCGAAGTCAATAGTCGGCTGAGCATGGAATACTCAGTGATATACAAACTACTAACTAACAGGAAATAATATCATGAACATGCATAAGCTTAGAAAATAACATTCGTGAAATAGTTACCAAATCCTTTTCTTAACAGTATTCGTATGAAATCAAAACCGGTAAATCTTGTCCTCTGAATAATCATATTCTTATAAGTTCTTGTGCATTATTGCGAAAGTTGGGATTCCTTGTGAGCATGCGAGAATCTGAGTATGCATGATTTCTTGTGAACTTGCGAGCTTGTGAACTTGTGAGCTTGTGAGACATGACTACTTGAAAGTCCATTTATAGTGGGATTCCTTGTGAGCTTTGAAACAATCTTAGAACTTGTCACTTACCAACCCATAGTTTGGTCTTATCACTTGTGAACTTGTGAGAATTCTTTTAATCAAAACCTTGCTTATGAACTTTTGGAAATACTCTTTTCTTATGAGAAAACATCGGATCATGCGAGACTTGTAAACATCATGCTATACTTGTGAACATACGGTACATATGGTACTTGATGGTGATTTTAGAAAACTCGTAAACATGGCATCATATTCATAGAATTTCAATACTAGTGATAGCTTACATCTTATATTCAAATCATCATTCAATCCATTCAAGAACAACCTTAAACATAGTGATTTGCTTTAAAAATAATAGCACAAGGTAAGTAGTAGAGCGTATCCACCTTTCTAGATCAACCTTTTGATCTAAAACGCTTTAGAATGGTTGAGAAGCGCGGAGGAACACCTTTGTAATCGAGAAATCGACTCAAGATCACCCAACAATTGGGCTATTTATAGCCAAAGGGATTGAGTGAAAGACTCAAACACCCTTGAAAATATCTTAGGAGGTCCGGCTACAGGCAAAATCAGCATGATCGGTCGACTGGTCAAAAATCGCCTCTCTGTCCAAAATCCCCATACAATTTTTCAAGCTTTCGGTCGACTGGTAAGGGCATTCGGTTGACTGGTAGCAAATTCGGTCGACCGGATTTGCCTGTTTTTGCCCTGTGCTTTGTTCTTTTTCTCTTTCCTTTTTCTACACTTATATTTATTTTTATTAACTTTAAGTTTTAAATTAAAATAAGGAAGTACCCCCCATTTGAATCCAATAAAAATACTTAGAAATTCCAATTCCTCATAATTCAAAATCTAAATTTTCAGTTTTAGGCAAAATCCGATAAATCCTGTTCGTCGTAATTGTTCCCATTGTTCGAAAACCATACAACCATATGCATAAAATCTCATAAAATCAACTAAGCTTAGTTAACCTATAAATAACCATTACCGAGACTTTTTATCTTTAAATTTGGAATTTACCTTTCATGATTACTATTCGCTGCACTATTCACAATACTATTCACAGGCTATGAAAATGAAATCCGGGGTTCTACATTTTTGACCATTTATGAGATTCTACGATCGATCATAGATTTTCTACAATCGATTGTAACTTCACCTACGATCGTTCGTAGGGTCTGTACAATCGATCGTAACTCTTGCAAAAAAATTTCAGATTTTCCTCTTTTGGTATTTCGGCCATAACTTTTAACTCGTTCGTCGGATTTTAACAATTCAACTTGCGTTGGATTTGTCATTCGAAAACGAACATTTTCTGCATTTTAGAATCTAATAGTTCTACTCTATTCAAGGACCGAATTTTCCCAAGTTGACTGATTTGCAAATGGAGTTCGGCAACCCGGATTTTCAATAGATCCGACTTCAGAAATCCAACTTTAAATTCAAGAAAATGACATTAAGGCTGTAATACATGTCAAAAATATCCGGGGTGCTACATAAGGTATCTTTCTTCCTTTGGTTCGCTGCATTAGATAAAATTCTTACTTGGGATCATTGGAAGAGGCGAGGATGGAACTTAGCTAGTTGCTGCTATTTGTGCCTGAATGCGGAAGAATCAGTGAATCATCTACTCCTACATCGTCCGGTTGTCTATCAACTCTGGGCTTTTTTCTTGGTTAGTTTGGGTGTGGAGTGGATCTTTCCCTTTTCCTTTCTGAGCTTCTTATCTGGATGGTGGTTGGTGGCTTTGGGGGACGCCAAGGAGCTAATATGGTCTATTTTGCCCGCTGCTATATCATGGTCTGTTTGGATAGAACGAAACGGTCATATATTCAACAATTCAGTATCCCCTAACCACCGGATCTTGACCCTGGTGTGCCAACGGATTGACGGATTGTTGAATGGAGTTCCGTAACTCAGCAGGGTCAGAAAGTGAGGGATGTTCTACCACTATGAGGAGATACTATAGCTGCTTGTTAGTTTGTTAGTCTGTTGTTAGCTTGATTACCATTCTCTTTCTTTCTTTCTCTTTGCCCTATTCTGTATTGATTTGCATCTACATATACTTAGTTTACATCTTTGTAAACTGCTAGATTTCTTATTTTTAATATATCTCTTCTGATTTACTGATCAACAAAACATAAACGTTGTTGCCCAAATCGAGCAAACGAGGTATATACTGAATGAATATAATTCTAAAAATATCATAGATTAAAACAAATGCTTTGGGGCAAACCCTTCGAAAAATGATTCCCTATTGAGATTCTGTGCGCAATTCTAGGCTACTTTTTAATAGTTTGAAACTTAGGCAACTTCTTAACCTCATTGCCAAATTGGGCAGACGAGGTCTAAATTGAACAAAAACATTTCTAGAAGTGAGGATAGGTTAAAACAAATGCGTCGGAGTAGACTGTGCAAAATAAGAAGTCGGTTGGGATTCTGTCTACAGCTCTAGGTTACTTTTTATGGAGTCTGAAACTTAGGTGACTTTATGAACCTCATCGGCCAAATCAAGTAAACAAGATCTAAAGTGAACGAAGCCAATTCTGAAAATTATGATAAATTGAAACAAATGCCTTGGAGCACATCTCGTTAAAAAAAGGAGTCCTGTTGGGATTCTGTTTGTAGCTCTAACTTACTTTTTTTAGTATTTTCAAACTTGGCCAACTTATTAACCTCGTTGCTTAAATCGGGTAAAATCGGTCTAAACTGAACGAAACCAATTTTAAAAATTAAGATAGTTTGAAATAATTGCTTTGGAGTAGATCTCGTTGAAAAAAAAATCTCTATTTGCATTCTGTGTGCAACGCTAGGTTTACTTTTTTTAGTAGGTTAAAACTTGCACTACTTATGAACCTCGTTGCCTAAATCGGACAAACGAGTTCCCAATTGAACAAAGCCAAATTCTAAAAGTTCGGATAGATTGAAACAAATGTATTAGAGCCCACAACCACTTGATTCCCTGGTGGTCTCTGCTCTAGACAGGTAAGTACATACCACGGCACTCCTTTATTTCTTGGCTGGTTCTCTCCAATAGCCTCCAAACGCAAGATCGTCTTCTCAGTCTAGATGTGTTTTCTGTTGGGCATACCTAGAGAATACAGGCCATCTCTCGCTTTATTCTTCCTTGGGACCGTGAGGTGGAATGGGCGGCCAAAGAATTCCATGGTATGAATATAGTCCCGAATATTAAGTGCATTGCTTTTTTTTGCCACAATTTATCATATTTGGAATGAAAGGAACAGCAGAATTTTCTCCAAATCTTCCAAGACCATTGAGAGTATTATCAGCAGCTTCATCACTGATACTAGATTAAAGATTGGCGCCTCCATTGATCAGGTGGAAGATTCGGCGTACATCAGGAATATTTTGAGTAACTGGCAGATATATCCTCGATTTACTATCAAACCCTAGCTATGGTGCTCTTGGTCCCCCCCCCCCCCCCAAAACTGATCTTTGGGTCCTTAATAGTGATGGATCTGTAAGAAATGGAGGTGCAAGATTTGGTGGAATCATTCGAGAAAACATGGGTGTTCCCTTGGTGGCTTATGCTACTGGAATAGCTTACACGGACATCCTAAAGCTTGAAATCATGGCCATTGCGAGAGGTTTGGAAATTGCAAAGGATTTTGGAGTGCACAAACTCGTGATTGATTCAGACTCCTTACAAGCTACAAGATTTCTCAACTCATCTAGTGAACCCCCTTGGACTCTAAGTAACCTTGTTGCTTACTACAAACATCTTCTGATAGATTTCCGCTCTTATTCCCTCCATCACATTTGGCGTGAAAGCAATGCATGTGCTGATTTTTTGGCAAAATCTTGTAATACTATTTCTTCTATAGTTCTTTTACCTAGAGATTTTCCCTCTGATCTTTCTTCTCATCTTGAGAAGGACAGAGTTGGTTGTAAATACCTTAGATTGTAAGATCTTTTTCTATTTATATATTTGGTAGGGGTCCGCCTAACCCCAGCTTACCCTCCAAAAAAAAAAAAAAGTTATGGAGCAGCCCGTGTCAACAAAAGAGTCCCTATTTGGATTTTGTGCATAGCTCTAATTTACCTTTTTTAGTAGTTTGAAACTCAAGCAACTTCTTAACCTCATTGCCGAAATCGGGCAGACGATGTCAAAACTGAACGAAACCAATTCTAGAAGTTATGATAGATTGAAACAAATGCATCGGAGTGACATATACGCCCCCAGTATAACTAAAGGTATTGCTATCCATATACGCATCCACTATCTTGGCAGAAAGAGACACTATGGGGTGGGCTCCACCAAACCCGAAATGTTTATCAAACTGGTAAGAGTGGGGCATCTACCTAATGAGCCTACAAACTGTAAAATCCTCTTGGTTAAAACATATGGGTCGAAGCAAATCACGTCGAAAAAGAAGTCCCGATTGGGATTTTGTCCGCAGCTGTAGGTTACTTTTTTAGTGCTTTGAAAGTTACACAACTTATGACCCTCGTTGCTAAATCGGGCAAACGTGGTCAAAACTGAATGAAACTAATTCAATTAACAAAGTCTATTATAACATATGTTTCAGAGCAGATCACGCCGTAATAAGAGTCCCTGTTGGGATTCTATGCGCAACTCTAGGTTACATTTTTAATAGTTTGAAACTTAGCTAACATATGAACCTTGTTGCTAAAACCGGGCGAAAAATCACTACACTGAACAAATCCAATTCTGAAAGTTAGGATAGATTGAACTAATTCGTTGGAGAAGACCGTGTCTTCTACCCGAAATGTTTGTCAAACTGGTAAGACTGGGACGTCTACGGCCCAATGAGCCTACAAACTGTAAAATCCTCTTGGTTAAAACATATGGGTTGGAGCAGATCACGCCGAAAAGGGAGTCCCAATTGGGATTTTGTTTGCAGCTGTAGGTTACTTTTTTAGTGCGTTGAAAGTTACACAACTTATGACCCTTGTTACTAAATCAGGCAAACGAGTTCAAAATTGAACGAAACTAATTCTATTAACATATTCTGTAACAATTGTTTCAGAGTAGATCACGTCATAATAGGAGTCCCTGTTGGGATTCTGTGCGCAACACTAGGTTGCTAAAACCGGGCGAATCACGACTAAACTGAACGAATTCAATTCTGAAAGTTAGGATAGATTGAACTAATGCTTCGTAGAAGACCGTTTCAAAAAAGGAGTCCCGGTTAGGAAGCTATGTAGAGCACTAGTTTACTTTTTGTGAACTGCGTTGTCCAAATTGGGGATACAAGGTTTAAATTGAGCGAAACTAATTCTAAAAGTTAGGATAAGTTGAAACATATGTTTTAGAGTAGACCACGTACGGAAAAGAGTCCTGTTTGGATTTTGTGTGGAGCTCTATGTTACTTTTTTTTTGAATTTTCAAACTTTGGGAACTTATTAACCTCATTGCCTAAATCGGCAAACTGGGTTTAAATTGAACGAAACATATTCTAAAAATTTAGATATTTGAAACAAATGCTTCTGAGTAGACTACATTGAAAAAGGAATCTCTGTTAAGATTCTGTGCGCAACTCTAGATTACTTTTTAGTAGGTTAAAACTTACACAACTAATGAAACTTGGTGTCGCGACCCAAAACCCACCCTAGGAGTTAGAGTGAATCGTGGACGACTAAATCATGACTTACATGACTTGCTTGACAAACCACCTGCAAAACACCCACAGAGCATATACAATAGAGGATAACAGGGGAAGCATAACTATAAAACACAGCGGAAGTCTAACAAACCTCTAAGTATATACAGATGGTCCAAGTTTTAATACAAAGAAATCAAAACAAAGAAAGTGCGGACATGCCCGCCAAAATACATGGATATAATCACTCATGCTCATCCACAGCTAATCCACTCAGAATCTAACACCACCTACTGATAACCCTCTACGGGAGGTTCCTCCAAAGACTCTTCGATGTACTCCTCCTCCACCCATGGACCAGGAGCACAAACATCAAATGGAGCAGCAGCCCCTCAGAACCTGCCGACATAAGAAGTACGGCTGAGCATGGAATACTCAGCGGGTACTAAATACTAACCAACAGTTATAGCAAGAGATAGCAATGGATACCCAGGAAACAATATAGATATATATGAATCAGGAACAGTTAATATCATACAAAGAAATAAGGAAATTCATAATCATGCTTGCTATTCATGAAAAGCCGATAAAATCTTTGAAAAACACCATGCACTTGACTTGACTTAAAATATCCTTCGCGTAATTGAGAACTTATTTACCGTGTCATGCTCATCATGCTTGTATCATGCGTGTCATGCTTGTATCATGCGTGTATCATGCTTGCTTGTTCTAAACAGTAATCTACTTGTGAGGGAAGGGAGACCCTTCTTCGTAGAATGCTCATGCTTGTCATGCTATGTCATGTCATGCCTACTCGGAAGAGTAAACTACTTGTGAGGGAAGGGAGACCCTTCTTCCTAGAATGCTCATGCTTGTCCTTCCACTTGTGAGATTCACTTGTGAGATGTCCTTGTGAGATGCACTTGCGAGGGAAGGGAGACCCTTCTTATGATATGTATGCACTTGCGAGGGAAGGGAGACCCTTCTTATGAAAATGCATGATTGTCTTGTCCTTACCAAAAGCGAGGTAAAACATATCGTAGGATATGCCCCACCTCTAAATCCCATTCTCGAAAACCTCGGTAAATCTGTCATGTATGCGTGCTCGTGAGGTCGTGTGCATACTTACATTTGGAATTACATATGACATTTGAGTAATTCATAACACATACATCAACGATTTGAGCAATTTAGTATTCATATCATTTAGGGAAAGCGAACAATCACACTATCATGACCCTAGCAATTTCCATAAACCTTAAACATGCATTTTTTTAATTTATTATTCATTTTATTCACCTTGGCATTTCATCAAACATGGTGCATTCATTATTTATTAACCCTACAACATGCTTTTCTAGGTGGGTTTTACTCACATCACATATGTATGTTCATTATGGGTACAATGCCCTCCCCGTTCATCCATCACATCAATACACACGGCATCCAATCGCCCACATTCATCATTCATCATTCACAACCCATCTCATAATACATGGATATATAAAGGAACACAAAGAAAATAAAGGAAAAGAAGAACTATAACTAGGAGGGTAGCAAGAAGTACCGACCTTGAACAATGAGGAAGAAACCCCTTCCAAAAACGACCGTGTAGCTGCTGCCCTAGCTTGGATCACGAGCTCCTCGAATGCTTGAGCCTTGATCTTGAAGAAAACGGGCTTGAGTTGAGTGTGGGTTCACAAACCCCTTGATTTCTCTCCAAAATGGAAACCCTAGGTTTAGGAATCGCCCTCTCCTCTCTTCTTATCTCTCAATCTCTCTAAGTGTCGAAATGAAGCCCTAAAGGCTCGGGTTAAACTCTTAAGGTAAGAGTGAACCGACCAAAAGACCATAATACCCTTACTGAAATTTCTGCAAAAACGCGAGTACCGAGCGATCGATGTTAATGACCGATCGATCGGTTGCCTACCGATCGATCAGTTTCATAACCGAGCGATCGGTTTCATAACCGAGCGATCGGTTAAAATTTCACTCTCTGGAAAATTTCCCCATACAAAATTCTTGACCAGTCGATAGCCTCCGAGCGATCGGTTTTGGACCGATCGATCGCTCTATGGACTGAGCGATCGGTGGTCTGCAGGTCCAAACTGTTTTTGGCCATAACTTTTGACTAGTTCGTCCGATTTTGACGATTCAACTTGCGTTGGGTTCGTACTTCGAAAACGAACATTTCTGACGTTTCAGAATTTTGAATTTCTTCCTTATTTATTAATTATACCTCTTTAAAGGAAAAATTGCAGCGAAAGTGTCATGCATTAAATGTGAAAAAGTCCGAGGATCTACATCCTCCCCCCCCCCCTTATAAAAATTTCGTCCTCGAAATTTAGACGCTACTTGCATTACAAACCAAGAAGAAAATTACAAGTCATATACAAACTTATGCAAAAACTCATTCAAATAATTCTGGGTACTTTGCTTTGACTTCGGCTTCATGCTCCCATGTAGCTTCTTCCCGAGCATGGTGTTGCCATTGCACAAGAACCAAAGGGATTGTCTTGTTGCGAAGCACTTGATCTCTTCGATCCAAAATCTGGACCGGCTTTTCAATCAGGGTGAGGTCCTCTCGAATCTCCAACGGTTCCAAGTCTATGACATGTGAAGGATCCGCAATGTACTTCCGAAGCATAGACACATGGAAAACGTTGTGAACTGCGGCCATGTCTGGTGGGAGAGCTACCCTGTAAGCAACCTCACCAACTCGCGTGATAATCTCAAAAGGCCCAACATACCGAGGACTGAGCTTGCCTCGCTTGCCAAATCTCATGATCCCTTTGCTAGGAGATACTTTCACAAAAACTTGATCCCCTACTTGAAATTCCAAGTCCCTACGGCGCGTGTCCGCATAACTTTTCTGGCGATCTTGAGCGGCTTTCAATCGATCCCGGATGATCTTAACTGTGTTTGTAGTTCGCTCAATCAACTCCGGACCAAGTACTTTCCTTTCTCCTACCTCATCTCAATAGAGAGGAGACCTACAACTTCGCCCATACAAGGCCTCAAATGGTACCATTTGGATACTCGTCTGATAGCTGTTATTATAGGCGAATTCAACCAAAGGCAAGTGCTCTTCCCAACTGCCTCTGAAATCCAACATACAAGCCCGAAGCATGTCTTCAATGACTTGGTTCACTCTCTCGGTTTGTCCATCCGTCTGTAGATGAAAAGCGGTGCTGAAATCAAGTCGGGAACCCATAGCCTCTTGGAAACTTTTCCAAAATCTTGACGTGAATCTTGGATCCCGATCCGACACAATATTGACGGGCACTCCGTGCAACCTCACCACTTCCTTGATGTATAGAGCGGCCAACTGGTTAGAGTTGAAAGTAGTTCGGTAGGGTGGAAGTGCGCAGACTTCGTCAGACAGTCTACTACAACCCAAATTGCATCTGAGCCCTTTGTAATTGGCAAGCCAACTATGAAATCCATGGATATGTTCTCCCATTTCCACTCGGGAATAGGAAGAGAATGCAATAGACCGGCGGGTCGCATGTGTTCTGCTTTCACCTGTTGGCACACTAAGCACCGTGCCACATATTCTGCAACATCCCTCTTCATATTCCGCCACCAAAAGTGACTCTTGAGGTTCCGGTACATCTTCGTACCCCCTGGATGCACAGTGTACTTTGCCCGGTGGGCTTCATCCATAACCTTCCTCCGAAGATCTGCATTGGCTGGGACACACAGCCTTTCCTTGAATGTGATAGCACCTTGGCTAGTGAGAGAGAAGTCCTCACTACCCTTAGCAACTTCCTTGTCCCGATAAGCCAACAATTCAACATCCGTGGCTTGGTATTCTTGGATCAAATCTATAATGTATGGCCGAACTGTGACATTTGCCAAGAAAGGACTACGGACAGAGTCATTCACACTAATGTTTAGATTTGCCAAGTCTTCAAGTAGCTTCCATTCCTGCACTAACATGCATGCTAATAACCCCGGAGGTCTTCTACTCAAAGCATCAGCCACTACATTTGCTTTACCCGGGTGGTATTGAATGGTACAATCATAGTCTTTCAAAAATTTCATCCAACGCCGTTGCCTTAGATTCAACTCCTTTTGGGAAAAGAGATACTTGAGACTCTTGTGATCGGTAAACACATAGAACTCCACCCCATAAAGGTAATGACGCCAAATCTTAAGTGCAAACACGACCGCCGCAAGCTCTAAGTCGTGCGAGGGATAATTCTTCTCATGCTCCTTCAATTGTCTTGATGCATAGGCAATGACTTTCTTGTACTGCATGAGTACACACCCAAGTCCAACGTGTGAGGCATCACTATACACCTCATACCCATAAGGTCCAGATGGCACAGTAAGGACAGGGGCTGTAGTAAGCCTCTTCTTCAGTTCCGTGAAACTGATCTCGCACTTATCACTCCATACAAACTTGGTATTCTTCCTTGTCAGGTAAGTGAGCGATGCTGCAAGGCTAGAGAAACCCTCTACGAATCTCCTGTAGTAGCCTGCCAACCCAAGAAAGCTGCGTACCTCGGTAACACTCTTGGGCCTCGCCCAACTCATAACTGCTTCGATCTTCTTTGGATCTACCGAGATACCTTCTGCAGAAACAACGTGGTCTAGGAATGCCACCTCTTCCAACCAAAACTCACACTTGCTTCTGTCGCGTGTGTGATCTTCCCGTGTCTGGGAATAGACCAAAATGTCATCAACAAATACAATCACGCACCTATCAAGATATGGCCGGAACACCCGGTTCATCAAATCCATAAAGGCTGCCGGCGCGTTCGTGAGTCCAAAAGGCATTACCAAGAACTCGTAGTGTCCATACCGAGTCCTGAAAGCAGTTTTGGGAACATCTTCCACCTTAATCTTCAACTGGTGATAACCCGATCGAAGGTCTATCTTTGAGAAAAATCTCGCTCCCTTCAACTGATCGAACAAATCATCAATTCTAGGCAATGGATACCTATTCTTTATAGTGACCTTGTTCAATTGCCGGTAATCGACGCACATTCGCATCGAACCATCTTTCTTCTTAACAAACAACACCGGGGCACCCCACGGTGAGACACTTGGTCGAATGAAACCAAGGCCTTGTAATTCCTCCAACTAAGTCTTCAACTCCTTGAGTTCTACCGGGGCCATTCTATACGGAGCTCGAGAGATGGGAGCTGTGCTTGGTGTAAGCTCAATCACAAAGTCAATCTCCCTGTCTGGAGGTAATCCTGGCAACTCCTCTGGAAATACATTCAGGAATTTACTCACGACCGGAATAATCGAAGAGTCCTTTGCCTCGAGGTTCGCTAAGCTCAATGCCGCAAAACGAGCGATATCTCTACTTTTTAACCCCCGAAAGTGATATGGTTTTCCTTCTACCTGCTTGAAGAGTATCATCTTCTCAAAGCAAGCTACATGCCCATGATGTGCTGCTAACCAATCCATTCCCAATATAACATCAAAGTCTTGGAATCCAAGGACGATGAGATCAACCGCCAACTCGTGGCTTCCAACTTGGACCACACTATTTCTATACACTTTATCTGCCAATACTGTTTGGCTGAGAGGAGTCGAAACGGCTAACTCCGGTTCAAGCTGACTTGGCTCTACAGAAAAGCCTTCTGAAAAACTCGGCGAGACAAATGAATGAGTAGACCCCGTATCAATCAACACTCGAGCCAAATACTCATTGACTAGTAGGGTTCCTGAAATTTTGACTACCGGAATTAATCCATGCATCAACAGTGTATACATGTAGGTATATATACATATATAACATGCCAAGTACGTACACAATCAATTAATACTTAACAGTTTAATTTACGGATAATTAAATAAGCTACAACTGCGTACCTTGCACTACATCGTCAGATGCAAGTGCATCACCCTCTGTTAAGGCAAAAACTCGCCCCTGGTTTGCCTGACGAGACTGAGGTGTAGACCGGGTAGTCTGAGATGACGCCTGATATGATCCTGCTGGGCATGCTGGTGGCCTAATCCCCTGAGATTGGCCTGGTAAATGCCGACTGGGGCAATCCCCGATCATATGGCCCTGGCGACCACAATGAAAGCATCCACCCGATGCCCTTCGGCAATCTCCTGCCGGGTGCCTTCGGCCGTACGAAGTGCAGACCTCGTGTGTATAGGTCGGAGGGGCCGGAGGTGGAGCATACCTCATCGTCTAAGGTGCAACAGGCCGTGGGGCCAGAAGAGCTTGAGGTCGCGGTGCCTGCGGCACATACTGCCGGGGAGCTGGAGGCGCATAAGTCGGCTTCATCGGTGGTGTTGGCCATGTATACTGATAAGGGCCGGTATGAGCCCACCTCTCTGAAGGTGCTGAACTACTAGCTTGGCCTCTCGCCAACTCCCTCTTCTTGGACACTGTCTCTGAATTGGCCTCAACCAATAAGGCCTTGTCTACTACCTCAGGGTAGGTAGCATGTTTGAAAATCGAAACCTTCTCCATGATAACATCTTTGAGCCCTTGCTCAAACCTTCATGCCTTCATTGCCTCGGTGGCAACCATGTGAGTCGCGAAGCGTGATAGCTCCGAGAACTTGGCCTCGTATTGTGCCACCGACATCAAACCTTGCTCGAGGTTGATGAATTCTCTCTCTTTCCTTTCCCGTGCTCCAATCGGAAAATACTTCTTGTAAAAAACGTCCTTGAACTCATCCCAAGTCCAAGGTTGACCCTGCATGGTCAAATCTCGCGTCCTCAACGCGGAAAACCACCAATGGTGGGCTTCGCCCTCTAGCATGAAAGCTGCCCATGCTACTCTCTCCTCCTCTGTGGGTGAGAGGACCGTAAAAACCTTCTCCATCTGGAGGATCCACGCCTCCGCAGCAAGAGGGTCCACACTCCCATGGAAGGATGGAGGCCTCACTCTCTAGAATGCCTCAACTCCAGCGGTACGATGTACTGGAGCTACAGGCGGTGGAGTAGGTGCCGCTGATGCCGGTATAGTTTGCCGAGCCGCCAGGATGACAAGTGTCTCAGCAATAGAGCCTAAGACCTGAGAGAGGGCCGACTGCTCATCCTCATCCCGTGAAGAAGAGGAAGCTCTGGTATGTGGCCCACGACCCCGTGTGTTCCGTCTCATGACTAAAGTCCTGAGAATAATAACACCACATGAGTCTATCTTGAAACCACAGTTTATTTCAATGCCATTTCACAATAATTCAATTTGTATTAGTTGTATAATACTAATACACATCACATCAAGTCATCAGAGTATTCATCACATTATACTTATACTTTAGTGTTCTAGCGTACCTAGGACCCGTACTTGGTTAAAACAACCATTTTAGACTAAGACTAAAGTTTAGTCTTACACTTGGAACCAGACTCGCTCCCGACTTACTTCCTTCCTAATTTGTTTCCTAACATATGCTCTTGTCAAGCCGTGGTATAACATTCCAAGTGACCCTAGAGACCTAAAGCCAAAGCTCTGATACCACTTCTGTCGCGACCCAAAACCCACCTTAGGAGTTAGAGTGAATCGTGGACGACTAAATCATGACTTGCTTGACAAACCACCTGCAAAACACCCACAGAGCATATACAATAGAGGTTAACAGCGGAAGCATAACTATAAAACACAGCGGAAGTCTAACAAACCTCTAAGTATATACAGATGGTCCAAGTTTTAATACAAAGAAATCAAAATAAAGAAAGTGCGGACATGCCCGCCAAAATACATTGATATAATCACTCATGCTCACCCACAGCTAATCCACTCAGAATCTAACACCACCTACTGATAACCCTCTACGGGAGGTTCCTCCAAAGACTCCTCGACGTACTCCTCCTCCACCCATGGACCAGGAGCACAAACATCAAATGGAGCAGCAGCTCCCTCAGAACCTGCCGACATAAGAAGTACGGCTGAGTATGGAATACTCAGCGGGTACTAAATACTAACCAATAGTTATAACAAGAGATAGCAATGCATACCCAGGAAACAATATAGACATATATGAATCAAGAACAGTTAATATCATACAAAGAAATAAGGAAATTCATAATCATTCTTGCAGTTCATGAAAAGCCGATAAAATCCTTGAAAAACACCATGCACTTGACTTGACTTAAAATATCCTTCGCGTAATTGGGAACTTATTTACCGTGTCATGCTCATCATGCTTGTATCATGCGTGCCATGCTTGTATCATGCTTGCTTGTTCTGAAAAGTAATCTATTTGAGAGGGAAGGGAGCCCCTTCTTCTTAGAATGCTCATGCTTGTCTTGCTATGTCATGTCATGCCTACTCGGAAGAGTAAACTACTTGTGAGGGAAGGGAGACCCTTCTTCCTAGAATGCTCATGCTTGTCCTTCCACTTGTGAGATTCACTTGTGAGATGTCCTTGTGAGATGCACTTGCGAGGGAAGGGAGACCCTTCTTATGATATGTATGCACTTGCGAGAGAAGGGAGACCCTTCTTATGAAAATGCATGATTGTCTTGTCCTTACCAAAAGCGAGGTAAAACATATCGTAGGATATGCCCCACCTCTAAATCCCATTCTCGAAAACCTCGGTAAATCTGTCATGTATGCGTGCTCGTGAGGTCGTGTGCATACTTGCATTTGGAATTACATATGGCATTTGAGTAATTCATAACACATACATCAATGATTTGAGCAATTTAGTATTCATATCATTTAGGGAAAGCGAACAATCACACTATCATGACCCTAGCAATTTCCATAAACCTTAAACATGCATTTTCTTAATTTATTATTCATTTTATTCACCTTGGCATTTCATCAAACATGGTGCATTCATTATTTATTAACCCTACAACATGCTTTTTTAGGTGGGTTTTACTCACATCACATATGTATGTTCATTATGGGTACAATGCCCTCCCCGTTCATCCATCACATCAATACACACGGCATCCAATCGCCCACATTCATCATTCACCATTCACAACCCATCTCATAATACATGGATATATAAAGGAACACAAAGAAAATAAAGGAAAAGAAGAACTATAACTAGGAGGGTAGCAAGAAGTACCGACCTTGAACAATGAGGAAGAAACCCCTTCCAAAAACGACCGTGTAGCTGCTGCCCTAGCTTGGATCACGAGCTCCTCGAATGCTTGAGCCTTGATCTTGAAGAAAACGGGCTTGAGTTTAGTGTGGGTTCACAAACCCCTTGATTTCTCTCCAAAATGGCAACCCTAGGTTTAGGAATCGCCCTCTCCTCTCTTCTTATCTCTCAATCTCTCTAAGTGTCGAAATGAAGCCCTAAAGGCTCGGGTTAAACTCTTAAGGTAAGAGTGAACCGACCAAAAGACCATAATACCCTTACTGAAATTTTTGCAAAAAACGCGAGTACCGAGCGATCGGTGTTAATGACCGATCGATCGGTTGCCTACCGATCGATCGGTTTCATAACCGAGCGATCGGTTAAAATTTCACTCTCTGGAAGATTTCCCCATACAAAAATCTTGACTAGTCGATAGCCTCCGAGCGATCGGTTTTGGACCGATCGATCGCTCTATGGACCGAGCAATCGGTGGTCTGCAGGTCCAAACTGTTTTGGCCATAACTTTTGACTAGTTCGTGCGATTGTGACGATTCAACTTGCGTTGGGTTCGTACTTCGAAAACGAACATTTCCGACATTTCGGAATTTCCAATTTCTTCCTTATTTATTAATTATACATCTTTAAAGGAAAAATTGCAACGAAAGTGTCATGCATTAAATGTGAAAAAGTCCGAGGCTCTACACTTGGTACCTAAATCGGGCAAACGAGATCTAAATTGAACGAAACAAAATTTAAAAGTTAGGATTAATTGAAACAAATGCTTTGGAGCAGACAACATCGACAAAGGAGTCCCTATTGGTATTTTGTTTGTAGCTCTAGTTTACTTTTTTTAGTACTTTGAAACTTAGGCAACTTCTTATCCTCGTTGTCCAAATCGGGCAGACGAGGGCAAAACTGAACGAAACCAATTTTAGATTATGATAGATTGAAACAAATGCATCGGAGTGACATATATGCCCCCACTATAACTAAGGGGATTACTAACCATATACGCCTCCCACTATCTTGGCCGAAAGAGAAGCACTTTGGGGTGGGCTCCACAAAACCCGAAATGTTTGTCAAACTGGAAAGACTGGGACGTCTATGGCCCAATGAGCCTACAAACAGTAAAATCCTCTTGGTTAAAACATATGTGTCGGAGCAAATCATGTCGAAAAAGGAGCCTCAAATGGGGTTTTGTACATAGTTGTAGGTCATTTTTTTACTGCTTTGAAATTTAGGCAACTTATGTCCCTCATTGCCGAAATCAGGCAAACAAAGCCAAAACTGAACGAAAATAATTCTATTAACATAGTTTGTAAAAATGTTTTAGAGTAGATCACGTCGTAAAAGGAGTCCATGTTGGGATTTTGTGCGCAACTCTAGGTTACATTTTTAATACTTTGAAACTTAGCCAACTTATGAACCTTGTTGCTTAAATTGGGCGAACGATGACTAAACTAAACGAATCCAATTCTGAAAGTTGGGATAAATTGATCTAATGCGTCGTAGTAGACCGTGTCAAAAAATGTGTCCCGATTAGGATTCTGTGTGAAGCGCTAGGTTATTTTTTTAGTAGTTTGAAACTTATGAAATTTATGAACCTCGTTGTCCAAATCAAGGATACTTGGACTGAATTGAGGGAAACTAATTCTAAAAGTTAGAAGCCCCCATGGGGTAAGCCTTAGGAAAGGAATCATGAGGGTAGCTTCGTCCTTACAGCTTTTCACTAGGTTTAAGCTGGGAAATGGGGTCAACATCTAGTTTTGGAATGATGTCTGGTGTGGTCCGTCAGAACTTAGAGACGACTTCGGTTCCATCTTTCTCCTGGCCACCAATGGAAAGGCTTCTGGCTATGTTATGTTCCTCCTTCCAAAGATCTCAGCTTAGAGATGGTAGGGTTTGGTCCTGAAGCATCAGCAGTTGATTTTCAATGCGATCACTCTTACAGTCCTTTGACCCTTACCTTTGTGCTCATTTCCTCATAATGTTGTTTGGGCTAACCATGTTCCCTCTAAGGTATCTTTCTTCCCTTGGTTTGCTGGATTAGATAAAATTCTTACTTTGGATCATTGGAAGAGGCGATTGAACTTAGCTAATTGCTGCTATTTGTGCCTGAATGTGGAAGAGTCGGTGAATCATCTACTCCTGCAGTATTCGGTTGTCTGTCAGCTCTGGGCTTTTTTCTTGGTTAGTTTTGGTGTGGAGTGGGTCTTTCCCTTTTCATTTCTGAGCTTCTTATCTGGGTTGGTGGCTTTGGGAGACGCCAAGGAGCTAATATGGTCTATTTTGCCCGCTGCTATATCGTGGTCTATTGGATAGAGCGGAACGGTCGTATATTCAACAATTCAGTCAGTATCCCCTAACCATCGGATCTTGACCCGAGTGTGCCAACAGATTGACGGATTGTTGAATGAAGTTCCATTACTTAGCAGGGTCAAAAAGTGAGGGATAGCCTACCACTATGAGGAGATACTATAGCTGCTTGTTAGCTTGTTAGTTTGTTAGTCTGCTGTTAACTTGATTACCATTCTCAGACTCAATGTAAAACCCCAAATCTTCATTTCACCAAGTAGTGAATAGTATGTGAATAGTATCCAAGTAGTGTCTTGTGCACTATTGGGCTTTTACACTAATGAAAATGCTTTGATATATGGCGTGCATGTTTTAATAGGTCTATATATCCTTAAGGAGTATGTCTTAATCATAAAAGAGTGTTAGAATTGGATTGGGGAAGATTCAAGTAGTTTAAACAAGGTTTTGTTGCAAAACAGGGGATCACCGATCACTCAGTGCTAACCTCCGATCGATCGGTCTTCTACCGATCAGTCGGTAGCTATCGACTGGTTAACTAATTTGTATGGGGAAAAATTCCAAAGAGGGTGTTTCCAACCGATCTCTCAGTTGAAACCACCGATCAACCGGTAAGCCACCGATCGATCGGTTATATGCAGATTTTCTTCATTAAGGGTTTTTAAGTCTTTAGCCACTACCCCTTGGCCTATATAAGGGCTTGTTCGTGCCTTAGGGTTTCAGACACCCTTAGTGCATATTTTTGAGTGATTTTGAGAGGAAGAAGGAGAGAAGCTAGGTGTTGCTCAAGCTTGAAGGGAGATCAAGATCCTTCATTCCTTTGGTGTTTTTCAACCAAGAACTCAAGGTTCTCAAGTGTTCCAAGCCTTTGGAATCAAAATCACTGATTTCATCAAGGTAGATACGTTCTACTACCAATCTTGTGATACTAGTAGTTACCTTATGTTGTTACCTTATGTTGTTCTTCTCATTCTATACTATATATCTCTTGATGCTTGTGGTGTGAAAGGTTATTTTTATACTTGGATGTAAATTATCACTATGATGCACTCTAAGGGTTTGGTTTAATGCCTCTAAGGGTTTTTGGGTGTTTAGTACTCTCATATGTTCATGTGCTCACATGTCTCGCATGAACCGGTGTTTTCTAAGGACTTCTCAAAGTTACGAAAATGGTTTTGGAACAAATGACTTATATGAATGATTCTAAGCAATTCCATGATTTGTCTAAGATCGGTTCACAAGCTCAAAAGGATCTTATTAAACTCACAAGTACTCTATAATAATGTCTAAGATCGTCTCACAAGCTCAAAAGGATCATGAATACAAATGCTCTAAGATCTCTATGTTTTGCTCTATGGATATGCTCTACGGTATTGCTCTATGTCTCTACGGATCATAAATGACTCTAAGAAACTCCATGAACTCTATGAACTCACAAGACCTCACAAGGCTATGATTATCGCTTGACTCACACGGTTTTGATTTTGGTTTTCGGATCTCATTTCAAATGCTATTTCACGGTTTCCCCGCTTTGACATGTTTTAAGGAGTTCATTCTCCATGATTCACATGCTATATACTATTATTGTTTTATTGTTAGTAGTATGTATGCGCTGAGTATTCCATCCACGCTCAGCCGATATTTGTTATCATCAGTAGGTGCTCGGGTTCCCTTCGATTTATGTGGTACGGATCCTTGGGTAGAGGAGGAATACTTCGATTTCTGTTGACGACAGTAGTTAGAAAGACATGATATTTGTTAAGTGAGAGTGGGACTTGTCCACTCCACATTTTGGTTACATATACAGTTGTATTTTGTTGGCTCATACTTGAACTAATCGATAGGAGTATTCAGTTACATGTTGGCTTCTGCCATGTTAGTTTCGTTTTGCTTCCGCTATGTGTTTTAAATTGTTTATGCTGTGTATATGTGTACTCTGGCAGGTTTCCATGCGTGCCTTATGTATCATATGGATGTATGATATGACGGTCACGAGTCAAGGTATCCCTAACTCCTAGGGGGTATTTTGGGTTACGACAAACTTGGTATCAAAGCTCTAAGAATTGGTTTCCCTTGGGCTAAGCGGAAGTGAGTTCTTTGATTGAACTTAGAACTCAGATGGACTTGTTTGTCTTAGGCTTGTTACCACGGCATAACTGGTATCAAGTGAATCTTTAGGTCGGTCTAGGATCCTATCCTAGGTTCTAGTTTAGGCTATGTCCTTAGTCTTATTACAAAGGAAAAGGTAGATGCCCAACACAAGTATCTTAGCTACGCTAGAAAAACTCTAAGTTATAATTGTATTATTATGTGTATACTTCGATGTATACTATAAGCAAGTAGGTATTAGCATTTCATGATTATTGAATTGCTACATGTTATGTGAGGTTGGTATCCAAGTTAGACTGCAACAAGGGTCACAAGCTGTGTAACTTTCAAAGCACTAAAAAAGTAACCTAGAGCTAAGTTTCAAACTAATAAATAGAAGTAACCTAGAGCTGCAATAAGAATCCCAACCGGGAGTCTTTTCTGTATGCGGTCTACTCGAAAGCATATGTTTAAACTTATCCTAACTTTTAGAATTAGTTTCGCTCAATTTAAACCTTGTATCCCCAATTTGGACAACGCGGTTCACAAAAAGTAAAATAGTGCTCTGCACAACATCCTAACCGGGACTCCTTTTTTGACATCGTCTTCTACGAAGCTTTAGTTCAATCTTTCCAAACTTTCATAATTGAATTTGTTCAGTTTAGTCATCGTTCGCCCGATTTTAACAACAACGTTCATAAGTTGGCTAAGTTTCAAACTATTAAAAATGTAACCTAGAGTTGCGCACTGAATCCCAATAGGGACTCCTATTACGACATGATCTACTCTGAAACATTTGTAACAGAATATGTTGATAGAATTAGTTTCGTTCAGTTTTGACCTCTTTTGCCCGAATTAGCAACAAGGGTCATAAGCTTACAACTTTCAAAGCACTAAAAAAGTAACCTACAACTGCGGACAAAATCCCGATTGGAACTCCATTTTCAGCATGATCTGCTTTGACCCATATGTTTAACCAAGAGGATTTTACAGTTTGTAGGCTCATTGGACCGTAGACGTCCCACTCTTACCAGTTTGAGAAACCTTTTAGGTAGAAGACACGGTCTACTACGACGCATTAGTTCAATCTATCCTAACTTTCAGAATTGGATTCATTCAGTTTAGTCATTGTTTGCCCGGTTTTAGCAACATGGTTCATAAGTTGGCTAAGTTTCAAACTATTAAAAATGTAAGCTAGAGTTGCGCACAAAATCCCAACAGGGACTCCTATTACGACATGATCTACTCTGAAACATTTGTAACAGACTATGTTAATTGAATTAGTTTTGTTATGTTTTGACCTCGTTTGCTCGATTTAGCAATGAGGGTCATAAGTTGTGTAACTTTCAAAGCACTAAGAAAGTAACCTACAGCTGCGAACAAAATCCCAATTAGGACTCCTTTTTTGGTGTGATATGTCCTAACCCATACGTTTTAACCAAGAGGATTTTACAGTTGGTAGGCTCATTGGGCCGTAGATGTCCCACTCTTACCAGTTTGATAAACATTTCGGGTAGAAGACACGGTCTTCTACGACGCATTAGTTCAATCTATCCTAACTTTTAGAATTGGATTCGTTTAGTTTAGTCATCATTCGCCCGGTTTTAGCAATAAGGTTCATAAGTTGGCTAAGTTTCAAACTATTAAAAATGTAACCTGGAATTGTGCCCAGAATCCCAACAGGGACTCCTATTATGACGTGATCTGCTCTGAAACATTTGTTACAAACTATGTTAATTGAATTAGGTTCGTTCAGTTTTGACCTCATTTGCTCGATTTAGCAACGAGGGTCATAAGTTGTGTAATATTCAAAGCACTAAAAAAGTATGCTATAGCTGCGAACAAAATCCCAATTGGGACTCCTTTTTTGGCGTGATCTACTCTGACCCATATGTTTTTACCAAGAGGATTTTTGTAGGCCCCGAAATTTTGTGTCTTGGAATACGTGTCATGGTATGAAGCCTTTATAATCTCCCAATTCTATGAAATGAGAAATTTTAAAGAACTCTAAGTGTTAAAAAGAGGGATTCCCAAGTCGGATATGTTGAAAACCCGAACTGTTAAAAATCGTTTTCTGAGAGGAAACAACAAAATCTGGGAAGTTCGATCGATCAAAAGTTAGGTGCGATCGATCGCATGCAGGAGAAAATCAGGCCAAAACTCTCGGGTTCATTTACGACAGATTGCATCAATGTGCAATCGATCGCATTGACCCACGATTGATCGCAGTTAAGTGCGCGATCGATCGTACGCGGGAGCTGATGCCGAATTTGAGGGTTTTAAACCCCTGGCTTGTTAGGGAACTTCGTTTGGACTTTTCTAAACTTAGAGGAGAGAAAGAGGGGAGAAAGGAGAAGAGGATAGTTGTGATCCGAAGAGGGTCTTGATTGGAGATCAAGGGAAGCTCAAGCTTGAAGATTTTTAAGCAAGGATCTTCCCCAAATCAACTTGAGTTTCTAAAACTGAAGAGGGGTTCTTCTTCAAAGTTGGGACTCCAAATCAAGGGTTTTCCTCATTCTATTGAAGGTTGGTACCCTATACTACTCTTCTAGTTCATCTTTTCTTCTTTTCTTTATTTTATGGTTTTTCCCTAAATTCTAAGCAATCATAATGAGATGGGATGAATGGATGGAGATGGATGGTTGTGTATAGGCGATGGATGCCGTGTGTATGTTTTGTGGTGAATGAAATGGGAAGGGTATTTCACCAATAATTAACACAAATGTATGCCATGAGCATTGATCCATCTAGAAAAGCAAGATGTGGGCTTTAACCATAATGTACACACCAAATGTTTGATGAAATGTCAAGGTGCAGAGAATGATAATTGTTTCTAGAAAAGCATTAAGAATTTAAGGCATATGAAACTTCTAGGGTTTATGATAGTGTGATTATTCGCCTTCCGTAATAGCATGAATATCCTTATGTGTTGAAACGAATGCTATTCCATGTATCATTGAATCTCATATGTGATGTTTAATTCCAAGTAATAGCATGTATATGAAACCACAAGCACGGCATGCATGACATGGTTTACCGAGTTTTTCAAGATAGGGGTTTTATTATCGATTCACGAACATCATGATAAGGCCAAACGTAAGGGTTGGTATGAGAGGTTGGGCATATCTTAAGATATGTTTTTCCTCGCTTTTGGAAAGAACAAAAACACGACATGAACGAGAACACGTCTAGCAAGATGTTAGTGTGCCTCCAAGCATGCATGTTTACTTTGTTGTATTTCGCAAAAGAGGGGGTTTGCACTCCCCTCCCTTCAAGTTGCTATATTCTATGTTTCTCAAAAGAGGGGGGGTTTGTACCACCCTCCCTTCAAGTTGTTCAACACCACTAACATCCCAAGTGCATGAGCATGTTTAAATTCCAAGCAAGCATAAGCTCATGAGCATGTGCGTTTGCATTTCATAACATGACATGCATGACACGACAAGACAAGCAAGACATGACACGACCAGACAAACTAGACAAAACTTGACAAGACAAGTTTTCAAGCACGAAAATAGTATTTTCAAGTCAAGTCAAGCACACGACGATTTCAAGAGTTTTTTCCGGTTGTGATGTGATGCAAACATGCAATATAAACTGTTTTGCTTTCCTGTTATGATATGAACTGCTTCCGCTTTATTTTCATTGCTATGTTGCTAGGACTGTTGGTTAGTATTTGGTACCTACTGAGTAACTCCTTTCAGACCATTTTACGATGCACCGCTTCAGGGGGGAGGAATTCATTTCGAAAACACCTCCTATTCCTTTTAGACCATATATGGTAGATAAAAGCACTAAACACAGATTTCTGAATCATGCCTTTGAAAACAACTGAGAAGCGTGGATGATGCTATTCGCTCTTTGAGGGGGTCCTTTCTCGTCTTTTGTTTTTTGGGAGGTTAAAGCTGGGGTTAGGCGGACCCTGACCAAATAAAATAAATAGGAGGAAAATTACAATCTAAGGTATTTGCAACCAGATCTGTCCTTCAACAAAAGGGAGGAGAGATCGGGGGTAAAATCCCTTGGCAAGAGAATAATAGAACAATTTGGATTACAAAATTTCGCTAAAAAATCTGCTCCTGTGTTACTTTCCCTCCAGATGTGATGAATCTGGACAGCTTTTGAGTGCATCTGGTGACTAAATTTGCAAGATACCAAGGTGGATCGCTGGTAGACTGCAGAAAACGAGTAGCTTGTAGAGAATCTGAGTCAATGGAGATATGCCGGATGCCTTGAGTAATTGCTAGATCAATACCTTTTTCTATTGCCATAATTTCCAATTTTAGAATGTCTCTTTCTGCCACACCTTCCGCATAGGCTAATAGCGGATGACCATTGCAGTTTCTAATAAGACCTTCAAAGCCCGCTGCTCCATTTCTAACGGATCCATCATTGTTTAGAACCCAGTGATCAAGAGGGGGCGGAGACCATGTGCACCAGATTTCAGGTTTCCTGTAGAGCTTTGAGTTGATCTGCCAAGAAGAAAAGAATTCTCTATTGGAGGCTGTGTCTTCCACTAGAACATTTAATGCCTCAATCTTAAGCCTGAAAAGAATTCTCTATTAGAGAACACACAGGCTTGAAGGAGTTGGAAAATATGCGATTGTTTCGTTCACTCCAAATGTGATATATTGTAGCGTTGAAAGCAATTCTCCTGATGTTTTGGATTAGTTGTGTACCATGAAATTCTTTGGCGGCCCATTCCACTTCACGATTCCAAGGAAGAATCTGCCGGGATGAGTATCGACAGAGGCTAAGAATAGATCTCCAAATTTGAGTTGGGAATTGACATTCAAAGAATAGATGTTGGAGACTTTCAGAAGAAGTCCAACTGAAAATGCAGCGGGAATGAGAGATGATATTTAGGGAGAGAAGGCGATCCTGAGTTTGAAGTTTGTTTGAGATGGCTAACTAGGATATAAAAGATTGCCTTGGGATGTAATGGCCCAACCATGCAAGACTCCACCAAGACATAAGAGGTTTGCACAATCTGATGCTATCCCAGGCTGATTTGAGAGAGTAGTATCCTTTGTTGCTGGGCTTCCAAATTACTCGATCAGAAGGTAAGGAAGCATTGATATCCACCAATTGAAGTTCATTCCACACTGTTAACAAATCTACAGAAATAGCTGGGGGACGAGTCCAGGTAAAATCAGATATAATAGATGCCACCCGTCTGTTATGGAATGAGAGATTATGCTTTTAGCAACTTCACGAGACTGAAGAATCTTCCGCCAACTCCAAGAACAGTCTGAGGGAATTTTCATAGTCCAGAAATATTTATTGCGAATGAGTTTCTTGTAGCACCATCTTACCCATAGATTGTCTGAATGAGAGGCTATTGCCCAAACTTGGCGTAAAATACATGCTTTATTCCAGTCTGAGAGCTTACGTAGACCTAGGCCTCCTTCTTGTTTTGGGCAGCAAATAGATGACCAAGCAATGGGATGAATTTTGTTTCGAAGATCGCTGCCACACCATAGGAATTTGCAACATATTTGTTCTATTTCCTTGGAGATTGACTTGGGAAGGATAAGAAGTTTGGTCCAATAAATATGCAAGCTGTTCATAACTGATTTAATAAGTTCCACCCAACCAGCGTATGATAAGAAGATAGCCTTCCAGTTTTGCACCTTGTTAAGAATTCGATCAAGCAATGGTTGACAAGCAGACGTAGATAGGCGGCCAGAAATTAGGGGCATTCCCAAGTATTTGAAAGGCAAACTTCTTATTCTGAAATTCAAGATGCGCTTGAAAGCAGATTGAACCGAGAGGGCTGTCCCCGCAAAAAAGATTTGGCTCTTTTGAGGATTTGGTCGAAGCCCCAATATAGAGGAGAAATTGGAGAGGACTCTACCAAGTTCAGTGGCTGATTGTTGATTGGCTTTGAGGAAAACAAATAAATTGTCAGCAAAACTAATGAGGGAGATAAGAGGATTATCACACCTTGGATGCAATGAGATGAGGGCCAAGCCAACAGCATTGTTAAGAAGAGAAGAGAACCCCTCCATAGCGATCACAAACAAAAAGGGGGAGAGAGGGTCACCTTGACGCAGACCACGAGAGCTGCTGAACCTTGAGGAGAGCCATTGATAACAACTGAAAAGCGTGGCGAGGTGAAACATGGAATCAGCCATTGGATAAAGGTTTCAGGAAATCTCATCTTCCGCAATAGTAAGATCAAATAGTCCCATCTAACCGTATCAAAAGCCTTCATGAGATCAATCTTGATGGCACTAAGAGGAGATCCTTTCTCCCGATGATACTTTCTAACAAGCTCATGAGTTAGGAGGATACTGTCGGGCAATATTTCGCCCTTTGATAAACACAGATTGGCTCTCGCTAATAAGTTGAGGCAACACAAGCTTGAGGCGAGACGCTAGGTTCTTAGAAATGTCCTTAGGACCAATAGAACGATAATTAGAAAAGGAGTTTGGTCTAGCCACTTTGGGAATTAATGAGATGAGAGTTGAGTTCATCTCTGTCAACAACTTTGAGGATCTGAAAAAATTCTGGACTACCCTTACAACATCTCTTTGAACAATTTCCCAGCAGCTTTTAAAAAAGTGGGCAGTGAATCCATCAGGCCCAGGGGATTTTTCATCATGGCAATCAAAGAAGGCCCATTTAATCTCCAAGGGGGTGATGGGATCTGTTAGCAAAGAATGGTCTTGTGGGTCGATAGAGCGAAAGCTTGGAATGTCCTTAGGACCAATAGCATCTTCATCATGTGGTTTGGATAACAGTCTTTCGAAATAATTCACCCCAGCTAAACGGATTTCTGCCTTTTGAGTTAGTGTGACATCACTAACATTAATGGAAGAGATGCGATTGAATCCACGACGAGAGACAAGGCTGTTGTGGAAATATTTGGAATTGTTATCTCCCAAAGAGAGCCATAGAAGCCTGGATTTTTGTCTGAGCGAAGCTTCTTCTGATCGGGCTAGGAAACAATAATCCCGGAGAAGAATTTTTTCAGAAGCAACCAGAGTTTCATCTTGAGGATTAGAATTGAGTTGTTGTTGAGCATGATCCAATTAATTTTGGCTTGTACCATTCGAGAGTTGAGCTGATTGAAAGTGTCTTTGCTCCATCCCCGCAAACGAAGCTTGAGGGCTTTGAATTTCTGAACAAACTAAAACATTGGGTTACCCTCGACTTGCATCTGCCAAACCTCGGAGACAATACTTTTAAAATCTGGATGCTCAGTCCAGAAGTTGAAAATTTTGAAAGGCCTGGTTCCCCTTGGAAGAGGAGGGTAAAGTAAAACAATCATAGGCGAGTGATCTAATATCCACCTCTGAGCCAATAAAACGAGAACACCAACTGATATTTATGAGGACTCTATCAAGTTTGCATTGAATAAGGCGGGTGCCTGACGTTGAGGAGCTACTCCAAGTGCAGAATAGACCTTTACTCTTTATATCAAACATGCCCAGCTGATGAAGACATTCATTGAACTCTCGAGAATTGCATGGCTGATATGGGGCTCCACCAATTTTTTCTCCTTGGAACCGAATGACATTGAAGTCACCAAGCATTATCCACGGTTCCATTGGGCTAGTTATAGAAATCGGATCGAGCCATAAATATCTACGTTCAGACTCACTATTAGAAGCATAAATGAATGAAGAAAGGAAAGTATTAGAAGTGTTGCATTAGCTTTTCGAACTCACGTTTCCAGAATCGCAATCATGGATATATTTTGAGTAGTAATAATCTTCCTGATTTCCGCTTGCTTTAAAGGGTTGTTAAGACCAAGAATTTTTCATGCAGCGATCTTATTCATCAACCGAAAAATTAGAGAGCTGGGTCCCCAACAGGGGCAGAACTGCAAGGGAATTCACAAGCCTGAGAAATCCGCTTCTTGTGGCTAGGCCTTGAATGAATTGGGGAGTCAAAGCATAGTTCTCCATCGATTTCAGCAAGGGCATAAAACCGATTTAGGCTGAACTATGTGCCCTCTTCTCGTCTTTTTTTCTCTGGTGATCCGTGTTCTTTGTCTCTGGGGAAGGTTCAGTTTCTGTTTCCTCTTCTCCAGCCTTTGGCTGGAAGTCTTTTCCTTGCTGTCTGTGGGGTAGTGTTTCGTTTTTGCTTTTGTTGATTTTCTAGTAGTTGCCCTTTGTCTGTGTTTTTTCTGCCAACGGCTGCTTTCCGGGCAAGTTACCTCTCCGGCATCTAGCTTCTGTATGGGTTAGCTGGGTGTTTCCTTTTGTTGTTATCTCCTGCTCTTTGCTGAGGAATTGGTTCTGTTTCTATCTTGTCTCTAGTTTTGTTTTAATTTCTTTGTCTCGTGTTGTTCGTGGATTAATTGTCGAGCGCTAGTTCTAGCTGAAACTAGTAAGCTAGTGGCACTTAGTGGTTAGTTTATCTCCTTTTCTCTCCTTTTTTCTGATCTCGTCGAGTTCTGCAAATGGTTGCTTTCTGGGCAATCTCTTCTTTTCTTCTTCTTTCTTTCTGGGGGGTCTTGTTCGTTAGTTTAGTTCAGCTGTCGTCGCCACGGAGTTCTGATGAGCAGATTGGCCGGTGGTGGTCGTGCTCCGGCTCATGATAGCTGGAGCAGTTGCTTTGATGGGTTGTCTTCTCGAGGTGATAAAGATGGAGGCAGTTCAGATCTCTTCTGGGGTAATCTTAACTTTGAATTGAGTGTTGGGTTGGGCACGCTTCGAAACCATCCTCTTGTTGACACTGCTGGAGGGGTTGGTGAAACGGATCAGCTTGCATATCTTTTGGGCAGTGAGCCTGACCTCAATTTAATGCATGCTCTTGGTGCTTTGTCTTCTACTAATGCAATGCAAATGCCTTGCACTAATGAAGACAGCTCTCATCTGGTGACCGTGGGAGAAAAGCCTGGCCTTGTGCATATTGTTGGCTGCCCATCTCAGGAACGTGATGCACCTGTTGGGTGGGACCTACATGTGGGATTGAACCCACTAGAGGGTTGTGAGGGCAAATCAGCTACATCTTCTTGGAGGACCCTTTTTGGATGCTCCTCCATCCCTGTTGTTGGGACAACTCTTGAATATACCAAGCCGGATATTCGAGATGGTAAGCTGTTCATCAAACGGTCTGAAGTGGAACTTGATCAAGACTCTGCTCCGTGGAGTAATACCTTGGTGGGGTTCTTTCTCGGGCCAAAACCATCTTATTTTGTCGTTAAAAATACAGTTGCCAGGCTGTGCAAACTGAAAGGTGAAATGGTTGTTATTGGCCTTGAATCCGGCTTCTACCTGTTCAAGCTCAGCTGTCCGGAGGACAAAGCTATGATTCTTGATGGTGGCTCGTGGAGAATCCGTCAAACCATGTTGGTGCTTTGCGAATGGAATAGAAGTATCAAACTAGACAAGGTTGAATTTTCTGGCATCCCTATATGGGTAAAAATTTTCAACCTTCCACTATTTATGTGGAACTCCAAGAATCTTGGTTTCATTGCGAGCTTGATAGGCAAACCGCTAACTATGGACCAACCAATTGTGGCACTCAAAAAACTTAACTATGCTAGAATCTCCATAGAGGTTACTGCGGAGCAAGAGCTACCTGACAAACTAACCATCTCCGTCAATGGTAACGAAGACTATGAATTTAAAGTGGACTACAATTCGAAACCCCTGAGATGTGTCAAATGTTGTACGTTCGGTCACCTAACAACCAAATGTTGCTCTCTGCCATAGGGTAAGCCCGGAGGACCAGAGGAAAAAAACATTAACAGAGTGGAGACCAGCCGTAGGGGGCATAGTAGAAGTCAGAAGAAGCCATACAAGTCTTGGTGGTAATTGACTAGACCCTCCTCTACTGAAATTGGGCAACCCAGTCGCAGAGTCTCACCTATCAGTCTGGGTAATTCTGTTATGTCTCATCCCGATAATGGAAATGACCCTAAGCTTGTGGACGTTCCTAAACAAGCTTGGGAGGTAGTGACAAGCAAACATGATAAGCACCATGCTGTGATCTAGCCACCCTTGCCTGTTGCGATTAACAGCCCCAACAAATTCACTATTTTGGATGAGGCAGTTGATTTATCTACTGGTAGGGCGTTGGAGGACACTAGTGCGCATGTTGAGGAGCTGCCAGTAGTTGTGCCTCCTTCCTCTACACCGTTAGCCCCTCCAAAGTATGCTACTGGAATTGCTAAAGCCATGGAACAGCAATCGCTCAAAGGGAAATTGCTGATGACTGAGCTGAAACCTCAACGTATTGATAAGGAGACATCTAGACCTCGCACTGATAAAGGTGGGGGGCTTAAACATAGACAGTAGCGGTGTTAGCTCTTGGGGTGGTGGTCGGAAATTAGTTTCAGTTATTAATGTTAGTAGGATTTTTGAATGTTCGCGGCCTCAATAGTGGCGCTCGCCAGCGCGATGTTCCGGACTTCATCAGGAATAATAAACTATGGTGTGTTGGTTTAGTCGACACTATGGTCCGTAACGCTGTTACATGAAGGCTATAGCGACTGACTGGTGCAGTGTGGATAACTACTCCTCCGCTCTCAATGGTCGTATTTGGTTTTGTTGGGACCCTCTGAAATTTGATATTACGCCTGTTAGATCTTTTGATCGAGCCATCCACTGTCTAGCTAGCTCCAAAGACTTTCCGTCGCCTATTCTCATTTCAACCATTTATGGAGCCAATGACTATAGGCTAAGGGATTCCCTTTGGCAATATATTTCAGCCTTGGCTAGATTATTCAGCTTGCCTTGGCTTGTGCTTGGGGATTTTAACATTGTCCTGTTCCCATTTGAGAAGCGTGGTGGGATTCTGGTCAATATAAGCTCTACTCGAGCTATTGAGGACTGTTTTTTTGAAGCGGGGCTGATCTTCGATGGAGAGGCCCTATGTACACCTGGTCTAATAGTATGATTGGTCCTGGGTGCATTGAGTGCAAATTGGATAGGTGTTTGTCTATTATTGAGCTGATTCAAACCTTCCCAAATGTTGAAGCAGTGATTGGGTGTTCTGGTACTTCAGACCATCGGCAAATCCTTGTCTCTCTGAGGACGCAAACTAGGGGTAAACTTAAATCCTTTAAAGTTTTTAATCACTGGCGTACTGGTCCAGAATTCCTTGATGTTGTCAGGAAAGCATGGACCCCTCAAGGTCGAGGAACTCCTATGTTCCAACTTATTCTTAAGCTCAAAAACACCAAACGAGCTTTGAAAGCCTGAAGCAGGAAAAGATTTAGTAATACGAGTGAGAGAGTGACTCAAGCTAGATCACATGAGCTTTCGAACCTTGATTCTTTCAAACCTCGAACCTTGATTCTGACCCAATGAATACTGATATTCAATAGAGAGTGAGGTTGGCTAAACTGCAGCCCTCAACAATTCTTGCTACTGAGGAGGCTAAGCTAAGACAAAGATCTCGCATTCAATGGCTTCAGCATGGAGATGGCAATAATGCTTTTTTTCATCGGTCCACCACTGCTAGACGTAATTGAAATAGCATTACATCTCTTAAAGGTGATAACGGTGCCTATTAGTGGTCAGAATGGCCCGGCAGATCTTGCTCTAGCATTTTTCACTAACCTTCTATCAGCTAATCCCACCCTTTAGACTCGCTCTTTTCCCCTCCCCCATACCCATGTGCTGGGGGAGGAGGATAGCTCTAGGTTATCTGTGGAGTTTTCAGCTGCCGATGTCAAAGAGGCTGTGTTTAGCTCAAATGGGGATAAGGCTCTTGGGCCGGATGGTTGTACAGCTAAATTCTTTTAGGTATGTTGGGATATTATCTCATTTGATTTAACCAAAGTTATCCTCAGCTTCTTTTCTAGCTCCAAGTTGTTGGGTGAGGTTAATGCTACGCTAATCTCGCTTATTCCTAAGAAAGATAGGCCCGAGACCTTTGTCGATTTCAGACTTATGTTCGTTTGCAATGTTATCTATCGGTTCATTTCCAAAATGCTTGTCGGCAGAATACAGCCAATCATGTGCAAACTCGTGAATGGCAATCAATCCGCCTTTATCAAAGGTCCTCACATCTCGGATAACATCCTCCTCTGTTAGGAGCTCCTACACAATTATCACCTTCCACGTGGCACTCCTAGAATGGCAATTAAAGTTGATATTAAAAAGGCTTACGATACTGTTTCATGGGACTTTGTCAAGATGGTATTAATTAAACATGATGTGCCTGTCAGATTTATTGACTGGATCATGGCTTGAATCTCAGGTGCCCGGTTTTCCATTATGATAAATGGGGAACGGGTGGGCTATTTTCATGGCAACCGTGGCTTGAGGCAAGGGGACCCTATCTCCCCCTACTTATTTATGCTGGTTATGCAGGTCTTATCTACCT
Source organism: Tetracentron sinense (assembly GCA_015143295.1). NCBI lineage: Eukaryota > Viridiplantae > Streptophyta > Magnoliopsida > Trochodendrales > Trochodendraceae > Tetracentron > Tetracentron sinense. The sequence continues at coordinate 16,178,525 of CM026564.1, read as the reverse complement.
TGCTGGATAAGGAGGCTTAAGAGGTTCAGCTAACTCCCCATCCCTTATGCTTGTGTCCGCTAATCACCCACCTCTGCTTTAGAGCCCCGGAACTTTTTCCCATGTATTGGGACAAGTGCCAAGGTATTATGCCTTTGTAATCCTCCTATTTCTATAAATGAGAAAATTTAAAGAACTCTAAGTGTTAAGAAGTAGTATTCCTAAGTCGGATATATCGAAAACCCGAGTTACTGAATCTCATTTGCGGATCAGTTAACTTTAGGGTAATTTGGTTAATAAATAAAGAAGTAATTGGAAATTCTGAATGCCAGAAATGTTCCCCTTCGAAAGACGAATCCAACGCAAGTTGAATCATCAAAATCGGACAAACGAGTCAAAAGTTATGGCCGAATTACCAAAGTAAGGGAAAACTGGGAGAAAACAACAAAATCTGGAGGGTGCAATCGATCGCATACAGGCGAAATGGTTCCCAAACTCTCGGGGTCATATGCGATAGATGAATCCCCAGGTACAATAGATCACAGGGATCTGCAATCGATCATAAGAGTGTGCAATCGATCGTATGCAGAGAGAAATCAGACCAATGTGTTCGGGTTCAATTGTGATAGATCGCATCCATACGCGATCGATCGCATGAACCTGTGATCGATCGCAAACTAGTGTGCGATCGATCGCATGCGGTAGCAGATTCTGAATTTGAGGGTTTTTAACCCTTGATCTATTTGAGGGTTCTCATTTGAGGTTTTTTCTAAACCAAGGGAAAGGAAGAGAAGGGAGAGAAAGTGGGGGTTTCCAAGAGGGTTTTCGATTGGAGAGAAGGATTGCTCCAAATTTCTTCCCCAAATCTCAAGATCTTCCTAATCCAAGCTCAAGCAACTCGTGGAGTTCTCCTCCAAGCCCGGCAACGCCTTCCACGAGCTACTTCAAGGGTTTCTTCACCCTATTCAAGGTTGGTACTCTATCCTACCCTTCTATTTCATCTATTATCTTTGTTTTTCTTCATTTTATGATTTTTCCCTAAAACTTGAAACAAGATAATGAGATGGGATGATTGGATGAAGGAGGATGGTTATGTGGATGTGTATGGGCGATTGGATGCCATGTGTATGTGTTGTGATGAACAAATGGGAAGAGCATTGTATTAACAATGAACACACGCGTATGTAATTTTCATTTTATTTACTTTTATTCTATCTGGTCGGGGTCCGCCTAACCCCAGCTTTCCTTTCCCCCAAAAAAATTAACCCACCTAGAAATCCAAGATTTAGGTATTAACCATAACACGCATACCAATGTTCTCTATACCATTGTCATACTTAATTGTACACGAAACCACGAGCACGGCATGAAGTCAACGAGTAGGGTTTCAAGCATTAAACACCGTGTTTTGTTTTAAGGTTTTATTCCCGATTCACGAACACCATGACAAGGCCAAACGAAAGGGTTGGTAAATAGAGGTAGGGTAGATCTTACGATATGTTTTGCATCGCTTTTGACACGAACAAGAAAACGCCACGCAAGACCCCATGCATGCATGTTCCATTCAATGCATTTCGTTAAAGAGGGGCCTCCGCTCCCTCACAAGTTGTTTCTCATTTAGGAAGAGGGCCTCCCCTCCCTCTCACAAATAGCATAAACATGTTTATTTTTCAAGCAAGCAAGCATGACACGCATGATAAAAGCATGACATGATATTGGGAATGGATTCCAAGACTTTGACGTGATATTGGGAATGGATTGGTTAGCGGCACATCACGGGCATGTAGCTTGCTTTGAGAAAATTGTACTCTTCAAGCCAGTAGAAGGAAAACCATTCCACTTACGCGGGTTGAAAAGTAGAGATATTGTTCGTTTTGCGGCGTTGAGCTTAGCTAACCCCGAGGCAAAGGACTCATCGACTATTCCGGTTGTGAGTGAATTCCTGGATGTATTTTTCCAGAGGAGTTGTCAGGGTTGCCTCCAGATAGGGAGATTGAGTTTGTGATCGAGCTTGCACCAGGCACAGCTCCTGTTTTCAGGGCTCCGTATAGAATGGCCCCTATTGAACTCAAGGAGTTGAAGACTCAGTTGGAGGAATTACAAGGCCTTGGTTTCATACGACCAAGTGTCTCACTTGGGGGTGCCCCGGTGTTATTTGTTAAGAAAAAGGATGGTTCGATGCGGATGTGCGTCGATTACCAGCAGTTGAACAAGGTCACTATAAAGAATAGGTATCCATTGCCTAGGATTGATGACTTATTTGATCAGTTGAAAGGAGCGAGATTTTTCTCGAAGATAGATCTTCGATCGGGCTATCACCAGTTGAAGATTAAGGCGGAAGATGTTCCCAAAACTGCTTTCAGGACTCGATACAGGCACTACGAGTTCTTGGTGATGCCTTTTGGTCTCACAAACGCGCCGGCAGCCTTTATGGATTTAATGAACCAGATGTTCCGGCCATATCTAGATCGATGCGTGATCGTGTTTGTCGACAATATCTTAGTGTATTCCTAGACACGGGAAGATCATATGCGAGACCTTCGCCTTGCTTTGGAAATGTTGAGAGAGCACAAGCTGCACGCCAAACTTAGCAAGTGTGAGTTTTGGTTAGAAGAGGTGGCATTCCTAGGCCACGTTGTATCTGCAGAAGGCATTTCGGTGGATCCGAAGAAGATAGAGGCAGTCATGAGTTGGGCGAGGCCCAAGAGTGTCATAGAGATACGCAGCTTTCTTGGGTTGGCAGGCTACTACAGGAGATTCGTAGAAGGTTTCTCCAGCCTTGCGGCACCACTCACTTACCTGACAAGGAAGAATGCGAAGTTTGTATGGAGCGACAAGTGTGAGATCAGTTTCACGGAACTGAAGAAGAGGCTTACTACAGCCCCCGTCCTTACTGTGCCATCCGGACCTTATGGGTATGAGGTGTATAGTGATGCCTCGCACGTTGGACTTGGGTGTGTACTCATGCAGCACAAGAAAGTCATTGCCTATGCATCGAGGCAATTGAAAGAGCATGAAAAGAATTATCCCACGCACGACTTGGAGCTTGCGGCAGTCGTGTTTACATTTAAGATTTGGCGTCATTACCTTTATGGGGTGGAGTTTTGTGTTCACGGATCACAAGAGTCTCAAGTATCTCTTTTCCCAAAAAGAGCTAAATCTAAGGCAACGGCGTTGGATGGAATTTTTGAAAAACTGTGATTTTACCATTCAATACCACCAGGGTAAAGCAAATGTAGTGGCTGATGCTTTGAGTAGAAGACCTCCGGGGTTATTAGCATGCATGTTGGTACAGGAATGGAAGCTACTTGAAGATTTGGCAAATCTGGGCATCAGTGTGAATGACTCTAGTCGTAGTCCTATCTTGGCAAATGTCACGGTTCTGCCATACATTATAGATTTGATCCAAGAATACCAAGCCACGGATGCTGAATTGTTGACTTTTTGGGATAAGGAAGTTGCCAAGGGTAGTAAGGACTTCTCTCTCACTAGTCGGGGTGCTATTACGTTCAAAGGAAGGTTGTGTGTTCCAGCCAATGTAGATCTTCGAAGGGAGATTATGGATGAAGCACACCGATCAAAGTATACTGTGCACCCTGGGGGTATGAAGATGTACCGGAACATCAAGAGTCACTTTTGGTCGCGGAATATGAAGAGGGATGTTGCGGAATATGTGGCACGGTGCTTAGTGTGCCAATAGGTGAAGGCAGAACACATGTGACCCGCTGGTCTATTGCAGTCTCTTCCTATTCCCGAGTGAAAATGGGAGAATATCTCCATGGACTTCATAGTTGGCTTGCCAAAGACAACAAGGGGCTCAGATGCGATATGGGTTGTGGTGGACCGTTTGACAAAGTCTGCGCATTTCTTGCCTTATCGAACCACCTTCAACTCTAGTCAGTTAGCCGCTCTATACATCAAGGAAGTAGTTAGACTACACGGGGTGCCAGTCAGTATTGTGTCAGATCGGGATCCAAGATTCACGTCAAGATTCTGGAAAAGTTTTCAGGAAGCTATGGGTTCCCGACTTGATTTTAGCACCACCTTTCATCCACAGACAGATGGACAAACCGAGAGGGTGAATCAGGTCATTGAAGACATGCTTCGGGCCTATATGCTGGATTTCAAAGGCAGTTGGGAAGAGCACTTGCCTTTGGTAGAGTTCGCCTACAACAATAGCTATCAGGCTAGTATCCAAATGGCTCCATTCGAGGCTTTGTATGGGCGAAGTTGCAGGTCTCCTCTCTACTGGGATGAGGTAGGAGAAAGGAAAGTACTTGGTTCGGAGTTGATTGAGCAAACTGCTAGTATAGTCAAAATCATCCGGGATCGGTTGAAAGCCGCTCAAGATCGTCAAAAGAGCTATGCAGACACGCGTCGAAGGGACTTGGAATTCCAGGTTGGGGATCGAGTCTTTGTGAAAGTATCTCCTACCAAAGGGATTATGAGATTCGGCAAAAGAGGCAAGCTTAGTCCTCGTTATGTTGGACCGTTTGAGATTATCACGCGGGTTGGTGAAGTTGCTTATCGAGTAGCTCTTCCACCTCACATGGCAGCGGTTCACAACGTTTTCCATGTGTCTATGCTTCGGAAGTACATTGCGGATCCTTCGCATGCCATTTTTTTTTTGGAAAAAGGAAAGCTGGGGTTAGGCAGACCCCGACCAGAATAAATTAAAAACAAAGAGATTACACTCTTATGAATCTACAACCCCGAGCATCATACTGAATTAGCTTACATAATTGGAGGGTGAACGAGTCACTATCTAATAAAATCTCACCACTAGAGGGATAAAGCTTGGAGAGAGCATCTGCTACCTTGTTAGCCTCCCTATAAACATGAGAAGTAGACACTAAGCAAAGCCTACACCATAATTGATCAATGTCATCCAATAAACAATATAGATCCCATGGACGAGAGCAAGTCTTGGAGACACACTTGACTGCCCATAGCGAATCAGATTCTATCTGAATCCTATGAAAGCCTAACCGAATAGCTTCCTCAAGCCCTCTTTTTATAGCAAAAAGCTCCATTTCGATTACCGTACCAATAGTTTTTGTTCCCGCACAAGCGTACACCACCAGCCCTTCCGAATTCCAGAAGACGCAACCATACCCGACCCGGGAACCTCCAACAGCTCCATCTGTGTTTATCTTAATAACACCATGATCTGGGGGAATCCAGGAGACCCACTTTATCGGGGAAGCGGCCCAACGAACAGCCAAATCCCACTTGTTACAAAGAAGACGATGCGGCGCAGAATCCTTAATAGCAACCGGTGAGCAATCAAACTTAATTTTGACATCCATTATGATGTCCTTTAGCACCACACTTGGAAGGCGTTTAGCATTCGTAGTCCACCGCCGATTCCTTTCCTTCCATAAATGATAGACGAAGGCACCCAAGACAACCCGACGAATATGGTTTGCAAAACTAGGAAACCGCCACTTCCTACCATACCACCGAACCATAGCACTCCACGATGAAAATATTCTAAGCTGAATATGAGTGAGCTGGGACAGCTTTTTCCATAGGAACTCAGCATAGTCACAGCGAGTAAACAGGTGGTCATGTGTCTCGGCTTGATAGGTACAAAGTAAACACCTATCACACCCAATAGTTCCCCATCTAAAGAGTTTGTCCTTAGTCATTAAAACTTCTTTGGCAGCCATCCACAGAATAAAAGCATGACGAGGAATGTTATCCCCAAACCACACAAGGTTATGCCAACTAATAGGAGAATGATGAATACGAATAGTTTCCCAGGCTGAAGAAAGAGTGAAAGACCCATGAACAGAAGGTTTCCAAATAATTCTATCAGTCTCCTCACCGTTCATCGTTTGAACATTGCTAATCTCATCCCAAGCATCAAACAGCTCCGGGTCATCTGGTGGAGTAATTCTCCATTCATTTCGATGTCGGATGGAATCAACAGTGGCCAAGCGGCCTAACCCATTCATCGGGAGGCTGAGCTGCCATTCTTGGTTCATCAGCACCCCCAAAGTGTGCCATGGTTCTAACCAGAGCTTCGTCCTCTTGCCATTTCCAATTAAGTGCTTAACCATTGGTTCCGCAATAGAGCGCACCCGTAGGATACTACGAGTACTCCATGAAGGGGAGTAGGGAATAGCCATAGTCCAGATAGAGTCCCTTTTGAGGTATTTACTTGAGAACCAGTGGCTCCATATGGATTCAGACTGAGCAGCTAGCTCCCAGACTCTTCGCATCAACAAGCATGTATTCCACTCCTTAATCTTCTGCAGCCCCAGCCCTCCACATGTGGGCTTACACACCGCATCCCAAGCAACCTTATGATTTTTCCGATCCATATCCACACCCCCCATAGGAAACGAGCAAAAGTTCTTTCAATAGAATGGATAATCGATTTCGGGAGCGCAAAAACTGAGCCCCAGTATATTAGAAAGCTAGATAACACTGTTCTAATGAGCTCCAACCTCCAAGCATAGGAAAGGACTTTATTCTTCCATGAGGTCAATCTCTTTTGAATCCTCTCCAATAATGGCAAGCAATCCCTAGAGGTGATACGAGTAGAAGAGAGTGGGAGGCCCAGATACTTAATTGGCAAAGTACCTTTTTTAATGCATGATAGATCTTCAATCTTCTTAGTAAGTCTGATGTTCACATTGCCAAAAAAACATTGGGACTTGTCCAGGTTAATTTCCATTCCCGACTCCTTGAACCGCTCAAGAGCAAGATGAATGCATCTGATGGAGGCACTGTTGGCTTCAGAGAAAATGATTAAGTCATCTGCAAAGCAGAGATGAGTGAGCAAAGGGGACTTGCAATAAGGGTGGGGAGTGAGGGAACCCTCTTGCGCAAGACGGGTTAGGTCACTAGATAACACCTGCATGATCATCATAAATAGATAGGGCGACATCGGGTCTCCTTGTCGAAGGCCCCGACCACCAGAGAAGAATCCCTCCCTCTTACCATTGACCATAACAGCGAAGGTAGCACCCGTAATGCAAGCCATTACTCTATCCACAAAAAAAAGAGGGAAGCACATTTTAAGCATGACTGCCTTCAAGAAACTCCAGGACACATAGTCATAGGCTTTCCGTAAATCAATCTTTATAGCAACCCTTGGCTTTCCTCTAGCAAGATGATAATTATGGAGTAGCTCTTGGCATAGAAAAATATTGTCGGAAATCCGACGACCCTTAATAAAAGCAGATTGACTAGGATCAATGATATCATGCATCACGCGCTGGAGCCGACCCACCAAGATTTTGGAGATGATACGATACACCACATTGCACACTGAGATAGGACGATAATCCAAAAATGTCCTAGGTTGATCCACTTTTGGAATTAAAGAGATTAAGGTCCCATTCATTTCTCGCAACAGTTGACCACTTCGAAAAAAGCTCAATATGGCTAATGCAAGGTCAGGTCCAACAAGGTCCCAACATATTTGGAAAAAGTGGGCAGTGAACCCATCCGGTCCAGGGGCTTTATTCCCGTCAGAAGAAAACACTGCTTACTTAATTTCCTCCAAAGAAAATGGGCTAACCAATAAGGCCTGGCTATCTGCACTTAAAACAGGGAGATCTGGGATGGCCCAATTTCCTGAACCTGCACTTGCAAGCATAGAATTGGATAAAAAGGATACGGCCTCTGTTGCAATCTGCTTAGCCTCCAAAAGAACCGTTCCCGAGCTGGTTACAATAGAATCAATTCTATTCAAACTACGCCGAGAACACATTGATCTGTAGAAAAAAGAGCTATTGGAATCCCCTAGCTTAAGCCAATTTACTCGCGATCGTTGCTTAAGCTCGGCCTCCTCCCAAGACAACAAGGTATATAGCGACTTCCTAGCCAAGTCGTACTGAGCATGAAGTAAGGCATTGTCTTGATCTAAGCTAATTTGACCCTGTAGATCTTCAACATTTGCTCTACATTCAGCCACCTTTTTCTGGACATGACCAAAGCAACTCCTACTCCACTCCTTCAAAGCCCATTTCACTGCCTTAAGCTTGTACTGGAGACGAAACATAGGGGTGCCTCGAGAAGGGGAAGACCCTGAGCCACAATGCTGAGAAAATCAGGGTGAGTGGTCCAATAATTGAAGAATTTAAAAGTACTTCCTGGGCACCGAATGTCAAAATTGAACCGAACAAGGACTTGGTGGTGATCAGAAGTATTACCACCCTTAAACCAAGCTTCTGCCTCTGGAAATCTCTGGGTCCATTCCGAATTTATAAGGCATCTATCCAGCTTACAAGAAATTCTACCAACTCCGATGCGACTATTAGACCAAGTGAATAGAGCACCTTTCCACTTAAGATCGAATAGGTTGGCATCCGATAAGCAATCAAGACAAGGTTGCAAAATACGTTGCGGAACCATATTACCACCTCTCTTCTCAGAGGGATAGAGAATGGAGTTGAAGTCACCCAGCACAAGCCAGGCTGCATTATGGTTGCTAGCAAAAGTAGATAAGTCATTCTGGGAGCCGTTGGAAATACGGGAGGATCTCACTTTAGTAGAGAGGTCGGTTCATATATTGGATCGGAGAGATCAAGTCCTTCGCAACAAAACTATTGCATTGGTTCTTGTGCAATGGCAGCATCATGCTCGAGAAGAAGCTACATGGGAACGTGAGACCGAAGTCAAAGCGAAGTACCCGGAATTGTTTGAATGAGTTTTTGTATCAGTTTTGTATATGACTTGTAATTTTGTCTTGGTTGTAATGCAAGTATCGTCTAAATTTCGAGGACGAAATTTTTGTAAAGGGGGGAGGATGTAGAGCCCCGGACTTTTTCATGTTTTATGCATGGCACTTTCGTAACCCATTTGCCTTTAAAAGTAGTACAATTAATAAATAAGGAAGAAATTAGAAATTCCAAAATGTCAGAAATGTTCCTTTTGGAAGTACGAACCCAACGCAAGTTGAATCGTCAAAATCCGACGAGCGAGTCAAAAGATATGGCCAAAAATGTCTGGACCTATAGGCAACCGATCGCTCGGTCCATAGAGCGATCGATCGGTCCAAAACCGATCAATCGGTAGCTATCGACTGGTCAAGATTTTTGTATGGGGAAATTTTTCCAGGGAGTTGATTTTTGGTTGAGAGCTCGGTCAACACACCGATCGCTCGGTAGGCAACCGATCGATCGGTCATAAACACCGATCGCTCGGTCCTCGTGTTTTTGCAGAAATTTCATTAAGGGTGTTTTCATTTTTTGGGCGTTTCACTCATGCCTTAAAGGCTTTGCCCGATCATTTGAGGGTTCATACACAACCCTTAGAGTCTTTTGAGAGATAGAGAGAAAGGAGAAGGGTTTCCAAAAGCTAGGTTTTCATTTGGGGAGAAATCAAAGGGGTTAAGACCCTAGATCAACCCCAAGCCCGCTTTCTTCAAGATCAAGACTCAAGCATTCGAGGAGCTCGTGATCCAAGCTAGGACAGCAGCTACACGGTCGTTTTTGGAAGGGGTTTCTTCCTCATTTCTTGAAGGTCGGTACTTCTTGCTACCCTTCTAGTTATAGTTCTTCTTTTCCTTTATTTTCTTTGTGTTCCTTTATACATCCATGTATTATGAGATGGGTTGTGAATGGTGAATGGTGAATGGTGAATGGAGATGAATGTGGGCGATTGAATGCCGTGTGTATTGATGTGATGGATGAACGGGGAGGGCATTGTACCCATAATGAACATACATATGTGATGTGAGTAAAACCCACCTAGAAAAGCATGTTGTAGGGTTAATAAATAATGAATGCACCATGTTTGATGAAATGCCAAGGTGAATAAAATGAATAATAAATTAAAAAAATGCATGTTTAAGGTTTATGGAAATTGCTAGGGTCATGATAGTGTGATTGTTCGCTTTCCCTAAATGATATGAATATTAAATTGCCCAAATCATTGATGTTATGTGTTATGAATTACTCAAATGCCATATTTAATTCCAAATGCAAGTATGCACACGACCTCACGAGCACGCATACATGACATGATTTACCGAGGTTTTCAAGAATGGGATTTAGAGGTGGGGCATATCCTACGATATATTTTACCTCACTTTTGGCAAGGACAAGACAATCATGCATTTTCATAAGAAGGGTCTCTCTTCCCTCGTAAGTGCATCTCACAAGGACATCTCACAAGTGGAAGGACAAGCATGAGCATTCTAGGAAGAAGGGTCTCCCTTCCCTCACAAGTAGTTTACTTTTCCGAGTAAGCATGACATGACATAGCATTACAAGCATGAACATTCTAGGAAGAAGGGTCTCCCTTCCCTCACAAGTAGATTACTTTTCAGAACAAGCAAGCATGATACACGCATGGCATGACATGACACGCATGTTACAAGCATGACACGCATGACACGGTAGACAAGTTTTCAAGCATAAAAAGGGTAATTTCAGTCAAGTCAAGTGCACAAGATTTCAAGGGTTTTACCGGCTTTTATGAATGCAAACATGATGAATTATATTGCTTTACTTTATTGTCATGATATGAATCATTCCTGCTTTATATGTGTGAATTGTTTCCTGCTTTATGTATGCTATCCGTATGCTATGACTGTTGGTTAGAGCTTGGTACCCGCTGAGTATTCCATGCTCAGCCGTACTTCTTATGTCGGCAAGTGATAGCGGAGCGGCTGCTCCTTTTGATGTATGTGCTCCTGTCCCATGGGTGGAGGAGGAGTACGTTGAGGAGCCTGTGGAGGACCCTCTGGTCGAGGATTATTATTAGAGGTGGTAGATTCTGAGTGATAGCGCTGTGGGTGAGATGAGAGAGTTATGTCCATGTATTTTGGCAGGTCTGTCTGCACCTTCACATGAATATATACATAGAGGTTTTGTTGAGTCTTCCGCTGTGCTATGTTTAAGTATGTTTCCGCTGCTTATATCCTCTTTGTATATACTCTGTGGGTGTTTGCAGGTTGGTTGTCAAGCAAGTCATGTAAGCCATGATTAGTCGTCCAAGATTCACTCTAACTCCTAGGGTGGGCCTTGGGTCGCGACACATGCAGTGTATGTTTCCGCTATTATTGTCCTCTATTGTATATGCTTTAGGTATTTTGCAGGTTATTTCGTCAAGCAAGTCATGTAAGTCATGATAAGTCATCCAAGATTCACTCTAACTTCTAGGGTGGGGTTTGGGGCGCGACATCTACTTTGCTGATGATCTAGTTATTTTTTCTCGAGCTAATCTTGGGTCCGTTAAAGCTATTGACTCCACCTTGAAGCTCTTCTCTAGATCGGGGCTTGAAGCCAATCTGATGAAGTCTTATGTTTTCTTTGCTAATGTGAGCACGAGGAAGCGGATCCAAATTCAAAACAAGTTGGGGTTCAGGGCTGGTACTTTGCCGATTAAATATTTGGGCTTTCCCCTTTCTGCAACAAGACTTACCTTTTGGGGACTGTCATGATCCCATTGATAAAATCTCGAAACGTATTTCTTCTTGGAAAAACAGGTGGCTGTCCTATGGAAGGAGAGTGGAGCTTATTAAGGGGGTTCTCCATAGCTTCCATATGTATTGGTGTAGCATCTTCTTGTTACCTAAAGGGGTCATTAAGCTTATTGAGCGTATGCTCGCCCGATTTCTTTGGGCAGGACTTGATCTTCATAGCTCAATTCACAAGGTCGCTTGGGAAAATGTTTGTCATCCTCATGCAGAAGGGGGGTTGGAGTTGCGAAGAGTGCTGGACTGGAACTATAGCACCTTATGTAGACGTATATGGGAGATTGCCTCTACGGATGATTCCCTATGGGTTGCTTGGTTCTGGGGTAGATACCTTAAGAAGGAGTCTATTTGGACTATGAAAATGCCAGCTTCGCCATCTTGGAGTGTCCGGAGTATTTTGAAGACTAGACCGCTAGCCGAGGGCGCTATTCAACGTTTAGTTGGTGATGGTCGCTCCACTCGGCTTTGGCTTGATCATTGGCATCCTAGAGGTGTTTTACTGAAGGAATGTAGAGGTTCAGCTTCTTCTATTCATGGTATTGATAGAACAGCCTTAGTTGCTTCTATTCGACAAGATAATGGATGGATTCTCCAAACCCCTAGCCTTCCTGAGCTGATTGATGTGTGGGAAGAGATCAGCAACATGCCATTACTAGGTGAATGTGTCGATCGTATTGTTTGGACACCATCTGTTAATGTTGTTTTCTCGTTAAAATCTGCTTGGAATCGCATCAGGTCTTCTAATATCAATGTTCGCTGGGCTAACCTTCTGTGGCATTCCCATGCAATTCCTAAACATTCGATGATTACTTGGATGGCTATTCGCCATGCCCTATCCACTAAGGAAAAGCTATTTCGGTTGGGGATTGTTGGCAATGCCCAATGCATCCTATGCCACTCAGCTCCTGAAAGCCATGACCATCTTTTTGTCTCTTGCCCTTATACTTCAATTATCTGGGATCAAATTGCTAGACGCATCCGGCTGCCTGTCCGCCAGTTCCTTGGTTGGAATGATATGATTCGTTCTTTTACCAGATATTGTAAAGTGAACCATATCAAAGGGCTCATTCGCAAATCTGTTTTTTGTGTGTTCATCTATCATTTTTTTTTTGGGGGGGGGGGGGGGGGGAAGGAAAGCTAGGGTTAGGCGGACCCCGACCAGATAGAATAGAAATAAATAAAATGAAAATTACATACGCATGTATCGAGAGCAATAACAGGAATAACAGGACATTTCGCAATGAGTACCGCCCTTCTAGCGAAATACATAGGAAAATCAATGATGATGTGGTGATTCGGCTTAGTATGGACAAGCTAGATGTTGAAGATAATGCAAATAATAGAGATTCTATTGATTCCTCTGGCATCCAGGCCCATTGGACCTTGTCTCCTGCTCGTTGGGTCTCTTGGGTCCCACCAAGGGATGGGCACCTTAAGTTGAATACTGATGGATCAGCTAAATAGGGGCATAGTGGCTATGGTTGTATCCTTCGGGACGCTATGGGAAGTGCAATATATGATTTAACTGGTGGGCGTCCAGAACAAACTGTTATTTACATCGAGCTATATGCTATTCGACGAGGCCTTGAGTTTGCTCGCAGCTTCGGTATTTAGCATATCTGGATTGAATCCGACTCCACCTGGGCCATTATGTGTGTAAAAAGAAAATGTGTTTGACCATGGGAGTGCTCCTTTATCCTAGCTGATATAGGTAGGATGCTTCGCCACTTCGATGCTTGGGATATTAGCCACACTCCGCAAGAAGCAAGCAAAGCTGCAGACTTCTTATCTAAATTTTGTACTTCCTTGGGGGAAATATCATTAGTTCCTTCGGTGTTTCTAGTGGGATTATCTCATATTGTTGCTATGGACTCTATGGGTCATAGTTATATGCGAATGTAGTTTTTTTTCATTATATTTATTCCATTCTGGTTGGGGTCCGCCTAACCCCGGATTTCCTCCCCCCAAAAAAAATTTCATGCTCAACTGTAGAGGAGGAGTACATCGAGGAGGTCCCTGCTGAGGAGCCTCATGTAGAGGGCTATTAGTAAGTGGTAGATTCTAAGTGAGTGTGGGTGAGCATGAGAGATTTATTCCCATGTATTTTTGGCAAGTGTGTCCGCACCTTCTTTATTTTGATTTCTCTTTTATACCAAACTTGGATCATGTATAAACATAGAGGTTTTGGTTAGACTTCCGATGTGCCATGTTAGTTTATGCTTTCGCTATTTTGTCCTCTATTGTATATGCTCCATGTGTTTTTCAGGTTGGTTTGTCATGCATGTCATGTAGGTCATGATAAGTCGTCCAAGATTCACTCTAACTTCTAGGGTGGGTTTTGGCTCGCAACAAAAGTGGTATCAGAGCTTAAGCTTTAGGTGTTTACTTAGAATCTGGTACCACGGCTTAACAAGAGCATATGTCGGGAAGAAAGTTAGGAAGGAAGTAAGTCGGAAGTGAGTCGTGTTCCAAGTGTAAGACTAAACCTTAGTCTTAGTCTAAAATGGTTGGATTCAACCAAGTGCGTGTCTAGAAACGCTAGAACACTAAGTCTATTATGCATACACCGATGGTTATGATGCGATGTATATTAGTATTATACAAATAATACTACATGAATTATTGTGAGGTGTAACTGTAATGAATTGTGGTTCCAAGTTAGACTCATGCGGTGCTATTGTTCTCAAGACTTTATTCATGAGGTGGGGCACATGGGGTCGCGGACCACATATGAAAGCTTTTTCCTCCTCTCGAGATGAGGATGAGCAGCCGGACCTCTCTTAGGTTCTCGGCTCTATTGCTGACACTAGTCATCCTGGCGAATAGGCAGACTATTCCATTATTGGCAGCACCTACTCCACCGCCTGCAGCATCAGTACATCGCACAACTGGGGTTGAGGCATTTCGGAGAATGAGGCCTCTAGCATTCCTTGGGAGTGTGGACCCTTTTGCTTCAAAGGCTTGGATCCTCTAGTTGGAGAAGATCTTCGCGATCCTCTCGCCCACTGAGAAGGAAAGAGTGGCATGGACTTGGGGCGAGTTCATGGATACCTTCTATAAGAAATACTTTCTGGTGGGATCTCGGGAAAAGAAAGAGAGGGGTTCATCAACTTCGAGTAGGGTTCGATGACTGTGGCTGCGTATGAGGCTAAGTTCTCAGAACTCTCGAGATTCACACCTCACATGATCGACACCGAGGCAATGAAGGCGAGGAGGTTTGAGCAAGGGCTCAGAGACTTCATCATGAAACGAGTCTCGGTCTTCAAACACGCCACTTACGCCGAAGTGGTGGATAAACCCTTGTTGGTTGAGACTAACTCTGAGGCAGTGTCTAAGAAGAGGGATTTAGCGAGAGGCCAATCTAGCAGTTCAGCACCTCCAGAAAGGCGGGCCCGGACTGGTTCTTATCAGTACACTTGGCCAGCACCACCTCAGTATGTGTGACCAGCACCACCGCAAATGCCATCTTATGCGCCTCCAGCTCCACGGCGGTATGCGCCTCACGGACCATGACCTCAGGCTCTTCTTGTCCCAGGGCTCCTTGCACCTCAGGCAGCGAGGTATGCTCCACCTCTGGTTGCTCCTACCTACACATATGAGATCTGCACGTCTTGCGGCCGAAGGCACCCGACAGGAGATTGCCGGAAGGCATCGGGTGGATGTTTCCACGGTGGTCGCCAGGGCCACATGATCAGGGATTGCCCGATGAGGCATTTGCCCGGCCAGTCGCATGGGATTAGGCCTCCAGTCCGCCCAGCAGGATCATACCAGGCGTCCTCCTAGCCTGCACGATTTGCACCTCCACCTCGCCAAGTGAATCAGGGGCCTTGATAGAGGGTGATGCACTTGCATCTAATGATGTAGTGCAAGGTACGCAGTTGTAGTTTTATTTAATTATCCATGATCGTTTGTTATGTATTATTCAATTGGGTACGTATATGGCATGTTATATCGATATATACGCTATTGGTACATGGATTGACTTAGCTAGTTATAATTTCAGGAACTTTGTTAGTTAATGAATGTTTGGTTCTAGTGTTGATTGACACTGGGTCTACTCATTCTTTTGTCTTGCCGAGTTTTTCCAAAGGGTTTTCTAGAGAGCCTAGTCAACTGGAATCGGAGTTATTCATTTCGACTATTCTCAGTAAGAAAGTGGTAGCTGATAGCATTTTCAGAGGCAGTACAGTTCAAGTTAGAAGCCGCGAGTTGGCAGCTGATCTCATTGTCCTTGGATTCCAGGATTTCAACGTCATCTTGGGGATGGATTGGTTAGCAGCTTACCATGGTTAGGTGGCATGCTTTGAGAAGATAGTACTCTTTAAGCTGGTAGAAAGGATGCCATTTCATTTTCGGGGGTTGAGAAGTAAAGATATCACCCGCTTTGCGGCGTTGAGTTATAGCAAACTCCGAGGCAACGACTTTTGTCTTTTTGTTGATCAGTAAATCAGAAGATATCTATTAAAAAGAAGTAACCTGGTAGTATACAGAGATGTAAACTAAGTACAAGTAGATGTAAATCAATACAGAATAGGGCAAAGAGAAAGAAAGAAAGAGAATGGTAATCAAGCTAACAGCAGACTAACAAGCTAACAAGAAGCTATAGTATCTCCTCATAGTGGTAGGGTATCCCTCACTTTCTGACCCTACTGAGTTATGGAACTCCAACAATCCGTCAATCCGATGGCACACCTGGGTCAAGATCCGGTGGTTAGGAGATACTAACTGAATTGTTGAATATATGACCGTTCCGCTCTATCTAAAATAGACCACGATATAAAAGCAGGCAAAACAGACTAGATTAGCTCATTGGCGTCCCCCAAAGCCACCAACCGCCATCTAGATAAGAAGCTCATAAATCAAAAGGGAAAGACCCACTCTACACCCAAGCTAACCAGAAAAAAGCCCAGTGCTGACAGACAACCGGACATTGCAGGAGTAGATAATTCACCGACTCTTCCGCATTCAGGCACAAATAGCAGAAATTAGCTAAGTTCCATTCTTGCCTCTTCCAATGATCCAAAGTAAGAATTTTATCTAATGCAGCAAACAAAAGGAAAAAAGATATCTTAGAGGAAACATGGTTAGCCAAGACAGCAGTATGAGGAAATGAGTGCAAAGGTCAGGTCAAAGGACTGTAAGAGTGATTGCATTGAAAATTGACCACTAATGCTTCAGGACCAAACCCTACCATCTCTAAGCTGAGATATTTGAAAGGAGGAACATAACCTACCCAGAGGCCTTTCCATTGGTGGCCAGGAGAAAGATGGAACCGAAGTCGTCTCTAAGTTTCGACGGACCACACCAGACATCATTCCAAAACTATATGTCGACCCCATTTCCCAGCTTAAACCTAGTGAAAAGCTTTAAGGACGAAGCTACCCTCATGTTTCCTTTCCTAAGGCCCACCCCATGGGGGCTCTAACTTTTAGAATTAGTTTCCCTCAATTAAGTCCATGTATCCCTGATTTGGACAACGAGGTTCATAAGTTGCTTAACTTTCAAACTACGAAAAAAGTTACCTAGTACTACGCACAGAATCCTAACTGGGACTCCTTTTTTGACACGGTCTACTACGATGCATTAGATCAATCTATCCCAACTTTCAGAATTGGATTTGTTCAGTATAGTCATCATTCGCCCGATTTAAGCAGTAAGGTTCATAAGTTGGCTAAGTTTCAAAGTATTAAAAATGTAACCTAAAGTTGCGCACAGAATACCAACAAGGACGCCTTTTACGATGTGATCTACTCTAAAACATTTTTACAGACTATGTTAATAGAATTAGTTTCGTTCAGTTTTGGCTTCGTTTGCCTAATTTCGGCAATGAGGGACATAACTTGCCTAAGTTTCAAAGCACTAAAAAAATGACCTACAACTACAGACAAAACCCCATTTGGGGCTCCTTTTTCGACATGATCTGCTCCGACACGTGTTTTAACCAAGAGGATTTTACTATTTGTGGCTCATTGGGCCGTAGACGTCCCAGTCTTTCCAGTTTGACAAACATTTCGGGTTTTGTGGAGCCCACCCCAAAGTGCTTCTCTTTTGGCCAAGATAGTGGGGGCGTAAATGTTTAGCAATCCCCTTAGTTATAGTGGGGGCATATATGTCACTCTGACGCATTTGTTTCAATCTATCATAATCTAAAATTGGTTTTGTTCAGTTTTGCCCTCGTTTGCCCGATTTGGACAACGAGGTTAAGAAGTTGCCTACGTTTCAAACTACTGAAAAAGGTAAACTAGAGCTACGAATAAAATACCAGTAGGGACTCCCTTGTTGACGCGGTTTGCTCCAAAGCATTTGTTTCAATTAATCCTAACTTTTAAAATTTATTTCGTTCAATTTGACCTCGTTTGCCCGATTTAGGCACCAAGTTTCATAAGTTGCGTAAGTTTTAACCTACTAAAAAGTAATCTAGAGTTGCGCACAGAAAATCCCAATAGAGATTCCTTTTTCAATGCAGTCTGGTTTTTTCAAATATCTAAAATTTTCGAATATGTTTCGTTAAATTTAAACCTAGTTTGCCAATTAAGGCAACGAGGTTAATAAGTTGCCAAAGTTTGAAAATACCCAAAAAAAAGTAACCTAGAACTCCACACAAAATCCAAACAAGACTCCTTTTTCAAAGAGGCGCGTGCTCTGACGTATTTGTTTCAATATATCCTAACTTTTAAAATTATTTTTGTTCAATTTAGTCCTCGTTTTCCCGATTTCGGCTACGTTGTTCCTAAGTTGCCTAAGTTTCAATATATTAAAAAAAATTAGCCTAGACCTGCGCACATAATCCCAACAGAGATTCTTTTTTCGAAGTGGTTTTCTCCTACGCATTTGTTTCAATCTATCTTAATTTTTGAAGTGGTTTCGTTTAGTTTACACCTCGTTTGTCCGATTTAGGCAACTCGGTTCATAAGTTGCCTAAGTTTCAAATTATTAAAAAAAGTAACTAGAGCAACAGTGTAGAGCCCCGGAATTTAGGTTCATTGTTCATGTGAATAGTGCACCAGCCTAGTGTGTGTAAAGGCCTAAAGCCCTTTAGGTGTTCTTTATTAGTGTGTCTAAAGGCCTAAAGCCTTTTTGGTGTTCTTGATTAGGGGAAAATGTCTCAAAAGAAGAGTATAATAATCCGCTCAGTATATAAAATCATAGGGTATAAAATACCCTATGTGTGAATGTATAACCCCGGGAACCAAGTTAACAATGTTGTGAATATTGTTGTGAATAGGGTAGTGACTAGTGCCCTTGGGTATTGGCCTAAGGCCTTCTAGTATGTTCTTGGTTTTATGGTAAGTCGAGTGAGGGTTTTATGTGCGTGTGTTGGATCTCAGAGATAGAGAACAAAGATGGTCTAAGTGGGGAAAAACATGGGCATAAAATACCCTAAGTGCTTAAAAGGGTCTTAGTGAATAGTACAGTGAATAGTGCTAGTGCATGAAGCATAAAGAGGTTGGGACCTCTCATGCATATTGGTATGTGTCCAGTGATCATCAAGGTGGGTTAAGAACCCGTGGGGAATGAGTAATGAGTATGGTGTTGGACCAAAGGTAAGAGAGTATAAAATACTCTAAAGTGTCAAAGAGGGTGAATGTCTTAACATAACCTCATCTTTGCGGACCTCTAGTTTTGTCGTCTCTCATTGGAATCGAGTGATTCTTGAACCTTTGGAAATGTATTGAACCTCTCTTTAAGGTATGGTTTATCACTTTTGGAGATTAGGACTAGAAGTTAATTCAAATGTGGGATTTCAGCTTAGAGGTCGCCTCCACAAGCATTCTAAAGCGTGAATCTTGTTCGCCTCAAGCTTTCTCAAGCTTGGGATTGATTCACAAACTTCCTCAAAGCTTTCTCATGCTACCAAGGAGTATTCTCAAGCTATAAACCGTAGGGATTCGGTTTTGAAAGGTAGATACACTCTACTACCTACCTTGTGCTATTATTTTAAAAGCAAAACTCTATGTTATGGTTGTTCTTGGACTGATTTGGATGATTTTTTTTTTTGGGGGAAGGAAAGCGGGGTTAGGCAAACCCCAACCAGAATGGAATAAATATATAAGGGAAAACAATTACATTCACATATAACTATGACCCATAGAGTCCATAGCAACAAGATGAGATAATCCCATTGGAAACACCGAAGGAACTAAAGATATTTCCCCCAAGGAGGGACAAAATTTAGATAAGAAGTCTGCAGCTTTGTTTGCTTCTCGCGGAGTGTGGCTAATATCCCAAGCATCGAAGTGCTAAAGCATCCTACCTATATCAGCTAGGATAAAGGAGCATTCCCACGGCCAGACACATTTCCTTTGTACACATTTAACGGCCCAGGTGGAGTCGGATTCAATGCAGATATGCTGAATACCTAATCTGCGAGCAACCTCAAGGCCACGTCGAATAGCATATAGCTCGATGTAGATAACAGTTTGTTCTGGGCGCCCACCGGCTAACGCATATATTGCACTTCCCATGGCGTCCCGAAGGATACAACCATAGCCACTATGCCCCTGTTTTGCTGATCCATCAGTATTCAATTTAAGGTGACCATCCCTTGGTGGGACCCAAGAGACCCAACGAGCATAAGCCAAGGTCCAGTAGGCCTGGATACCAAAGGAATCAATAGTATCTCTGTTGTCTGCATTATCTTCAACAGCTAGCTTGTCCATACTAAGCCGAATCACCACATCATCAATGATTTTCCTATGAACCACATTAGAAGGGCGGTACTCATTGCGAAATGTCCTGTTATTCCTCTCAATCCAAACATGATAGATGAACGCACAAAAAACAGTTTTGCGAATGAGCCCTTTGATATGGTTCACTTTACAATATCAGGTCAAAGAACGGATCATATCATTCCAATCAAGGAACTGGCGGACAGGCAACCGGATGCGTTTAGTAATTTGAGCCCAGATTACTGAAGTAAAAGGGCAAGAGACAAAGAGATGGTCATGGCTTTCAGGAGCTGAGCGGCATAGGATGCATTGGGCATCGCCAACAATCCCCAACCGAAATAGCCTGTCCTTAGTGGATAGGGCATGGCGAATAGCCATCCAAGTAATCATCGAATGTTTAGGAATTGCATGGGAATGCCATAGGAGGTTAGCCCAGCGAACATTGATATTAGAAGACCTGATGTGATTCCAAGCCGTTTTTAAAGAGAAATTACCATTAACAGATGGAGTCCAAACAATACGGTCGGCACCCTCACCCAGTAATGGAATGTTACTGATCTCTTCCCACACGCCAATCAGTTCAGGAAGGCTAGGAGCTTGGAGAATCCATCCATTCTCTTGCCGAATAGAAGCAACTAAGGCATTTCTGTCAATACCGTGAATATAAGAATCTGTAACTCTGCATTCCTTCAGTAAAACACCTCTAGGATGCCAATGATCAAGCCAAATCCGAGTGGAGAGACCATCACCAACTAAATGATGAATAGCACCCTCGGCTAGCGGTCTAGTCTTCAAAATACTCCGGACACTCCAAGATGGCGAAGCTGGCATTTTCATAGTCCAAATAGACTCCTTCTTAAGGTATCTAGCCCGGAACCACGCAACCCATAGAGAATCTTTCGTAGAGGCAATCTCCCATATACGTCTACATAAGGCGCTATGGTTCTAGTCCAGCACTCTTCGCAACTCCAACCCACCTTCTGCATGAGGACGGCAAACGTGTTCCCAAGCAACTTTGTGAATAGAACTATGAAGATCAGGGCCTGCCCAAAGAAATCGGATGAGCAGACGCTCAATAAGAAGACGCTGCACCAATACAAATGGAAGCTATGGAGAACCCCCTTAATAAGCTCCACTCTCCCTCCATAGGACAGCCACCTGTTTTTCCAAGAAGAAATACGTTTCAAGATTTTATCAATGAGATCATGACAGTTCCCAAATGTAAGCCGTGTCGCAGAAAGGGGAAGTCCCAAATATTTAATGGGCAAAGTACCAGCCCGGAATCCCAAGTTGTTTTGAATTTGGGCCCGCTTCCTCGTGTGCACATTAGCAAAGAAAACATGAGACTTCATCAGATTGGCTTCAAGCCCCGATCTAGAGAAGAGCTTCAAGGTGGAGTCAATAGCTTTAACGGACCCAAGATTTGCGCGAGCAAAAATAACCAGATCATCAGCAAAGCAGAGGTGTGTGATCAGCGGAGACAAGCATAAGGGATGGGGAGAAAGCCGACCTTCCTGAGCTTCCTTATCAAGCAAGGTAGATAAGACCTGCATAACCAGCATAAATAAGTAGGGGGAGATAGGGTCCCCTTGCCTCAAGCCACGACTGCCATGAAAATAGCCCACACGTAGCCCATTTATCATAATGGAAAATCGGGCACCTGAGAGATGCAAGCCATGATCCAGTCAATAAATCTGACAGGAACACCATGTTTAAGTAATACCATCTTAACAAAGTCCCATGAAACAGTATCGTAAGCCTTTTTAATATTGACTTTAATAGCCATTCTAGGAGTGCCACGGGGAAGGTGATAATTGTGTAGGAGCTCCTGACAGAGGAGAATGTTATCCGATATGCTACGACCTTTGATAAAGGCTGATTGATTGCCATTCACGAGCTTGCACATGATTGGCTGAATTCTACCGACAAGCATTTTAGATATGAACCTATATATAACATTACAAACGGATATAGGTCTGAAATCGGCAAACGTCTCGGGCCTATCTTTCTTAGGAATAAGCGCGATTAGCGTAGCATTAACCTCACCCAACAACTTGGAGCTAGCAAAGAAGCTAAGGATAGCTTTGGTTAAATCAATTGAGATAATATCCCAACATGCCTGACAAAATTTTGCCGTAAAGCCATCCGGCCCAGGAGCCTTATCCCCATTCGAGCTAAACACAGCCTCTTTGACATCGGTAGCTGAAAAGTCCGCAGATAACCCAGAGCTATCCTCCTCCCCCAACACATGGGCATGGGGTAGGGGAAAAGAGCACGGCTCTAGGGTGGGATTAGCTGATAGAAGATTTGTGAAAAATGCAAGCGCAAGATCTGCCAGGCCATTCTGATCACTAACCTGTGCACCGTTTCGGCCTTTAAGCGATGTAATGGAGTTTCGATTACGTCTAGCAGTGATGGACCGATGGAAAAAAGCATTATTACCATCTCCCAGTTGAAGCCATTGAATGCGAGATCTCTGCCTTAGCTCAGCCTCCTCAGTAGCAAGAATTGTTGAGAGCTGTAATTTAGCCAACCTCACTCTCTGTTGAATATCAGTATTCATTGGGTCAGAATCAAGATTCGAAAGCTCATGTGATAGGTTTTCTCTAGCTTGAATCACCCTCTCACTCGTATTACCAAACCGTTTCCTGCTCCAGGCTTTCAAAGCTCGTTTGGTGTTTTTGAGCTTAAGAATAAGTTGAAACATAGGAGTTCCTCGACCTTGAGGGATCCATGCTTTCTTGACTACATCAAGGAATTCTAGATCAGTACACCAGTGATTAAAAAACTTAAAGGATTTAAGTTTACCCTTAGTTTGTGTCCTCAGAGAGACAAGGATTTGCCGGTGGTCTGAAGTAGCAGAACACCCAATCACTGCTTTAGCATTTGGGAAGTTTTGAATCAGCTCCATATTAGACAAACACCTATCCAATTTGCACTCAATGCGCCCAGGACCAATCATACTATTTGACCAGGTGAACATAGGGCCTCTCCATCGAAGATCAGAGAGCCCCGCTTCAAAGAAACAGTCCTCAATAGCACGAGTAGAGCTTAGGTTGACCGGAATCCCACCACGCTTCTCAGATGGGGCCAAGACAGTGTTAAAATCCCCAAGCACGAGCCAAGGCAAGCTGAATAATCTTGCATTTTGGATGATGATTGATATATGGGATGCAAGCTATCACTATTATAGATTTCTATGAATATGATGCCATGTTTACAAGCTTTCTAAGATCACCATGATATTCACAAGTATTATATGCACCTATGTTCACAAGTTTAGCATGATATTCATAAGTCTTGCATGATTCGATGATTTCTCACAAGAAAGGTATTTTCAACAGTTCATAAGCAAGGTTTTATTAAAAGAATTCTCACAAGCTCACAAGAGATAAGGCCAAACTTTGGGTTGGCATGTGACAAGTTCTAAGATCGTTTCAAAGCTCACAAGGAATCCCACTATACATGGGATCACAAGTAGTCATGTGCAAGTTCACAAGAAAATCATTCATACTCAGATCCTCGCATGCTCATAAGGGATCCCAACTCACACAAGAATTCACAAGAACTCACAAGAACATGATTATCACATGACAAGTTTTACCTAGTTTTGATTTCACATGAATACTGTTAAGAAAAAGGAATTTGATAACTACTTTCATGAATGTTATACGCTTATGCATGTTCAAGCTTTTATTCACTATTAGTTAGTAGTTTGTATGTCACTGAGTATTCCATGCTCAGCCGAATTATATTGACTGTCGGCAGGTGCACGCGTTCCATTTGATGTTTGTAGTTCGGATGCTTGGATAGAGGAGGAGTACTACGAGCCGGAGCCTTCTATGGATCAATACCAGGGCGAGGGAACAATAGATAAGCGTCCCGACTTTGACTTTTGCTGAGTGAGCCAGAAGAAAGATACTTGTGTATGTTGAGAGTGGGACTTGTCCACTCTATCTTTTGGATATGCTATGTTGGTTCAGAATTGAACCTAACGATAGGAGTATTTTTATAAACTGATCTGTTTTACTTCCGCTATGTGTTATGACTTGTGTACTCTGGAAGGTTGATATGTGTGCCTTATGTTTCATACGGGATATATGATACAGCGGTCACGAACTAAAGTATCCCTAACTCTTAGGGGGTATTTTGGGTCGTGACAAACAGACAGAATCCCAACTGTGACTCCTTATTCGACGCGGTTTGCTCCGACTCATATGTTTCAATCTATCCTAACTTTTATAATTACTTTTGTTCAGTTCAGACCCAGTTTGTTGTTTGCCGGATTTGGGCAACGAGGTTAGTAAGTTGTCTGTTTAAAACTATTAAGAAAAGTCACCTAGAACTAACTACGCATAGAATCCCAATAGTACTCCTTGTCGATGACGTGTGTTCCAATCATTTGTTTCAATTTATCACAACTCATAGAATTAGTTTCGTTCAGTTTAGACCTCGTGTACCTGATTTGGGCAACGACGTTCATAAGTTACCTAAGTTTCAGACTCTAAAAAAAGTAACCTGAAGCCGAAGAGTGAATCGCAACTGAGAGTCCTTTTTCGACGCTGTCTACTATGATGCATTTGTTTCAATGTATCCTATCAACTAGAATTGGTTTTTTGTCAATTTAGACCTCGTCTGCCCAATTTGGCAACGAGGATAAGTTGCCTAAGTTTCAAACTACTAAAAAACATAATCAAGAACTAGCTACGCACACAATCTCAATTGTGACTCCTTTTTCAGTGTGGTCTGCTGCTAAGCTTTTGTTTCAATCTATCCTAAGTTTTAGAATTGGTTTTGTTCAATTTAAATCTCGTTTGCCCGATTTGGGCAACAACGTTCATAAGTTGTCTAAGTTTCAAACTAATAAATAAAAGTAACCAAGAGCTACAATAAGAATCCGAACCGGGAGTCTTTGCTAAACGCGGTCTACTCGCAAGCATATGTTTCAACTTATCCTAACTTTGAGAATTAGTTTTGCTCAATTTAAACCTTGTATCCTCAATTTGGAGAATGCGGTTCACAAAAAGTAAACTAGTGCTCCACACAACACAGCATCCTAATCGGGACTCTTTTTTTGACACGGTCTTCTACGAAGCATTAGTTCAATCTATCCTAGCTTTCAGAATTGAATTTGTTCAGTTTAGTCATCGTTCGCCCAATTTTAACAACAACGTTCATAAGTTGGCTAAGTTTCAAACTATTAAAAATGTAACCTAGAGTTGCGCACAGAATCCCAATAGGGACTCCTAATACGACGTGATCTACTCTAAAACATTTGTTACATAATATGTTAATAGAATTAGTTTCGTTTAGTTTTGACCCCGTTTCTCGGTCCAAAACCATCTTATAATGTCGTAAAAAATACAGTAGCCAGGTTGTGGAAATTGAAAGGTGAAGTGGAGGTTATTGGCCTTGACTCCGGCTTCTACCTGTTCAAGCTTAGCTGTCTAGAGGACAAAGCTATGATTCTAGATGGTGGCCCGTGGTGAATCCATCAAACCATGTTGCTCTGCACAACATCCTAACCAGGACTCCTTTTTTGACACGGTCTTCTACGAAGCATTAGTTCAATCTATCCTAGCTTTCAGAAATGAATTTGTTCAGTTTAGTCATCGTTCGCCCGATTTTAACAACAATGTTCATAAGTTGGCTAAGTTTCAAACTATTAAAAATGTAACCTAGAGTTGCGCACAGAATCCCAATAGGGACTCCTATTATGACGTGATCTACTCTGAAACATTTGTTACAAAATATGTTAATAGAATTAGTTTCGTTTAGTTTTAACCTTGTTTCTCGGTCCAAAACCATCTTATTATGTCATAAAAAATACAGTAGCCAGGTTGTGGAAACTGAAAGGTGAAGTGGAGGTTATTGGCCTTGACTCCGGCTTCTACCTGTTCAAGCTTAGCTGTCTAGAGGACAAAGCTATGATTCTATATGGTGACCCGTGGCGAATTTGTCAAACAATGTTGGTGCTTCGCGAATGGAATACAAGTATCAAACTTGACATGGTTGAATTTTCTGGCATCCCTATATGGGTAAAAATTTTCAATCTTCCACTATTCATGTGGAACTCCAAGTATCTTGGTTTCATTGCGAGCTTGATAGGTAAACCGCTAACTACGGACCAACCAACTCTGGCAATAAAAAGGTTTAACTATGCTAGACTCTCCATAGAGGTAACCGTGGATCAAGAGCTACTTGACAAACTAACCATCTCCGTCAATGGTAACGAGGACTACAACCTTAAAGTGGAATACGATTGGATACCCCCGCGATGTGCCAAATGCTGTACTTTTGGGCACCTAACGAAAAAATTTTGCTCTCTGCCAGAGGGTAAGCCCGGAGGACCTAAGGTAAGAAGCAATAACAAAGTGGAGATCAGCCATAGGGGCGTAGTAGAAGTAGGAAGAGGCCATACATGTCTTGGTGGGAATTGACTAGACCCTCCTCTACTGAAATGGGACAACCAAGTAGCAGAGCCTCACCTATCAGCCGGGATAATTCTATTATGTCTCGTCCCAGTAATGGAGATGACCCTAAACTTGTGGATTTACTTGAACAAGCTTGGGAGGTAGTGATAAACAAACAAGATAAACACCATGCCGTGATCCAGCCACCCTTGCCTGACTCAATTAACAGCCCCAACAGATTTAATGTTTTGAATGAGGCAGTAGAATTATCTACTAGTAGGGCTTGGTGGACCCTAGTGTAAATGTTGACGAGAATGTTAAGGAGCTTCAAAGGCTGCCAAAAGATGTGCCTCCTACCTCTACACCGTTAGCTTCTCCAAAGTATGCTGCTGGAATTGCTAAAGTCATGGAGCAACAATCGTTCAAAGGGAAATTGTTGATGACTGGGTTGAAACCTCAACGTATTGATAAGGAGACTTCTAGACCCCGCACTGATAAAGACGGGGGTCTTAAACATAGACATTAGCGGTGTTAGCTTCTTGGGGTGGTGGTCAAAAATCTTTTTCAGTTATTAATGTTAGTAGGATTTTGGAATGTTTGCGGCCTCAATAATGGCGCTCGCCAGCTTGATGTTCGGGACTTCGTCAGGAATAATACACTATGGTGTGTCGGTTTAGTCGATACTAAGGTCCATAGCCTTAATGCGGCTGTTACCATGAAGGCTATTGCAAATGACTGGTGCAGTGTGGATAACTACTCCGCCCTCAATGGACATATGTATTTGGTTTTGTTGGGACCCTATGAAACATGATATTAGGCATGTAAGATCATCTGATCAAGACATCCACTGTCAAGCTAGCTCCAAGGATTTTCCTTTGACTATAGCCTAAGGGAATCATCCCTTTGGCATGATCTTTCATCCTTGTCTAGATTATTCAGCTTGCCTTGGCTCGCTCTTGGGGATTGAACTGTGTTCTGTCCCCATCTGAGAGCGTGGTGGGGCTCCTGTCAATATAGGTTCTACTCGTGCTATTGAGGACTGTTTTTTTGAAGCAAGGCTCTCTGATCTTCGATGGATAGGCCTTATGTACACTATGTCTAATGGTATGATTGGTCATGGGTGCATTGAGTGCAAATTGGATAGGTGTTTGTCAAATATGGAGCTGATTCAAACCTTCCCTAATGTTGAAGCAGTAGTTGGGCGTTCTGCTACTTCAGACCATCAGCAAATGCTTGTCTCTTTGAGGATGCAACCTAGGGGTAAACTTAAATCCTTCAAATTTTTTAATCACTGGTGTGCTGATCTAGAATTCCTTGAAGTTGTCATGAAAGCATGGACCCCTCAAGGTTGAGGTAGTCCTATGTTTCAGCTTATTCTTAATGTCACGGCCCAAAACTCAACCTAGGAGTTAGAGTGAATCTTAGACGACTTATCATGACTTACGTGACTTGCTTGACAAACGGAGCATATACAATAGAGGACAAATAATAGCCGAAGCACAACTAACATAACATAGTGGAAGTGGCATGGGCCGTGTTCATGCTAGAGGATGAGGCTCACCATTGGTGGCTATCTGCCTTGAGGACTCAGGATTTGCTAGGCAAGGTCAACCATGGACTTGGGGCGAATTCATTGATACCTTCTATAAGAAGTACTTTCCTGTGGGAGCTCAGGAAGAGAAAGAGAGGGTGTTCATCAACTTTGAGCAGGGCCACATGATCAGGGATTGCCTGACGAGGCATTTACCAGGCCAGTTGCAAGGGATTAGACCCCCAGTCTGCCCAGCAGGATCATACCAGGCATCCTCCCAGCCTGCACAGTCTACACCTCTGCCTCAGCAGGTGAATCAGGGGCGAGTATTTGCCTTGACAGAGGGTGATGCACTTGCATATGATGATGTAGTGCAAGGTACGCAATTTTAGTTTTATTTAATTATCCATGATTGTTTGTTATGTATTATTAAATTGGGTATGTATATGGCATGTTATATAGATATATACTTATATATATATACGTTGTTGATACATGGATTGACTTAGCTAGTTATAATTTCAGGAACTTTGTTAGTTAATGAATGTTTGGCTAAAGTGTTGATTGACACACTGGGTCTACTCATTCATTTGTCTTGGCGAGTTTTTCCCAAGGCTTTTCTACAGAGCCTAATTAACTGGAACTGGAGCTATTCATTTCGACTCCACTAGGTAAGACAGTGGTAGTCGATAGCATTTTCAGAGGTAGTACAGTTCAAGTTAGAAGCCGCGAGTTGGCAATTGATCTCATCGTCCTTGGATTCCAGGATTTCGACGTCATCTTGGGGATGGATTGGTTAGCAGCTCACCATGGTCAGATGGCACTCTTTAAGTCGGTAGAAGGGAGGCCATTTCATTTTCGGGGGTTGAGAAGTAAAGATATCACCCGCTTTGCGGCGTTGAGTGTCGCGACCGAAAATACCCCCTAAAAGTTAGGGATACCTTGACTCGTGACCACCGTATCATACATCCATATGATACATAAGGCACGCATAAAAACCTGCCAGAGTACATAGATATACATAGCATAAACAATTTAAAACACATAGCGGAAGCAAAACGAAACTAACATAGCGGAAGCCAAAATATAACTGAATACTCCTATCGATTAGTTCAAGTATGAACCAACAAAATACAACTGTATATGTAACCAAAATGTGGAGTGGACAAGTCTCACTCTCACTTAACAAATATCATGTCTTTCGAACTACCGTCGTCAACAGAAATCGAAGTCGCGACACCTATCTAACGAACGATCATCCTGATAGTGTGGTCCATAGAAGGCTCCGGGTCGAATTACTTCTCCTCTACCCAAGGCTCCGTACCACGTAGATCGAAGGGAACCCGAGCACTTGCTGATGATAACAAATATCGGCTGAGCTTGGAATACTCAACGTATATATACTACTAACAATAAAGCAATAATAGCATAAAGCATACGAATCATGGAAAATGAAATCCTTAAAAAATGTCAAAGCGTGGAAACCGTGAATTAGCATGTGAGATGAGATCTGAAAACCAAAACCGTGTGAGTCAAGCAATAATCATAGCCTTGTGAGTTCTTGTGAGTTCATGGAGTTCATGGAGTTCCTTAGAGTCATTTATGATCCATAGAGACATAGAGCAATACCGTAGAGCATATCCATAGAGCAAAACAGGGATTGACTTAGCTAGTGAAAATTTCAAGAACCCTATTAGTCAATGAATGTTTGGCTTGAGTGCTGATCGACACCGGGTCTACTCATTCATTTATCTCACCGAGTTTTTCCCTAGGCTTTACAGTTCAAGTGGGAAGCCACGAATTAGCAGTCGATCTCATCGTCCTCGGATTCCAGGACTTCGACGTTATCTTGGGAATGGATTGGTTAGCAGCTCATCATGGGCATGTCGCTTTGCTTTGAGAAGATGGTACTCTTCAAGCAGGTGGAAGGAAAGCCATTTGGGGTTGAGAAATAAAGATATCACCCGCTTCATGGCATTGAGCCTAGTGAGCCCCGAGGCAAAGGACTCTTCGACTATTTCGGTCGTGAGTGAATTCCTGAATGTATTTCTAGAGGAGTTGCCAGGGTTGCCTCCAAACATGGAGATCAAATTTGTGATCGAGCTTGCACCAGGCATAGCTCCCATCTTCCGGGCTCCGTATAGAATGGCCCCGATTGAACTCAAGGAGTTGAAGACACAGTTGGAAGAGATGCAAGGCCTTGATTTCATTCGACCAAGTGTCTCACCGTGGGGTGCCCTGGTTTTATTTGTTAAGAAGAAGGATGGCTCGTGTGGATGTGCGTCGATTACAGGCAGTTGAACAAGGTCACTGCCTAGGATTGATGACCTGTTCGATCAGTTGAAGATTAAGGCTGAAGATGTTCCCAAAACAGTTTTTAGGACTCAGTATGGGCATTACGAGTTCATGGTGATGCCTTTTGGTCTCACGAATGCGCCATTAGCTTTTGTGGATCTGATGAACCGGGTATTCCGACCATACCTGGATTGATGCGTGATAGTGTCCTGATATATTCCCAGATACAAGAAGATCACACGCGAGACCTTCGCCTTACTTTGGAGACACTGAGAGAGCACAAGCTGTCTGCCAAACTTAGCAAGTGTGAGTGTTGGAAGAGGTGGCATTCCTAGGCCAGATTGTTTCTACGGAAGACATCTTGGTGGATCCGAAGAAAATAGAGGCAGTCATGAGTTGGGCGAGACCCAAGAGTGTCACAGAGATACGCAGTTTCCTTGGGTTGGCAGGTTATTACAGGAGATTTGTAGAGGGGTTCTCCAACCTTGCAGCACCGCTCACTTACCTGATCAGGAAGAATGCCCAATTTATATGGAGTGATAAGTGCGAGATTAGCTTTACAGAGTTGAAGAAGAGGCTTACCGCGGCCCCCGTCCTTACAGTGCCATCCGGATGTGGTGGGTATGAGGTTTACAGTGATGCTTCGCATGTTGGACTTGGGTGTGTCCTTATGCAGCACAAGAAAGTCATTGCCTGTGCATCGAGGCAATTGAAGGAGCATGAAAAGAATTACCCCACACTTGACTTGGAGCTTACTGCAGTCGTGTTTGCACTCAAGATTTGGTAACACTACCGTTACAGGGAAGAAATTCTGTGTTCACGGACCACAAGAGCCTCAAGTACCTCTTTTCCCAGAAAGAGCTAAATTTACGGCAACGGCGTTGGATGGAATTTTTGAAAGACTACGAATGCACCATTCAATACCACCCGGGCAAAGCAAATGTAGTGGCTAACACTTTGAGTAGAAGACCTCCAGGGTTGTTGGCCCACATGTTGGTGCGAGAATGGAAGTTGTTGGAAGATTTGGCAAATCTGGACATTGTTGTGAATGATTCTGTCCGCAGTCCTGTTTTGGAAAATATCACAGTTAGACCGTACATTATAGTTCTGATCCAAGAGTCGCAGGCCACGGATGTAGAGCCCCAGACCTTTTCATGCTTAATACATGACACTTTCGTTGTCATTTTTCCTTTTTAAGAGGTATAATTAATAAATAAGGAGGAAATTAAAAATTTCAAAACGTCAGAAATGTTCCTTTTCAAAGTACGAACACAACGCAAGTTGAATCGTCAAAATCGGATGAACGAGTCAAAAGATATGGCCAAAACAGTCTGAACCTGTAGGAAATCGTAGCTCGGAAGGCACTAAGGACGTGCTCTGACGTCGTACTCTGATAACGTAGCACAGACAACGTACTCTGATAAGGTATACTATGTGCATCCGTTGTACAGCTCACAACGGGCACGTTGTACAACTCACCACGGGCATGCTGTACATAAGACAACGGACAACGAGCTCAGCACTATTCACAGCACCACGAGTTGGCACTATTCATAGCACCACGAGTTGGCACTGTTCACAGCACCACGAGTCGGCACTGTTCACAGCACCACGAGTCGGCACTGTTCACAGCACCACGAGTTGGCACCGTTCACAGCATAATGATTCGGCACTCGTGTTTTTTACAGAAATTTAGTAAGGGTATTATGGTCTTTTGTCAGTTCACTCTTACCTTAAGAGTTTAACCCGAGCCTTTAGGGCATCATTCAACACTTAGAGAGTTTGAGAGAATAGAAGAAAGAAGAGAAGGCGATTCCAATCTAGGGTTTCCATTTTGGAGAGAAATCAAAGGGTTTTGAGACCCTAGATCAACCTCAAGCCCGTTTTCTTCAAGATTTCGGTGCAAGCATTCGTGGAGCTCGCGAATCAAGCTAGGGCAGCAACTCACAGCCATTTGGAAAGAGGGTTTCTTCCTCATTTCTTCAAGGTCGGTGCTTCTTACTACCCTCCTAGTTATAGTTCCTCTTTCCCCTTCTTTTCTTTTGATTTTCCTTTCATTTACACATGTACTATGAGATGGATGAATGGTGAATGGTGAATGGTAAATGGTGAATGGTGAATGGAGATGTAAGGGGCGATTGGATGCCAGTGGTCGTGTGGTGATGATTAAAACGGGGAAGGGCATTGTTCCAATAATAAACATACATGTATGATTGAGTAAAACCATCTAGAAAAGCATGTTGTAGGGTAAATCCATAATGAACACACCATGTTTGATGAAATGCCAAGGTGAATACAGTGAGCTGTAAATTAGGAAATGCATGCCTAATAAATTCTGAATATTTCTAGGGCCTATGATAGTGTGTTTCCTGTTTTCCCTAAATGCTATGAATATTGAATTGCTTAATCTTTGACGCTATATGTGTTGTGAAATTACCCAATGTTCATGTTTAAATTTAAATGCACGTATGTACACGGTTCCCACGAGCACGGCATGCATGGCATGATTTATCAAGGTTTACAAGAACGTGGTTAGAGGTGGGACATATCCTACGATATGTTTTACCTCGCTTTTCACAAGAAGACAAGAACCAACATTCCACGAGGGGTCTCCCCTCACTCACAAGTGCATATCATGAAGAAGGGCCTCCCTTCCCTCGCAAGTACATACATATCATAAAGAAGGGTCTCCCTTCCCTCGCAAGTGCATTGCATAAAGAAGGGTCTCCCTTCCCTCTCAAGGCCTCTCACAAGTGCATCTCACAAGAGAATCTCACAAGTTACATGATCACAAGCAAGCACGCATGACATGCATGACATGACACAACATACAAGAATTAAGCAAGATAGACAAGACAAGATTTCAAGTACGAAAAGAGATTTCAAGTCAAGTCAAGTGCACGATGTTTTCAAGAGGATTTATCGGCTTTCTACGAATTTCAAGCATGATTATAAACTGCTTTACTTCCTTGTATGATATGAATTGTTTCCATTTGACATATATGAATTGCTCCTGATCATGTGTTGCCATTTCCCTGCTATAATTGTTGGTTAGTATTTAGTACCCGCTGAGTATTCCATGCTCAGCCGTACTTCTTATGTCGGCAGGTTCTGAGGGAGCTGCTGCTCTATTTGATGTTTGTGCTCCTGGTCCATGGGTGGAAGAGGAGTACGTCGAGGAGCCTTTGGAGGAACCTCCCGTAGTGGGTTATCAGTAGGTGGTGATTAGATTCTGAGTGGATTAGCTGTGGGTGAGATGAGAATTAGATTTATGTATTTTGGCGGGCATGTCCGCACTTTCTTATGGATTGCTTTTTGTATAAACTTGGATTTGTATATGTATATACATAGAGGTTTGGTAGTCTTCCGCTGTGCTATGTTAGAGTATGTTTCCGCTGTTTATATCCTCTATTGTATATGCTCTGTGGGTTTTTGCAGGTTGGGTTACTAAGCAAGTCATGAAATCCATGATTAGTCATCCAAAGTTCACTCTAACTCCTAGGGTGGGTTTTGGGTCGCGACAGAAGTGGTATCAAAGCTTAGGCTTTAGGTCTCTAGGGTCACTTAGAATCTTATACCACGGCTTGACAAGAGCATATGTTGGGAAACAAGTTAGGAAGAAAGTAAGTCGGAAGAGAGTCTTGATCCAAGTGTAAGACTAAAACCTTAGTCTTAGTCGAAAATGGTTGCTTTAACCAAGTACGGGTCTTAGGTACGCTAGAACACTAAAGTATAAGTATAATGTGATGAATACTCTGATAACTTGATGTGATGTATATTAGTATTATACAACTAATACAAATCGAATTATTGTGAAATAACATTGAAATAAACTGTGGTTTCAAGTTAGACTCATGTGATGCTATTGTTCTCAGGACTTTAGTCATGAGGCGGGGCACGCGGGGTCGTGGACCACACACCAGAGCTTCATCTTCTTCCAGAGATGAGGATGAGCAGCCGGACCTCTCTCAGGTCTTAGGCTCTATTGCTGAAACACTCGCCATACTGGCGGCTCAGCAAGCTATACCATCGTCGGCGGCACCTACTCCACCGCCCGCAGCTCCAGTACATCGTCCCGCTGGAGTTGAGGCATTCAGGAGATTGAGGCCTCCACCATTCCATGGGGTGTGGACCCTCTTGCTGCGGAGGCATGGATCCTCCAGATGGAGAAGATCTTTACGGTCCTCTCACCTACAGAGGAGGAGAGAGTAGCATGGGCAGCTTTCATGCTAGAAGGCGAAGCCCAACATTGGTGATTTTCCGCACTGAGGACGAAAGATTTGACCATGCAGGGTCTACCTTGGACTTGGGAGGAGTTCAAGGATACTTTTTACAAGAAGTATTTTCCGATTGGAGCACGGGAAAAGAAAGAGAGGGAATTCATCAACCTTGAGCAAGGTTCGATGTCTGTGGCCTCTTATGAGGCCAAGTTCTCGGAGCTATCACGCTTCGCGACTCACATGGTTGCCACCGAGGCAATGAAGGCGAGGAGGTTTGAGCAAGGGCTCAAGGATGTTATCATGGAGAAGGTTTCAGTTTTCAGACATGCTACCTACCCTGAGGTAGTAGACAAGGCCTTATTGGTCGAGGCCAATTCAGAGACAGTGTCCAAGAAGAGGGAGTTGGCGAGAGGCCAATTCAGTAGTTCAGCACCTCTAGAGAGGCGGGCCCGGACTGGTCCTTATCAGTATGCGTGGCCAGCACCACCGATGAGGCCATCTTATGCGCCTCCAGCTTCCCGGCAGTACGTGCCACAAGCACCTCGACCTCAGGCTCTTCCGGCCCCACGGCCAGTTACACCTCAGGCAGCGAGGTATACACCACCTTCGGCCCCTCCGGCCTACACATATGAGGTCTGCACTTCATGCGACAAAAGGCATCCGGCAGGAGATTGCCGAAGAGCATCTGGTGGATGTTATCATTGCGGTCGCCAAGGCCACATGATCAGGGATTGCCCTAGCCGACACTTACCAGGCCAGTCTCAGGGGATTAGGCCCCCAGCACACCCAGCAGGATCATATCAGGCATCATCTCAGACTACCCGGTCTACACCTCAGTCTCGCCAGGCGAACCAGGGGCTAGTTTTTGCCTTGACAGAGGGTGATGCGCTTGCATCTGACGATGTGGTGCAAGGTACGCGTTGGAGTTATTTCTTTATTCGTGATTGTTATGTTATGTTTTATTCCATGTGTACGTACTTGGTATGCTATATATATATATACCTATGTGTATACACTGTTGATGCTTGAATTGACGTGATTAGCAAAAATTTCAGGAACCCTACTAGTCAATGAGTATTTGGCCCAAGTGTTGATTGATACCGGGTCTACTCATTCGTTTGTCTCGCCGAGTTTTTCAGAAGGCTTTTCTGTGGAGCCTAGTCAGCTAAAACCGGAGTTAGCCATTTCGACTCCGCTCGGCAAAACAGTATTTTGGCAGATAAAGTATATAGAAATAGTGTGGTCCAAGTTGGAAGCCACGAGTTGGCGGTTGATGTCATCGTTCTTGGATTCCAAGACTTTGATGTTATATTGGGAATGGATTGGTTAGCAGCACATCATGGACATGTAGCTTGCTTTGAGAAAATGGTACTCTTCAAGCCAGTAGAAGGAAAACCATTCCACTTTCGCGGGTTGAAAAACAGATCTATTGTTCGTTTTGCGGCGTTGAGCTTAGCTAACCTCGAGGCAAAGGACTCATCGACTATTCCGGTTGTGAGTGAGTTCCTGGATGTATTTCCAGAGGAGTTGCCAGGATTGCCTCCAGACAGGGAGATTGAGTTTATGATCGAGCTTGCACCAGGCACAGCTCCTGTTTTCAGGGCTCCGTATAGAATGGCCCCTATTGAACTCAAAGAGTTAAAGACTCAGTTGGAAGAATTACAAAGCCTTGGCTTCATTCGACCAAGTGTCTCACCATGGGGTGCCCCAGTGTTGTTTGTTAAGAAGAAAGATGGCTCGATGCGGATGTGCGTCGATTACCGGCAATTGAACAAAGTCACTATAAAGAATAGGTATCCATTGCCTAGGATTGACGACTTATTCGATCAGTTGAAGGGAGCGAGATTTTTCTCGAAGATAGATCTTCGATCGGGTTATCTCCAGTTGAAGATTAAGGTGGAAGATGTTCCCAAAACTGCTTTCAGGACTCGGTATGGACACTACGAGTTCTTGGTGATGCCTTTTGGACTCACGAACGCGCCGGCAGCCTTTATGGATTTGATGAACCGGGTGTTCCGGCCATATCTTGATAGGTGCGTGATTGTATTTGTTGATGACATTTTGGTCTATTCCCAGACACGGGAAGATCACACACGCGACCTATGCCTTGCTTTAGAAATTCTAAGAGAACACAAGCTATACGCCAAACTTAGCAAGTGTGAGTTTTGGTTGGAAGAGGTGGCATTCCTAGGCCACGTTGTTTCTGCAGAAGGTATCTCGGTAGATCCGAAGAAGATCGAAGCAGTTATGAGTTGGGCGAGGCCCAAGAGTGTTACTGAGATACGCAGTTTTCTTGGATTGGCAGGCTACAACAGGAGATTCGTAGAAGGTTTCTCTGGCCTTGCAGCACCGCTCACTTACTTGACAAGGAAGAACGCCAAGTTTGTATGGAGTGATAAGTGCGAGATCAATTTCACGGAACTGAAGAAGAGGCTTACTACAGCCCCGGTCCTTACTGTGTCATCTGGACCTTTTGGGTATGAGGTGTATAGTGATGCCTCACACGTTGGACTTGGGTGTGTACTCATGCAGCACAAGAAAGTCATTGCCTATGCATCAAGGCAGTTGAAGGAGCATGAGAAGAATTATCCCACGCACGACTTGGAGCTTGCGGCGGTCGTGTTTGCACTTAAGATTTGGCGTCATTACCTTTATGGGGTGGAGTTCTATGTATTTACCGATCACAAGAGTCTCAAGTACCTCTTTTCCCAAAAGGAGCTGAATCTAAGGCAAAGGCGTTGGATGAAATTTCTGAAGGACTATGATTGTACCATTCAATACCACCCGGGTAAAGCGAATGTTGTGGCTGATGCTTTGAGTAGAAGACCTCAAGGGTTGTTAGCACATATGTTGATTCAAGAATGGAAGCTACTAGAAGATTTGGCAAATCTGGACATCAGTATGAATGACTCTGTCCGTGGTCCTACTTTGGCAAATGTTACGGTTCGGTCGTACATTATAGATTTGATCCAAGAATATCAAGCTATGGATGCTGAATTGTTGGCTTATCGGGACAAGGAAGTTGCTAAGGGTAGTGAGGACTTCTCTCTCACTAGTCGGGGTGCTATCACATTCAAGGGAAGACTGTGCGTCCCAGCCAATGCAGATCTTCGAAGAGAGATTTTGGATGAAGCACATCATTCGAAGTACACAGTGCATCCAGGGGGTACAAAGATGTACCGGAACCTCAAGAGTCACTTTTGGTGGCAGAATATGAAGAGGGAGGTTGCGGAGTATATAGCACGGTGCTTAGTGTGCCAACAGGTGAAAGCAGAACACATGCGACCCGCCGGTCTATTGCATTCCCTTCCGATTCCCGAGTGGAAATGGGAGAACATATCCATGGATTTCATAGTTGGCTTGCCAAAGACGGCAAGGGGCCCAGATGCAATTTGGGTTGTAGTAGACCGTCTGACGAAGTCTGCGCACTTCTTACCTTACCGAACTACTTTCAACTCTAGCCAGTTGGCCGCTCTATACATCAAGGAAGTAGTGAGGTTACACGGAGTGCCCGTCAGTATTGTGTCAGATCGGGATCCAAGATTCACGTCAAGATTTTGGAAAAGTTTCCAAGAGGCTATGGGTTCCCGACTTGATTTCAGCACCGCTTTTCATCCACAGACGGATGGACAAACCGAGAGAGTGAACCAAGTCATTGAAGACATGCTTCGGGCTTGTATGTTGGATTTCAGAGGCAGTTGGGAAGAGCACTTGCCTTTGGTTGAATTTGCCTATAATAACAGCTATCAGGCAAGTATTCAAATGGCACCATTTGAGGCCTTGTATGGACGAAGTTGTAGGTCTCCTCTCTATTGGGATGAGGTAGGAGAAAGGAAAGTACTTGGTCCGGAGTTGATTGAGCAAACTGCAAACACAGTTAAGATCATTCGGGATCAGTTGAAAACCGCTCAAGATCGCCAGAAAAGCTATGCGGACACACGCCGTAGGGACTTGGAATTTCAAGTAGGGGATCAAGTCTTTGTGAAAGTATCTCCTAGCAAAGGGATCATGAGATTTGGCAAGCGAGGCAAGCTCAGTCCTCGGTATGTTGGGCCTTTTGAGATTATCACACGAGTTGGTGAAGTTGCTTATCGAGTAGCTCTCCCACCTCACATGGCGGCAGTTCATAACGTCTTCCATGTGTCTATGCTTCGGAAGTATATTGCGGATACTTCGCATGTCATAGACTTGGAACAGTTAGAAATTCGAGAGGATCTCACCTTGATTGAAAGGCCAGTCCAGATTTTCGATCGAAGAAATCAGGTGCTTCGCAACAAGACAATCCCTTTGGTTCTTGTGCAATGGCAACACCATGCTCGGGAAGAAGCTACATGGGAGCGTGAAGCCGAAGTCAAAGCAAAGTACCCAGAATTATTTGAATGAGTTTCTGTGTGAAGTCTGTATATGACTTGTAATGTTCTTTTGGTTTGTAATGCAAGTAGTGTCTGAATTTCGAGCACGAAATTTTTGTAAGGGGGGGAGGATGTAGAGCCCTTAGACCTTTTCATGCTTAATACATGACACTTTCGTTGTCATTTTCCCTTTTTAAGAGGTATAATTAATAAATAAGGAGGAAATTGGAAATTTCGAAACGTCAGAAATGTTCCTTTTCGAAGTACGAACACAACGCAAGTTGAATCATCAAAATCGGATGAACGAGTCAAAAGATATGGCCAAAATAGTCTGAACCTGTAGGAAATCGTAGCTCGGAAGGCACTAAGGACGTGCTCTGACGTCGTACTCTGATAACGTAGCGCAGACAACGTACTCTGATAACGTATACTGTGTGCATCCGTTGTACAGCTCACAACGGGCACGTTGTACAACTCACCACGGGCACGTTGTACATAAGACAACGGACAACGAGCTCAGCACTATTCACAGCACCACGAGTCGGCACTGTTCACAGCACCACGAGTCGGCACTGTTCACAGCACCACGAGTTGGCACCGTTCACAGCACAATGAGTTCGGCACTCGTGTTTTTTACAGAAATTTAGTAAGGGTATTATGGTCTTTTGTCAGTTCACTCTTACCTTAAGAGTTTAACCCGAGCCTTTAGGGCATCATTCAACACTTAGAGAGTTTGAGAGAATAGAAGAAAGAGGAGAAGGGGATTCCAATCTAGGGTTTCCATTTTGGAGAGAAATCAAAGGGTTTTGAGACCCTAGATCAACCTCAAGCCCGTTTTCTTCAAGATTTCGGTGCAAGCATTCGTGGAGCTCGCGAATCAAGCTAGGGCAGCAACTCACAGCCATTTGGAAAGTGGGTTTCTTCCTCATTTCTTCAAGGTCGGTGCTTCTTACTACCCTCCTAGTTATAGTTCCTCTTTGCCCTTCTTTTCTTTTGATTTTCCTTTCATTTACACATGTACTATGAGATGGATGAATGGTGAATGGTGAATGGTAAATGGTGAATGGTGAATGGAGATGTAAGGGGCGATTGGATGCCAGTGGTCGTGTGGTGATGATTAAAACGGGGAAGGGCATTGTTCCAATAATAAACATACATGTATGATTGAGTAAAACCATCTAGAAAAGCATGTTGTAGGGTAAATCCATAATGAACACACCATGTTTGATGAAATGCCAAGGTGAATACAGTGAGCTGTAAATTAGGAAATGCATGCCTAATAAATTCTGAATATTTCTAGGGCCTATGATAGTGTGTTTCCTGTTTTTCCTAAATGCTATGAATATTGAATTGCTTAATCTTTGACGCTATATGTG
The DNA here is from genome assembly GCA_015143295.1 of Tetracentron sinense. Classification (NCBI taxonomy): domain Eukaryota; kingdom Viridiplantae; phylum Streptophyta; class Magnoliopsida; order Trochodendrales; family Trochodendraceae; genus Tetracentron; species Tetracentron sinense. Next base: position 16,138,250 of record CM026564.1, on the reverse strand, counting down.
TTGTGAAATTACCCAATGTTCATGTTTAAATTTAAATGCACGTATGTACACGGTTCCCACGAGCACGGCATGCATGGCATGATTTATCAAGGTTTACAAAAACGTGGTTAGAGGTGGGACATATCCTACGATATGTTTTACCTCGCTTTTCATAAGAAGACAAGAACCAACATTCCACGAGGGGTCTCCCCTCACTCACAAGTGCATATCATGAAGAAGGGCCTCCCTTCCCTCGCAAGTACATACATATCATAAAGAAGGGTCTCCCTTCCCTCGCAAGTGCATTGCATAAAGAAGGGTCTCCCTTCCCTCTCAAGGCATCTCACAAGTACATCTCACAAGAGAATCTCACAAGTTACATGATCACAAGCAAGCACGCATGACATGCATGACATGACACAACATACAAGAATCAAGCAAGATAGACAAGACAAGATTTCAAGTACGAAAAGAGATTTCAAGTCAAGTCAAGTGCACGATGTTTTCAAGAGGATTTATCGGCTTTCTACGAATTTCAAGCATGATTATAAACTGCTTTACTTCCTTGTATGATATGAATTGTTTCCATTTGACATATATGAATTGCTCCTGATCATGTGTTGCCATTTCTATGCTATAATTGTTGGTTAGTATTTAGTACCCGTTGAGTATTCCATGCTCAGCCGTACTTCTTATGTCGGCAGGTTCTGAGGGAGCTGCTGCTCTATTTGATGTTTGTGCTCCTGGTCCATGGGTGGAAGAGGAGTACGTCGAGGAGCCTTTGGAGGAACCTCCCGTAGTGGGTTATCAGTAGGTGGTGATTAGATTCTGAGTGGATTAGCTGTGGGTGAGATGAGAGTTAGATTTATGTATTTTGGCGGGCATGTCCGCACTTTCTTATGGATTGCTTTTTGTATAAACTTGGATTTGTGTATGTATATACATAAAGGTTTGGTAGTCTTCCGCTGTGCTATGTTAGAGTATGTTTCCGCTGTTTATATCCTCTATTGTATATGCTCTGTGGGTTTTTGCAGGTTGGGTTATTAAGCAAGTCTTGAAATCCATGATTAGTCGTCCAAAGTTCACTCTAACTCCTAGGGTGGGTTTTGGGTCGCGACAACGGATGTTGACTTTTTGGCTTTCCGGGACAAGGAAGTTGCCAAGGGTAGTGAGGACTTCTCTCTCAGTAGCCGAGGTGCTATCACATTCAGGGGAAGATTGTGTATTCCAGCAATTGTGGATCTTCGGAGAGAGATTATGGATGAAGCCCACCATTCTAAGTATATAGTGGATCTTGGGATCTTTTGTGGCTGTTTCCCTAAGAAACCACCTCACTTCGTCTTCCCAAGCTAAAATGACATGCGCATTGAACCTAATCTTGTTGAGGATGTATTTCCATATTGACTGAGAGTATTTGCACTCGAAGAATAGGTGTTTTGAGGTCCTACAGAAGCAACATTTAGAAGCCCCAAGGACCAAATGTTTAACGAGGCAATCTTGAGTTTGAATTCTTCCGGACAAAGCTAACCAAGAAATAAAACTGTGCCTCTTTATATTAAGCGAAAACCAGACTAGCTTGCTCCAAACAACACGTGGAGAAGGGGATCTAATGGCTGCCCAGGAGGACTGCATTGTGAAACGGCCCGATGGAGAGGGAATCCATATAACCTTGTCTCCAACAAAGCTCCGGTGAATCTGAGTCTTCTGGACAGCATCCCAAACCTGGGATAAATCCCAAGAAGATGGAGGAGGGGGATCCCAATGACCATTAGAGATGATAGAACTGACACACGCTGAGGCTCCTAGACCCGAATCATAGATGATTCTATTGCCAAACAAGTCATCAAGAACACCTATGGTTAACCACTTATCGTACCACATGTTAGTTTGGGTGCCATCTCCAATTAGAGAAAGGAAGAGATGTTTTGCCTCTTTCCATAGCTGTAACAATTTCCTCCAAGACCACGAGCAATCCACCAGCTCTTTAAGCTTCCAAAAGGGTTTGCCTTTGATGAGATGTCTCTGAACCCATCTCGTCCACAGTGAGTGGGAACCTGACATAATTTGCCAAACATGGCGGATGAGAGCGCCATAGTTCCAATCCATGAGTCTTTTGAGGCCGAGACCGCCTTCCAAGAATGGTTTGCAAACTTGCTTCCAATTGATAAGAGGAATTTTCCTTTGGGAATTATTTCTAGACCAAAGAAAGTGGCCACAAATTTGTTCTATTTTTTTTAACACACTAGCAGGAAGAAGAAAGCCACTCGACCAGTATATATGCAGACTACAATCACTGACTTGAGCAGTTCCAACCGCCCCGTATAAGAAAGGATACTGCCTTTCCAGGACGCAATATGATTCTTGACTTTGTCCACCAACGGAAGGCAATCAATCTCAGACAACCGGGAAGAGAACAATGGAATACCCAGGTATTTAATAGGGAGCTTTCCCTCCTTGAAACCCAAAATCGAATAAATTTCATGTTTTGCATGATTAGACGTACCCGCAAAGAAAATCTGGTTTTTTCTAAATTGGGCTCTAATCTAGATAAGAGAGCGAATTTAGCTATAATGTTCTTTAGATGGAAAGCCGACGACCTATCTGCCTGCATAAACTCTAGAAGATCATCTGAGTATTCAATGCTCAGCCGTACGTTTATATCAGCAGGTACTGAGGGAGCTGCTGCTCCTCTCAACATTTGTGTTCTTGGCCCATGGGTGGAGGAGTATGTTGAGGAACCTGTGGAGGAACCTCCGGTAGAGGGCTACTATTAGGTGGTAGGTTCTGAGTGACTGTGGGTGAGCTTGAGAAAGTATATTCATGTATTTTGGCGGGCATGTCTGCACTTTCTTTTGTGATTTCATTTTGTACAAACTTGGATCATGTGTATATATACCTAGAGGTTTGGTTCGTCTTCTGCTGTGCTATGTAGTCTATGCTTTTCGCATTATTGTCCTCTATTGTATATGCTCCAAGTATTTTGCAGGTTGGTTTGTCAAGCAAGTCATGTAAGTCATGATAGGTCGTCCAAGAGTCACTCTAACTCTTAGGGTAGGTTTTAGGTCGCGACATATCCTCTACAACCTGATTCACCCATTCAGTCTGCCCACCAGCTTGAGGATGAAAGGCGGTGCCGAAATCCAAATGAGAACCATAGCACTCTAAAAAGTTTTCTAGAACCTGGAAGTAAACCTAGGATCTCGATCAGACACAGTGGAAACTGGCACACCGAGCAGACGAACCACTTCCTTGACATACAAGGCTACCAACTGATTCGAATTAAAAGTGGTCTGATACGGAATAAAGTGTGCTGACTTAGTCAATCTGTCCACTATCACCCAAATAGCATCGGAGCCCTTCGCCGTCCGTGGCAAACCCACGATGAAATCCATCAAGATATTCTCCCATTTCCATTCCGGAATAGGAAGAGACTATAAAAGACCTACCGGCCTCTGATGTTCAGCCTTCACCTACTGGCACACCAAACATCTAGAAACATACTCGGCGACTTCTCTCTTCATGTTTCGCCACCAATAGTACCTCTTGAGATTCTGGTACATCTTAGTACCTCCCAAATATACCGTGTACTTGGATCGGTGAGCATCATCCAAGATCTCAACCCTCAACACTATGTCGGCGGGGACACACAACCTGCCTTTGAATATGATAGCACCATCACCATTCAAAGTAAACTCTTGACTGTCACTATTAACCGACTTGTCTCAGTAAGCAAGCAACTCAGCATCCGAATTCTGCAACTCCTTAATCCGGTTCAAGATTTGCGGCCTAATGGAGATGTTTGACATCACCGGCCCGTAGGTAACATGCCTTAGAGTAGTGTCTAAGTTACACATATCCTTCAATAACTTCCATTCTTGCATTCTCAAGTGAGCCATAACCTCCTAAAGTTTTCTGCTAAGAGCATTAGCTTTACCCAGATGGTACTGAATAGAAAAATCGTAGTCCTTCATGAACTCCATCCATCGATGCTGCCTCATATTCAACTCCTTATGAAAGAAGACATACTTCAAGCTCTTGTGATCCGTAAATACAACGAACTCTTCCCCGTAGAGGTAGTGATGCCAAATTTTCAGTGCAAATATGACTGCTGCAAGCTCTAAGTCGTGTGTGGGGTAGTTTTGCCCGTGCTCCTTCAACTGACGGGAAGCATAGGCAACCACCTGTTTATGTTGCATAAGGACACATCCAAGTCCAACAAGCGAAGCATCACTATAGACTTCGAAACTATTGCTTCCAAACATAACTGTGAGAACATGGGCTATAGTAAGCCTCTTCTTTAACTCTAGGAAACTTTGCCACGCATTTGTCACTCCAAGTGAACTTAGTGTCCTTTCGCATGAGATAGGTCAGCGGAGCTGTTAAGTTGGAGAATCCCTCCACGAACCTTCTATAGTATCCTGCCAAGCTGAGAAAACTACGAATCTCGGTAACACTCTTCGGCCTTTCCCAATTCATCACTGCCATGATCTTTGCAGAATCAACTAAGATACCCTCGGCTGACACCACTTGGCCATGAAAAGATACCTTGTCCAGCCAGAACTCGCATTTGCTCAACTTAGCATATAGACTATGCTCTCGAAGAGTCTGAAAGATAAGGCGGAGATCTCTTGTGTGATCATCCTGCGACTGTGAGTACACAAGGATATCATCTACAAATACGATCACACACTGGTTGAGAGACTATTTGAACACCCGGTTCATGAGATCTATAAACGCTGCCGGTGCGTTAGTCAGCTCAAAAGACATGACCAAAAACTCGTAATGGTCGTATCGAGTTCTGAATGCCGTCTTCGGAATGTATTCTTTCTTGATTTTCAACTGATAATAACCAGATCGAATGTCAATCTTTGAGAAGAACTTTGCACCCTTCAACTGGTCAAACAAGTCGTCTATCCGATAGTGACTTTATTTAGCTGCCTGTTGTCAATGCACATCCGCATCGACCCATATTTCTTCTTCACGAAGAGCACTGGAACTCCCCAAGGTGAGACACTTGGCTGAATAAAACCAAGGTCTTGCAATTCTGCAACTGGTACTTTAACTCCTTAAGCTTAATAGGGGTCATCCTATACGGAGCCCTAGAAATCGGAGCCGTGCCTGGAGCAAGTTCGATCGCAAACTCAATTGTCTGATTAGGAGGTAATCCTAGTAAGGTCTCCGGAAAAACATCCATGTACTCACAAACAATTGGAATGGATGTGGAGTTTCGTACTTCTACATTCTCGAGATTGAGAGCTTCAAAGCGAGCAATGTCTCTCCTCTGAAGTCCCCTAAAATGAAACAGCCTTAACCCAGCGGGTTTAAAGTTTACCACCTTCTCGAAACACGCCACATGTCCGTGGTGAGCTGAGAGCCAATCCATACCTGGGATAACGTCGAATTCCCAATCCTAAAATCCCAACATGATCAGGTCAACTGGCAACTCGTGCTACATGACTTGCCCAACACTGCCCAGATACACTTCATCTGCTTCAACAGACTTACCCAACGGAGTTGAAATGGACAACTCCTGAGGTAGCTTACTCGGCTTGGACTTAAAGACTCTGGCAAAACTAGGTGAGATGAACGAATGAGTGGATCCCGTGTCGACCAACACCCGTGCCAAACATTCATTTACCAGCAATGAACCTGAGAATTTTAACTACCCAAGTTATAACATAAAGTACATACCTAATACATGTAGATACTTTTTTTTTTGGGGAAAGGAAAGCCGGGGTTAGGCAGACCCCAACCAGAATATATTAAAACAACACCAATTACATGCGCATGTATCTACTTTTCCTCATATCCGCTTGAACAACACGGTTAAGGGTAGGGGAGAACATAGATGGTTATAGAACAGGGGCAGATCTATGGATGAGCTTGGAAAGCCAGTCTTCAGCCCTATTACATTCACGGGGAACATGGCAAATCTCAAAAAAATCAAGAGAGTTCGTCATCTGATCAATAGCCATTAGCGTGGACAGCTCCTTCCATGGCCATTCGCACTCATGGTTAATACAAAGCACAGCCCAAGAAGAGTCAGACTGAACTTGAATGCTCCTATATCCCCTCTCAGTAGCCAGTTGAAGCACACTCTTTATAGCCTACAATTCGTTCCCAATAACAGAGCTACCCTCACGGCTCCTGGCAATGCCGAACAACGGATTCCCTTCATGATCACGCAAAATACTTCCAAAACCGCCCCTATGTGGACTGAGAGAGCCATCAGTATCTAAGGCGAAAATGTTCCTTCCCAGGATACCCACCTAGTAGGGGGGTCCTTCCACCGAAGAGATAGGTTCCAAGTAGTAGCAATATTACAATTCGATCTCGATGTAGCCAGAGGGAGCGGATGTTGGTTGAAGACCACAAAAACATCATTAAATATAGCTTGGAACAAGTGCGCCAGATTAGAAGCACCATTGGAAAAAAGACGCCTATTGCGTTCCTTCCAGATGTGGTACGTGAAAGCACAAAATGAAGCCTGCCTAATCGAGTTCTGAAAAGTATCATGATTGGTTTTCCTAGAAAACTAGTTAATAGCAAATTTCCATCTATGAAAAACTCTTGGCTTCAAAAGGAGATGCTAGAGAAGCATAGACCAGACCTGAGAAGAAAACACACACGTAGCAAAAAGATGATCATGACTCTCCACGCACCCATTACATAACAGGCAAGGCCCCCTGTCAATCATTCCCCAATCGACGAGCTTCTCCCGAGTTCTCAGAGCTTCTCTAACTGCCATCCATGAAATAAAAGAGTGTCTTGGAAAATTTGTTTTACACCAAATCAGTTTATGCCACCGGACAGTATGCTTGCTACTTCGTAATGTCTCCCAGGCAGATTTGAGAGAGAAGCGGCCATTTGGAGAAGGTGTCCATACAGCACGGTCTTCCATAGAGTGTGGAAGGGTATCAAGAAGGGGAATCTCTTCCCATATTTCACATAAGTCAGGATTTGATGGGAGCTCTAAGTGCCAAGTGTCTTGGCGAAGCTTGGAAACTGAGTCCAAATGATCCAAGCCAATCATAGGGAGGGTAGTAGCCCATATAATACATGTAGATACACGCATAGCAAAACATCACATAGAAGACATATATACACAATACATTATGGCAACACTAGAAATTTAACAATATCAAACTTGCGCGTACCGTGCACAACATCATCAGATGCCTATGCGTCTCGGTCAGTCATGGCGAATACCCTACCCTGATTTGCCTGACGAGGCTGTTGGGGGCGGCAAGGATCTAGAGGCCTAAGATGAAGACCCCTGAAGTGAAGTCTGCCTGCCTGGAGGCTGAACTCCCTGTGGCCCAGTCTGTGACTGCTTACGCGGGCAATCCCGAATCACGTGGCCAACCTCACCACAGTGGAAGCATCCACTTGATAATCATGGGCAATCCTCTATCTTGTGCTGACAACCACATACGGCACACTCCTCGAATGCCTGCGATGTGGAGGAAGCTGGAGGCATAACCCTCGTAGCTTGTGACGTCGTAGGACGCGGTGCTTGAAGCGCAAAAGAAGGCCTCTGAGCCGACATCGGCTGAGAAAACTGGTATGGCGTAGTCTTAGTCCTCTTCTCGAACTGTGAAGAACCACTAGATTGACCCCGAGACATGCTTCTCCCGAACCCACTATCTCTTCTTCGGATAAACTCCTCTGCATTTTTCTCGGCGATCTTCGCCTTTCCTACTATCTCTCTCCAGGATTCCACTTGAAGAATTGACACCCTATCACGAATGAAAGCCTTCAATCCCATCTCAAACTTTTTGACCCGTAGGTCTTCAATCGCAACCAAATGTGGAGCAAATCTAGACAACTCGGTGAACTTAGCCTCATACTCGGCCACGTTCATCGATCCTTATTCCAAAAGCATAAACTCCCCTGCCTTCTGTTCCCGAATGAATCTGGGAAAGTACTGTTCAAGGAAACTTTCCAGGAACTCCGCCCATGTCTAGAGTTCCCCTGCCTTTGCAACATCTCTCTGCCTTTGGGTAGCTCGCCACCAATATTCGGCTTCACCTTCCATTACGAAGGAAGCTCATTCAACCTGTTGCTCCTCAGTACATCGTAGAGCCCGAAAGGTCTTCTCCAACTGCATAATCCAAGACTCTGCCACCATTGGGTCCAGAGTGCCATAGAATGTCAGAGGCCGTAGTCTCCGGAAAGCTTCAAGTCCCGCGGTGTGATGCACCAGCGGATGCATAGGAGTAGTCGGTGGGGTAAGAGTAGGTCTGGCTGCCAACAAAGCCAAAGTCTCAGTTATGGAATCCATAGCATTCGTGAAGTAAAGCGGCTCTTCGTCTGTCGGAACCTCACCCTCGGATCTCCGAGTATGGTAACCACGACCCCGATTGTCGCGTCTCATGATGTAAAATCCTGAGATCAATTGGCAAAACATGAGAATCGGGCAAACAAGGTCAAAACTGAATGAAACCAATTCTAAACTTAGGATAGATTGAAACAAATTCTTAGCAGTAGACCACGCCGAAAAAGTAGTCACAGTTGAGATTTTGTGCCCAGCTAGCTCTTGATTATGTTATTTAGTAGTTTGTAACGTAGGCAACTTAACCTCGTTGCCAAATTGGGCAGACGAGGTCTAAACTAAAAAAAACCAATTCTAATTGGTAGGATACGTTGAAACAAATGGGTCATACTAGACAGCATCAAAAAAGGAGTCTTAGTTGCGATTCAGTCTTCGGCTTCAGATTACTTGTTTTAAAAATTTAGATATTTGAAACAAATGCTTCAGGTAAACGAGGTCTAAATTGAACGAAACCAATTCTATGGGTTATGATAAATTGAAACAAATGCGATGGAACACACGTCTTCAAAAGCAGTACTGTTGGGATTCTTTGCATAGTTAGTTCTAGGAGACTTTTCTTAATAGTTTTAAACAGACAACCTATTAACCTCGTTGCCCAAATCGGGCAAACAAAAAAATGGGTCTAAACTGAACAAAACTAATTATAAAAGTTAGGATAGATTGAAACATATGAGTCGGAGCAGACCGCGTCGAATAAGGAGTCATAGTTGGGATTCTGTCTGCTGCTCTAGTTACTTTTTTTAATAGTTTGAAACTTAGGCAACTTATGAACCTTGTTGCCTAAATCAGACAAACGAGGTGTAAACTAAACGAAACCACTTCAAAAATTAAGATAGATTATGGAAACAAACGCATCGGAAAAACCGAGTTGAAAAAAGAATATTTGTTGGGATTATGTGCGCAGGTCTAAGCTAAGTTTTTTTAATATACTGAAACTTAGGCAACTTAGGAACCACGAAGCTGAAATTGGAAAACGAGGACTAAATTGAATGAAATTAATTCTAAAAGTTAGGATATATTGAAACAAATACGTCAGAGCACACCTCTTTGAAAAAGGAGTCTTGTTTGGATTATGTGTGGAGCTCTAGGTTACTTTTTTTTGTTATTTTCAAACTTTGGCAACTTCTTAACCTCATTGCATAAATCGGCAAACTGGGTTTAAATTGAACGAAACATATTCTAAAAATGTAGATATTTGAAACAAATGCTTCTGAGTAGACCGTATTGAAAAATGAATCTCTGTTGGGATTTTGTGCGCAACTCTAGATTACTTTTTAGTAGGTTAAAACTTACGCAACTTATGAAACTTGGTGCCTAAATCGGGCAAACGAGGTCCAAATTGAATGAAACAAATTTTAAAAATTAGGATTAATTGAAACAAATGCTTTGGAGCAGACTGCGTCGACAAAGGAGTCCCTGTTGGTATTTTGTTCGTAACTCTAGTTTACTTTTTTTAGTAGTTTGAAACTTAGGCAACTTCTTAACCTCGTTGCCCAAATCTGGTAGACGAGGGCAAAACTGAATGAAATCAATTTTAGATGATGATAGATTGAAACAAATGCGTCGGAATGACATATATGACCCCACTATAACTAAGGGGATTGCTAACCATATACGCCCCCACTATATTGGCCGAAAGAGAAGCACTTTGGGTGGGCTCCACAAAACCCGAAATGTTTGTCTAATTGGAAAGAGTGGGGACGGAGCAGATCATTTCGAAAAAGGAGCCCCAAATGCGGTTTTGTCCATAGTTGTAGGACATTTTTTTAGTGCTTTGAAACTTAGGCAACTTATGTCCCACATTGCCGAAATCGGGCAAACGAAGCCAAAACAGAATGAAACTAATTCTATTAACATATTCTGTAAAAATATTTTAGAGAAGATCACGTTGTAAAAGGAGTCCCTGTTGGGATTCTGTGCGCAACTGTAGGTTACATTTTTATTACTTTGAAACTTAGCCAACTTATGAACCTTGTTGCTTAAAATTGGGCGAACAATTACTAAACTGAATGAATCCAATTCTGAAAGTTGGGATGGATTGATCTATGCGTCGTAGTGGATCGTGTAAAAAAAGGGGTCCCAGTTAGGATTCTATGGGTAGCACTAGGTTACTTTTTAGTATTATGAAACCTAAGCAACTTATGAACCTCATTGTCCAAATCAGGGTTACATGAACTGAATTGAGGGAAACTAATTCTAAAAGTTAGAGGCCCCCATGGGGTGGGCCTTAGGAAAGGAATCATGAGGATAGCATCATCCTTAGAGCCTTTCACTAGGTTTAAGTTGGGAAATGTGGTCAACATCTAGTTTTGGAATGATGTTTGGTGTGGTCCGTCGGAACTTAGAGACGACTTCGGTTCCGTCTTTCTCCTGGCCACCAATGAAAAGGCTTCTGGCTAGGTTATGTTCCTCCTTCCGAAGATCTCAGCTTAGAGATGGTAGGGTTTGGTCCTGAAGCATCAACGGTCGATTTTCAATGCGATCACTCTTATAGTCCTTTGACCCTTACCTTTCCGCTCATTTCCTCATAATGTTGTCTGGGCTAACCATGTTCCTTCTAAGGTATCTTTCTTCCTCTGGTTCGCTGCATTAGATAAAATTCTTATTTTGGATCATTGGAAGAGGCAAGGATGAAACTTAGCTAATTGTTGTTGCTATTTGTGCCTAAATGCGGAAGAGTCGGTGAATCATCTTCTACTCCTGCACTGTTCGGTTGTCTGTCAACTCTAGGCTTTTTCTTGGTTAGTTTGGGTGTGGAGTGGGTCTTTCCCTTTTCCTTTCTGAGCTTCTTATCTGGATGGCGGTTGGTGGTTTTGGGGGACGCCAAGGATCTAATATGGTATGTTTTGCCCGCTGCTATATCGTGGTCTATTTGGATAGAGTGGAACGGCTGTATATTCAACTATTCGTATCCCCTAACCACCGGATCTTGACCCTAGTGTGCCAACGGATTGACAGATTGTTTAATGGAGTTCCATAACTCAACAGGGTTAGAAAGTGAGGGATACCGTACCACTATCCTATAGCAGCTTGTTAGTCTGTTAATCTGCTGTTAGCTTGATTACCATTCTCTTTCTTTCTCTTTGCCCTATTCTGTATTGATTTGCATCTACTTGTACTCGTTGCCCAAATCGAGCGAACGAGGTATATACTAAATGAATATAATTCTAAAATTTAGGATAGATTGAAACACATGCTTTGAAGCAAACCATTCAAAAAATGATTCCCCATTGAGATTTTGGGTGCAATTCTAGGTTACTTTTTTAGTAGTTTGAAACTTAGGCAACTTCTCAACTTCTTAACCTCGTTGCCAAATTGGGCAGAAGAGGTCTAAACATAACAAAAACATTTCTAGAAGTGAGGATAGGTTAAAACAAATGCATCGGTGTAGACCATGCAAAAAAAGGAGTCGGTTTGGATTCTATCTGCAGCTCTAGGTTACTTTTTATGGAGTCTGAAACTTAGGTGACTTTATGAACCTCATTGGCCAAATCAGGTAAACAAGATATAAAGTGAACGAATCCAATTCTAAAAATTATGATAAATTGAAACAAATGCCTTGGAGCGCACCTCGTTGAAAAAGGAGTCCTGTTGGGATTCTGTGTGTAGCTCTAACTTACTTTTTTTTAATATTTTCAAACTTGGCCAACTTATTAACCTCATTGCTTAAATCAGGTAAACTTGGTCTAAACTGAACAAAACCAATTCTAAAAATTAAGATGGATTGAAATAATTGCTTTGGAGTAGATCCGGTTGAAAACAAAATCTCTATTTGCATTCTGTGTGCAACTTTAGGTTTACTTTTTTTTAAGTAGGTTAAAACGTACGCTACTTATGAACCTCGTTGCCTAAATCGGACAAACGAGTTCCTAACTGAATGAAACCAATTCTAAAAGTTAGGTTAAATTGAAACAAATGTTTTGGAGCAGTCCGTGTTGACAAAGGAGTCCCTATTGGGATTTTGTGCATAGCTCTAATTTACTTTTTTTAGTAGGTTGAAACTTAAGCAACTTCTTAACCTCATTGCCGAAATCGGGCAGACGAGGTCAAAACTGAACGAAACCAATTCTCATTTCTAGAACTTATGATAGATTGATAAAAATGCGTCAGAGTGACATATACGTCCCCCAGTATAACTAAAGGGATTGCTACCCATATCTGCATCCACTATCTTGGTAGAAAGAAAACACTTTGGGGTGGGCTCCACGAAACCCAAAATATTTATCAAACTGGTAAGAGTGGGACATCTACGGCCCAATGAGCCTACAAACTGTAAAATCCTCTTGGTTAAAACATATGGGTTGGAGCAGCTCACGCCAAAAAAGGAGTCCCAATTGGGATTTTGTCTGCAGCTGTAGGTTACTTTTTTAGTGCTTTGAAAGTTACACAACTTATGACCCTCGTTGCTAAATCGGGTAAACGAGGTCAAAACTGAACGAAACTAATTCAATAAACTAATTCAGTTAACATAGTCTGTAACAAATGTTTTAGAGCAGATTACGTCGTAATAGGAGTCCCTGTTGGGATTCTGTGTGGAACTCTAGGTTACATTTTTAATGGTTTGAAACTTAGCCAACTTATGAATCTTGTTGCTAAAACTGGGCAAACGATGACTAAACTGAACGAATCCAATTTTGAAAGTTAGGATAGATTGAACTAATATGTTGAAGAAGACCGTGCCTTCTACCCAAAATGTTTGCAAAACTGGTAAGATTGGGACGTCTACGGCCCAATGAGACTACAAAGTGTAAAATCCTCTTGGTTAAAACATATGGGTCGGAGCAGATCACGCTGAAAAAGGAGTCCCAAATGGGATTTTGTCCGCAGTTGTAGGCTACTTTTTTAGTGCTTTGAAAGTTATACAACTTATGACCCTTGTTGCTAAATCGGGCAAACGAGGTCAAAACTAAACGAAATTAATTCTATTAGCATATTCTGTAACAAATGTTTCAGAGTGGATCACGTCATAATAGGAGTCCCTGTTGGGATTCTGTGCGCAACTCTAGGTTACATTTTTAATAGTTTGAAACTTAGCCAACTGATGAACGTTGTTAAAATCGTGCGAACAATGACTAAATTGAATGAATTCAATTCTGAATGTTAGAATAGATTGAACTAATGCTTCGTTGAAGACCGTGTCAAAAAAGGAGACCCAGTTACAATGCTGTGCAGAGCACTAGTTTACTTTTTGTGAACCGCGTTGTCCAAATTAGGGATACAAGGTTTAAATTGAACAAAACTAATCCTAAAAGTTAGGTTAAGTTGAAACATATGCTTTTGAGTAGACCGTGTACAGAAAAGACTCCCAAATCGGGCAAACGAGATTTAAACTGAACGAAACCAATTCGAGTAAACCTAAGTTTCGAGTAAACCTAAGTTTTGAGTAAACCTAAGTTTCTAGTAAACGAGATTTAAACATATGCTTTCGAGTAAACCTAAGTTTCTTGTAGTTTGAAACTTAGGCAAGTTAACCTCGTTGTAAAATTGGGCAGACGAGGTCTAAACTGGAAAAAACCAATTCTAGCTGGTAGGATACGTTGAAACAAATGTGTCATAGTAGACAGCGTCAAAAAAGGACTCTCAGTTGCGCTTCAGTCTTCGGCTTCGGGTTACTTTTTTATAGTCTGAAACTTAGGTAACTTATGAACATCGTTGCCCAAATCAGGTAAACGAGGACTAAACTGAACGAAACCAATTCTATGAGTTATGATAAATTGAAACAAATGTGTTGGAACACACGTCTTCCAAAAGGAGTACTGTTGGGATTCTGTGCGTAGTTAGTTCTAGGTGACTTTTCTTAATAGTTTTAAATAGACAACTTATTAACCTCGTTGCCCAAATCAGGCAAACAACAAACTAGGTCTAAACTGAACAAAACTAATTATAAAAGTTAGGGTAGATTGAAACATATGAGTTGGAGTAGACCGTGTCGAATAAGGAGTCACAGTTGGGATTCTCTTTGCTGCTCTAGTTACTTTTTTTAATAGTTTGAAACTTAGGCAACTTATGAACCTTGTTGCCTAAATCTGACAAACGAGGTGTAAACTAAACGAACCCATTTCAAAAATTAAGATTGATTGAAACAAATGCGTCGGAGAACACCGCGTTGAAAAAAGAATCTCTGTTGGGATTATGTGCGCAGGTCTATGCTAATTTTTTTTTAATATATTGAAACTTATGCAACTTAGGAACCACGTAGCCGAAATCAGGAAAACGAGGACTAAATTGAATGAAAATAATTCTAAAAGTTAGGATATATTGAAACAAATACGTCAGAGCACTCCTCTTTGAAAAAAGAGTCTTGTTTGGATTCTGTGTGGAGCTTTAGGTTACTTTTTTTTTTGGTATTTTCAAAATTTGGCAACTTATTAACCTCGTTGCCTGAATCGGCAAACCGGGCTTATTAAATTGAACGAAACATATTCTAAAACTTTAGATATTTGAAACAAATGTTTCTGAGTAGACCGCATTGAAAAAGGAATCTTTGTTGGGATTCTGTGCGCAACTCTAGATTACTTTTTAGTAGGTTAAAACTTATTCAACTTATGAAACTTGGTTCCCAAATCGGGCAAATGAGGTCCAACTTGAACAAAACAAATTTTAAAAATTTAGGATTAATTGAAACAAATGCTTTGGAGTAGACCGCATCGACAAAGGAGTGTCCCTATTGGGGTATTTTGTTCATAGCTCTAGTTTACTTTTTTTAGTACTTTGAAACTTAGGCAACTTCTTAACCTCATTGCCCAAATCGGGCAAATCGGGGCAACTTTTGAACTTTGTCCCTATTGGTACTTTGAAACTTAGCCAACTTAAGAACTTTGTTGCTTAAATCGGGCAAACAAGGACTAAACTAAAAGAATCCAATTCTGAAAGTTGGGATGGATTGACCTAATTCATCGCAATAGACCGTGTAAAAAAAGAAGTCCCGGTTAGGATTTGGTGCGTGCGCTAGGTTACTTTTTTAGTGGTATGAAACCTAAGCAACTTATGAACCTCGTCCAAATCGGGGATACATGGACTAAATTAAGGGAAACTAATTCAAAAAGTTAGAGGCCCCCATGGGGTGGGCCTTAGGAAAGGAATCATGAGGGTAGCATCGTCCTTAGAGCCTTTCACTAGGTTTAAGTTGGGAAATGTGGTCAATATCTAGTTTTGGAATGATGTCTGGTGTGGTCCGTCGGAACTTAGAGATGACTTCAGTTCTGTCTTTCTCCTGGCCACCAATGAAAAGGCTTTTGGCTAGGTTATGTTCCTCCTTTCGAAGATCTCAGCTTAGAGATGGTAGGGTTTGGTTCTGAAGCATCAACGGTCGATTTTTCAATGCGATCACTCTTACAATCCTTTGACCCTTCCCTTTGAGCTCATTTCCTCATAATGTTGTCTGGGCTAACCATGTTCCTTCTAAGGTATCTTTCTTCCTGTGGTTCGCTGCATTAGATAAAATTGTTACTTTGGATCATTGGAAGAGGCGAGGATGGAACTTAGCTAATTGCTGCTATTTGTGCCTGAATGCAAAGGAATCAGTGAATAATCTATTCCTGCACTTTCCGGTTGTCTGTCAGCTCAGGGCTTTTTCTTGGTTAGTTTGGGTGTGGAGTGGGTCTTTCCCTTTTCCTTTCTGAGCTTCTTATCTGGATGGCGGTTGGTGGCTCTGGGGGATGCCAAGGAGCTAATATGATCTGTTTTGCCTGCTGCTATATCGTGGTCTATTTGGATAGAGCGGCATGGCCGTATATTCAATAATTCAGTATCCCCTAACCATCGGATCTCTACCCGGGTGTGTCAACGGATTGATGGATTGTTGAATGGAGTTCCATAAATCAATAGGGTTAGAAAGTGAGGAATACCCTACCACTATCCTAAAGCTGCTTGTTAGTTTGTTAATCTGCTATTAGCTTGATTACCATTCTCTTTCTTTCTCTTTGCCCTATTCTCTATTGATTTGCATCTACTTGTACTTAGTTTACATCTCTGTAAACTGCTAGGTTTCTTCTTTTCTTTTTTTTTGGGGGGGGGGGGGGGTAAGCTGGGGTTAGGCGGACCCCTACTAGATATATAAAAGAGAAAGAGAATTACAATCTAAGGTAATTACAACCCGATCTGTCCTTGTCCAAGAGGGAGGAAAGATCAGAGGGAAAATCCCTTGGCAAAAAAACAATGGAACTATGAATATTACAATATTTGGCTAGAAAGTCAGCTCCAGAATTACTTTCCCTCCAAATATGGTGAATAGAATAATCCGAAAAACTGGATAGCTTAAGCATACATCGAGAAACTATATTCGCCAAGTACCAAGGAGGGTCGCTAGTAGCCATCAAAAACCGAGTGGCTTGTAAAGAATCTGAATCAATGTGAAGGCGTTGAATGCCATGTGCCAGGGCTAGGTCTATACCTCTTTCTATAGCTTTGAGTTCCACCTTTAGAATATCAGAATCCTCGACTCCTTCTGTGTAAGCAAGAAGAGGGTTACCATTGCAGTCTCTAAGAATACCTCTGAACCCTGCTGCACCATTTCTGACTAAACCATAACTATTGAAGACCCAATAACATGGGGGAGGCGAAGACCATGAGCACCATCTTTGAGGTTTGGAAAAGAAACCAACACTGATCTGCCAGGCAGATAGAAATTCTCTTTTTGAAGCCGTGTCTTCCACTTGAGCATTTAAGCCCTCAATCTTGAGCCTAGTATCTGATAGTATGGATCTGATGATAAAATCCACAGGCTTGGAGGAATTGGAGAAGATACGGTTGTTCCTTTCACTCCAAATGTGATAAATAGTAGCACTAAAGGCGAGTCTCTTGATGAGTTGGGGAGTTTGCCTAACCTAAAATTCCTGTACAGCCCATTCTAACTTGTTGTTCCAAGGAAGAATTTGCTTGGAGGGGTAGCGACAGATGAGAAGGATGAACTTCCAGATCTGGTTTGTGAAAAGGCAATCAAAAAAAAGATGCTGGATATTTTTAGAAGTTGCCCAACAGAAGATGCAGAAGGATTGAGAGATGATATTGAGGGATAGGAGACGATCTTGCGTTTGAAGCTTGTTTGAGATGGCTAGCCAAGAGATAAAAGAGTGTCTCGGAATGTGATTACCATACCAAATGAGATTCCACCACGGCACAGAGGGCTGAGACGATCGAATGTTGTCCCAAGCAGATTTGAGAGGGTAAGACCCATTACTATTGGGTTTCCATATCACACTGTAGAGCCCCGGAATTTAGGTTCACTGTTCATGTGAATAGGGCACCTGCCTAGTGTGTGTAAAGGCCTAAAGCCTTTCAGGTTTTCTTAATTAAAGGAAAAATGTCTCTAAAGAAGACTATAATAAGCCGCTCAGTATGTAAAATCATAGGGTATAAAATACCCTATGTGTGAATGTAGAACCTTGGGTACTGTGAATAGGGTAGTGACTAGTGCCCTTGGGCAGTGGCCTAAGGCCTTGGTTATGTTCTTGGTTTTATGGTGAGTCGAGTGAGAGTCTAATGCGCGTGTGTTGGATCTCAGAGATAGAGAACAAGATGCTCTAAGTGGAGAAAAACATCCACATAAAATACCCTAAGTACTTAAAAGGGTCTTAGTGAATAGTACGGTGAATAGTGCTAGTGCACGAAGCATAAAGAGGTCGGGACCTCTCATTGCATTTTGGTATGTGTTCAGTGATCATCAAGGTGGGTTAAGAACCCATGGGGAATGAGTAATGAGGCGTGAGTATGGTGTTGAAACCAAGAGTAGAAAATACTCTAAGTCCTTGGGAGTTTAAACAAGGAGTATGCCAATGGAGGTATCTGAGTGATGAAGCAAAGAGTAAACTTACTCTAAGCAATTGGGTTGTGTTAGAGTGCAAGAAAAAAGAGTATAGGATGTAGAACCCCGGATATCACTTTCATAGCCTGTGAATAGTGTGTGAATAGTGTTTGTGAACGGTGTATGTAAAGCCAAGGTCTTCCCTATGAACTTCGTGTTTGTTTGAATGGGAATGGTGTATCTCATGTTAAAAGGAGAGTTATAGTAATTAGTTGGTGTGTGGAATATAAGGAATGATGTATGTGTGTGTGGGAACCAAACAAGAGAGTATAAAATACTCTAAGTGTCAAAGAGGGTGAATATATTGTCATTCCATCAACTTGGCGGACTTCTAGTTTTGTCGTCTCTCATCGGAATCGAGTGATTCTTGAACTATTGGAAAGGTATTGAACCCCTCTTTAAGGTTCATGTTTATCACTTTTCGAGATTAGGAATAGAAGTTAATTCAAAAATGGGATTTCTAGAGAGCGGGTCTGCTGTCATTTCAGCAATTATGTCGGACCAGTAGCCTTTAGGGCCGTTTTGGAATATGAAGATGGAAGAATTAGGTTTTGTGAAAAACATGAAAGTTATTCCCCTTTTTATGTAGAATCCAACGCAAGTTGAATCGTCAAAATCGGATCTTCGAGTCAAAAGTTATGGTGGAAATACCACAGCGGGAAAAAAATGACGGGATGAACAGTACCGATCTATCCAACTTGAGACCGATAGATCCTTCAAACCCATACTTTGAAGGATCTATCCATCTCCACGACCGATAGATCCTTGAAGAGGATTTTTGTATGGGTTTTTAGCACAGAGAGTGATTTTTTGAAGGATCTATCCTTCATCAAGGAGGATAGATCCTTGGTTCTTGAGTTTTGCATTGTAACCGACTACATTGAGATATTTTGGGGGTTTAAGGGTCTTTGGCCAAACCCCCTTGGCCTATATAACCTACATTTCGTGGCTTAGGGTCATCACAACCCTAGAAAGAGTTTTTGGGAGGAATTTGAGAGAAAAGAGAGGGAAGAACTTGAGTGTTCTTGTTGGAGTTTCAACAACAAAGGAGGAGCTTCCTTCTTGCCTCTTTGGAGCATTCCAAAGCTAGAAGGTAGGTACTCTCTACTAGGTAACCTTGTTATGGTTTCCACAAGTAGATAATTTCTACTAGTTCTCTTATAGTATTCCTTATGAATTCTATGAATGAAGCGAAGCCTTGATTAAGTTTCCAAAGCCGGATCTCGCTTTCTTCAAGCCTTCTCAAGCTTGGATCTTGCTTCCTTGGTATCTCCAAGGCACAAAACCAAAGGGTTTGGTTTTCAAAGGTAGATACACTCTACTACCTACCTTGTGCTATTATGTTTAAAGCAAAACACTATGTTTAAGGTTGTTATTGGATGGATTTGGATGATGAATTGCATACGGAATGTAAGCTATCACTACTATTGATTTCTATGAATATGATGCCATGTTTACAAGCTTTCTAAGATCACCATGATGTTCACAAGTACTATATGCACCTATGTTCACCAGTCTAGCATGATATTCACAAGTCTGGCATGATCCGATGATTTCTCACAAGAAAAGGTATTTCCAAAAGTTCATAAGCAAGGGTTTGATTAAAAGAAATCTCACAAGCTCACAAGTGATAAGGTCAAACTTTGGGTTGACAAGTGACAAGTTCTAAATCGTTTCAAAGCTCACAAGGAATCCCACTATACATGGACTCGCAAGTAGTCATGTCTCACAAGCTCACAAGTTCACAAGCTCGCAAGTTCACAAGAAAATCATGCATACTCAGATCCTTGCATGCTCACAAGGAATCCCAACTCTCGCAAGAATTCACAAGAACTCACAAGAACATGATTATCACATGACAAGTTTTACTAGTTTTGATTTCACACGAATACTGTTAAGAAAAGGGGTTTTTGGAACTACTTTCACGTATGCTATAAGTTTTGCATGTTCATGATATTATTCACTGTTAGTTAGTAGTTTGTATATCACTGAGTATTCCATGCTCAGCCGACTATTGACTTCGGCAGGTGCACATGTTCCATTCGATGTATGTGGTACGAATCCTTGGATAGAGGAAGAGTGCTATGATCAGGAGCCCTGTATGGACCACTACCAAGATTATGGATCGCTGGATAGGCGACCCAACTTTGAAATCTGTTGAGAGAGAGAGAGAGATCATACCGATGTTTTGTATATGCTGAGAGTGGGACTTGTCCACTCCATATATTTTGGATATGCTATGTTGGTTCAGACTTGAACCTAACAATAGGAGTATTATTATAAACTGTTCTGTTTTGCTTCCGCTATGTGTTATGACTTGCGTACTCTGACAGGTTGATATGTGTGCCTTATGTGCCATACGGGATGTATGATACGGCGGTCACGAACTAAAGTATCCCTAACTCCTAGGGGGTATTTTGGGGCGCGACAGAAGTGGTATCAGAGCTCATACATTAGATCATCGGGGTTGAGGTGTAGTTCTAGATTGAACCCATGAGCAATTTGAGAATATGTCTGATAACAGACTTTATATCAGAGCCTAGGTATTAGGTTCTTTCGGGTCACTTAGAGTCCGATACCGTGACGTAACCAAGGCATTCGGTTGAAGAAAAGAGTCGTATTCCAAGTACAGACTGATGGATCAGTCTCAGTCATAACCGATTGGAATCTCAATTGAACTTAGTGTCTTACGCTAGAAAAACCTCAAATGTATGTTTATACTATTACATGTGTACTCAGATGTATTGATGTGTGCTATTACACGACATACATGCTAGTTTGATGGCTCTATTCAAGCTTGGTTTCCAAGTTAGGTAGTTCTCCTTTGAGTAAGAGTATGTTCTAGTCAGAGGTTGATACCGCAATAAAATTAGTATCAAGCCTATGCATTAGAACGGTATGAGTAGAAGTGGTTCTTTGAGTTAAATTTAGAGCTCAGATGAACTTTCAATGTTAGGTTTGATACAACGACATGATGGGTACCAAGCAAGGGTATTAGGTTCGTATAGACAATGGTATTCCAAGTATAGAATACTTAATAGCTTTCATCTTAAACCGGTTGATACTTCAACCGACTTGCTTCCAAGCTTCGCTAAGCTATCTAGAGATCTCTATCGTGTGTATACCATATGTACTCTGTTGATAAATGTTACTATATGCTAAGTGTTGTGTGTGTACTATACATTATACATTAGTAGAAACCAGTTCATCAAGCATAGAATTCTCTTTCGTTTTATAAGTTTAGAGTCATTGCGGAATTAAGGATTTAAGTTTCGATATGTATACTATTATATGTATCCTGTGTAATTTCCTCTGTCACATTATGCTTAATATGTCGCGACCCAAAACCCACCCTAGGAGTTAGAGTGAATCGTGGACGACTAAATCATGACTTACATGACTTGCTTGACAAACCACCTGCAAAACACCCACAGGGCATATACAATAGAGGATAACAGCGGAAGCATAACTATAAGACACAGCGGAAGTCTAACAAACCTCTAAGTATATATACACATGGTCCAAGTTTTAATACAAAGAAATTAAAACAAAGAAAGTGCGGACATGCCCGCCAAAATACATGGATATAATCACTCATGCTCACCCACAGCTAATCCACTCAGAATCTAACACCACCTACTGATAACCCTCTACGGGAGGTTCCTCCAAAGGCTCCTCGACGTACTCCTCCTCCACCCATGGACCAGGAGCACAAACATCAAATGGAGCAGCAGCTCCCTCAGAACCTGCCGACATAAGAAGTACGGCTGAGCATGGAATACTCAGCGGGTACTAAATACTAACCAACAGTCATAGCATACGGATAGCATACATAAAGATGGAAACAATTCACGCATATAAAGCAGGAATGATTCATATCATGACAATAAAGTAAAGCAATATAATTCGTCATGTTGCATTCATAAAAGCCGGTAAAACCTTTGAAATCTTGTGCACTTGACTTGACTGAAATTACCCTTTTTATGCTTGAAACCTTATCTACCGTATCATGCGTGTCATGCTTGTATCATGCGTGTCATGCTTGTATCATGCGTGTCATGTCATGTCATGCTTGCTTGGAAAGTAAACTACTTGTGAGGGAAGGGAGACCCTTCTTCGTAGAATGCTTATGCTTGTCATGCCATGTCTCGTCATGCTTGTGTCCTTTCACTTGTAAGATGTCCTTGTGAGATGCACTTGCGAGGGAAGGGAGACCCTTCATATAATATGTATGTACTTGCGAGGGAAGGGAGACCCTTCTTATGATAATGCATGATTGTCTTGTCCTTGCCAAAAGCGAGGTAAAACATATCGTACGATATGCCCCACCTCTAACCCGTGTTCTTGAAAACCCTGATAAAACATGTCATGTATGCGTGCTCGTGAGATCGTGTGCATACTTGCATTGGAATTAAATATGACATTTGAGGGATTTCACAATATGTAGCATATGCAATTTCAAACAAATAATCACTCATGACATTTTTTGGGAAAATGAGAACTCACACTATCATAAGCCCTAACAAGTTACATAATTTAAGCATTCATTTTCTTGATTTTAACATTCATTTTATTCACCTTGGCATTTCATCAAGCATAGAGTGTGTCCATTATTTATTTAAACCTAAATCATGCTTTTCTAGGTGGGTTATACTCATATCACACTTGTTTGTTTATTATTGGAACAATGCCCTCCCCATTTTAATCATCACAACCCAACCATTGGCATCCAATCGCCCATTCCATCTCCATTCACCATTTACAACCATCCACCTCATAGCACATGTGTAAATAAAGGAAATTAAAGAGGAATAAAGTAAAAGAAAGAACTATAACTAGGAGGGTAGCAAGAAGTACCGACCTTGAAGAATGAGGAAGAAACCCCTTGAGAAAATCCTCACTTGATTGGAATGATCCAAATCTTGATTTGGGGAAGATCTAACCCTTGATTGAAGCTCTTCTTGGTTTCAAGCAAAACCCTCTTTGGAATGCTCAAGATCCTTTCCCTCTCTTTCTAGGAACTCTCCTTGGTTTAGGGTAACCCAAAAACCCTCTCTAAGCCTTCTATTTATAGTGTAAGGGGTGAAAAACCCCTAAAAAATCGCATCCAAGAAAGTAAAATCGCGTATCCACGATCGTTCGTAGCGATTTACGATCGATCGTAGCTTTCTACGATCGATCGTGGCTTCCTACGATCAATTGTAGTTTCACCCGAGAGTTTCCAGCATTTCTGGGGATTTACGATCGATCGTAGCATCTCTACGATCGTTCGTAGCTCTGCTACGATCGTTCGTAGGGTCCCTACGAGCGATCGCAACTTTTGCAGAAAGTTTTCAGCATTTTTGCGTTTTCGTATTTCGGCCATAACTTTTGACTCGCTTGTCCGATTTTGACGATTCAACTTGCGTTGGATTCTTCTTTCAAAGGAAAACAACTTTCATGTTTTTCAAAACTTCCAATTCTTCCTTTTTCTTGGACCATTTTTCCCCTAAGCCTGACTGATCCGAAATTGGGTTTCGTCAATCCAGATTTTTAAACCGACCCGACTTCAGAAATCGGTCTTTTGACCTAACACCAACTCAAAACCAAGACAAGTGATCAACATGAACCCCGAAGAGGGTTCAATTACCTTTCCAAAAAATCCAAGAATCGCTTGATTCCGACGAGTGGCGTGAACGCTAGGGCTATTTAGAGTCGAGGGTATGCCAAGGCATAACCCTTGTCAATACTCAAGAGTATTCTATATACTCTTGCCTATTTCATTCCAAACACCCATACACCATAAATAAATTCTTAAATGCTTTAGTATATGATATCATTCGTCGTACATGGCCATCAAGATCCGGGGTTCTACATAATACATCTTGTATCACAAACAAGAACGAGTGGTAAGCCAATATAAGTTCGTGCATACCAATGACTAGTAGGGACCCTGGAAAGAATTGATAAGAATAAATAAATAAATAATTTTGAACAAGCTCATGAATGGTTGAAGCACAGTTCTAGATACAAATGCGCATTTTTGCAGCACGTTCTAGACCCATTGCTCCGTCCAAAATGATAAACCTATTATAAACTCCAAGGATAATTTTCATCATACATAAGCATCATCTACATGACATGAGCCTCATACATATCATCTACATGACATAAGCATCATGCATAGCATCATACATGGCATGAGCATCATACATTGCATGCACCTCATACATATCATAAGCATCATGAACATCTCATATGCATCATGCATATCTTAAAAGCATCATACATTTCTTAAAGTTTCAAAGGTTTTTACTTAAATAACTCAAAGGTATAAACAAATTGTTAGCCTTAGTCTTAAGCCGGTTAATGTGTTATGTATATAATCGATTAGTGGTTTAACCGAGTTTCAGAACGTAGCATTGCTAGGAAGCCAAGTTGTATGATTGTATTATTAGGTGTATACTTTGGGGTATACGGTGCGCTATATAAGCCCTATATGCTCATTGAACTATTCAAAGAGCTTGATTCGAATAGATTCGCGTTGTGTTATTGCTCTCAGGACTATCGTCATGGGATGCAGTAATCGAAGAAGTAAGGACCCAATGTGAAATTCTATGATGATTGTAAAACATACTATTAAACAACTATATGTGCAACATATTGTGACGTATGAACTTATGTATGCTTAATGCAAATTAAGAACATAGTTAGGTATAGTAATTAGGTGCCTTGTTGCTAAGCAAGTGCTTAGCCAGGTGTTGGTCATCAAGGGATTAGTTTGTTCTTTTTAACTAGGGAGTTGTATTCCAAGCATAGACTGATTGGTCAGTCTTAGTCAAACAAGTTAATGTTTAAACCGAACCTCATGTGTTAGCTTCCCTAGAAACTTCGTGAGGGTATACTTCCTAGTGTATGTATAAATGCTCATATGTGTACTATACCCTAGAATGTGAGCTATCAACTGTGATATGACTTGTTGATACTCTGGTTTTCAAGATAGACTCACATTTTGCTATTGTTCTCCGAAATGTAATCATGGGGCGTAGTTGAGCAAGTTATGCATATGGTTGGACATGACATGTTTCAAAATCAATTAGTGATTTGGAAATTGTGTACATGTGCAGGGATGTCGAGGATGTATAGAAGTCCCACTAAGCAAGACTGGAAGATTTATGAAAGGATGAGAGTCACATTGAAGCCCATTACACCTAAGGCCATCCGGATAAACCCGAATGGAACTGCCTGGGTACCCTCACCTCCAAAGAGGCTTACAGCTCGAGAATACCGGGAGATTTTGAACACCCTTAAGCAGGCCAAGAAGAAGTTGACAGGGAAGACATCCTAGGAGGAAGCTGGGAGTAGTTCATCCACCTCGACTAAGGTGTAGAAGCCCATGTTTTGTATAGGGTCATGATGGGAGACCGTAGCGCATCTACATCATTTTGGAGTATAAAAGATGCCCTAATCGGTCTTTTGATCAGTTGGCTTATCTTTTATCTATGTACAGTGTTATGAGGTTTTGTTATACTGTGATGTACACAGTTTCAATATTGTATATCGCAAATAGGATATGAATGAAATGACTTTTTTGATATTGTTATATATTGCTTGACTTCGTTATGGATAAGAAAGAGTGGGAAAAAAAAAATCGATATGTATAATAATAATATATCCTAGCAAGCAGTATCGTCATAATTTTGCGGACGAAATTCTTATAAGGGGGGGAAGATGTAGAGCCCCGGAATTTAGGTTCACTGTTCATGTGAATAGGGCACCTGCCTAGTGTGTGTAAAGGCCTAAAGCCTTTCAGGTGTTCTTAATTAAAGGAAAAATGTCTCTAAAGAAGAGTATAATAAGCCGCTCAGTATGTAAAATCATAGGGTATAAAATACCCTATGTGTGAATGTAGAACCTTGGGTACTGTGAATAGGGTAGTGACTAGTGCCCTTGGGCAGTGGCCTAAGGCCTTGGTTATGTTCTTGGTTTTATGGTGAGTCGAGTGAGAGTCTAATGCGCGTGTGTTGGATCTCAGAGATAGAGAACAAGATGCTCTAAGTGGAGAAAAACATCCACATAAAATACCCTAAGTACTTAAAAGGGTCTTAGTGAATAGTACGGTGAATAGTGCTAGTGCACGAAGCATAAAGAGGTCGGGACCTCTCATTGCATTTTGGTATGTGTTCAGTGATCATCAAGGTGGGTTAAGAACCCATGGGGAATGAGTAATGAGGCGTGAGTATGGTGTTGAAACCAAGAGTAGAAAATACTCTAAGTCCTTGGGAGTTTAAACAAGGAGTATGCCAATGGAGGTATCTGAGTGATGAAGCAAAGAGTAAACTTACTCTAAGCAATTCGGTTGTGTTAGAGTGCAAGAAAAAAGAGTATAGGATGTAGAACCCCGGATATCACTTTCATAGCCTGTGAATAGTGTGTGAATAGTGTTTGTGAACGGTGTATGTAAAGCCAAGGTCTTCCCTATGAACTTCGTGTTTGTTTGAATGGGAATGGTGTATCTCATGTTAAAAGGAGAGTTATAGTAATTAGTTGGTGTGTGGAATATAAGGAATGATGTATGTGTGTGTGGGAACCAAACAAGAGAGTATAAAATACTCTAAGTGTCAAAGAGGGTGAATATATTGTCATTCCATCAACTTGGCGGACTTCTAGTTTTGTCGTCTCTCATCGGAATCGAGTGATTCTTGAACTATTGGAAAGGTATTGAACCCCTCTTTAAGGTTCATGTTTATCACTTTTCGAGATTAGGACTAGAAGTTAATTCAAAAATGGGATTTCTAGAGAGCGGGTCTGCTGTCATTTCAGCAATTATGTCGGACCAGTAGCCTTTAGGGCCGTTTTGGAATATGAAGATGGAAGAATTAGGTTTTGTGAAAAACATGAAAGTTATTCCCCTTTTTATGTAGAATCCAACGCAAGTTGAATCGTCAAAATCGGATCTTCGAGTCAAAAGTTATGGTGGAAATACCACAGCGGGAAAAAAATGACGGGATGAACAGTACCGATCTATCCAACTTGAGACCGATAGATCCTTCAAACCCATACTTTGAAGGATCTATCCATCTCCACGACCGATAGATCCTTGAAGAGGATTTTTGTATGGGTTTTTAGCACAGAG
Source organism: Tetracentron sinense (assembly GCA_015143295.1). Lineage (NCBI taxonomy): Eukaryota > Viridiplantae > Streptophyta > Magnoliopsida > Trochodendrales > Trochodendraceae > Tetracentron > Tetracentron sinense. The sequence goes on along the minus strand of CM026564.1, from coordinate 16,111,019 downwards.
AGTGATTTTTTGAAGGATCTATCCTTCATCAAGGAGGATAGATCCTTGGTTCTTGAGTTTTGCATTGTAACCGACTACATTGAGATATTTTGGGGGTTTAAGGGTCTTTGGCCAAACCCCCTTGGCCTATATAACCTACATTTCGTGGCTTAGGGTCATCACAACCCTAGAAAGAGTTTTTGGGAGGAATTTGAGAGAAAAGAGAGGGAAGTACTTGAGTGTTCTTGTTGGAGTTTCAACAACAAAGGAGGAGCTTCCTTCTTGCCTCTTTGGAGCATTCCAAAGCTAGAAGGTAGGTACTCTCTACTAGGTAACCTTGTTATGGTTTCCACAAGTAGATAATTTCTACTAGTTCTCTTATAGTACTCCTTATGAATTCAATGAATGAAGCGAAGCCTTGATTAAGTTTCCAAAGCCGGATCTCGCTTTCTTCAAGCCTTCTCAAGCTTGGATCTTGCTTCCTTGGTATCTCCAAGGCACAAAACCAAAGGGTTTGGTTTTCAAAGGTAGATACACTCTACTACCTACCTTGTGCTATTATGTTTAAAGCAAAACACTATGTTTAAGGTTGTTATTGGATGGATTTGGATGATGAATTGCATACGGAATGTAAGCTATCACTACTATTGATTTCTATGAATATGATGCCATGTTTACAAGCTTTCTAAGATCACCATGATGTTCACAAGTACTATATGCACCTATGTTCACCAGTCTAGCATGATATTCACAAGTCTCGCATGATCCGATGATTTCTCACAAGAAAAGGTATTTTCAAAAGTTCATAAGCAAGGGTTTGATTAAAAGAAATCTCACAAGCTCACAAGTGATAAGGTCAAACTTTGGGTTGACAAGTGACAAGTTCTAAATCGTTTCAAAGCTCCCAAGGAATCCCACTATACATGGACTCGCAAGTAGTCATGTCTCACAAGCTCACAAGTTCACAAGCTCGCAAGTTCACAAGAAAATCATGCATACTCAGATCCTCGCATGCTCACAAGGAATCCCAACTCTCGCAAGAATTCACAAGAACTCACAAGAACATGATTATCACATGACAAGTTTTACTAGTTTTGATTTCACACGAATACTGTTAAGAAAAGGGGTTTTTGGAACTACTTTCACGTATGCTATAAGTTTTGCATGTTCATGATATTATTCACTGTTAGTTAGTAGTTTGTATATCACGGAGTATTCCATGCTCAGCCGACTATTGACTTCGGTAGGTGCACATGTTCCATTCGATGTATGTGGTACGAATCCTTGGATAGAGGAAGAGTGCTATGATCAGGAGCCCTCTATGGACCACTACCAAGATTATGGATCGCTGGATAGGCGACCCAACTTTGATTTCTGTTGAGAGAGAGAGAGAGATCATACCGATGTTTTGTATATGCTGAGAGTGGGACTTGTCCACTCCATATATTTTGGATATGCTATGTTGGTTCAGACTTGAACCTAACAATAGGAGTATTATTATAAACTGTTCTGTTTTGCTTCCGCTATGTGTTATGACTTGCGTACTCTGATAGGTTGATATGTGTGCCTTATGTGTCATACGGGATGTATGATACGGCGGTTACGAACTAAAGTATCCCTAACTCCTAGGGGGTATTTTGGGGCGCGACACACACGATCAGATGTCAATGAAGCATTGATTTCAACATGATGAAAAGCATTCCAAACCGTTAAGAGGTCTGCTAAAATTGCTGGGGGAGGATTCCAATTGGAGGTAGATATGATAGATACTATCGACGCAGCTCTCCGAAGACCTGAGTCATATTGAAGGCGGTCTCCAAATTGCTCAAGGAGAATGCCCAGCGGGTGCCAGGGGTCATGCCAAAGAGATGTCTTTGATCCATCAGCAATGGAGTGGGAAATATAACCTTTGGCCAGGTCTCTTGATTGGAGAATTTTCCGCCAGCTCCAAGAGCAGTCAGTGGGAATTTTCATGGTCCAAAAAAATTTGTTCCGGATTAATTTCTTATAGCACCACTGAACCCATAAGCTGTCAGAACGGGAAGCTATAGCCCACACTTGGCGAACAATGCCTGCTTTGTTCCAGTCCGAGAGTTTGCGGAGGCCAAGGCCACCTTGATTCCTTGGGCTGCAAATAGTGGACCACAAGACAGGATGTATTTTATTGCGGAGATCACAGTCAGACCAGAGAAACTTGCAGCAGATTTGATCAATTTGCTTGGTTATCGACTTGGGGAGGATGAGCAGCTTAGTCCAAAAGATATGGAAGCTATTTAATACTGATTTGATAAGCTCCAGGCGCCCCGCATAGGATAGGAAATTTGCTTTCCAGGTTTGGACCTTGTTGAGGATCCAATCAAGCAACGGTTGATAGACGACAGCAGATAGACGGCCTGAGATTAGAGGTATTCCCAGATATTTGACTGGCAGGCTACCAATTCTGAAATCCAAAATGCGCTTGAAAGAAGCTTGAATGGAGGGAGCTGTCCTGACAAAGACCATCTAGCTCTTATGAGAATTTGGATGAAGGCCTGAGATAGTGGAAAATTTGTGCAAAATTGATCCGAGTGCCGTAGCCGAACGTTGATCTGCTTTAAGAAAATCAAATAAGTCATCAGCAAAGCTAATATGAGTGATAAGAGGGTTGTCACACCTAGGATGCAGAGATATACGACCAGAGCTGGCAACCTGATTAAGCAAAGATGTGAAGCCTTCTAAGGCGATAACAAAGAGAAAGGGTGAGAGAGGATCCCCCTGGCAAAGCCCTCTTGAGCTACTGCAATATCCTTGAGGCGAGCCATTTATGACTACCGAGAAGCAGGTCGTGGTGAAGCTAGGAATCAGCCATTGAATAAAAATATTAGGAAACCGCATCTTCTGCAAAACCAAAATCAGAAAGTCCCACCTCATCGTATCAAAGGCCTTTCTGAGATCTATCTTGATAGCACATCTTGGAGTGCCTGTGTTCCGGTGATAGTTTCGCACTAGTTCATGGGTGAGAAGAATACTGTCAGAGATGTTACGCCCCTTTATAAATGCCGATTGATTTTCACTGATGATGGAAGGCAGAACTCGCTTGAGACGCGAAGCTAGAATTTTTGAGATACATTTGTAAATTGTGTTGCATAAGGAGATAGGACGATAGTCCGCGAAGGAATTCGGCCTCGCCACTTTTGGAATTAGCGTAATAAGAGTTGAGTTTATCTCAGATAACATCTTGGAAGATCTAAAAAAATTCTGAACAGCCTTGACAACATCTTTTTCAACAATGTCCCAGCAGAGTTTGAAGAAATGAGCAGTGTATCCGTCAGGCCCAGGGGATTTCCCATTGTGGCAATCAAAAAAAGCCCATTTGATCTCAGAGGGAGTAATGGATTTTGTGAGGGCAGGATAGTCTTGAGGATCGACAGTAGTGAACTGGGGAATATCCGCAAGACCAATGGCTGCGTCATCAAGAGGTTTGGATAAGAGAGTTTCGAAGAATTTCACCCCCGCAGAGCTAATGTCATCTTCTTGGTTGAGGGTAATATCACCATCAATAATGGATGAGATTCGATTAAAACCTCGTCGAGACACAAGGCTGTTGTGAAAGAATTTGGTGTTATTGTCCCCCAAAGAGAGCCATAAAAGTCGAGATTTTTGTCGTAGAGTTGCTTCTTCAGCGCGGGCAAGAAGACGGTAATCCCTAAGGAGACATTTTTCAGCTGCAACAAGGGTATCATCTTGGGGGTTAGAATTGAGCTGCATTTGGGCCATTTCCAAAGCTTGTTTGACATGCGCCACTCGAGAATTGAGATTGTTGAATGTCTCTTTGCTCCATCCCATAAGGCGGATTTTAAGGGCCTTAAGCTTCTGCACTAGTTGAAACATTGGATTGCCTTTTACTTGCATCTTCCAAACCTCAAAGACAATGGTCTTGAAATCAGGGTGATTAGTCCAGAAATTGAAGAACTTAAAAGGTCTCTTTCCCTTTGGTGAAGGAGGGCTGAGCAAAATGATCATAGGGGAGTGATCAGATATACCCGGAGAAAGGAATTCAGCCTCTGAGCTGATAAAATGAGCACACCAGCCAATGTTAATAAGGATTCTGTCCAATTTGCATTGAATACGGCAGTTGCCTGAAGTTGAAGAATTACTCCAAGTATAAAAAAGGCCTTTACTCTTGATATCAAACATGCCTAGCTGATGGAGACAATCATTGAATGCTCTAGAGTTGCGAGTTTGAAATGGTGCTCCCCCAATCTTTTCTCCTTGAAAGCGAATCACATTAAAGTCACCAAGCATAAGCCACGGTTCCAAAGGATTTGCAATGGAAAGAAGATCTTGCCAAAGGTAGCTGCGTTCAGATTCATTATTTGAAGCATAAATGAATGAAGACAGAAAAGTTTTGCAGGCAAATACTCTACAGTGGATGAGTTGATCCGTAGCTTTGAGAATTTGGACATGATAGCAGTTAGGGTCCCATAATACCGAGATTCTTCCAAGAGTAGAATGATCATAATTGTCGGCATAGCTCCAGCCTCTAGCAATATGCTTGAAAGTTTTCAAAAAATTTGTTCTACGAACTCTTGTTTCCAGAATCGCAATCAGGGATAGCTTTTGAACAACAATAATTTTCCGGATCTCCGCTTGCTTGAGGGGATCATTGAGGCCACGAATGTTCCAAGCAGCAATCTTATTCATAGAGAAAAGTTAGAGATCTAGGTGGTCCCCAACAGGGGAAATATCACAGGCCTGTCTAACCAACGCTTCGCTTTGACTGTCCGATAGAGAATGAGAGGGATTGCCTCTAGCTGGTGAAGATTTCTTTTTGGCCCCATGACTTGAATGAGTTGCAGTAGAGAGAATCGTATCAGGGAAACTGTCTCCCTCAAGGGAAGCAAGAGCATCAAACCGATTTGAATTGATCAGAGTGTCTTTATCCTGAGATGCAGCTAAGGGCCCGAGGTATGCGTTTTCCACAACACCTGCAATGGGATCAGGCATGAATTTTGGTTTCTCAGGACCTAGAGAATGTAAGAAAGCAATATCTTCCTCATGATCTATGTTGTCCACCAGCTCCCAATCTAAGAGAGGGTTACGGAGGAGAGCATCGTTGCGGGCTATAATAGAGGCAAATTGTCGAACAGGTGAGGGTCGATACGATGCAAACCCCACTGCGACTGAAGATTCATCATCTTCGCCATCACTTGATTCTGCAACATTGTGAAAGCTGGGACTCACTTCCTTCTGCAACTCATTTTGAGGAGATTGGCCGTCACCTTCGCCATTGACCAGCGAGGAGGGCAGATCTGCCATTCGAGTATCATTCGCGCCAACAAGAAAAGAGGGTGGATCAGTAGGTGGTACATCATCACTAATTTCCAGAGGAATCATCACAGATTTGGGGGCAAACACTTGTTTGGTTTCACATTTAGCTTCAGAATGTCCAAACAGAGCACATTTAGAACAGCGAAAACCCTTTCCAATCATACTGGACTTTCTGGTGAAACATAGAACCATCTGGCCTCTGGACATCGATTAGATCTGGAAGTTCATCCTTCGCTGACACCTCCACACAAATACGGGCGTAAGAGAGCCAACCTCTTTCAGCAGTGATTTTGTCGGAGAACAGGGGTATGCCAACGACACTAGCAAGATGACTCAGCATTCGTTCACCCCACAGGTGGAGCTGAAGGCCTGGGAGTTTGATCCAAATAGGAATAGAAGAAACTTGGGGTTTTTCAAGCTTCAACAATGGGGACCAGGGATGAAGAATCAAGGGTTTCTGGTTGAAGAACCACGGACCTGCATCGAGGGTTCAGATCTTATCTTCGTCACAACTGAAATCGAAGATGAATATGCCATTGTCCAATGAAGAAATTTCCAGATGACCCTTTGGAGCCCAAGCTTTTTGCACAAATTTCTTCAAATTCTGAAAATAGGGTTTTGGCCCTAGGACGAATCCCACTAGAGCACAAGACCAACGATCAATGTCTTTTTCCACCTCAATCTGGGGATAAGAAACTAGGTTCTTGCCACGAATCCTCTGAGGAGGAATGAATTCGAGGGTCAATCCATTGGATTTATCTCGATTCGAAGCAAATAATGATGACCATTTGGGAGCAGAGGAAGAGGGATCAGGTTCCCTGGCGGACGAAGAGGCAGAAGCATCTGCCGGCTGCTCACCAGCAGCAGCCATGCCGGAAAACCAGGACAGGGCGGAACACCCTCAAGGAATTCAGCGTAAAGGTTTCCAACAAAAAAATAAACGTCGTTGCCCAAATCGAGCAAACGAGGTATATAGTGAACGAATATAATTCTAAAAATTAGGATAGATTGAAACAAATGCTTTGAAGCAAACCCTTCAAAAAATGATTCCCTATTGAGATTCTGTGCACAATTCTAGGCTACTTTTTTAGGAGTTTAAAACTTAGGCAACTTCTTAACCTCATTCCCAAATTGGGCAGACGAGGTCTAAACTGAACAAAAACATTTCTAGAAGTGAGGATCGGTTAAAACAAATGCGTCGGAGTAGACCGTGTAGAAAAATGAGTTGGTTGGGATTCTGTCTGCAGCTCTAGGTTACTTTTTATGGAGTTTGAAACTTAGGTGACTTTATGAACCTCGTTGACCAAATCTGGTAAACAAGATCGAAAGTGAACGAAGCCAATCCTGAAAAGTATGATAAATTGAAACAAATGCCTTGGAGCACACCTCGTTGAAAAAGGAGTCCTGTTGGGATTTTTTTTTGGGGGGGGAACGGAGAGCTGGGGTTAGGCAGACCCCCACCAGAATATATAAATGACAAAATTAACAAAATTTTACATATGCAAGCATCCTTGGCAATCCCTAACCACAATCTGGGATAAGGCTATGGGAAAAATAGAAGGTATAAACGAACGTTCACCCATGGAAGTACAAAATTTAGACAAAAAATGTCACGACCCGACTTAAACTTAACATTTCACTAATGAAATGTAAGAGTAATCCGTCTGTGAGATCATTTTTCTCTTATAATGCGGAAGTGTAAATTACTAAGGGAATTTAAAACTCTTTAAACCCTTATCCATTCATACGCAATAGCGACTTCGTCTTTTCTCTTTACATAACCAACTTAATTACTTCAAAATGAACATATAACAAAATATAACAACATAATCAAAAGCGACTCCGTCTTTTCTCGAACGTCACTTTCAAGTTGTTCTTTCACTGATCATCTGGCGACATAAAAAGTCAGTGAGCTATGAAGCCCAGTAAGAATATTCCATAATATTATGCTGAATAATAAGTTAGAATAAGCATAATAAAACTTTTAGATCACAACTTTATCACAAAAATATAATATTAAACCATTTAATATTACTTTTGACATTTCTTTAAACATCTTTTACATTGCATCCGATTTATCTTAACTCTGTCTCTCAAGTTGATCATTGAAAGGTACCTCTTTAGACTCACCCGGTCTTGAAATTATCACTAAATCCTCATGAGTTTTTGTCTTAGGCTCACCCTGTCTTGGAGTTTTCATTAACCCCTCATGAGTTTTTGCCTTAGGCTCACCCCGTCTTGAAGTTTTCATTAACTCCTCATGAGTTTTTACCAAATGGTACCTCTTTGCCTTGCCACTATCTTGAGACATTTTTTTAAGATAACCAATTTTTATCTTTCCTTTATCCTTTCTTTTATCTTCCAGACTTATCTTAATTCCGCCTCTCAAGATCATCACTGCAAGGTACCTCTTTAGACTCACCCCGTCTTGGAGTTTTCATTAATCCCTTATGAGTTTTTGTCTTAGACTCACCCCGTCTTGGAGTTATCATTAACCCCTCATGAGTTTTTGCCTTTGGCTCACCACGTCTTGGAATTTTTATTAACCCCTCATGAGTTTTTGCCTTTGGCTCACCCCGTCTTGGAATTTTCATTAATCTCTCATGAGTTTTTGCCAACTGGTATCCATTTACCTTGCCACTATCTTGAAGCCTTTTTAAGATAAGCGTATTTATCTTTTCCTTGTCTTCTCTTTAAGACATTATAAAATAATAATTTCATATAAATCACAACATTATGATTATACACTTTTCATTCTAATTATCTTTATTATAGCTATCTCATAACTATAATTTTATAATTTAGAATAATTCTTTTTCGTATTTCAAATACATCCTTTCTCTTATCATAAATTAGAATGTAACATACGTAGAAAATATAACAATAAAGTATCTTTACTTTATATTTTTAGCACTTTACCATAGCATCGCCTTTATTATTTTCAGCATAGTATTCTTCTACTATTTTCAGCATTCCGACATAGCATCAACATAGTATTATTTTACTATTTTTCAGCATATCAACATAATATCATCAAATAATAATTTTTTATTATTATTCAGAATATAATAGAATATTCATTTCTTCTCATAGTATTTATTTCGAAAATACTAACCTCTATTCTAAATCGTTATTTAGAATATTAATTCAGAATTTTACTTACTATCCTTCATTCTAAAATATTATTCAGAATAATATCATTGAATAAAACTTACACTTTCTTTGACGTAGGGTTCCGAATCCGAAGTCGGTTGGACCAGCACGATTTTCTTTCTCTCTCTTTCTTCTTTCTTCTTCTTTGCTTTCTCACCAATTAGCATTAAGCACAAGAGATGATCGTGTGGTCTTTATCCTTCCCACAAGCTTGGCACCATGGTGTGTACACTAGGAATGGCTGTATGGTCTACTAGTCTCTACCAAAGTTGACACAATGGGATGAGCACCAAATGGGCGTGTGGGGGTCTCCCTATATAGGCAAGGGTCATGGCCTATCATAAATGTTGGTTCACTCCCCTAATTAACCTATGGTTCATGTATATCATAAATTCCATGTATCACTTTTATTTGGCTGCATCCCCTAGATTAGGTTCATCTACAGTATATGAATCTCTTAACACATGTATTAACCTAACCATAGTTTCCCTTTTTAACTCATGGTTAATCATTTATCATAAACCTTAATACATATATATTATTACTCTAAATCCTTACATGATTCTATGTATTATATAATATCATGGTTCACTTAACCAAATTGAGTTACTTAACTCATGATCAAACATAGGTGGGTGTAGCATCTCCCCATTCCAAGAATCTTTCTTGCCTTATATTAACTCTAGTAAGTAGATTCATCCCTTGCATTAATATACATGAATCATCATAAATAAGGTTCATGTTTTTACCTTTAATTAGATTCATTGTTAACTCCTAAGGTTAATCCTCCAACCATGGTTAAATGAATCAAGATTCATGCTCTTTAATGTCTAAACTTATGGTTCATCCCCCTAAGATTATCCACCCTTAGCTTGAGTTCACACCCCTAGGGTTAATAAAGTGGGCGTGTAGCATTGTTCATGGTAGAGATTTGATGCTTTCCTAGTTCATCTCATGCATCTCCCTTTAGTACTTTGGTTCATAAACATAATAAATGAATATGCCATGTGGCATTTGATTCTCATGATTGAATTGTGTACGTCCATCACATGCCATTATTTTCTTTTCAATCCTTTGATTAACTACTCTTAATTAGATCACCCTAACCTTGGTTAATCTTGGATGCCCTTACTAGGGAATTGACAAGTGTCACTCTGCCATGTGTCATCATCTTATTTATTTGGGTGTTAAATACTTATTTTAATACTTAGATTCAAGTATTAAACTTAATATATAATACCTTATTATACAATTAAGCAATATAATGTCATTTCTTTATTTAATTGTCCCTCTTAGGTTGTTGCCATGTGGCACTTGCCACATGTCATAATCTTAGCTAATGACTCATTTTTAATAAATACATGCATTAATATAAGGTTTAATACATAGTATATATCCATATACTTTAAGCAATTATTAAATAATATGCTTAAGTAATAATATAAATTTCACAATATTAAATCAAATATTTAATATTTAATATTTTTATTTCTAAAAATATTTGGGTCGTTACAAAAAATCAGTGGCTTTGTTGGCTTCTCTATGAGTATGGCCAATGTCACAATGAATGAAGCACTTGCATAACCTCTCATGGTCCTAGGCAAGCTTTCTTGACACAAGCAACAACCCATGTGGAGTCAGACTCAATCTGGATATACTGAAGAAGAAGGTCATGAGCAATCTTAAGGCCTCTCTTAATGTCATACAGCTCGCTAGCGATGACAGAGCACCCATTTCTACCGCCTGCAACAGCCATAATCGGTGCTCCAACTACATCCCTAATGATGCACCCGTATCACTACTGAGAACCTTGGCTGAACCATCCGTATTCAATTTTAAAAACCCATCTATAAGAGGATGCCAAGAGGTCCAATGAGCCTGGCCAGATTTCCAATTGGCTTGAATGCCTAAGGCGAAAGCAATACATCTGTTAATGGTGTTATCATCAACAGTGAGACTACCAGAATTTAGCTTGATAAGGACCTCGTCAAGGATTCTCCTAGAAATCAGCTTAGGAGGATGGAACTCATTGTGGAAGCACCTGTTGTTCCTTTCTATCCAAATGTGATAGACAGAAGCACAAAAAATAGCTTTGCGAGCTATCTCTTTAAGACCCGTGCCAGAACATCTCCTGGTCATGAACCCGGTCAAGTTGTTCCATGTTTGAAACGTACGAATAAGTAAGAGAAGACTCCTAGCGAGGCGAGACCAGATGTTCGAAGAGTAGGGACAAGAGACAAAAATGTGATCGTGACTTTCAGAAGAATGCCTACACAGGATGCATTGATCGTTAGTAAAATTACCTATCCGAGAGAGTTTGTCCTTGGTTGATAAGGCATGCCGAAATGCCATCCAAGCTATAATCGAGTGCTTGGGAGGCTAGGGACGGGAATCCTCCAACCCCTATCCAATCTGATAGACGCAACGCAACCAAGGCTTTTTTGTCAATACCGTGGATAAGGGAAGCTCTCTACTTGCATTCTCTGAGCAACACTCCCCTAGGATGCCAATGATCAAGCCATACAAGAGTAGATTGGCCATTACCAATAATATGATGAATGGCTACCGGAGTCTCAAGATACTCCTAATACACCAAGAAGGGGCAGAAGGCACCCGCATGGTCCAAATGGAGTCATTAGTGAGGTACCAGCATTGAAACCAATCGACCCAAATAGATTTATCCTTAGAGGTGATCTCCCAAATGCACCTGAGCAAGGCATTGTTGTTCCACTCTCGGACTCTTTGAAGACCCAACCCTCCTTCATCATGAAGTCTACACACATTATTCCAAGCCACTTTTGAAGGCCACGATGGAGATCAGGCCCAGACCAAAGGAAGCAAGCTAGAATGCTTTCGATATTATTAACCACCTGCTTTGGCAATAAGAAAATACTACACAAGTACAAGTGGAAGCTATGGAGCACTCTTTTAATCCTCTTAGAAATTCTATCAATGAGGGCTTGACAATCCGTCTTAGTAAGTCTAGTAGCAGAAAGAGGCCTAAATAAGTAATCGGAAGAGTCCCAACACTAAATCCCAGCTTCTGCTGAATATGAGAGCGGAGCCGACTGGATACATTGCCAAAGAAAATATGAGACTTATCCAAGTTTGTGTGAAGCCCAGAACAAGAGAACAATTTTAATGAGGAAGCGATAGCTCTAATAGACGAGATCTTGGACTTAGAGAGGATAACAAGATTGTCTACAAAACACAAGTGCGTAATTAACGGCCTTGAGAAAAATGGATGGGGGAGTAGCCTACCTTCACGATCATCCCTATCGAGAAGGTTGGACAGAACCTGCATAACTAACATGAAGAGATAGGGAGAAATAGGGTCCCCTTGGCGCAGACCACGACTACCCTGGAAATAGCCTACACGATCACCATTTAACATAATGGAGAACTTGGCTCTAGAGATACAGCCCATAATCCAGTCAATAAATCTTATAGGCATACCATACTTGACCATTGCCGCTTCCAGGAAATCCCACGAGATAGAATCATAGGCCTTCTTGATGTCCACTTTTATAGCAGTTCTGGGACTTCCTCTCCGGAGGTGATAATTATGAAATAGCTCCTGACAAAGTAATATGTCGCAACCCGAGACCCACCCTAGGAGTTAGAGTGAATCTTGGACGACTAATCATGGCTTACATGACTTGCTTGACAACCAACTTGCAAACACCCACAGAGTATATACAAAGAGGATATAAGCACCAGAAACATACTTAAACATAGCACAGCGGAAGACTCAACAAAACCTCTATGTATATATTCATGTGATCCAAGTTTATATAAAAAGGAATCCAAAAGAAGGTGTGGACAGACCCGCCAAAATACATGGACATAACTCTCTCATCTCACACACAGCTCTATCACTCAGAATCTACCACCTCTAATAATAACCCTCAACCGGAGGGTCCTCCACAGGCTCCTCAACGTACTCCTCCTCCACCCATGGGCCAGGAGCACATACATCAAAAGGAGTAGTCACTCCGCTATCACCTGTCGACATAAGAAGTACGGCTGAGCATGGAATACTTAGCGGGTACCAAGCACTAACCAACAGTCATAGCATACGGATAGCATACATAAAGCAGGAAACAATTCACACATATAAAGTAGGAATGATTCATATCATGACAATAAAGTAAAGCAATATAATTCATCATGTTTGCATTTATAAAAGCCGGTAAAACCCTTGAAATCTTGTGCACTTGACTGAAATTACCCTTTTATGCTTGAAAACTTGTCTACCATGTCATGCGTGTCATGCTTGTATCATGCGTGTATCATGCTTGCTTGTTCTGAAAAGTAATCTACTTGTGAGGGAAGGGAGACCCTTCTTCCTAGAATGCTCATGCTTGTCATGCTATGTCATGTCATGCTTACTCGGAAAAGTAAACTACTTGTGAGGGGAAGGGAGACCCTTCTTCCTAGAATGCTCATGCTTGTCCTTTCACTTGTGAGATTCACTTGTGAGATGTCCTTGTGAGATGCACTTGCGAGGGAAGGGAGACCCTTCTTCCTAGAATGCTCATGCTTGTCCTTCCACTTGTGAGATTCACTTGTGAGATGTCCTTGTGAGATGCACTTGCGAGGGAAGGGAGACCCTTCTTATGAAATTGCATGATTGTCTTGTCCTTGCCAAAAGCGAGATAAAACATATCGTAGGATATGCCCCACCTCTAAATCTCATTCTTGAAAACCTCGGTAAATCATGTCATGTATGCGTGCTCATGAGGTCGTGTGCATACTTGCATTTGGAATTAAATATGGCATTTGAGTAATTCATAACACATAACATCAATGATTTGGGCAATTTAATATTCATATCATTTAGGGAAAACGAACAATCACACTATCGTGACCCTAGCAATTTCCATAAACCTTAAACATGCATTTTCTTAATTTATTATTCATTTTATTCACCTAGGCATTTCATCTGCATGCTTTTCTAGGTGGGTTTTGCTCACATCACATATGTATGTTCATTATGGGTACAATGCCCTCCCTGTTCATCCATCACATCAATACACACGACATCCAATCGCCCACATTCATCTCCATTCGCCATTCACCATTCACCATTCACCATTCACCATTCACCATTCACCATTCACCATTCACAACCCATCTCATAATACATGGATGTATAAAGGAACACAAAGAAAATAAAGGAAAAGAAGAACTATAACTAGGAGGGTAACAAGAAGTACCGACCTTGAAGAAATGAGGAAGAAACCCCTTCCAAAAACGACCGTATAGCTGCTGCCCTAGCTTGGATCACGAGCTCCTCGAATGCTTGAGTCTTGATCTTGAAGAAAGCGGGCTTGGGGTTGATCTAGGGTCTTACCCCCTTTGATTTCTCCCCAAATGAAAACCTAGGTTTTGGAAACCCTTCTCCTTTCTTCTCTCTATCTCTCAAAAGACTCTAAGGGTTGTGTATGAACACTCAAATGATCGGGCAAAGCCTTTAAGGCATGAGTGAAACGCCCAAAAGACGAAAACACCCTTAATGAAATTTATGCAAAAACACGAATACCGAGTGATCGGTGGTTACGACCGATCGATCAGTTGCCTACCGAGCGATCGGTGTGTTGACCGAGCTCTCGACCAAAAATCAACTCTCTGGAAAATTTCCCCATACAAATTCTTCGACCAGTCGATAGCTACCGATCGATCGGTTTTGGACCGATCGATCGCTCCATGGGCCGAGCGATCGGTTGCCTACAGGTCCAAACTGTTTTGGCCATATCTTTTGACTCGCTCGTCGGATTTCGACGATTCAACTTGAGTTGGGTTCGTACTTCGAAAAGGAACATTTCTGACATTTCTGAATTTCTAATTTCTTTCTTATTTATTAATTGTACTACTTTAAAGATAAATTGGCTACGAAAGTGTCATGTACTAAGCATGAAAAAGTCCGGGGCTCTACATAATATGTTATCCGAATTTCGACGCCCCTTAACAAAAGCAGACTAATTTGCACTGACAAGCTTGCACATCACAGGCTTGATCCGGGAGACCAACATCTTGGAGATAAAGCGATATAGAACATTACACATAGAGATGGGTCTGAAATCAGCAAAAGTCTCAAGCCTATCCTTCTTCGGAATCAACGAAATAAGTGTGGCATTGACCTCACCTAGCAGCTTTTAACTCAAGAAGAAACTGAGAATTGCCATAAATGGAACTCCTCAAGTATATTTCAAAAGTTCTCAAGGGCTGCATCAAGGCGATCCTCTCTCCCCCCTCCTCTTTGTTATAGCCATGGAAGGTTTCTCGGCTCTCCTTGACTAGGCTATGCATGCAGGACTGATTAAACCCCATCCCAGGTGTGAAAATCCCTTAATATCGCACATTAGTTTTGTTGATGATTTGTTTGTATTCCTTAAAGCAGATCTATCTTCAGTGACCAAGCTCGACAGTATTCTATCTACATTTTCCTCCTTCTCGGGCCTGCATCCAAATCGCCAGAAGAGTCAAATGTTCTTTGCTAGAACATCTTCAATCCTCAAATTAGCTTTCAAGCAAATTTTAAACTTCCGTCTAACTGCCTCTCACTGTCAACCGCTGATTGACCGGATTCTTGCCAAAATACAAAAGCTGGAAATCCTACTTATCTTATCCGAGATGGGCTGAGCTTATTAAATCAGTGTTAAACAGCCTTCACATTTACTTGACTAAACTTCTAATCCTTTCTAAAGCTATTTCAAAGCATATAGAACAAATTTGCTGCAATTTTCTATGGTCTGGCTCAGAACTCCGGAGAAAGATTCATCCAATTGCCTGGTCAGTTGTTTGCTGCCAAAAGAAAGAGGGAGGTCTGGGAATTCGAAAACTAATCGAGTGGAACAAAGCTGGAATTCTTAGACTAGTTTGGAGCATAGTCACTCGTGTGGACAGTCTATGGGTCAAGTGGTGATATGCTAAGTTGATACGGGATAAATTCTTTTGGACTATCAAAAGCCCTTCAGACTGCTCTTGCATATGGCGAAAGCTTCTCCACTTCCGCCACCTTACGAAGGTACTATCACCCACTCTATCACCAATGGAGCAAATACCTCTCTATGGCATGACCCCTGGCACCCTATGGGCATTCTGTCTGAACATTTTGGACCCCGTATACAGTATGACTCGGGATTACCTAGCGATGCTACCGTAGCAAACATTCTGTCAAATTCTGAATTGGATATTCCTCCGGCAGTTTCAATTGATCTCCTCACCATCTGGAACGAGTTGCACAAGGTTGAAATCAACTCTTCTTTGACTTCAGATCGTATTATATGGACTCCAAACAGTACAGACACTTATTCTCTTAAATCAGAATGGAATTGCATTCGAGCCCATAACCAATTACTTCCACGGTGGTCTCTACTTTGGTCAGGTCAGTACATACCTCGGCAATCCTTTATTTCTTGGCTTGCACTCTCGAATAGCCTCCAAACTCAAGATCAGCTTCTTAGGCTCAACATCTTAACTAGCTCAAGATGTGTCTTCTACTGGACTTCGACGGAGAATACAACACATCTTTTTTTTTTACTGCAAATTCACAAATCAGATTTGGAAATATGTGTTATAGCTCTGTGGTTACCCCTCTCACTTGATTTTCCCTTAGGACCATGAGGTTGAATGGGCGGCTAAGGAATCCATGGTAAAAATGTAGAACCCCAGAATTTTCCGTACTAAATGAATAACACTTTCGTAGCCAATTGGCCTTTAATGTAGTACAATTAATAAATAAGGGAGAAATTAAAAATTCTAAAATGTTAGAAATATTCCTTTTCAAAAGATGAACCCAACGCACGTTGAATCGTCAAAATCCGGCGAACGAATCAAAAGATATGGCCAAAACAGTAAAATGGGTCAAAAATCTACAGAGCACCGATCGCTAGGGATCGATCGGTTCACAACCGATCGCTCGGTCCAAATTAGCGATCGATCTGTTCACAACCGATCGATCGGTATCTATCGACTGGTTAACTTTTTTGTATGGAGAAATTTTCCAGAGAGCATGTTTTTGACCGAGAGCTCGGTCAAGAACACTGATCGCTCGGTAGGCGACCGATTGCTCGGTATATCGCATTTTGCAGAATTTTAGTAAGGGCTTTTTCGTCTTTTGGGCATTAAACCTTTTCCTATTAAGGTTTGCCTGAGCCTTTAGGGCTTCATTCACCATACTTAGAGTGTTTTGAGAGATAGAGAGACAAGAGAAGAAGATTCTAACCTAGGGTTTGCACTTGAGAAGAAATCAAGAGTTTGGGCTACCCAAGATTTGTTCCAAGGCTTGGATTCTTCAATCCAAGGTTCAAACTCATGAGGAGCACGTTCTTCAAGCTAGGACAGTAACTCCACGCACGTGTTGGAGGGTTTTCCTCCCTTCAACAAGGTTGGTACCTTTTGCTACCCTCCTAGTTCATACCTTCTTTCCTTTCCTTCTTCTTTATTTTGCCTAATGTATGAACCTAATGGAAGATAAATGTATGTGGTGTGAGGATGGATGCTGGGCGATGGATGTCATATGAACGTGAAGTGATGAATGAAATGGGAAGGACATTGTATTAATAATAAACACACATGTGCGCCATGAGCTTAACCCATCTAGAAAAGCAAGAATTGGGAAATGACAAATAACGTACACGCTACATATTTGATGAAATGCCAAGGTGAAGGAAATGAGTTGTAACTTAAGAAATGCATGCTTAAAAGCTTATGGAATTGTTAGGGTTTACTTGTTTTCCTTCAATGGCATGAATAACGATTTGCTAAAATTATTGATATGCTATGTATTGTTGAAATCCCCAAATGTCATATTTATTTTCAAATGAAAGTATGCACACGATTCCACGAGCATGACATGCATGACATGGTTCACCGATGATTTTTAAGAGGAAGGATGTTAGAGGTGGGACATATCTTACGATATGTTTTACCTCGCTTTTGACAAGAGGACAAGAACAAGCATCACATAGGAGGGAGTTTACACTTCCCTTCCATGAGGGGTCTCCCCTCGTACAAGAACATATCATGAAGAAGGGTCTCCCTTCCCTCTCAAGTGCATATCATGAAGAAGGGTCTCCCTTCCCTCTCAAGTGCATATCGTGAAAGAAGGGTCTCCCATCCCTCCCAACTGCATCTCACAAGTACATCTCACAAGCGTATCTCACAAGTTACATGAGCATGTTAAATTCCAAGCAAGCACGCATGACACGCATGACATGGCATGCTCGACAAGATCAAGCAAGACAGACATGACAAGTTTTCCACGAAAATGGTATTTTAAGTCAAGTAAAGTGCACGAAGATTTCGAGAGTTTTTATCGGGTTTTATGTGATGCAAGCATGAATATAAACTGTTTGACTTTCCTGTTATCATATAAACTGCTTCCTGCTTATATATATTGCTATTATTACACAATGACTGTTGGTTAGTATTAGGTACAAGCTGAGTATTCCATGCTCAGTCGTATGTTTATGTCGGCAGGTACTGAGGGAGCTGCTGCTCCATTCGACATCTATGCTCCTGGCCCATGAGTGGAGGAGGAGTACGTTGAGGAGCCTGTGGAGGAACATCAGGTCGAGGGCTACTACTAGGTGGTAGATTCTGAGTGATTTTGCTGTGGGTGTGAGCTTGACAATTTAGATTGATGTATTTTGGCGGGCCTGTCCGCACTTTCTTTTGTATATCATTTGTATAACTTGGATCATGTATATATATATATACTTAGAGGTTTGGTTAGTCTTTCGCTGTGCTATGTTAGTTAATGTTTTCATTATATTGTCCTCGTTGTATATGCTCCAGATATTTTGTAAGTTGATTTGTCAAGCAAGTCATGATAAGTCGTCCAAGATTCACTCTAACTCTTAGGGTGGGTTTTGGGTCGTGACAATAAATCTAATCCAGAATATTAAACGAGTTGCATTTTGTGCCACAATATATCACATCTGGGCTGAACGAAATAGCAGAATATTCTTGAACTCTTCCAAATCCCTTGAGCAAGTTATTAACAGCATCATCACCGACACAAGACTCAAGATAAGTGCCTTAATTAATCAGGCGGAAGACTCGGCCTGCAACAAGAATTTTCTTACCAAATGGTAGCTCTACCCTCGTTACTTTCATAAGCCCCAGCAATGGTGTACTTGGTCCCCACCACCAATTGATCATTGGGTCCTTAACAGTGACAACTCCGTAAGAGCTGGAGGTGCAGGCTTTGGGGGTATCATACGGGACCACAGAGGAGATCCCTTGGTGGCCTACGCTACCGGGATAGTAGAAACGGATATTCTAAAGCTAGAAATCATGGCCATTACGTGAGGTCTCGAAATTGCCAAGGATTATGGAGTGCAAAACCTTGTGATTGATTTTGATTCCTTACAAGCTACCAAACTTCTTTCCTCTTCGAGTAAGCCCCCTTGGACTCTAAGTAACCTTGTTGCATATTGTAAACGCCTCTTGACAGATATTTCCTCCTACACCATCCATCATATATGGCGAGAAAGCAACGCAGGAGCTGATTTTTTGGCAAAATTTTGTAATTCTATCTCTTCTATAGTTCTTTCCCCTTGTGACTTTCCTTTTGTCCTTTCTTTTATTCTTGAGAGGGACAGAGTGGGTTGTAAATTCCTTAGATTGTAATTTTTTCATCTTTATATATATCTGGTCAGGGTCCGCCTAACCCCAGCTTACCTTCCAAAAAAAAAATTAACATAGTCTGTAACAAATGTTTAAGAGCAGATCACGTCGTAATAGGAGTCCCTATTGGGATTTTGTGCACAACTCTAGGTTACATTTTTAATAGTTTGAAACTTTGCCAACTTATGAACCTTGTTGCTAAAACCGGGCGAACGATGACTAAACTGAACGAATCCAATTTTGAAAGTTAGGATATATTGAACTACTGCGTCGTAGAAGACCATGTCTTCTACCCGAAATGTTTGCCAAACTGGTAAGTGTCGCGACCCAAAACCCACCCTAGGAGTTAGAGTGAACTTTGGACGACTAATCATGGCTTACACGAATTGCTTGACAAACCATCCTGCAAAAACCCACAGAGCATATACAGAGAGGATATAAACAGCGGAAACATATTCTAACATAGCACAGCGGAAGACTAATTAAACCTCTATGTATATACATGATACAAGTTTGTACAAAAAGATACGCAAAAGAAAGTGCGGACAGACCCGCCAAAATACATGGATATACTCTCATCTCACCTCACCCACAGCTATTCACTCAGAATCTACCACAACCTAATAGTAACCCTCACCCTGAGAATCCTCCACAGGCTCCTCAACGTACTCCTCCTCCACCCATGGGCCAGGAGCACAGACATTGAATGGAGCAACCGCTCCGCTATCGCCTGCCGACATAAGAAGTACGACTGAGCATGGAATACTCAGCAGGTTCCAAACACTAACCAACAGCCATAACATTAATAATAATAACATAAAACAGGAAGCAGTTCATATCATAATAGGAAAGAAACAGTTTATAATTCAAGCTTGCATCACATCAAAGTCGGAAATCTCGTAAAAACATCATGTGCTTGACTTGATTTGAAATACTATTTTCGTGTTTAAAAACTTGTCTTGTCATGTGTCTTGTCTTGTCGTATCGTATCGTGCCATGCTTGTATCATGCATGTCATGCTTGTCATGCGTGCTTGCCTGGAAAATAAACATGATCTTGCTACTTGTGAGGGAGGGGAGGCCCCTCTTCCTAAATGAGAAGCAACTTGTGAGGGAGGGGAGACCCCTCTTTAACGAATGCATTAAATGGAAGATGCATGCATGGAGTGTTCTTGCGTGGCGGTTTCTTGTTCGTGTCAAAAGTGAGGCAAAACATATCTTAAGATATGCCCTACCTCTATTACCAACCCTTGCGTTTGGCCTTGTCGTGGTGTTCGTAAATCGGGAATAAAACCTTGAAAACAACACACGCTGTTTAAATGCTTGAAGGTCCTACTCGTGGACTACATGCCGTACTTGTGGATGTGTGTACAATTAAGGATGACATTGGCATAGGAAGCAATTGTAATTGACAATTCATTCAATCAAATAAATGAGCATTGAAACTATTAACAAGCTATTCTAAAAATTTAAGGAATTCACACATGCATTTACTATGAACAAATCATCACCTTCTTCATTGTGGCATTTCATGAAACACTTGCTATGTGTATTATGCTTATACCTAAATCTTGGATTTCTAGGTGGGTTAAGCTCATACATACATGTGTGTTCATTATTGGCACAATGTCCTTCCCATTTTGTTCATCACAACACATACACAACAGCATCCAATCGCTCTTACTCATCCACACATCTCCACCCATTCATCCATTCTCATTATCTTGTTTAACATTTAGGGAAAACATAGAAAGAATAAGAATATGAACTAGGAGGGTAGTGTAGGGTACCGACCTCAATAGAGCGAAGAAAGCCCTCGAAGTAGCTCGTGGAAGGCGTTGCCTAGCTTGGAGAAGAACTCCATGTGGTGCTTGAGCTTGGATTAGGAAGACCTTGAGATTTTGGGGAAGAAGAGTGGAGTTAATCCTTTACTCCAATCCAAAGCCCTCTTGGAAACCCCATTTTTCGTCTCCCTTCTCTTCCTCTCCTCTAGGTTAGCAAAAGCCCCAAATGAAAACCCCCAATTGGGATTTTGTCCGCAGTTGTGGATTACTTCTTTAGTGCTTTGAAAGTTACACAACTTATGACCATTGTTGCTAAATCGGGCAAACGAGGTCAAAATTGAACGAAACTAATTCTATTAACATATTTTGTAACAAATGTTTCAGAGTAGATCATGTCGTAATAGGAGTTCCTGTTGGGATTCTGTGCGCAACTCTAGGTTACATTTTTTAATAGTCTGAAACTTAGCCAACTTATGAACGTTGTTGTTAAAATTGGGCGAACGATGACTAAATTCAACGAATTCAATTCTGAATGTTAGGATAGATTGAACTAATGCTTCGTAGAAGACCGTGTCAAAAAAGGAGTCCCGGTTAAGATGCTGTGCAGAGCACTAGTTTACTTTTTGTGAACCGCGTTGTCCAAATTGGGAATACAAGGTTTAAATTGAGCGAAACTAATTCTAAAAGTTAGGATAAGATGACACATATGCTTTCGAGTAGACCGCGTATGGAAAAGACTCCCGGTTGGGATTCTTATTGTAGCTCTAGGTTACTTTTATTTATCAGTTTGAAACTTAGACAACTTATGAACGTCGTTGCCCAAATCAGGGAAATGAGATTTAAACCGAACGAAACCAATTCTAAAACTTAGGATAGATTGAAACAAATGCTTAGTAGCAGACCACGTTGAAAAAGGAGTCACAATTGAGATTATGTGCGTAGCTAGCTCTTGATTATGTTTTTTTAATAGTTTGAAACTTAGGCAACTTAACCTCGTTGCCAAATTGGGCAGACGAGGTCTAAACTGAAAAAAACAAATTCTAATTGTTAGGATATGTTGAAACAAATGCATCATAGTAGACAATGTCGAAAAGGAGTCTCAGTTGCGATTCAGTCTTCGGCTTCAGGTTACTTTTTTTAGAGTCGGAAACTTAGGCAACTTATGAACATCGTTGCCCAAATCAGGTAAAAGAGGTCTAAACTGAACGAAACCAATTCTATGAGTTATGATAAATTGAAACAAATGTGTTGGAACACACGTCTTCCAAAAGGAGTACTGTTGGGATTCTGTGCATAGTTAGTTCTAGGTGACTTTTCTTAATAGTTTTAAACCGACAACTATCAACCTCATTGCCCAAATCAGGCAAACAACAAACTGGGTCTAGCCTCTCGCCGTGGTTTCAACCATATCTCTTCTATTTTAGATGGAGATATTACTCATAATCAAGAAGAAGATATGAATTCAGCAGGGGTTAATTTTTTTGAAAAGCTCTTATCTAAACCTCCTAATGAGGTAGCAATTGGTCCACAGGACATTCCAAACTTTGGTCATGTTGATCCCCTTGACTACCCTCTTCTTACGAATCCCATTCTCCCCTCTGAAATCAAATGGGCTTCTTTTGATAGTCATGTTGAAAAATCCTCTGGCCCTGATGGTTTTACTGCTCACTTCTTAAAAAAATGTTGGGATATAGTCGAAAGAGATGTTGTTAAGGCGGTTCAAAATTTTTTCAGATCCTCCAAGATGTTAATAGAGATGAACTCAACTCTAATTACTCTCATTCCAAAAGTGGCCAGACCGAATTCCTTCTCAGACTATCGTATCTCCAAGATCCTAGCCTCGAGGCTCAAGCTTGTTCTGCCCTCCATTATCAGTGAGAACCAATCCGCTTTTATTAAGGGGAGGAATATCTCCGATACAATTCTCCTCACGCATGAATTAGTGAGCAACTTTCACAGGGACAAAGGGCCTCCAAGAAGCGCTATCAAGATAGACCTAATGAAGGCATTTGATATAGTGAGATGGGACTTCCTGATTTTAGTCCTGCAGAAAATGAGGTTTCCTGAGGCTTTTATTCAATGGCTGATTCTATGCTTTACCACACCGCACTTTTAGTAGTCATAAATGGATCACCCTAAGGCTATTTCTGCAGCTCCCGTGGGCTTCGCCAAGGGTATCCCCTCTCCCCATTTCTTTTTGTCATTGCAATGGAAGGATTCACGTCTATTCTTAATCATGCTATTAGCTCTAGCCTTATATCTCGGCATCCAAGGTGTGATACCCCTCTTATTTGATGATTTGTTTGTTTTTCTTAAGGCAGACCATCGATCAGCTACTGAACTGGGCAAGATATTAAAAAAGTTCTCCTCTATCTTGGGTCTTCTTCGCCTTAATCCTCAAAAGAGTCAAATGTTCTTCACTGGGACAACTCCATCCATTCAATCTACCTTCAAGCGAATATTGAACATCAGAATTGGAAGTCTGCCTGTCAAATATCTGGGAATGCCTCTTATTTCTTCCCGACTATCTGCTGCTTTTCAATCGTTGATTGACCGGATTCTCAACAAGGTGCAATCCTGGAAAGTAGCATTCTTATCCTATGTAGGGCATATGGAGCTACTTAAATCAGTGTTAAATAGCCTACATATATACTGGACCAAGCTTCTTCTTCTTCCCAAGTCAATAATTAAGCACATTGAACAAATCTGCTGCAAGTTTCTTTGGTCTAGATGTAATCTTCGGAACAAAATTCATCCTATAGCGTGGTCAACTATTTGCATGCCAAAGATGGAGGGAGGCCTAGGCCTACGCAAACTCACGGACTGGAACAAAGTTGGTATTCTTCGACAACTGTGGACTTTAGCTTCTCACTCAGACAACTTATGGGTTAGGTGGTGTTACAAAAGCTCATCCGAAACAAATTCTTTTGGACCATGAAAATTCCTCATGATTGCTCTTGGAGCTGGAGGAAAATTCTTCAGTCTAGAGATCTAGCCAAGGGTACTATTATTCACTCTATTGTCGATGGCTCTAAGACTTCCCTTTGGCATGACCCTTGGCACCCGTTGGGAATTCTAAATTAACAATTCGGCGATCGCCTTCAATATGACTCAAGCCTATCGAGAGATGCTCTAGTGGCCTCCATCATTTCAGACTCCAATTGGAACCCTCCTCCAGCTATATCTACTGATTTGTTAACGGTCTGGAATGAGCTTCCTCATGTGGATATTAATGTGTCCTTGCCCTCTGATCAAGTGATTTGGAAATCAAATAGTAAAGGGACGTACTCTCTTAAATCAGCTTGGGATAGCATCAGAACAAGACACCCTCCCGTTAATTGGTGGAGACTTGTGTGGTCAGGTAATTTCATTCCAAGACACTCGTTTCTCTCCTAGTTAGCCATTTCAAACAAGCTCCAGACTCAAGATCGCCTCCTATCCCTCAAAATCATATCTCTCTCTCGTTGTACGTTCTGTTGGGCTTCTTCGGAAAACACCCAGCATTTTTTTTGATTGTCCCTTCTCAAACCAGATATGGAAATCCATACTTGGACGCTGCTGGTACCCCTCTAGAGAAATTCTTTCTTGGGAAGCTGAAGTAGATTGGGTAGCTTTAGAATTTCGTGGTAAGAGGCTAACTCAAAATATCAAAAGGATTGCTTTCAGTGACACTATTTACCACATTTATAGTACTAGTATACATCACATCAATCCATCAGAGTATTTATAATATTATACCTGGTGTTCTAGCATCCCTAAGACCCGTACTTGGTTGGAACAACCATTTAGACTAAGACTAAGGCTTAGTCTTACACTTGGAACATAACTCGCTTCCGACTTACTTCCTTCCTAACTTGTTTCCCGCCATATGCTCTTGTCAAGCTGTGGTACTAGATTCTAAGTGACCCTAAAAGACCTAAAGCCTAAGCTCTGAAACTACTTCTGTCATGACCCAAAACCCACCCTAGGAGTTAGAGTGAATCTTGAATGACTTATCATGACTTACATGACTTGTTTGACAAACCAACCTGCAAAATACTTGGAGCATATACAATAGAGGACAATAAAAGTAGAAACATAACTACCAAGCACAACAGAAATCTAAACAAAAACCTCTATGTGTATATATACATGATCCAAGTTTTATACAAAAAGGGAACAAAAGAAGGTGCGGACAGGCCCACCAAAATACATCAATCTAATCTCTCAAACTCACACCCACAGCTCACTCACTCAGAATCTACCACCTAATAGTAGCCCTCTATCGGAGGTTCCTTCACAGGTTCCTCGACGTACTCCTCTTCTACCCATGGGCCAGGAGCACAGATGTCAAAAGGAGCAGTTGCTCTACCATCCCCTGTCAACATGAGAAGTACGGTTGAGCATGGAATACTCAGCGGGAACCACATACTAACCAACAGTCATAGCATAACAACAGCAATGTATAAAGCAGGAAGCAATTCAGATAATACCAGGAAAGTAAAGCAGTTTATATTCATGGTTGCATCACATAAAAGTAGATAAAACTCTTGAAATCATCGTGCACTTGACTTGACTTAAAACACTCGTTTCGTGCTTGAAAGCTTGTCATGTCTGTCTTGCTTGATCTTGTCGAGCGTGTCATGTCATGCGTGTCATGCGTGCTTGCTTGGAATTCAACATGCTCATGTAATTTGTGAGATGCGCTTGTGAGATGCACTTGAGAGGGAAGGGAGGCCCTTCTTTAATGAGATGTACTTGAGAGGGAAGGGAGACCCTTCTTTCATGATATGCACTTGTGAGTTGGAGACCCCTCATGGGATGGAGGGAAGTGTAAACCCCCTCTTATGCAATACTTGTTCTTGTCGTCTTACCAAAAGCGAGGTACAACATATTGTAAGATATGTCCCACCTCTAGACCTTATTCTTGAAAACATCGGTAAACCATGTCATGCATGCAGTGCTCGTGGAATCATGTACATACTTTCACTTGGAATTAAATATGACATTTGGGGATTTCAACAATACATAGGAACAAGAATTCCCGTTGATCGAATTTGCTACCTGTCGACCGAACCTTATCCGGTCGACCGAATGCCCTTACCGGTCGACCGAATGCTCGAAAAATTGTATGTTGATTTTGGACAGAGAGGTGATTTTTGACAGGTCGATCGATCATCTCTACCGGTCGACCGATCATGCTGATTTTGTCTGTGGCCGACCTCCTGAGATATTTTCGAGGGTGTTTGAGTCTTTAACTCAATCGCTTTGGCTATAAATAGCCCAATTTCGTGGTCTAGGGTTACCACAACCCTTAGAGCAAGTTTTGAGAGAAATTTGAAGAAAAGAAAGAGGAAGAAGGAGGAGCTGAAGGGTTTTGATTGATTGGGTGTTCTTGAGTCGATTTCTCGACTACAAAGGTGTTCCTCCGCGCTTCTCAACCATTCTAAAGTGTTTTAGATCAAAGGGTTGATCTAAAAACGTAGAGACACTCTACTACCTACCTTGTGTTATTATTTTTAAAGCAAAACACTATGTTTAAGGTTGTTCTTGAATGGATTAGATGATGATTTGGATATTAGATGTAAGCTGTCACTAGTATTGAAATTCCATGAATATGATGTCATATTTACAAGTTTTCTAAGATCACCATGATATTCACAAGTACTATATGCATCTTATGTTCATAAGTATAGCATGATGTTTACAAGTCTCGCATGATCCGATGTTTTCTCACAAGAAAAAAGGGTTTTTCACAAGTTCACAAGCTCACAAGTGATAAGGCCAAACTATGGGTTGGTAAGTGACAAGTTCTAAGATCGTTTCAAAGCTCACAAGGAATCCCACTATACATGGACTCACAAGTTCACAAGCTCGCAAGTTCACAAGAAATCATGCTTACTCAGATCCTCGTATGCTCACAAGGAATCCCAACTTTTGCAAGAATTCACAAGAACTCACAAGAATATGATTATCACATGGCAAGATTTATCTGGTTTTGTTTTCATGCGAATACTGTTAAGAAAGAGGTTTTGGTAACTACTTTGACGAACGTTATTCTCTAAGCTTATGCATGTTCATGATATTATCCACTGTTAGTTAGTAGTTTGTATATCACTGAATATTCCATGCTCAGCCGACTATTGACTTCGGCAGGTGCACGTGTTCCATTTGATGTCTGTGGAACGGAGCCTTGGATAGAGGAAGACTATTATGATCTGGAGCCCTCTATGGACCCCTATCAGGATGACGGATCGTTGGATAAGCGGCTTGACTTTGATTTCTGTTGAGAGAGAAAGAGAGAGATGCTACTGATATTCTGTGATTTTGTGTATGTTGAGAGTGGGACTTGCCCACTCCATATTTTGGATATGTTATGTTGGTTCACACTTGAACCTATCGATAGGAGTATTTTATTACAAATTGTTTCCGCTATGTTTTATAAGTGGTGTACTCTGACAGGTTGGTAAGTATATGTGCCTTATGCATCATACAGGATGGTATGATACGGCGGTCCGAGCCAAGTATCCCTAACTCCTAAGGGGTATTTTGGGTCGCGACAAGTACTGTTGGGATTATGTGCGTAGTTAGTTCTAGGTAACTTTTCTTAATAGTTTTAAACAGACAACTTATTAACCTCGTTGCCCAAATCGGGCAAACAACAATTTGAACAAAACTAATTATAAAAGTTAGGATAGATTGAAACATGAGTCGGAGCAAACCTCGTTGAATAAGGAGCCACAGTTGGGATTCTGTCTGCTGCTCTAGTTAATTTTTTTAATAGTTTGAAACTTAGGCAACCTATGAACCGTGTTGCCTAAATCGGACAAACGAGGTGTAAACTAAACGAAACCACTTAAAAAATTAAGATAGATTGAAACAAATGCGTCTGAGAAAACCGCATCGAAAAAAGAATCTCTGTTAGGATTATGTGTGCAGGTCTAGGCTAATTTTTTTTAATATATTGAAAAACTTAGGCAACTTAGGAACCACGTAGCCGAAATCAGGAAAACGAGGACTAAATTGAACGAAAATAATTCTAAAAGTTAGGATATATTTAAACAAATACATCAGAGCACACCTCTTTGAAAAAGGAGTCCTGTGGGGCTTGAAACAAAAGTTCGGAATCTCAATACAGATAGGACTTTGAAGCGTATAGTTGGTCACTGGAGTATGCTTGATAACTCTTCCTACACATTAATAGGTAGAATTTGGTTCTGTTAGGACCCCCTTAAGCTTGATGTTAACCTGCTAGAAGCCATTGATCAAGCTATTCATTGTCTAGCTCATGCAAAGGAGTGGGCTTTGCCCATTGTAATATCCACCATCTATGGCTCTAACACTGCAAACCAAAGGGAGTGCCTATGGAGGAATGTTACTACTTGTGCTCGGCTGCACAATTTGCCTTGGCTGGTTCTTGGGGACTTTAACTCAATTTTATCTCCTTCTGAGAAATGTGGTGGGAAGCCTATCAGCTACAATGCCATCCGAAGTTTCGGTGATTGCCTATTTGATGCTGGTCTTTTGGACCTGAGATGGAAAGGCCATGTGTATACTTGGTCGAATGGTATGGTGAGGCCAAGCCGCATTGAAAGTAAATTGGATAGATGCTTAACAAACCTTGAGTTGGTGCAAGTTTTTCCTAACGCTGAAGCTTTTGTTGGATCTTCTGGTACATCAAACCATCGTCAAATTGTGGTGGGCCTCAACATAAAGAGCAAAGGTAAGCCTTTGCATTTCAAATTCTACAATCACTGGACCTCAGCTCCTGATTTCTTGGATGTAGTTAGGAATGCTTGGTCATTGCAGATCAGGGGAATGTCAGCTCATGGGTAAACTCAAAAACACTAAGAGGGCTCTAAAAACGTGGAGTGCTCAACGGTTTGGCAATGTGTCCGCTCGGGTGAATCAAGCGTGTGATGAGCTTATGGGCAACCTCACTAGGCTAGATCTGGATCTTCATAATTGTGTGATTCAATAGAAGTAGCTTCTAATAAGATGAAGCTTTCTCAGCTTCTGGCCATAGAGGAAGTCGCTTTCCGGCAACGTTTGCATGTACAATGGCTACAGCTTGGTGACAATAACAATGCTTTTCTTCATTGTGCAATCAGTGCGTGAAATCACCACAACAGCATTACTTCCTTGAAAGATGAAAATGGGAATCAGATCTCAGATCAGCAAGATATTTCGAAGCAAGCCATCGAATTCTTCACCTCTCTTTTAGCTTGCCCCATTAATCAGGATACTAGCTCTTGTACGGTCCCTCCCACTTGTGACCTGGATGAGAATGACCGTGTGTACTTGAGAGAGGATTTCTCAGCAATGGTGTTATAGAGGCAGTGTTCAGCTCAAATGGAGACAAGACGCCAGGGCCGGATGGTTTCAATGCAAAATTTTTCTAGGTCTGTTGGGACATCATCTCTGTAGACTTAACTAAAGCCATTCTTAGTTTCTTCTAAAGCTCCAAATTACTTGGTGAGGTCAATGCCACCCTTATTTCCTTGATTCCTAAGAAAGAGAGGCCTTATACCTTTGTTGCTTTCGACCTATATCTGTTTGCAACGTTATTAATCGCTTTATCTCCAAAATGTTGGTCACAAGGATCAAGCCGATTATGGGCAAGCTTGTTAGTGGCAACCAATCTGCATTTGTGAAAGGGAGACGTATTTTTGATAATATCTTACTTTGTCAAGAGCTGCTTCATAACTATCACTCTCCTAGGGGTACTCCGAGGATGGCCATTAAAGTTGACATCAAGAAGGCATACGACTTAGTCTCTTGGCAATTTTTAGAGCTGGTTATGATCAAATATGGCTTGCCGAAAAGATTTATTGACTGGATTATGGTGTGTATTTCTCGGGCGAGATATTCTCTTATGGTAAACGGAGATAGAGTGGGCTACTTCAAAGGTACTCGTGGGCTAAGGCAAGGAGACCCCATCTCTCCCTATTTATTCATGTTAGTGATGCAGGTTCTATCCTCAATGCACAAGGAGGCCCAGGAGGGTAACCTGACCCCTCACCCTTGATGCTTTGACCCTTTAATCACCCACCTATGCTTTGCAGATGATTTGTTGATTTTCTCTACGGCAAATCTTAAGTCTATTACTACTATTGATGCAACCTTGAAAGAGTTCAACAAGTCTGGGCTAGAGATAAACCTTGAGAAATCCTTGATTTTCTTTGGTAGTGTTAATAGGAGAAATTGCACCCGATTCCAAAACCGGTTCGTCTCCGAAGAGGTACTCTTCCTATAAAATACTTGGGGCTTCCCTTGACAACTACCAGGCTTACAAATGCTGATTGCAACGCGCTTGTTGATAAAATTGCGAACCGCATTGCCTCTTGGAAGAATCGATGGCTGTCTTATGGTGGTCGAGTTGAGTTGATTAAAAGTGTGCTTCATAGTTTCCAGCTATATTGGTGTAGTGTGTTCTTACTGCCAAAAGGAATTACCAATACTATTGAGCGGCTATTTGCTCGTTTCCTTTGGTCTAGGCCTGATATCCACCGTGCGCTTCATAAGGTTGCTTGGAATAATGTCTATAAAACTCATGCTGAGGGAAGCCTTGGGCTACGACGAGTGGTTGACTGGAACTATAGTGCCTTACTCAAGCCTGGGTGGGAGATTGCTTCAAAGGATGCACATACGAAGCATTCTCAAAGCCACAATCTATGCTAGTGGAACCATTCGCCACTTAATTGGGAACGGTAAGACAACCTTGCTCTGGCTAGACCATTGGCACCCTAGAGGAGTCCTTTTGCATGAATGCTGGAGCAATGCTTCTTGACACTCAAGCTGTAGTTGAAACAATTCGTTAAGGGCGAGGATGGCATCTTGATATCCCTAGCCTTCCTGAACTGATTGAAGTGTGGGAGGATATGGTTTCCTCAAAAGATCCCTAAGCATGCGCTGATTGCATGGATGGCCTGTTGGCATGCGCTATCTACTAAAGACAAGCTGCTGCGATTAGGTATTGTGGCAAATAACCGTTGTGCTCTTTGTAGAAGTAATTCTGAGAATCATGATCTGTCGCGACCCAAAACCCACCCTACGAGTTAGAGTGAATCGTGGACGACTAAATCATGACTTACATGACTTGCTTGACAAACCACCTGCAAAACACCCACAGAGCATATACAATAGAGGATAACAGCGGAAGCATAACTATAAGACACAGCGGAAGTCTAACAAACCTCTAAGTATATACACATGGTCCAAGTTTTAATACAAAGAAATCAAAACAAAGAAAGTGCGGATATGCCCGCCAAAATACATGGATATAATCACTCATGCTCACCCACAGCTAATCCACTCAGAATCTAACACCACCTACTGATAACCCTCTACGGGAGGTTCCTCCAAAGGCTCCTCGACGTACTCCTCCTCCACCCATGGACCAGGAGCACAAACATCAAATGGAGCAGCAGCTCTCTCAGAACCTGTCGACATAAGAAGTACGGCTGAGCATGGAATACTCAGCGGGTACTAAATACTAACCAACAGTTATAGCAAGAGATAGCAATGCATACCCAGGAAACAATATAGATATATATGAATCAGGAACAGTTAATATCATACAAAGAGATACGGAAATTCATAATCATGCTTGCAGTTCATGAAAAGCCGATAAAATCCTTGAAAAACACCATGCACTTGACTTGACTTAAAATACCCTTCGCGTAATTGGGAACTTATTTACTGTGTCATGCTTGTCATGCTTGTATCATGCTTGCTTATTCGGAATTTAAACATGTTCACATGCCTAGTTGCCATTCATAGCCCATCGCAACTAGTATCCTATATGATGAATGATATGCCTAGTTGCCGTTCATAGTCCGTCGCAACTAGTGTCCTA
This sequence comes from Tetracentron sinense, assembly GCA_015143295.1. Taxonomy (NCBI): domain Eukaryota; kingdom Viridiplantae; phylum Streptophyta; class Magnoliopsida; order Trochodendrales; family Trochodendraceae; genus Tetracentron; species Tetracentron sinense. Next base: position 16,079,319 of record CM026564.1, on the reverse strand, counting down.
TATGCTGAATTATATGCCTAGTTGTCGTTCATAGTCCGTCGCAACTAGCATCCATGCGAAATGTGTATGCCTAGTTGCCGTTCAATGCCCGTCGTAACTAACATCCATGCGAAATGTGTATGCCTAGTTGCCGTTCATAGCCCGTCGCAACTAGCATCCATGCGTGTCATGCCATGCCTTGAGTGTCATGAGATGCGATGCCATGCGTGTAATGCGATGCCATGCCATGCGTGTAATGCGATGGGATGAGAGATCCTTCCCTATGCAATGCATGATCATCTTGTCCTTGCCAAAAGCGAAGTGAAACATATCGTAGGATATGCCCCACCTCTACATCTCGTCCTTGAAAACATCGGTAAATCACGTCGTTTCATGCCGTGCTCGTGTAATCGTGTACACACTTGCGATGGAAATTAAATATGACATTTTGGGGAATTCACAATACATTGCACATTACCATATATACAAGTAATAAATTAAACAATTTAGGGAAAGCGCGAAAACACACTATCATAACCTTAGCAATTTCCATAAATGTTTAAGCATGCATTTTCTTTATTTATTATTCTTTTCATTCATCTTGGCATTTCATCAAACATGGTGTGTTCATTATTGATTTACCCTACAACATGCTTTTCTAGATGGATTTTACTCAAATCATGCATGTATGTTCATTATTGGAACAATGCCCTCCCCATTTTAATCATCACAACACAACCATTGGCATCCAATCGCCCATTCCATCTCGATTCACCATTCACAACCATCCATCTCATAGCACATGTGTAAATAAAGGAAAACAAAGGGAAATAAAGGGAAAAGAGGAACTATAACTAGGAGGGTAGCAAGAAGTACCGACCTTGAACAATGAGGGGAGAAACCCCTTTCCAAAACGACTGTGTAGCTGCTACCCTAGCTTGGAGAACGCTCTCCACGAGTGTTTGAGCCGTGATCTTGGAGAAGAGCCGAGCTTGAAGTAATCTAGGGTCTCAAAACCCTTTGATTTCTCTTCCAAAGACAAGCCCTAGGTTGGAATCGCCTTCTCCCCTTTCTCCTATTCTCTCAAACTCTCTAAGTGTCGAATGATGCTCTAAAGGCTCGGGCAAGACTCTTAAGGTAAGAGTAAACCGACCAAAAGACCATAATACCCTTACTGAAATTTCTGCAAAAACTCGAGTACCGAGCGATCGGTGTTAATGACTGATCGATCGGTTGCCTACTGATCGATCGGTTTCATAACCGAACGATCGGTTAAAATTTCACTCTCTGGAAAATGTTCCCATACAAAAATCTTGACCAGTCGATAGCCTCCGAGCGATTGGTTTTTGACCGATTGATCGCTCCATGGACCGAGCGATCGGTGGTCTGCAGGTCCAAACTGTTTTGGCCATAACTTTTGACTTGTTCGTCCGATTTTGACAATTCAACTTGCGTTGGGTTCATACTTCGAAAACGAACATTTCTGACGTTTTGGAATTTCCAATTTTTTCCTTATTTATTAATTATACATCTTTAAAGGCAAAATGGTAACGAAAGTGTCATGCATTAAATGTGAAAAAGTCCGGGGCTCTACATGATCACCTCTTCGCCCAGTGTACTTTTACGGTGGATGTTTGGAATATGATCTCAACTTCCATTAAGATGCCTAACCGCCGATACTCAAGCTGGAACAACATGATTTGTGCGATGACTAGGAGATCTAAGAGTGTTGAGTTCAAAGGTATGGTTCGAAAATCTGTGTTTAGTGCTTATATCTACCACATCTGGTTTGAGAGAAATAGGAGGTATTTTTGAAATGAATTTTTCCCCCCTGTAGCAGTGCATCGTAAAATTATGGAGGATGTCAGCACCTGATTAAGTATGGATCAGCTGAGGATTGACGATACAAGCCTAAATCAAGATATTGAGGCTGGTATTGGAGTTCATGGCCAATGGCGCGTCCCTAATACTTGGTCATTTTCTTGGTCGGGCCCGAAAGCTGGATTCTTCATCTTGAATACAGATGGATCATTTAAAAGGGCTCAAAGTGGCTATGGATGTACTATTCAAGATGACAGTGGTACAGCTATGTGGCTATAGTCGAGCGTCAAGCTGGAGGGTCAGTTATCTTTACTGAACTGTTTGCGATTAAGAGGGGCCTTGAGCTAGCTCGTGATCTGCATGTTAAACGAATCCTAGTTGCCTCCGACTCCATGTGGGCCATTAAATGTGTGTTGCAACAGTGTCTATGCCCATGGGAGTGTGCCTACATCCTATCCGACATTAAGGGTTTACGGTCCTGTTTTCTAAATTTTTAGATTGACCATACTCCTATTGAAGGAAATATGGCAGCTGACTTCTTGTCCAAATATTGTAACACAATAGGTGAACTTTCTTTTATCCCTTCAGTTTTCCCCCTGCCTTATTGCAAATTGTGCATAAGGACATGCAAGGGTATGGGTTCACTCGTATATAAGCTTTTGTTGTTATTTATTCTGGTTGGGGTCTGCCTAACCCCGACTTTCCTTTTCCCAAAAAAAAAAAGAGTCCTGATTGGATTCTATTTGCAGCTATTGGTTACTTTTTTAGTGTAGCACCCCGGATTTTTTGTCATCTATCAAAGCCTTAAGGCCATTTTCTTGAGTTGAAAGTTGGAATTCCGAAGTCGGAATTATAAAAAATCTGGGTTGTCGAAATCCATTTGTGGATTAGTCAACTTTGGGGACAATTTGGTCCATAAATAAAGTAGAATTTAGAAATTCTAAAATGAGTCAAAAGTTATGGCCGAAATACCAAAGTGAGGAAAAATGAGATAAAACAACAATATCTGGGGAGTGCAATCGATCGCAAGTTAGGTGCGATCGATCGCATGCAGTGAAATTGGTCCCAAACATTTTGGACCATATGCGATAGATGGGACGCCAGATGCGTTAGATCGCAGGGATCAGCGATCAATCGCAAGAGTGTGCGATTGATCGCATGCAGGGGAAAATCAGACAAAAGTGTTCGGGTTCATGTGCGACAGATCGCATCCATGTGCGATTGATCGCAAGAGTGTGCGATCGATCACATGCAACGGGAAATCAGACAAAAGTGTTCGGGTTCATGTGTGACAGATCGCATCCATGTGCGATCGATCGCACTGACCCGCGATCGATCGCAGTTAAGTGTGCAATCGATCGCATGCGGTAGCTGATGCCGAATTTGAGGGTTTTATACTTTTGGCTTGTTAGGGAACTTCATTTGAGGCTTTTTCTAAACCTAGAGGAGAGAAAGAGGGAAGAAAGGAGAAGATGAAAATTGTGAAAAGCCTCCAAAGAGGGTCTTGATTGGAGATCAAGGAAAGCCCAAGCTTGAAGATTTTCAAGCAAGGATCTTCCCCAAATCAACTTGAGTTCCTCAAACCCAAGAGAGGTTCTTCTTCAAAGTTGGGACTCCAAATCAAGGGTTTTCTTCATTCTCTTGAAGGTCGGTACCCTATACTACCCTTCTAGTTCATCTTCCCTTCTTTTCTTCATTTTATGGTTTTTCGCCTAAATTGTAAGCATGATAATGAGATGGGATGAATGGATAGAAATGGATGGTTGTGTATAGGCGATGGATGCCATGTGTACATTTTGTGATGAATGACATGGGAAGGGTATTTCACCAAAAATGAACACAAATATATGCCATGAGCATTGATCGATGCGTGATAGTGTTTGTCGATGACATCCTGGTCTATTCCAAGACACAGGAAGATCACACGTGAGACCTCCGCCTTGCTCTGGAGATGTTGAGACATCATAGGCTATATGTAAAATTGAGCAAGTGTGAATTCTGGCTAGAGAAAGTGGCATTCCTAGGCCACGTCGTTTCTACGAAAGGCATCTCGGTAGATTCGAAGAAGATAGAGACAGATATGAGTTGGGTGAGGCCCAGAGTGTCACAGAGATTCGTAGCTTCCTTGGGTTGGCAGGCTACTACAGGAGATTCATAGAGGGGTTCTCCAGCCTTGCAGCACCGCTCACTTATCTGACAAGAAAGATTGCCAAGTTTATATGGAGCGATAAGTATCAGCTTCATGGAGCTAAAGAAGAGGCTTACCACAACCCCCGTCCTTACAGTACCATTCAGACGTGGTGGTTATGAGGTGTACAGTGATGCCTCGCACGTCGGGTTAGGTGTGTTCTCATACAGCATAAGAATGACCTATGCATCAAGGTAATTCAAGGAGCATGAAAAGAATTATCCTACGCACGACCTAAAGCTTGCTGCAGTAGTGTTCGCACTCAAGATTTGACGGCATTACCTTTACGGTGAAGAGTTCTATGTGTTCACGGACCACAAGAGCCTCAAGTACCTCTTTTCTCAAAAGAAGCTAAATTTACGGCAACGACGTTAGATGAAATTTTTGAAAGACTACGAATGTACCATCCAATGCCACCCAGGCAAAGCAAATGTAGTGGCTGACGCTTTGAGTAGAAGACCTCCGAGGTTGTTAGCTCACATGTTGGTGTAGGAATAGATGTAATTGGAAGATTTGGCAAATTTGGACATCAATGTCAATGCTTCCGTCCGCAGTCCTATCTTGGCAAATATCACGATTCGATCGTACATCATTGATCGGATCCGAGAGTTGCAGGTCTCGGATGCTGACTTGTTGGCTTTCCGATACAAGGAGTTTGCCAAGGGCAGTAAAGACTTTTCTCTAACTAGCCGAGGTGTTATCACATTCAGGGGAAGACAGTGTGTGCCTACCGACGTAGAGTTGAGGTGGGAGATTATATATGAAGCTCACCGTTTGAAGTATACCATGCATCTTAGGGGTACGAAGATGTACCAGAACCTCAAGGAACACTTTTGGTAGCGAAATATGAAGAGAGATGTTGCAGAGTATGTGGCACGGTGCTTGGTGTGCCGGCAAGTAAAGGCAGCAGAGCAGATGAGACTAGCGGGTCTATTACAGTCTCTCCCTATTCCCGAGTGGAAGTGGGAGCACGTTTCCATGGACTTTATCGTTGGCTTGCCACGAACAGCAAGGAACTCTGATGCAATATGGGTTGTGGCAGACGGTTTGACGAAGTCTGTATATTTCTTACCCTATCGGACTACGTTCAACTCGAACCAGTTAGCTACATTGTATAACAAAGAAATAGTTTGGTTGCACGGGGTGCTAGTCAGTATTGTGTCAGATCGGGATCCAAGATTCACATCCAGGTTCTGGAAGAGCTTTTTAGAGTATTATGGGTTTCTGACTTTATTTCAGCACTGCCTTTCATCCACAGATACATGGGCAGACTGAGACTGTAAATCAAGTTATTGAGGACATGCTTCGAGCATGTATGTTGGATTTCAAGGGCAGCTAGGAAGAACACTTGCCTTTGGTTGAATTCGCCTATAACTATAGCTACCAGGCGAGCATCCAGATGGCACTATTCGAGGCCTTGTATGGGCGAAGCTGCAGGTCTCTCTATTGGGATGAAGTAAGAGAGAGAAAAGTGTTCGATTCTAAGTTGATCGAGCGAACTGCGAACAAAGTCAAGATCATCCGGGATCAGTTGAAAGCTGCCCAAAATCGTCAGAAGAGCTATTCGGACACTCGCCGCAGGGACTTGGAATTCCAGGCAAGGATCAAGTCTTTGTGAAGATATCTCCTAGCAAGGGAATCATGAGGTTCGGCAAGAGAGGCAAGCTTAGTTCTCGGTATGTTGGACAGTTTGAAATTATCACTAGGGTTGGTGAAGTTGCGTACCGGGTAGCTTTCCCAACCCATAAGGCAGCGGTCCATAGTGTGTTCCATGTGTCGATGCTCCGGAAATACATCTCCGATCCTTCGCATGTGATCGACCATGAGCTTTTGGAAATCCGAGAGGATCTCACATTGGTAGAGAAGCCGATTCAAGTTTTGGGTCTGAGAGATCAAGTGTTGCGGAACAAAACAATTCCTTTGGTACTCATGCAATGGCAATATCACACTAGAGAAGAGGCCACATGGGAGCGCGAGGCCGAAGTTAAAGCAAAGTACCCAAAATTGTTTGAATAGGCTTTTGTTTGTGCCATGTAATTTTGTTTTGGTTTTGTAATGCAAGTATCGTCCAAATTTTGAGCATGAAATTTTTATAACTTAGGACTTATTGAAGTACATGTGATAGAAGACATAGAATTGAAATCCGGCCCCCGGATTTGAAATGGTGGGACGATGTAGGTTTAGGCCGTAGTATAGTTGTCAAACATGGATTTCGACCTTCTCGGTGTGCAAATCGGGAATACGACGTCGGATTCGCTCGAAACCATCTCCAACACTTAGGATGTATTCAAATACACGCGTTAGAAGAAATATGATCGAAATCCGACCCCCGGTTTGGAAATGGTGGGATGATGTAGATTTAGGCCGTAGTATAGTTAGGAAACATGGATTTTGACCGTCTCGACGCCCAAATCAGGCACACGGCCTTGGATTCGCTCAAAACCAACCCCAACACTTAGGAAGTATTGAAATACACACAATAGAAGAAATGAGATCAAAATCCGACCACCGGTTTGGAAGTGGTGGGATGATGTAGATTTAGGTTGTAGTATAGTTGTGAAACAATGATTTCGGTCATCTCGACGGCCAAATCGGGCATACGGCCTCAGATTCGCTCGCTACCAACTTCAACACTTAGGGTGTATTGAAATACACGTGTTAGAAGAAACGAGATTGAAATCCGACCCTGGTTTGGAAATGGTGGGACGATGTAGGTTTAGGCCGTAGTATAGTCGTGAAACCTGGATTTCGACCGTCTTGGTGCCCAAATCAGGCTTACGGCCTCGGATTCGCTCGAAACCAATCCCAACACTTACGATGTAATGAAATACATGCATTAGAAGAAACAAGATCGAAATCCGGCCCCCGGTTTGGAAATGGTGGGACGATGTAGGTTTAGGCCGTAGTATAATTGTGAAACATGGATTTCGACCGTCTCGGCGCCCAAATCGGGCATAAGGCCTCGGATTCGCTCGAAAAAAACCCCAACACTTAGAATGCTTTGAAATACAAGTGTTAGAAGTATTAGTATCGAACTCCGACCCCTGGTTTGGAAATGGTGGGATGATATCGGTTTAGGCCATTGTATAGTTGAGAAAACATGGATTTCGGTCGTCTCGGCGCCCAAATCGGGCGTACGGTCTCATATTCCCTCGATAAGAACTCCAACAATTAGGATGTATTGAAATAAATGTGTTAGAAGAAATAGGATTGCAATCCGGCCCCCGGTTTTGAAATGGTGAGACGATGAGGTTTAGGCTATAGTATAGTTGTGAAACATGAATTTCGGCCGTCTCGGTGCCCAAATCGGGCATACGGCCTCAGATTCGCTCGAAATCAATCCCAACACTTAGGATGTAATGAAATACACGCATTAGAAGAAGCAGGATCAAAATCCAGCCCCGGTTTGGAAATGGTGGGACGATGTATGTTTAGGCCATAGTATAGTTGTGAAACATGGATTTCGACCCTCTCAGTGCCCAAATCGGGCATACAGCATCGGATTCACTCGTAACCAATCCCAGCACCTAGGATATAATGAAATACACGCATTAGAAGAAACATGATCAAATCTGGCCACCGGTTCAGAAATGGTGGGACGATGTAGGTTTAGGCCGTAATATAGTCGTGAAACATTGATTTCGACCTTCTCGGGGCCCAATAGTCCAAACTTATTTTTTCCGAGTTCGCGGTCATGGCGTCTGCTGCTGGGGATCAGCCGGCAGTAGCCTCCCCTTCCATAAAAGACCCTGATCCTTTGGTCCCTGCTTCCAATTGGTCTTCACTGTTTGCTTTGAATCATGATAAATCCAATGGACTAACCCTAGATTATATTCCCCCTCAAAAGATCCAGGGCAAGAATCTTGTTTCTTATCCCCAGATTGAAGTAGATAACGATATTGCTCGATGGTCTTGTGCTCTTGTGGGTTTTTCCCTTGGACCAAAACCCTATTTTCAGCATTTGAAGAATTTTGTCCTCAAAGCTTGGGCTCCAAAAGGTCATTTGGAAATCTCTTCTTTAGATAATGGCCTTTTCGTCTTCGATTTCAGTTGTGATGAAGACAAGATTCGAACTCTAGATTCCGGGCCATGGTTCCTCAACCAAAAACCCCTAATCCTTCGCCCTTGGTCCCCATCGATGAAACTTGAAAAACCCTAGGTTTCCTCTCTTCCTATCTGGATCAAACTCCCTGGACTTCAGCTTCACCTGTGGGGAGAACATTTGTTGAGTCGTTTGGCTAGTGCCGTCGGTATACCCCTTTTCTCAGACAAAGTCACGGCTGAAAGAGGTAGACTCTCTTACGCCCGTTTGTGTGTGGAGATTTCCGCGACGGATGAGCTTCCAGATCTGATTGATGTGCAAAGACCAGATGGCTCCATTTTTCACCAGAAAGTCCAATATGATTGGAAACCTCTGCGATGCCCTAGATGTGTGTTGTTTGGACACTCTGAAGCTAAATGTGAAACCAAACAGGTTTTCGTCCCAAAAGCTGTGACAAATACTCTTGGGAATCGAGATGCTGAACCACCTATTTCTGCCAGCACTCCTCCTGCTGGGCCTGCTGACCTGCTTGATGCTCGAATGACCGAGTCTCCCACCTTGCTGGAGAAGGGAGAATATGGTGGTCATTCTTCTCATACTGAGTTGCTGAGGGAAGTGAGCCCCAGTGTTCACAATGTTACAGAAGATAGTGATGGGGACGAAGATGATTCTTCTGTTGCAGTTGGGTTCGCTTCATATCGCCCATCACCTGTTCGACAATTTGCTTCTTTGAAAGCCCGAAATGAAGCTCTCCACAGTAACCCTCTCATTGATTGGGAACTCCTGGACAACTTAGCTCATGAGGAAGACATGGACCTTCTACAATCTCTCAGCCTTGCTCAACCAAAATTCATTCCTGATCATAACGTGGGAACTGCGAATGCCTATCTTGGACCCATCGTTGCTCCCCAGGATGGTGATACAATGCTCAGTCCAAATAGGTTTGATGCTCTTGCATCTCTCGATGAAGATTCTTGCTCTGTTTTGCACACCCCCTCTGCAGCTCGATCAAGTCGCGGGGCATTCAAGAAATCTTCCCAGGCTAGAGGAACCCCTCCTTCTACCCAGGCCAGTCGGCGTGCAGAGTTAGCTAGTAAGGCTTGTGATAATTTATCTGTTGGGGACCAACCAAATCTCCAAATATTTTAAATGAATAAGATTGCTGCCTGGAACATTCGCGGTCTCAATGATCCCCTCAAGCAAGCAAAGATCAGAAAACTTATTGCTGTTCACAAGCTATCCATGCTTGCGATTTTGGAAACCAGAGTTCGTAAAGCCAATTTCTTGAAAACTTTCAAGCATATTGCCCGTGGTTGGAGTTATGCCGATAATTATGATCACTCTACTCTTGGCAGGATCTGGGTGTTATGGGATCCTAACTACTATCATGTCCAAGTTCTCAAAGCCACTGACCAATTTATACACTGTAAAGTATCTGAATGCAACTCTTCGGTGACTTTCCTCTCTTCCTTCATTTATGCTTCAAACAGTGAGTCGGATCATCGCTATCTCTGGCAAGATCTCCTTTCCATAGATAGTCCTCTGGAACCGTGGATTATGCTTGGAGACTTTAATGTTATTTGCTTTCAAGGGGAAAAGGTTGGAGGAGCTACTTTTCAACCACGCAACTCTAGTTCATTTAATGATTGTCTCTATCACCTGGGCATGTTCGATATCAAGAGCAAAGTTCTATTTTGTACTTGGAGCAATTCTTCAACCTCCGGCACTCGTCGTATTCAATGCAAACTGGACAGAGTCCTCATTAACATTAACTGGTGCACTCGCTTTGTTGGATCAGAGGCTGATTTCCTTTCTCCAGGTATTTCTGATCACTCCCCCATGATTGTCCTGCTCAGACCTCCACCGCCAAGAGGACAAAGACCTTTTAAAATTTTCAATTTCTGGACGGATCATCCTGATTTCAAGGCCATAGTTTCTGAGGTTTGGTAGTCTCCAGTGGTGGGCAACCCAATGTTTCAACTAGTTCAGAAACTTAAGGCCCTCAAAGTTCGACTCAGGGGATGGAGCAAAGAGAACTTCAGCAATCTCAACTCTCGAGTGGCCCAATCTAAACAAGTTCTGGAGGTGGCCCAAATGCAGCTTCATTCTAATCCTCATGACGAATCTCTTATTGCAGTGGAAAAGAGTTTTCTTCGGGATTACTGCCTTCTAGCAAGATCAGAAGAAGCCTCTATCAGACAAAAATCCAGACTCTTGTGGCTATCCTTGGGGGATAATAATACTAAATTCTTTCATAAGAGTCTTGCGTCTCGACGAGGCTTCAATCGAATCTCTTCAATTACTGATAATGATATTCTCCTCAACCAAGAAGATGAGATTAGTTCAGCAGGCGTCAAATACTTTGTAAACCTCTTATCCAGACCTTCGGCTGAGAGAGATTTAGCCCCAGAGGACATCCCCTGTTTTGCTACTGTTGACTCTCAAGACTATCCTCTCCTTACCAGTTCCATTACACCCTCTGAAATCAAATGGGCTTTTTTTGACTGTCATGATGAAAAGTCCCCTGGTCCTAATGGATATATTGCTCTTTTCTTCAAAGTTTGTTGGGACATTGTTGAACGAGATGTTGTCAAGGCGGTTCAGAATTTTTTCAGATCCTCCAGAATGCTGTCTGAGCTGAACTCAACTCTAATATCCTTAATACCCAAAGTGCCCAGACCGAACTCTTTTTCGGACTATCACCCTATCTCCTTATGCAACACTGTATACAAATGTATCTCAAAAATCCTTGCAGCTCGCCTCAGTTTGGTTCTTCCTTCCATTATAAGTGGAAATCAATCGGCTTTTTTAAAGGGGCGCAATATTTCTGACAGTATTCTTCTCACCCATGAGCTTGTGAGGAACTATCATCGCGACAAAGGCAGTCCACGATGTGCTATCAAGATTGATCTGATGAAGGCTTTTGTCACGGTGCGATGGGATTATCTGATATTAGTTCTGCAGAAGATGCAGTTCCCTGACATCTTTTTTCAATGGCTAATTCTGTAGAGCCCCGGACTTTTTCACATTTAATGCATGACACTTTCATTGCCATTTTGCCTTTAAAGAGGTATAATTAATAAATAAGGAAGAAATTAGAAATTCTGAAACGTCAGAAATGTTCGTTTTCGAAGTACGAACCCAACGCAAGTTGAATCGTCAAAATCGGAAGATAAAGTCAAAAGTTATGGCCAAAACAGTCTGGACTGCAGGCAACCGATCGCTCGGTCCATAGAGCGATCGATCGGTCCAAAACCGATCGATCGGTAGCTATCGACTGGTCAAGATTTTTGTATGGGGAAATTTTCCAGAGAGTTGATTTTTGGTCGAGAGCTCGGTCAACACACCGATCGCTCGGTAGGCAACCGATCGATCAGTCATTAACACCGATCGCTCGGTACTCGCGTTTTTGCAGAAATTTCAGTAAGGGTATTATGGTCTTTTGGTCGGTTCACTCTTACCTTAAGAGTCTTGCCCGAGCATTTAGGGCATCATTCAACACTTAGAGAGTTTGAGAGAATAGGAGAAAGGGGAGAAGGCGATTCCAACCTAGGGCTTGTCTTTGGAAGAGAAATCAAAGGGGTTTGAGACCCTAGATCACTTCAAGCTCGGCTCTTCCCCAAGATCTCAGCTCAAGCACTCGTGGAGAGCGTTCTCCAAGCTAGGGCAGCAGATACACGGTAGTTTTGGAAAGGGGATTTCTTCCTCACTTGATCAAGGTCGGTACTTCTTGCTACCCTCCTAGTTATAGCTTCTCTTTTCCTTTATTTCTTCTTGTTTTCCTTCACTTATATATGTGTTATGAGATTAGTGGTATGAATGGTGAATGAAGGTGGAAGTTGGCGAATGGATGCCGTGGGGATGATGTGATGAATGAATGGGAAAGGGCATTGTACTAATAATGAACATACAAGTGTGATGTGATTATAACCCACCTAGAAAAGCAAGATCTAGGTTTAAGTGAATAATGAACACACCCTATGTTTGATGAAATGCCAAGGTGAACAAAATAAATGATAAATTAAGGGAACTCATGCTGAATTACTCTTGAAATTTATTAGGGTTCATGATAGTGTGTTTCTTACATTTCTTAAAATGTGTAGATTATTACTCACTTAAATTGTTATACGTTATGCTTTGTGAATTACCCCAAAATTGCCATATTTAATTCCAAATGCAAGTATGCACACGATTTCACGAGCACGAACGCATGGCATGTTTTATCGGTGTTTTCAAGAATACGGTTTAGAGGTGGGGCATATCTTACGATATGTTTTACCTCGTTCATGGCATGACAAGCATAAGCATTCTAGGAAGAAGGATCTCCCTTCCCTCACAAGTAGTTTACTTTTCCAAGCAAGCATGACAAGACATGGAATGACACGCATAAGCATTCTAGGAAGAAGGGTCTCCCTTCCCTCACAAGTAGTTTACTTTTCCAAGCAAGCATGACAAGCATAAGAATTCTAGGAAGAAGGGTCTCCCTTCCCTCACAAGTAGTTTACTTTTCCAAGCAAGCATGACAAGACATGACATGACAAGCATAAGCATTCTAGGAAGAAGGGTCTCCCTTCCCTCACAAGTAGTTTACTTTCCAGGCAAGCATGACATGGCATGACACGCTTGATATGACAAGATAAGACAAACATGACAAGTTTCAAGCACGGAAATGGTATTTCCAATCAAGTCAAGTGCACAAGGTTTTCAAGGGTTTTATCGGCTTTTCTGAATGCAAGCATGATTACAAACTGCTTTACTTCCTTGAATGATATGAACTGTTCCTATTTTATATATATATATGTGTGTGCATTGCTATCTCATGCTATGACTATTGGTTAGTATTTAGTACCCGCTGAGTATTCCATGCTCAGCCGTACTTCTTATGTCGCAGGTTCTGAGGGAGCTGCCGCTCCATTTGATGTTTGTGCTCCAGGTCCATGGGTGGAGGAGGAGTACGTCGAGGAGCCTTTGGAGGAACCTCCCGTAGAGGGTTATCAGTAGGTGGTGTTAGATTCTGAGTGGATTAGCTGTGGGTGAGCATGAGTGATTATATCCATGTATTTTGGCGGGCATGTCCGCACTTTCTTTGTTTTGATTTCTTTGTATTAAAACTTGGACCATGTGTATATACTTAGAGGTTTGTTAGACTTCCGTTGTGTCTTATAGTTATGCTTCCGCTGTTATCCTCTATTGTATATGCTCTGTGGGTGTTTTGCAGGTGGTTTGTCAAGCAAGTCATGTAAGTCATGATTTAGTCGTCCACGATTCACTCTAACTCCTAGGGTGGGTTTTGGGTCGCGACAAATTCCTTGTTTCACCACGCCTCGCTTCTCTGTGGTCATAAATGGATCTCCCCAAGGTTATTTTAGTAGCTCTCGTGGCCTTCGCCAGGGGGACCCTCTATCGCCCTTTCTATTTGTCATTGCTATGGAAGGCTTCTCATCCCTGCTCAATCAGGCTGCCAGAGTTGGTCTTATATCTTTGCATCCAAGGTGTGATAATCCCCTCCTTACTCACATTAGTTTCGCTGATGACTTATTTGTTTTTCTTAAAGCAGACCAACGAACAGCCTCGGAACTTGGAGCAGTTCTAGTCAAATTTTCATTAATCTCAGGCCTCCATCCCAATTCTGATAAAAGCCAGATGTTTTTTGCGGGGACAGCTCCCTCTACTCAATCCCTTTTCAAACGCATTTTGAAATTTCGAATTGGAAGTTTTCCTGTCAAATACCTTGGCATGCCCCTTATTTCTAGTCGTCTATCTGCTGCTGTTTGTCAACCGCTGCTCGATAGGATTCTCAACAAGATTCAAAACTGGAAAGCTAACTTCCTCTCCTATGCAGGGCGACTGGAGCTCATTAAATCTACCTTGAACAGCATCATATCTACTGGACCAAGTTGCTCATTCTCCCCAAATCTGTAGCCAAGAAAATTGAACAAATCTGCTGCAAATTTCTTTGGTCTGGCTGTGATCTTCGACACAAAATTCATCCTATCTCCTGGTCTACTATCTGCAGGCCAAAGAATGAAGGTGGCCTAGGCATTCGTAAACTTACGGACTGGAATCAAGCAGGTATTATTCGCCAAGTATGGGCTATTGCTTCCCACACCGATAGCTTATGGGTGCAGTGGTGTTACAAGAAACTTATCAGACACAATTTTTTCTGGACAATGAAAATTCCCGTTGAATGTTCTTGGAGCTGGCGGAAAATTCTTCAATCAAGAGATCTGGCCAAAGATCATATTACTCATTCCATACCTGATGGATCCAGAACTTCCCTCTGGCATGATCCCTGGCATTCATTGGGCATTCTCTTTGAGCAATTCGGTGAGCGCCTTCAATATGATTCGGGTCTTCCAAGAGATGCTACAGTTGCCTTTATCATCTCTGACTCTTCCTGGAATCTGCCACCTGCAGTTTCAGCAGATCTCTCAACAGTTTGGAATGCTCTTCAACAGACGGATATCAATTCTTCCATACCAGCTGATCGTGTGATTTGGAAACTTAATAGCAAAGGATCTTACTCTCTCAAGTCAGCCTGGAATAGCCTTCGCTCGAATCAGCCCTTGTTCCTTGGTGGAGCCTTGTTTGGTCTGGTAAGTTTATTCCCCGTCACTCCTTTATCTCCTGGCTTGCCATATCCAACAAAATTCTTACTCAAGACCACCTCCTATCCCTCAATATCATCACCCACTCCCGTTGTATTTTCTATTGGGCATCTTCTGAAAGCACCCAACACTTATTTTTTGAATGCCTCTTCACTAACCAAATCTAGAAAACCATCCTTCGCCTTTGTCGCTACTCTTCCCGACAAATTTTGCCTTGGAATAACGAGATTGATTGGGCTGCTACAGCTTTTCATGGTCGGCAACTTATCCAAAACATCAAGAGAATAGCCTTCAGTGCTACTTTATACCACATATGGAGTGAAAGAAACAATCGAATCTTCTCCAACACCTTCAAGCCCGTGGACTACATCACTGCCTCCATAATTACAGATACCAGGCTCAAGATTGAGGCCTTAAATGCTCAAGTGGAAGACACGGCCTCAACTAGAGAATTCCTTAATGCTTAGCAGATTACTGTTGGTTTCTTTCTTAAACCGTAGAGATGGTGCTCATGGTCCCCGCCTCTAGGCTTCTGGGTTCTAAATAGTGATGGCTCAATTAGAAATGGTGCAGCGGGTTTCGGTGGCATTCTGCGTGATTGCAATGGTCATCCTCTTCTAGCTTTCGCGAAAGTAGTGGAGGGAACTGATATCCTACAGCTGGAAATCCTAGCCATTGAAAGAGGCATTGATCTAGCTACGGCCCAAGGTATTCAGAACCTCCATATTAATACAGATTCGCTGCAAGCCTCTCAGTTACTGAACGCTTCTAATGATCCTCCTTGGTACTTGGCGAATTTAGTTATGAGATGTATTCTCAAGCTATCCCACTTTTCAGCATATTCTATTCATCATATTTGGCGGGAAAGTAACTCGGCAGCTGATTTTCTAGCCAAATTTTGTATTCTCAATAGCTCTATTGTTCTTTTGCCAAGGGAGTTTCCCTCTGAACTTTTATCCATTTTGGAAAAGGACAGATCGGGTTGTAATTACCTTAGAATTTGAGGGAGTTGTCCCGGCAAAAAAAATCTGGCTTTTTTGAGGATTTGGATGAAGGCCTGAGATAGAGGAAAATTTGTGCAAAATTGATCCAAGTTCCGTGTTCGATATTTGGTTTGCTTTAAGAAAAACAAATAAGTCATCAGTCATGGCGTCTGCTGGCACTGTGCCAGCAGACCCCCCTCCACCCTCTAGTCCAAAACCCTGGTCTACTCTTTTTGAATCCACCAAGACCACTTCCTCTGAACCTTCACTTCGTTTCATCCCTCCCGATCTTGTTAAAGGAAAAAAAACTGCATGTCTCCTCGCGGAAGATTTAGAAGAGGGGATTGACCGATGGTCCAATGCCCTAATCGGCTTTGTTTTGGGATCCAAGCCTTATTTCAACAGTTTAAAGCGATTCGTGCAAAGGATCTGGGCACCTAAAGGGCACCTGGAAGTTTTAGGTCTTGCAAATGGGCTTTTTGTGTTCGATTTCAGCTGCGAAGAGGACAAAATTCGAATTCTTGAGGCTGGACCCTGGTTCTTTGATAAAAAACCCTTGGTGCTCTGACCATGGTGCCCTTCTTCAAAGCTGGAGAAGCCTTTAGTCTCCTCCCTTCCTCTTTGGATCAAATTGCCAGGCCTTCAACTTCATCTTTGGGGTGAATCTTCGCTCAGCAGGCTTGCAAGCGTTATTGGAACCCCATTGTACTCTGACAAAATAACTGCTGGGAAAGAGAGGCTGTCATATGCCAGAATTTGTGTAGAAATTTCTGCTCGAGATGATCTCCCCGATCTCATCGACGTATTGATGCCTAATGGCTCTCTCATTCAACAAAGAGTTGAGTATGACTGGAAGCCCTCCAAATGCTCTAAGTGTTGGTCATTTGGTCACCTGGACTCTCATTGCTCCACTAAACAGATCTATGTCCCAAAAACCGCTAATCCTTGTTCCTCTTCAAATCCCCTGCTTGGGACTAGCGAAGTTGCCACAACTCCCGGTGACAGACCATCTTCGGAGGGTTTCAGCGATGTTCGGATAGACGCTTCCCTGGAGCTTGGAAACCATGACGGCGTCACAACAACTGAGCACCCTCTAGACGCAGGACGATTAGAGAATATTATCGACCACTCTGTTGCAGAGGATAGCGCTGGGGAAGACGATGAATCTCCAGTTGAAGTTGGGTTTGCTTCATATAGGCCTTCACCTGTTCGACAGTTTGCCTCAATCAAAGCCCGAAATGAAGCTCTCAACCGAAATCCTCTTATTGACTGGGCATTGCAGGATAACCTAGCTCATGAGGAAGATTTGGCTCTACTGAACTCCTTGAGCCTTGAGCAACCAAAATTCATCTCTGATCCCAATTTTAATTCCCAGCCTAATGCCTATCTTGGCCCTCAATCTCCTGATCCCCCAGATGAAGGCACATTGTTTAGCCCAAATCGGTTTGATGCCCTTACTGCTATCGATGGAGAACTGGGCTCTGACTCCCCTATTCGTTCGAGGCGTAGCCACAAGAAGCGGTTTCCTCAGGCTAGCGAATCCCCTAGTATCTCTGCCCCTGTTGGGGGCCCAGCTCTTTAACTTTCATTGATTGATGAATAAGATCACTGCTTGGAATATCCGTGGTCTTAATGACCCTTTAAAGCAAGCGGAAATCAGGAAGATTATTGCTACTCAAAAACTATCCATGATTGCGATTCTGGAAACGAGAGTTCGTCAAGCTAATGCGCTGAGGACCTTCAAATGCATTGCCAGAGGATGGGATTTTTTTGAGAACTACAGTCACTCCACTCTTGGTAGGATCTGGGTGCTATGGGACCCATCCTTTTTCCAGCTCCAACTCCTCAAAGTCACAGATCAGCTCGTCCACTGTAGAGTATCAACCTGCAACTCTGCTAAAACCTTCCTCTCTTCATTCATTTATGCTTCTAACAGTGAGACTGAACGCAGATCTTTATGGCTCGACCTGGTTTCTTTAGCTTGCCCTATGGAACCATGGGTAATGCTTGGTGACTTCAATGTCATTCGGTTTCAAGGTGAAAAAATTGGTGGAGCCCCATATCAACCACGTAATTCTCGAGAATTCAATGAATGTCTTCACCAACTGGGCATGTTTGATATAAAGAGTAAAGGTCTTTTCTGCACCTGGAGTAACTCCTCAACGTCAGGCACCCGCCGTATTCAATGCAAGCTTGATAGAGTGCTCATCAACATCTGTTGGTGTACTCGATTTATTGGCTCAGAGGCGGATTTTCTAACTCCTGGGATTTCTGATCACTCTCCAATGATTGTATTACTTTCCTCCCCTATTCCTAGGGGACACAGGCCTTTCAAATTTTTCAACTTCTGGACTGAGCATTCAGATTTCAAAAGTATTGTAGCGGAGGTTTGGCAGATGCAAGTCGAGGGTAACCCAATGTTTCAACTTGTCCAGAAACTCAAAGCCCTCAAATTTCATTTGCGGGGATGGAGCAAAGCCACTTTCAGTCAAATCAACTCTCGAATGATCTAAGCCAAACTTTTACTGGATCAGGCTCAACAACAACTCCATTCCAATCCTCACGATGAAACTCTTGTTGCTGCTGAAAAACTTCTTCTCCGTGATTATTGTTTCTTAGCTCGATCGGAGGAAGCTGCACTCAGACAAAAATCCAGACTTCTATGGCTCTCATTGGGAGATAACAACTCCAAATTCTTCCACAACAGCCTTGCCTCTCGTCGTGGATTCAACCGTATCTCTTCTATTATTGTTGGTGAAGTCACTCTAACTCAAGAGGAAGAAATCAGTTCAGCTGGGGTGAACTTTTTCGAAAGACTATTATCCAGACCTCATGATGAAGATGTTATTGGCCCTGAGGACATACCCAGCTTTCGCACTGTCGACCCACTAGACCATTCTTTGCTAACGGCTCCCATCACACCCACAGAGATCAAATGGGCCTTTTTGGCTGCCACGATGAGAAATCCCCTGGGACTGATGGATTCAATGCCCATTTTTTCAAGAGCTACTGGGATATTGTTGAAAGAGATGTTGTTAGGGCAGTTCATAATTTTTTCAGATCCTCTAAGTTGCTTACAGAGATGAACTCCACTCTCATCTCTTTAATTCCCAAAGTGGCTAGACCAAACTCCTTCTCTGATTATCGCCCTATCTCTCTCTGTAACACCATCTACAAATGCATTTCCAAGATCTTAGCATCTCGTCTCAAGCTTGTTCTACCTCGTCTTATTAGTGAAAGTCAATCTACTTTTATCAAAGGGAGAAATATTGCCGACAGTATCCTCCTAACTCATGAGCTTGTCATGGAATTATCACCGGGACAAAGGTTCTCCTCGATGTGCCATCAAGATCGACCTCATGAAGGCCTTTGATACGGTTAAATGGGACTATCTGATCTTAATATTGCGGAAGATGAGATTTCCAGAAAGCTTTATCCAATGGTTGATTCCTTGCTTCACTTCGCCCCGCTTTTCAGTTGTTATAAATGGCTCTCCACAAGGTTATTTCAGTAGCTCACGTGGTTTGCGACAGGGTGACCCTCTCTCCCCCTTTTTGTTTGTGATTGCTATGGAGGGGTTCTCTTCTCTTCTCAACCATGCGGTTGGCTTGGGTCACATTTCATTGCATCCAAGGTGTGATAATCCTCTCATCTCCCACATTAGTTTTGCTGACGATTTATTTGTTTTTCTCAAAGCAGACCAACAAACAGCCACTGAACTTGGCAGAGTCCTCACAAATTTCTCCTCTATATCAGGGCTTCGACCAAATCCACAAAAGAGCCAAATGTTTTTTGCGGGGAAAGCTCTATCGGTTCAATCAGCTTTCAAGCGCCTCTTGCATTTCAGAATAGGAAGTCTGCCTGTCAAATACTTGGGAATGCCTCTAATTTCCGGACGCCTCTCTGCATCTGCTTGTCAACCATTGCTTGATCGAATTCTCAGCAAAGTTCAAAACTGGAAGGCTATCTTCTTATCTTATGCTGGTCGGGTGGAACTTATCAAATCAGTCCTGAATAGTTTGCATATTTACTGGACCAAACTTCTTATCCTTCCCAAATCAATCTCCAAGCAAATAGAACAAATATGTTGCCGCTTCCTATGGTCTGGCAGTGATCTCCGAAAGAAAATTCACCCTATAGCTTGGTCATCTGTTTGCTGCCCAAAACAAGAAGGAGGACTAGGCCTTCGTAAGCTTTCAGACTGGAATAAATCTGGTATTTTGCGACAAGTTTGGGCAATAGCATCTCATTCGGACAATCTATGGGTAAGATGGTGCTCCAATAAACTCATTCGCAACAAATTCTTCTAGACTATGACAATTCCCACAGATTGCTCTTGGAGTTGGTGGAAGATCCTTCAATCTCGCGAAGTTGCAGAAAACTTAATCACTCATTCCATAACTGATGGATCCAAGACCTCTCTCTGGCATGATCCGTGGCATCCAATGGGCATTTTATCTGAGCAATTTGGAGATCGACTACAATACGACTCAAGTCTTCCGCGCGATGCTTTGGTGGGATCTATTATATCTGATTTTACCTGGAATCCTCCCCCAGCGATTTCTGCAGATTTGTTATCAGTTTGGAATGAACTTCAACTGGTGGATATCAATGCTTCCTTACCTTCTAATCGAGTAATTTGGAAGCCCAACCCCAAAGGTCAATACTCCCTCAAATCTGCCTGGGATAGCATCAGAGTGCGCAATCCTCTTATGTCTTGGTGGAGTCTGGCGTGGTCGGGCCAATACATTCCAAGACATTCTTTTATTTTGTGGCTAGCCATGTCCAACAAACTTCAAACTCAGGATCGCCTTCTCTCCCTAAATATCATCACTCACTCCCGATGCATTTTCTGTTGGACTTCCTCTGAGAGTCTCCAACATTTGTTTTTTGAATGTCAATTCACATCCCAAATATGGAGATCAATTCTTAGCCTCTGTCGTTACTCTTCCAGGCAGATTCTTCCTTGGAATCGTGAAGTGGAATGGGCCGCCAAAGAATTTCATGGTATGCAACTTATTCAAAACGTCAAGAGAATTGCTTTCAGCACTACTATATATCGCATTTGGAGTGAACGAAATAACCGCATTTTTTCTAATTCATTCAAGCCGGTGGACTCTCTAATTGGCCTAATTACCGCTGACACCAGGCTTAAGACTGAGGCCTTAAATGTGCTAGTGGAAGACTCTGCTTCAAATAGGGAATTCCTCCTTTTAATGGCAGATAAACTCGAAGCTCCACAGGAAATCTGAAATCTGGTGCAAGTGGTCTCCGCCCCCTCCGAATCATTGGGTTCTCAATAGTGATGGTTCCATTCGAAATGGAGCAGCTGGCTTCGGAGGTCTTATTCGAGATTGCAATGGATATCCGCTTCTAGCTTTCGCGGCAGGTGTGGCTGAAACAGACATCTTAAAATTGGAAATCATGGCGATAGAAAGAGGTATTGATCTAGCGCTCACCCACGGTATCCAGCACATCTCCATCGGCTCAGATTCATTACAGGCTACTCGCTACCTTCAGTCTACTAGCGATCCACCATGGTATCTTCAAAATTTAGTCACTAGATGCATTCAAAAGCTGTCCAGATTTAACTCTCATTCCGTTCATCACATCTGGAGGGAAAGTAATGCAGGAGCAGACTTCTTAGCGAAATTTTGTAATCTAAATTGTTCTATTATTCTCTTACCAAGGGATTTTCCCCCTGATCTGTCCTCCCTATTGTTTAAGGACAGATCGGGTTGCAAATTCCTTAGATTGTAATTTTCGCCTATTTATTTTATCTGGTCGGGGTCCGCCTAACCCCAGCTTGCCCTCCAAAAAAAAAAGATTGTAATCCCTTTCTTTTTTTAATTTATATATCTGGTCGGGGTCTGCCTAACCCCAGCTTACCTTCCAAAACAAAAAATAAAAAATCGAGCATACGGCCTCGGATTCGTTCGAAACCTACCCCAACACTTAGGATGTATTAAAATACACACATTAGAAGAAACGGGATCAAAATCTGACCCCCGGTTTGGAAATGGTGGTACGATGTAGGTTTAGATTGTAGTATAGTTGTGAAACATGGATTCCGGTCATCTCGGCGGCCAAATCGAGCATACAGCCTTGGATTCACTTGAAACCAATCCTAACACTTAGGATGTAAGGAAATACATGCATTAGAAGAAACAGGATCAAAATCCGGCCCTCGGTTTGGAAATGGTGGGACGATGTATGTTTAGGCTGTAGCATAGTTGTGAGACATAGATTTCGGCCGTCTAGGTGCCCAAATTGGGTATACGACTTCGGATTCGCTTAAAACCAATCCCAACACCTAGGATGGAATAAAATACACGCATTAGATGAAACAGGACCAAAATCCAGCCCCCGGTTTGGAAATGGTGGGACGATGTATGTTTAGGTCGTAGTATATTTGTGATACATGGATTTCGACCGTCTCAGTGCCCAAATCGGGCATACAGCCTCGGTTTCGCTCGAAACCAATCCCAACACTTAGGATGTATTGAAAAACACACAATAGAAGAAATGAGATCAAAATCCGACCACCGGTTTGGAAATAGTGGGATGATGTAGATTTAGGTTGTAGTATAGTTGTGAAACATTGATTTCGACCATCTCGACGGCCAAATCGGACATACGGCCTCAGATTCGCTCGCTACCAACTTCAACACTTAGGGTGTATTGAAATACACGTGTTAGAAAAAACGGGATTGAAATCTGACCCTAGTAAGGAAATGGTGGGACGATGTAGGTTTAGGCCGTAGTATAGTCGTGAAACATGGATTTCGACCGTCTCGGTGCCCAAATCAGGCTTACGGCCTCGGAATCGCTCAAAACCAATCCCAACACTTAGGATGTAATGAAATACATACATTAGAAGAAATAGGATTGAAATCTGGCCCTCGGTTTTGAAATAGTGGGACAATGCATGTTTAGGCCGTAGTATAGCTGTAAAACATGGATTTCGACCGTCTCGGTGCCCAAATCGAGCATATGGCCTCAGATTCGCTCGAAACCAATTCCAACACTTAGGATGTAATGAAAAACATCCATTAGAAGAAATAGGATCGAAATCTGGCCCCCGGATTGGAAATGGTGGGATGATGCAGGTTCAGGTCGTAGTATAGTTGTGAAACAGAGATTTCGACCTTCTTGGCGCCCAAATCGGGCATACGGCCTCGGATTCGCTCGAAACCAACCCCAAAACTTAGAATGCATTGAAATACACGTGTTAGAAAATATTAGTATCGAAATGCGACCCCGGTTTGGAAATGGTGGGACGATGTCGGTTTTGGCTGTAGTATAGTGGTGAAACATGGATTTCGGCCGTCTTGGCACCCAAGTCAGGCATACGGCCTCGGATTCGCTCGCAACCAACTCCAACACTTAAGATGTATTGAAATACACATGTTCGAAGAAATGGGATTTAAATTCGACCCCCGGTTTGGAAATGGTGGGATGATGTAGATTTAGGTCGTAGTATAGTTGTGAAACATGGATTTTGACCGGCTCGACGTCCAAATCAGGCACACGGCCTTGGATTCGCTCAAAACCAACCCCAACACTTAGTATGTATTGAAATACACACAATAGAAGAAATGAGATCAAAATCTGACCACCGGTTTTGAAATGGTGGGACGATGTAGATTTAGGTTGTAGTATAGTTGTGAAACATTGATTACGGACCTCTCGAAGGCCAAATTGGGCATACGGCCTCAGATTCGCTCGCTACCAACTTCAACACTTAGAGTGTATTGAAATACACGTGTTAGAAGAAACGGGATTGAAATCCGACCCTGGTTTGGAAATGGTGGGACGATGTAGGTTTAGGCCATAGTATAGTCGTGAAACATGGATTTCGACCGTCTCGGTGCCCAAATCAGGGTTACGGCCTCGGATTCGCTCAAAACCAATCCCAACACTTAGGATGTAATGAAATACATGCATTAGAAGAAACATGATCAAAATCCGGCCCCGGTTTTGAAATGGTGGGACAATGTAGGTTTAGGCTGTAGTATAATTGTGAAACATGGATTTTGACCGTCTCGGCGCCCAAATCGGGCATACGGCCTCGGATTCGCTCGAAACCAACCCCAACACTTATAATGCTTTGAAATACAAGTGTTAGAAGTATTAGTATCAAATTCCGACCCCTGGTTTGGAAATGGTGGGACGATGTCGGTTTAGGCCGTAGTATAGTTGAGAAAACATGGATTTCGGCCGTCTCGACGCCCAAATCGGGCGTACGGTTTCATATTCCCTCGATACGAACTCCAACACGTAGGATGTATTGAAATAAATGTGTTAGAAGAAATAGGATTGAAATCCGGCCCCCGGTTTCGAAATGGTGAGACGATGAGGTTTAGGCTATAGTATTGTTGTGAAACATGAATTTCGGCCGTCTCGGTGCCCAAATCGGGCATACGGCCTCGGATTCGCTCGAAATCAATCCCAACACTTAGGATGTAATGAAATACACGCATTAGAAGAAACATGATCAAAATCCATCCCCCAATTTGGAAATGGTGGGACGATGTATGTTTAGGCCGTAGTATAGTTGTGAAACATGGATTTTGACCTTCTGGGCGTCCAAATCGGGCATACAGCCTCGGATTCACTTGTAACCAATCCCAGCACTTAGGATGTAATGAAATACACGCATTAGAAGAAACTGGATCAAATCTAGTCACCGGTTCAGAAATGGTGGGACGATGTAGGTTTAGGCCGTAGTATAGTCGTGAAAGATGGATTTCGATCTTCTCGGGGCCGAAATCGGGCATACGGCCTCGGATTCGCTCGAAACCTACCCCAACACTTAGGATGTATTAAAATACACACATTAGAAGAAACGGGATCAAAATCTGACCCCCGGTTTGGAAATGGTGGTACGATGTAGGTTTAGGCTGTAGTATATTTGTGAAACATGGAGTCCGGCCATCTCGGCGGCCAAATCGGGCATACAGCCCTGGATTCGCTTGAAACCCATCCTAACACTTAGGATGTAAGGAAATACACGTATTACAAGAAACAGGATCAAAATCCGGCCCTCGGTTTGGAAATGGTGGGACGATGAATGTTTAGGCCGTAGTATAGTTGTGAAACATAGATTTCGACCGTCTCGGTGCCCAAATCGGGCATACGGCCTTGGATTTGCTCGAAACTAATCCCAATACTTAGGATGTAATGAAATACATGCATTAGAGGAAATAGGATCGAAATCCGGCCCCCGGTATGGAAATGGTGGGACATTGTACGTTTAAGCCGTAGTATAGTCGTGAAAGATGGACTTCGATCTTCTTAGGGCCCAAATCGGGCATACGGCCTCGGATTCGCTCGAAACCAACCCCAACACTTAGAATGCATTGCAATACAATGTTAGAAGTGTTGGTCTCAAAATCTGACCCCTTGTTTGGAAATGGTGGGATGATGTATGTTTAGGCCGTGGTATAGTCGTGGAACATGGATTTCGACCTTCTCGACGCCCAAATCGGGCATACGGCCTCGGATTCGCTGGAAACCAACCCCAACACTTAGGACGTATTAAAATACACAAATTAAAATAAACAGGATCAAAATCTGACCCCGGTTTGGAAATGGTTGTATGATGTAGGTTTAGGCTGTAGTATAGTTGTGAAACATGGATTCCGGTCATCTCGGCGGCCAAATCGGGCAAACAGCCTCGGATTCGCTTGAAATCAATCCTAACACTTAGGATGTAAGGAAATACATGCACTAGAAAAAATAGGATCAAAATCCCTCGGTTTGGAAATGGTGGGACGATGTACGTTTAGGCCGTAGTAAAGTTGTGAAACATGGATTTCGGCCGTCTCGGTACCCAAATCGGGTATACGGCATCGGATTCGTTCGAAACCAATCCCAACACTTAGGATGTAAAGAAATACATGCATTAGAAGAAGCAGGATCGAAATCCGGCCCCCGGTATGGAAATGGTGGGACGATGTAGGTTTAGGCCGTTGCATAACTGTGAAACATGGATTTGGACCGTCTCGGCGTCCAAATCGGGCATACACTCGAAACCAACCCCAACACTGAGAATGCATTGAAATACAAGTGTTAGAATTATTGGTATCGAAATCTGACCCCTAGTTTGGAAATGGTGGGACGATGTTGGTTTAGGCCGTAGTATAGTTGAGAAAACAAGGATTTCGGCCTCGGCGCCCAAATCGGGCATACGGCCTCATGTTCCCTCGATAGGTACTCCAACACTTAGGATGTATAAAAATACTTGTGTTAGAAGAAATAGGATTGAAATCTGGTCCCCGGTTTCGAAATGGTGGGGCGGTGTAGGTTTAGGCCGTAGTATAGTTGTGAAACATGGATTTCGGCTTTCTCGGTACCCAAATCGGGCATACGGGCACGGATTCGCTCGAAACCAATCCCAACACTTAGGATGAAATGAAATACACGCATTTGAAGAAACGGGATCAAAATCCGACCCCCGGTTTGGAAATGGTGGTACGATGTAGGTTTAGGCAGTAGTATAGTTGTAAAACATGGATTTCGGCCATCTCGGCCGCCAAATCGGGCAAACGGCCTTAAATTCGCTCGCAACCACTATCAACACTTAGGATGTATTGAAATACACGTGTTAGAAGAAACGGGATAAAAATCCGACCCCCGGTTTGGAAACGAAGGGTCGATTTAGGTTTAGGCCATAGTATAGTTGTGAAACATGAATTTCGACCCTCTCAGTGCCCAAATCGAGCATATGGCCTTGGATGTAATGAAATACACGCTTTAGAAGAAACACGATCAAAATCCAGCCCCCAGATTGGAAATGGTGGGACGATGTATGTTTAGGCCGTAGTATAGTTGTGAAACATGGATTTCATCCGTCTCGGCGCCCAAATCGGGCATACGGCCTCGGATTCGCTCGAAACCAATCCCAACACTTGGGATGTAATGTAATACACGCATTAGATGAAACCCGATCAAATCTGGCCACCGGTTCGGAAATGTTGGGACGATGTAGGTTTTGGCCGTAGTATAGTCTTGAAACATGGATTTCGACCTTCTCGGCGCTCAAATCAGGCTTGGAGTCGCTGGAAAGCAACCCCAACACTTAGAATGCATTGAAATACACGTGTTAGAAGTATTGGTATCGAATTCCGACCCCTGATTTGGAAATGGTGGGACGAAGTCGGTTTAGGCCGTAGTATAGTTGAAAAAACATGATTTCGGCCCTCTCGGCGCCCAAATCGGGCATACGGCCTCATATTCCATCGATACGAACTCCAACACTTGGGATGTATTGAAATACATGTGTTAGAAGAAATCTAATTGAAATCCGCCCCCCGGTTTTTAAATGGTGGGACGATGTAGGTTTAGGCCGTAGAATAGTGTGAAACATGGATTTCGGCCGTCTCGGTGCCAAAATCGAGCCTACGGCCTCGGATTCGCTCGAAACCAATTCCAACAATTAGGATGTAATGAAATAAACGAATTACAAGAAACAGGATAAAAATCTATCACCCGGTTTTGAAATGGTGGGACGATGTAAGTTTAGGCCGTAGTATAGTTGTGAAACATGGATTTCGGCCGTCTCGGTGCCCAAATCGGGCATACGGCATCGGATTCGCTCGAAACCAATTCCAACACTTTGGATGCAATGAAATATATGCTTTAGAAAAATAGGATCGAAATCCGGCCCCCGGTTTGGAAATGGGGGGACGATGTATGTTTAGGCCGTAGTATAATTGTGAAACATGGATTTCGGCCATCTCGGCGGCCAAATCAGGCATACGACCTCGGATTCGCTCGAAACCAATCCCAACACTTAGGATGTAATGAAATACACGCATTAGAAGAAACAGGATCAAAATCCAGCTCTCAGTTTTGAAATGGTGGGACGATAGAGGTTTAGGCCGTAGTATACTTGTGAAACATGGATTTCGACCGTCTCGGTGCCCAAATCGGGCATACGGCCTCGGATTCGCTCGGAACCAATTCCAATACGTAGGATGTAATGAAATACATGCATTAGATGAAACAGGATAGAAATCCGGCCCCCGGTTTTGAAATGGTGGGACGATGTATGTTTAGGCCGTAGTATAATTGTGAAACATGGATTCCGGCCATCTCGGCGGCCAAATCATTCATACGTCCTCAAATTCGCTCGAAACCAATCCCAACACTTAGGATGTAATGAAATAAACGCATTAGAAGAAACAGGATAAAAATTCGGCCTTCGGTTTGGAAATGGTGGGACGATGTATGTTTAGGCCGTAGTATAGTAGTAAAACATGGATTTTGGACCGTCTCGGTGCCCAAATCGGGCATACGGCCTCACATTCGCTCGAAACCAATCCCAACGCTTGGGATGTAATGTAATACACGCATTAGAAGAAACAAGATCGAAATCCGGCCCCCCGTTTGGAAATGGTGGAACGATGTAGGTTTAAGCCAAAATATAATTGTGAAACATGGATTTCGACCGTCTCGGGGCCTAAATCGGGCATACGGCCTTGGATTTGCTCGAAACCAATCCCAACACTTAGGATGCCAAAAAATACACACTTTAGAAAAAACGGGATCAAAATCCGGCCATCGATTTGGAAACGGTGGGACGATGTATGATTAGGCCGTAGTATAGTTGTGAAACATTGATTTCGACCTTCTCGGCACCCAAATTGGGCATACGGCCTCGGATTCGCTCGAAACCAACCCCAACACTTAGGATGTATTGAAATACACACATTAGAAGAAATGGGATCCAAATCCGGGTCTCGGTTTGGAAATGGTTGGACGATGTAGGTTTAGACTGTAGTATAATTGTGAAACATGGATTTCGACCGTCTCGACGCATAAATCGGGCATAAAGCCTCGGATTCGGTCAAAACCAATCTTAGCACTTAGGATGTAATGAAATACATGCATTAGAAAAAACAGGATCGAAATCCAGCCCCCGGTGTGGAAATGGTGGGACGATGTAGGATTAGGCCATAATACAGGTTAGAAAACAAGGATTTCGGTCGTCTCGGTGCCGAAAACGAGCTTACGGCCTCATATTCCCCCGATAAAAACTCCAACACTTAGGATGTATTGAAATACATGTATTAGAAGAAATATGATTGAAATCCGGCCCCGGTTTCGAAATGGTGGAACGATGTAGGTTTAGGTCGTAGTATAGTTGTGAAACATGGATTTCGGCCGTCTCGGTGCCCAAATCCGGTATATGGCATCAAATTTTCTCGAAACCAATCCCAGCTCTTAGGATGTAATGAAATACATGCATTAGAAGAAACATGATTGAAATCTGGCTCCCGGTTTGAAAATGGTGGGACGATGTGGGTTGAGGCCGTAGTATAGTTGTGGAACATGGATTTCGACCTTCTCGATGCTCAAATCGGGCATACGGCATCGGAATCGCTCGAAACGAACCCTAACACTTAGGATGTAATGAAATACACACATTAGAAGAAACGGGATCAAAATCTGACTCCCAATTTTAAAATGGTGGGACGAGGTAGGTTTAGGCTGTAGTATAATTGTGAAACATGGATTTCGACCGTCTCGGCGCCCAAATCGGGCATACAGCCTCGGATTCGCTCGAAACAATCCCACCACATGGGATGTAATGTAATAGACGCATTAGAAAAAATAGGATCAAAATCCGGCCCTCGTTTTGGAAATGGTGGGACGATGTATGTTTAGGCCGTAGTGTAGTAGTGAAACATGGATTTCAACCGTCTCGGTGCCCAAATCGGGCATACGGCCTCGGATTCGCTCGAAACCAATCCCAACACTTGGGATGTAATGTAATACACACATTAGAAAAGCAGGATCAAAATCCAGCCCCCGGTTTGGAAATGGTGGGACGATACAGGTTTAGGCCGTAGTATAGTTGTGAAACATGGATTTCGACCTTCTTGATGCCCAAATCGGGCATACGGCCTCGGATTCGCTCGAAACCAACCCCAATAGTTAGGATGTAATGAAATACACACATTAGAAGAAATGAGATTGAAATCTGACCCCCGGTTTGGAAATGTTGGTACGATGTAGGTTTTGGCTGTAGTATAATTGTGAAACATGGATTTCGACCGTCTTGGCGCCCAAATCGGGCATACAGCCTCGGATTCGCTCGAAACCAATCCCAACACCTAGGATGTAATGCAATACATACATTAGAAGAAACAAGAACGAAATCTGGCCCACGGTTTGGAAATGGTGGGACGATGTAGGTTTAGGCCGTAGTATAGTTGTGAAACATGGATTCCGAACTTCTCGACGCCCAAATCGGGCCTACGGCCTCAGATTTGCTCGAAACCAACCCCAACACTTAGGATGTATCTAAATACACACATTAGAAGAAGCGGGATCAAAATCTGACCCCCGGTTTGGCAATGGAGGTACGATGTAGGTTTAGGCTGTAGTATAATTGTGAAACATGGATTTCGACCGTCTCGGCGCCCAAATCGGGTATATGGCCACGGATTCGCTCGAAACCATTCCCAACACTTGGGATGTAAAGTAATACAAGCATTAATAGAAATAGGATCAAAATCCGGCCCTCGGTTTGGAAATGGTTGGATGATGTATCTTTAGGCCGTAGTGTAGTAGTGAAACATGGATTTCGACCGTCTCGGTGCCCAAATCGGGCATACGGCCTAAGATTCACTCGAAACCAATCCCAACACTTGGGATGTAATGTAATACATGCATTAGAAAAGCAGGATCAAAAACTGGCCCCCGGTTTGGAAATGGTGGGACGATACAGGTTTAGGCCGTAGTATAGTTGTGAAACATGGATTTCGACCGTCTCGGCGCCTCAATCAGGCATACAACCTCGGATTCGTTCGTAACCAATCCCACCAGTTAGGATGTAATGAAATACATGCAATAGAAGAAACAAGATCGAAATCTGGCCACCGGTTTGGAAATGGTGGAATGATGTAGGTTTAGGCCGTAGTGTAGTTGTGAAAAATGGTTTCCGGCCTTCTCAGAGCCCAAATCGAGCATACGGCCTCGGATTCGCCCGAAACCAACCCCAACACATAGGATGTATTGAAATACACACATTAGAAGAAAATGGGTCAAAATCTGACCCCAGGTTTGGAAATGGTGGTACGATCTAGGTTTTGGCTGTAGTATGGTTGTGAAACATGGATTTCGGCCGCTCGATGCCCAAATCGGGCGTACGGCCTCGGATTTGCTCGAAACCAATCCCAGCACTTAGGATGTAATGAAATATACGCCTTAGAAGAAACAGGATCAAAATCAATCCCCCGGTTTGGAAATGGTGGGACAATGTATGTTTAGGCCGTAGTATAGTTGTGAAACATGGATTTCGACCGTCTCAGTGCCCAAATCGAGCATACGGCCTCGGATTCGCTCGATACCATCCCCAACACTTAGAATACACGTGTTAGAAGAATTGGTATCGAAATCTGACCCCTGGTTTGGAAATGGTGGGACGATGTCTGTTTAGGCCGTAGTACAGTTAAGAATCCATGGATTTCGGCCGTCTCGGCGCCCAAATCGGGCATACGGTCTCATATTCCCCCGGTACGAACTGTAACATTTAGTACGTATTGAAATACATGTCTTAGAAGAAATAGGATTGAAATCCGGCCCCCGGTTTCGAAATGGTGAGACGATGTAGGTTTAGGCCGTAGTATAGTTGTGAAATTTGAATTTCGGTCGTCTCGGTGCCCGAATCGGGCATACGGCCTCGGATTCGCTCGTAATCAATCCAAACATTTAAGATGTAATGAAATTCACGCATTAGAAGAAACATGATCAGAATCCAGCCCCCGGTTGGGAAATGGTATGACGATGTATGTTTAGGCCGTAGTGTAGTTGTGAAACATGGATTTCGACCATCTCGGTGCCCAAATCGGGCATACAGCCTCGGATTCGCTCGTAACCAATCCCAACACTTAGGATGTAATGAAATACACACATTAGAAGAAACAAGATCAAATCTGGCCACCGGTTCGGAAATGGTGGGACGATGTAGGTTTAATCCCTAGTATAGTTGTGAAACATAGATTTCGGCCGTCTCGGTGCCCAAATCGGGCATACGGCATCGTATTCGCTCAAAACGAATCCCAACACTTAGAATGTAATGAAATACACGCATTAGAAGAAACAGGATCAAAATCCAGCACCCGGTTTTGAATTGGTGGGACGATGTAGGTTTAGGCCGTAGTATAGTGATGAAACATGGATTTCGGCCGTTTCGGTGCCCAAATCGGGCATACGGCCTCGGATTCGCTCGAAAAAAATTTCAACACTTAGGATGTAATGAAATACACAAATTAGAAGAAACAGGATCGAAATCCGGCTCCCGGTTTTGAAATGGTGGGACGATGTAGGTTTAGGCCGTAGTATAGTGGTAAAAAATGGATTTCGGCCGTCTCGGTGCCCAAATCGGGCATACGGCCTCGGATTCGCTCGAAACCAATTCCAACACTTAGGATGTAATGAAATACATGCATTAGAAGAAACAGGATCGAAATCCGGAGCCCGGTTCGGAAATGGTAGGACGATGTATGTATAGGCTGTAGTATAATTGTGAAACATGGATTTCGGCCATCTCGACGGCCAAATCAGGTATATGTCATCGGATTCGCTCGAAACCAATCCCAACATTTAGAATGCATTGAAATACAAGTGTTAGAAGTATCGGTATCGAAATCCAACCCCTGGTTTGGAAATGGTGGTACGATGCAGGTTTAGGCTGTAGTATGGTGGTGAAACAAGGATTTCGACCTTCTCGGCACCCAAATTGGGCATACGGGCTCGGATTCGCTCGAAACCAACCCCAACACTTAGGATGTATTGAGATACACAAATTGGAAGAAACGGGATCAAAATCTGGGCCTCGGTTTGGAAATGGTGGCACAATGTAGGTTTAGATTTTAGTATATTTGTGAAACATGGATTTCGACGGTCTCGGCGCCCGCATACATCCTCGGATTCGCTTGAAAGCAATCCCAACACTTAGGATGTAATGAAATATATGCATTAGAAGAAATAAGATCAAAATCTGGCCCTCGGTTTGGAAATGGTGGGACGATGTAGGTTTACGCCGTAGTATAATCGTGAAAATGGATTTCGACCGTCTCAGTGCCCAAATCGGGCATACGGGCTCGAATTCGCTCGAAACCAATCCCAACATTTAGGATGTAATGAAATACATGCATTAAAAGAAACAGGATCGAAATCCTGTCCCTGGTTTGGAAATGGTGGGGCGATGTAGGTTTAGACCGTAGTATAATTGTGAAACATGGATTTCGACCGTATCAGCGTCCAAATCGGGCATACGGCATCCGATTCGCTCGAAACCAACCCCAACACTTAGAATGCATTGAAATAGACCTGTTAAAAGTATTGGTATCGAAATCCAACCCCTGGTTTGGAAATGGTGGGACGATGTCGGTTTAGGCCGTAGTATATTTGAGAAAACATGGATTTCGGCCGTCTCGACGCCGAAATCGGGCATACGGCCTCATATTCCCTCGATACAAACTCCAACACTTATGATGTATTGAAATACCTGTGTTAGAAGAAATGTGATTGAAATCCGGCCCCCGGTTTCGAAATGGTGGAACGATGTAAGTTTAGGCCGTAGTATAGTTGTGAAACATGGATTTCGGCCGTCTCGGTGCCCAAATCGGGCATACGGCATCGGATTCGCTCAAAACAAATCCCAGCACTTAAGATGTAATGAAATTCATGCATTAGAAGAAACAAGATTGAAATCTGGCTCCCGGTTTGGAAATGGAGGGACGATGTCGGTTTAGGCCGTAGTATAGTTGTGAAACATGGATTTCGAACTTCTCGACGCCCAAATCGGGCCTACGGCCTCAGATTTGCTCGAAACCAACCCCAACACTTAGGATGTATCTAAATACACACATTAGAAGAAGCGGGATCAAAATCTGACCCCCGGTTTGGCAATGGAGGTACGATGTAGGTTTAGGCTGTAGTATAATTGTGAAACATGGATTTCGACCGTCTCGGCGCCCAAATCGGGCATATGGCCACGGATTCGCTCGAAACCATTCCCAACACTTGGGATGTAATGTAATACAAGCATTAAAAGAAATAGGATCAAAATCCGGCCCTCGGTTTGGAAATGGTTGGATGATGTATCTTTAGGCCGTAGTGTAGTAGTGAAACATGGATTTCGACCGTCTCGGTGCCCAAATCGGGCATACGGCCTCAGATTCGCTCGAAACCAATCCCAACACTTGGGATGTAATGTAATACAAACATTAGAAAAGCAGGATCAAAAACTGGCCCCCGGTTTGGAAATGGTGGGACGATACAGGTTTAGGCCGTAGTATAGTTGTGAAACATGGATTTCGACCGTCTCGGCTCCTAAATCAGGCATACAGCCTCGGATTCGTTCGTAACCAATCCCACCAGTTAGGATGTAATGAAATACATGCAATAGAAGAAACAGGATCGAAATCTGGCCACCGGTTTGGAAATGGTGGAATGATGCAGGTTTAGGCCGTAGTTTAGTTGTGAAAAATGGTTTCCGGCCTTCTCAGAGCCCAAATCGAGCATACGGCCTCGGATTCGCCCGAAACCAACCCCAACACATAGGATGTATTGAAATACACACATTAGAAGAAAATGGATCAAAATCTGACCCCAGGTTTGGAAATGGTGGTACGATGTAGGTTTTGGCTGTAGTATGGTTGTGAAACATGGATTTCGGCCGCTCGATGCCCAAATCGGGCGTACGGCCTCGGATTCGCTCGAAACCAATCCCAGCACATAGGATGTAATGAAATATACGCCTTAGAAGAAACAGGATCAAAATCAATCCCCCGGTTTGGAAATGGTGGGACAATGTATGTTTAGGCCGTTGTATAGTTGTGAAACATGGATTTCGACCGTCTCAGTGCCCAAATCGAGCATACGGCCTCGGATTCGCTCGATACCAACCCGAACACTTAGAATACATTGAAATACACGTGTTAGAAGTATTGGTATCGAA
This sequence comes from Tetracentron sinense, assembly GCA_015143295.1. Lineage (NCBI taxonomy): Eukaryota > Viridiplantae > Streptophyta > Magnoliopsida > Trochodendrales > Trochodendraceae > Tetracentron > Tetracentron sinense. Next base: position 16,044,719 of record CM026564.1, on the reverse strand, counting down.
ATCCGACCCCTGGTTTGGAAATGGTGGGACGATGTCGGTGTAGGCCGTAGTATAGTTAAGAAAACATGGATTTCGGCCGTCTCGGTGCCCAAATCGGGCATACGGTCTCATATTCCCCCGATACGAACTGTAACATTTAGTTCGTATTGAAATACATGTCTTAGAAGAAATAGGATTGAAATCCGGCCCCCGGTTTCGAAATGGTGAGACGATGTAGGTTTAGGCCGTAGTATAGTTGTGAAATTTGAATTTCGGTCGTCTCGGTGCCCAAATCGGGCATACGGCCTCGGATTCGCTCGTAATCAATCCAAACATTTAGGATGTAATGAAATTCACGCATTAGAAGAAACATGATCAGAATCCAGCCCCCGGTTGGGAAATGGTATGACGATGTATGTTTAGGCCGTAGTGTAGTTGTGAAACATGGATTTCGACCCTCTCGGTGCCCAAATCGGGCATACAGCCTCGGATTCGCTCGTAACCAATCCCAACACTTAGGATGTAATGAAATACACGCATTAGAAGAAACAAGATCAAATCTGGCCACCGGTTCGGAAATGGTGGGACGATGTAGGTTTAGGCCCTAGTATAGTTGTGAAACATAGATTTCGGCCGTCTCGGTGCCCAAATCGGGCATACGGCATCGTATTCGCTCAAAACGAATCCCAACACTTAGAATGAAATGAAATACACGCATTAGAAGAAACAGGATCAAAATCCAGCACCCGGTTTTGAATTGGTGGGACGATGTAGGTTTAGGCCGTAGTATAGTGATGAAACATGGATTTCGGCCGTTTCGGTGCCCAAATCGGGCATACGGCCTCGGATTCGCTCGAAAAAAATTTCAACACTTAGGATGTAATGAAATACACAAATTAGAAGAAACAGGATCGAAATCCGGCTCCCGGTTTTGAAATGGTGGGACGATGTAGGTTTAGGCCGTAGTATAGTGGTAAAAAATGGATTTCGGCCGTCTCGGTGCCCAAATCGGGCATACGGCCTCGGATTCGCTCGAAACCAATTCCAACACTTAGGATGTAATGAAATACATGCATTAGAAGAAACAGGATCGAAATCCGGAGCCCGGTTCGGAAATGGTAGGACGATGTATGTATAGGCTGTAGTATAATTGTGAAACATGGATTTCGGTCATCTCGACGGCCAAATCGGGCATATGTCATCGGATTCGCTCGAAACCAATCCCAACATTTAGAATGCATTGAAATACAAGTGTTAGAAGTATCGGTATCGAAATCCAACCCCTGGTTTGGAAATGGTGGTACGATGCAGGTTTAGGCTGTAGTATGGTGGTGAAACAAGGATTTCGACCTTCTCGGCACCCAAATTGGGCATACGGGCTCGGATTCGCTCGAAACCAACCCCAACACTTAGGATGTATTGACATACACACATTAGAAGAAACGGGATCAAAATCTGGGCCTCGGTTTGGAAATGGTGGCACAATGTAGGTTTAGATTTTAGTATATTTGTGAAACATGGATTTCGACGGTCTCGGCGCCCGCATACATCCTCGGATTCGCTTGAAAGCAATCCCAACACTTAGGATGTAATGAAATATATGCATTAGAAGAAATAAGATCAAAATCTGGCCCTCGGTTTGGAAATGGTGGGACGATGTAGGTTTACGCCGTAGTATAATCGTGAAAATGGATTTCGACCGTCTCAGTGCCCAAATCGGGCATACGGGCTCGAATTCGCTCGAAACCAATCCCAACATTTAGGATGTAATGAAATACATGCATTAAAAGAAACAGGATCGAAATCCTGTCCCTGGTTTGGAAATGGTGGGGCGATGTAGGTTTAGACCGTAGTATAATTGTGAAACATGGATTTCGACCGTATCAGCGTCCAAATCGGGCATACGGCATCCGATTCGCTCGAAACCAACCCCAACACTTAGAATGCATTGAAATAGACCTGTTAAAAGTATTGGTATCGAAATCCAACCCCTGGTTTGGAAATGGTGGGACGATGTCGGTTTAGGCCGTAGTATATTTGAGAAAACATGGATTTCGGCCGTCTCGACGCCGAAATCGGGCATACGGCCTCATATTCCCTCGATACAAACTCCAACACTTATGATGTATTGAAATACATGTGTTAGAAGAAATGTGATTGAAATCCGGCCCCCGGTTTCGAAATGGTGGAACGATGTAAGTTTAGGCCGTAGTATAGTTGTGAAACATGGATTTCGGCCGTCTCGGTGCCCAAATCGGGCATACGGCATCGGATTCGCTCAAAACAAATCCCAGCACTTAAGATGTAATGAAATTCATGCATTAGAAGAAACAAGATTGAAATCTGGCTCCCGGTTTGGAAATGGAGGGACGATGTCGGTTTAGGCCGTAGTATAGTTGTGAAACATGGATTTCGAACTTCTCGACGCCCAAATCGGGCCTACGGCCTCAGATTTGCTCGAAACCAACCCCAACACTTAGGATGTATCTAAATACACACATTAGAAGAAGCGGGATCAAAATCTGACCCCCGGTTTGGCAATGGAGGTACGATGTAGGTTTAGGCTGTAGTATAATTGTGAAACATGGATTTCGACCGTCTCGGCGCCCAAATCGGGCATATGGCCACGGATTCGCTCGAAACCATTCCCAACACTTGGGATGTAATGTAATACAAGCATTAAAAGAAATAGGATCAAAATCCGGCCCTCAGTTTGGAAATGGTTGGATGATGTATCTTTAGGCCGTAGTGTAGTAGTGAAACATGGATTTTGACCGTCTCGGTGCCAAATCGGGCATACGGCCTCAAATTCGCCCGAAACCAATCCCAACACTTGGGATGTAATGTAATACACGCATTAGAAAAGCAGGATCAAAAACTGGCCCCCGGTTTGGAAATGGTGGGAGGATACAGGTTTAGGCCGTAGTATAGTTGTGAAACATGGATTTCGACCTTCTCGGCGCCTAAATCAGGCATACAGCCTCGGATTCGTTCGTAACCAATCCCACCAGTTAGGATGTAATGAAATACATGCAATAGAAGAAACAGGATCGAAATCTGGCCAACGGTTTGGAAAAGGTGGAATGATGTAGGTTTAGGCCGTAGTTTAGTTGTGAAAAATGGTTTCCGGCCTTCTCAGAGCCCAAATCGAGCATACGGCCTCGGATTCGCCCGAAACCAACCCCAACACATAGGATGTATTGATATACACACATTAGAAGAAAATGGATCAAAATCTGACCCCAGGTTTGGAAATGGTAGTACGATGTAGGTTTTGGCTGTAGTATGGTTGTGAAACATGGATTTCGGCCGCTCGATGCCCAAATCGGGCGTACGGCCTCGGATTCGCTCGAAACCAATCCCAGCACTTAGGATGTAATGAAATATACACCTTAGAAGAAACAGGATCAAAATCAATCCCCCGGTTTGGAAATGGTGGGACAATGTATGTTTAGGCCGTAGTATAGTTGTGAAACATGGATTTCGACCGTCTCAGTGCCCAAATCGAGCATACGGCCTCGGATTCGCTCGATACCAACCCCAACACTTAGAATACATTAAAATACACGTGTTAGAAGTATTGGTATCGAAATCCGACCCCTGGTTTGGAAATGGTGGGACGATGTCGGTGTAGGCCGTAGTATAGTTAAGAAAACATGGATTTCGGCTGTCTCGGCGCCCAAATCGGGCATACGGTCTCATATTCCCCCGATACGAACTGTAACATTTAGTACGTATTGAAATACATGTGTTAGAAGAAATAGGATTGAAATCCGGCCCCCGGTTTCGAAATGGTGAGACGATGTAGGTTTAGGCCGTAGTATAGTTGTGAAATTTGAATTTCGGTCGTCTCGGTGCCCAAATCGGGCATACGGCCTCGGATTCGCTCGTAATCAATCCAAACATTTAGGATGTAATGAAATTCACGCATTAGAAGAAACATGATCAGAATCCAGCCCCCGGTTGGGAAATGGTATGACGATGTATGTTTAGGCCGTAGTGTAGTTGTGAAACATGGATTTCGACCGTCTCGGTGCCTAAATCGGGCATACAGCCTCGGATTCGCTCGTAACCAATCCCAACACTTAGGATGTAATGAAATACACGCATTAGAAGAAACAAGATCAAATCTGGCCACCGGTTCGGAAATGGTGGGACGATGTAGGTTTAGGCCCTAGTATAGTTGTGAAACATAGATTTCGGCCTTCTCGGTGCCCAAATCGGGCATACGGCATCGTATTCGCTCAAAACGAATCCCAACACTTAGAATGTAATGAAATACACGCATTAGAAGAAACATGATCAAAATCCAGCACCCGGTTTTGAATTGGTGGGACGATGTAGGTTTAGGCCGTAGTATAGTGATGAAACATGGATTTCGGCCGTTTCGGTGCCCAAATCGGGCATACGGCCTCGGATTCGCTCGAAAAAAATTTCAACACTTAGGATGTAATGAAATACACGCATTAGAAGAAACATGATCGAAATCCGGCTCCCAGTTTTGAAATGGTGGGACGATGTAGGTTTAGGCCGTAGTATAGTGGTAAAAAATGGATTTCGGCCGTCTCGGTACCAAAATCGGGCATACGGCCTCGGATTCGCTCGAAACCAATTCCAACACTTAGGATGTAATGAAATACATGCATTAGAAGAAACAGGATCGAAATCCGGAGCCCGGTTCGGAAATGGTAGGACGATGTATGTATAGGCGGTAGTATAATTGTGAAACCTGGATTTCAGTCATCTCGACGGCCAAATCGGGCATATGTCATCGGATTCGCTCGAAACCAATCCCAACATTTAGAATGCATTGAAATACAAGTGTTAGAAGTATGTGTATCAAAATCCAACACCTGGTTTGGAAATGGTGGTACGATGCAGGTTTTGGCTGTAGTATGGTGGTGAAACAAGGATTTCGACCTTCTCGGCACCCAAATTGGGCATACGGGCTCGGGTTCGCTCGAAACCAACCCCAACACTTAGGATGTATTGAGATACACACATTAGAAGAAACGGGATCAAAATCTGGGCCTCGGTTTGGAAATGGTGGCACAATGTTGGTTTAGATTTTAGTATATTTGTGAAACATGGATTTCGACGGTCTCGGCGCCCAAATCGGGCATACATCCTCGGATTCGCTTGAAAGCAATCCCAACACTTAGGATGTAATGAAATATATGCATTAGAAAAAATAAGATCAAAATCTGGCCCTCGGTTTGGAAATGGTGGGACGATGTAGGTTTAGGCCGTAGTATAATCGTGAAAATGGATTTCGACCGTCTCAGTGCCCAAATCGGGCATACGGGCTCGAATTCGCTCGAAACCAATCCCAACATTTAGGATGTAATGAAATACATGCATTAAAAGAAACAGGATCGAAATCCTGTCCCTGGTTTGGAAATGGTGGGGCGGTGTAGGTTTAGACCGTAGTATAATTGTGAAACATGGATTTCGACCGTATCAGCGTCCAAATCGGGCATACGGCATCGGATTCGCTCGAAACCAACCCCAACACTTAGAATGCATTGAAATAGACCTGTTAAAAGTATTGGTAACGAAATCCAACCCCTGGTTTGGAAATGGTGGGACGATGTCGGTTTAGGCCGTAGTATATTTGAGAAAACATGGATTTCGGCCGTCTCGACGCCGAAATCGGGCATACGGCCTCATATTCCCTCGATACAAACTCCAACACTTAGGATGTATTGAAATACATGTGTTAGAAGAAATGTGATTGAAATCCGGCCCCCGGTTTCGAAATGGTGGAACGATGTAAGTTTAGGCCGTAGTATAGTTGTGAAACATGGATTTTGGCCGTCTCGGTGCCCAAATCGGGCATACGGCATCGGATTCGCTCAAAACAAATCCCAGCACTTAAGATGTAATGAAATTCATGCATTAGAAGAAACAAGATTGAAATCTGGCGCCCGGTTTGGAAATGGAGGGACGATGTCGGTTTAGGCCGTAGTATAGTTGTGAAACATGGATTTCGAACTTCTCGACGCCCAAATCGGGCCTACGGCCTCAGATTCGCTCGAAACCAACCCCAACACTTAGGATGTATCTAAATACACACATTAGAAGAAGCGGGATCAAAATCTGACCCCCGGTTTGGCAATGGAGGTACGATGTAGGTTTAGGCTGTAGTATAATTGTGAAACATGGATTTCGACCGTCTCGGCGCCCAAATCGGGCATATGGCCACGGATTCGCTCGAAACCATTCCCAACACTTGGGATGTAATGTAATACAAGCATTAAAAGAAATAGGATCAAAATCCGGCCCTCGGTTTGGAAATGGTTGGATGATGTATCTTTAGGCCGTTGTGTAGTAGTGAAACATGGATTTCGACCGTCTCGGTGCCCAAATCGGGCATACGGCCTCAGATTCGCTCGAAACCAATCCCAACACTTGGGATGTAATGTAATACACGCATTAGAAAAGCAGGATCAAAAACTGGCCCCCGGTTTGGAAATGGTGGGACGATACAGGTTTAGGCCGTAGTATAGTTGTGAAACATGGATTTCGACCGTCTCGACGCCTAAATCAGGCATACAGCCTCGGATTCGTTCGTAACCAATCCCACCTGTTAGGATGTAATGAAATACATGCAATGGAAGAAACAGGATCGAAATCTGGCCACCGGTTTGGAAATGGTGGAATGATGTATGTTTAGGCCGTAGTTTAGTTGTGAAAAATGGTTTCCGGTCTTCTCAGAGCCTAAATCGAGCATACGGCCTCGGATTCGCCCGAAACCAACCCCAACACATAGGATGTATTGAAATACACACATTAGAAGAAAATGGATCAAAATCTGACCCCTGGTTTGGAAATGGTGGTACGATGTAGGTTTTGGCTGTAGTATAGTTGTGAAACATGGATTTCGGCCGCTCGATGCCCAAATCGGGCGTACGGCCTCGGATTCGCTCGAAACCAATCCCAGCACTTAGGATGTAATGAAATATATGCCTTAGAAGAAACAGGATCAAAATCAATCCCCCGGTTTGGAAATGGTGGGACAATGTATGTTTAGGCCGTAGTATAGTTGTGAAACTTGGATTTCGACCGTCTCAGTGCCCAAATCGAGCATACAGCCTCGGATTCGCTCGATACCAACCCCAACACTTAGAATACATTGAAATACACGTGTTAGAAGTATTGGTATCGAAATCCGACCCCTGGTTTGGAAATGGTGGGACGATGTCGGTGTAGGCAGTAGTATAGTTAAGAAAACATGGATTTCGGCCGTCTCGGCGCCCAAATCGGGCATACGGTCTCATATTCCCCCGATACGAACTGTAACATTTAGTAGGTATTGAAATACATGTCTTAGAAGAAATAGGATTGAAATCCGGCCCCCGGTTTCGAAATGGTGAGACGATGTAGGTTTAGGCCGTAGTATAGTTGTGAAATTTGAATTTCGGTCGTCTCGGTGCCCAAATCGGGCATACGGCCTCGGATTCGCTCGTAATCAATCCAAACATTTAGGATGTAATGAAATTCACGCATTAGAAGAAACATGATCAGAATCCAGCCCCCGGTTGGGAAATGGTATGACGATGTATGTTTAGGCCGTAGTGTAGTTGTGAAACATGGATTTCGACCCTCTCGGTGCCTAAATCGGGCATACAGCCTCGGATTCGCTCGTAACCAATCCCAACACTTAGGATGTAATGAAATACACGCATTAGAAGAAACAAGATCAAATCTGGCCACCGGTTCGGAAATGGTGGGACGATGTAGGTTTAGGCCCTAGTGTAGTTGTGAAACATAGATTTCGGCCGTCTCGGTGCCCAAATCGGGCATACGGCATCGTATTCGCTCAAAACGAATCCCAACACTTAGAATGTAATGAAATACACGCATTAGAAGAAACAGGATCAAAATCCAGCACCCGGTTTTGAATTGGTGGGACGATGTAGGTTTAAGCCGTAGTATAGTGATGAAACATGGATTTCGGCCGGTTCGGTGCCCAAATCGGGCATACGGCCTCGGATTCGCTCGAAAAAAATTTCAACACTTAGGATGTAATGAAATACACGCATTAGAAGAAACAGGATCGAAATCCGGCTCCCGGTTTTGAAATGGTGAGACGATGTAGGTTTAGGCCGTAGTATAGTGGTAAAAAATGGATTTCGGCCGTCTCAGTGCCCAAATCGGGCATACGGCCTCGGATTCGCTCGAAACCAATTCCAACACTTATGATGTAATGAAATACATGCATTAGAAGAAACAGGATCGAAATCCGGAGCCCGGTTCGGAAATGGTAGGACGATGTATGTATAGGCTGTAGTATAATTGTGAAACATGGATTTCGGCCATCTCGACGGCCAAATCGGGCATATGTTATCGGATTCGCTCGAAACCAATCCCAACATTTAGAATGCATTGAAATACAAGTGTTAGAAGTATCGGTATCGAAATCCAACGCCTGGTTTGGAAATGGTGGTACGATGCAGGTTTTGGCTGTAGTATGGTGGTGAAACAAGGATTTCGACCTTCTCGGCAACCAAATTGGGCATACGGGCTCGGATTCGCTCGAAACCAACCCCAACACTTAGGATGTATTGAGATACACACATTAGAAGAAACGGGATCAAAATCTGGGCCTCTGCTTGGAAATGGTGGCACAATGTAGGTTTAGATTTTAGTATATTTGTGAAACATGGATTTCGACGGTCTCGGCGCCCAAATCGGGCATACATCCTCGGATTCGCTTGAAAGCAATCCCAACACTTCGGATGTAATGAAATATATGCATTAGAAGAAATAAGATCAAAATCTGGCCCTCGGTTTGGAAATTGTGGGACGATGTAGGTTTAGGCCGTAGTATAATCGTGAAAATGGATTTCGACCGTCTCAGTGCCCAAATCGGGCATACGGGCTCGAATTCGCTCGAAACCAATCCCAACATTTAGGATGTAATGAAATACAGGCATTAAAAGAAACAGGATCGAAATCCTGTCCCTGGTTTGGAAATGGTGGGGCGGTGTAGGTTTAGACCGTAGTATAATTGTGAAACATGGATTTCGACCGTATCAGCGTCCAAATCGGGCATACGGCATCGGATTCGCTTGAAACCAACCCCAACACTTAGAATGCATTGAAATAGACCTGTTAAAAGTATTGGTATCGAAATCCAACCCCTGGTTTGGAAATGGTGGGATGATGTCGGTTTAGGCCGTAGTATAGTTGTAAAACATGGATTTCGGCCGTCTCGGTGCCCAAATCGGGCATACGGCATCGGATTCGCTCAAAACAAATCCCAGCACTTAAGATGTAATGAAATTCATGCATTAGAAGAAACAAGATTGAAATCTGGCTCCCGGTTTGGAAATGGAAGGACGATGTCGGTTTAAGCCGTAGTATAGTTGTGAAACATGGATTTCGACCTTCTCGATGCCCAAATTGGGCATACGGCCTCGGATTCGCTGGAAACCAACCACAACACTTAGGATGTAATGAAATACACACATTAGAAGAAACGGGATCGAAATCTGACCCCCAATTTTGAAATGGTGGTACGATGTAGGTTTTGGCTGTAGTATAATTGTGAAACATGGATTTCGACCGTCTCGGCGCCCAAATCGGACATACAGCCTCGGATTCGCTCGAAACCAATCCCAACACTTGGGATGTATTGTAATACACGAATTAGAAGAAATAGGATCAAAATCCGGCCCTCGGTTTGGAAATGGTGGGACGATGTATGTTTAGGCCGTAGTGTAGTAGTGAAACATGGATTTAGACCGTCTTGGTGCCCAAATGGAGCATACGGCCTCGGATTCGTTCGATACCAATCCCAACACCTAGAATGCATTGAAATACACGTGTTAGAAGTATTGGTGTCGAAATCCGACCCCTGGTTTGGAAATGGTGGGACGATGTCGGTTTAGGCCGTAGCATAGTTGAGAAAACAAGGAATTCGGCCGTCTCGACGCCAAAATCGGGCATACGGTCTCATATTCCCTCGATACGAACTTCAAAACTTAGGATGTATTGAAATACTTGTGATAGAAGAAATAGGATTGAAATCCGGTTCCCGGTTTCGAAATTTTGAGACGATGTGGGTTTTGGCCGTAGTATAGTTGTGAAACATGAATTTCGGCCGTCTCGGTGCCCAAATCGGACATACGGCCTCGGATTCGCTCGAAATCAATCCCAACACTTAGGATATAATGAAATACACTAATTATAAGAAACATGATCAAAATCCAGGCCCCGGTTGGGAAATGTTGGGACGATGTATATTTTGGCCATAGTGTAGTTGTGAAACATGGATTTCGACCCTCTCGGAGCCCAAATCGGGCATACAGCCTCGGATTCGCTCGATACCAACCCAACACTTAGAATGCATTGAAATACACGTGTTAGAAGTATTGGTATCGAAATCTGACCCCTTGTTTGGAAATGGTGGGACGATGTCGGTTTAGGCCGTAGTATAGTTAAGAAAACACGGATTTTGGCCGTCTCGGCGCCCAAATCGGGCATACGGTCTCATTTTCCCTCGATACGAACTCTAACATATAGGATGTATTGAAATACATGTGTTAGAAGAAATAGGATTGGAATCCGGCCCCCGGTTTCGAAATGGTGAGACGATGTAGGTTTAGGTCGTAATATAGTTGTGAAATTTGAATTTCAGCCATCTCGGTACCCAAATCGGGCGTACGGCCTCAGATTCGCACGAAATCAATCCAAACACTTAGGATGTAGTGAAATTCACACATTAGAAGAAACATGATCAGAATCCAGCCCCCGGTTGGAAAATGGTATGACGATGTATGTTTAGGCCGTAGTGTAGTTGTGAAACATGGATTTCGACCTTCCCGGTGCCCAAATAGGGCATACAGCTTCGGATTCGCTCGTAACCAATCCTAGCACTTCGGATGTAATGAAATACACGCATTAGAAGAAACATGATCAAATCTGGCCACCGGTTCGGAAATGGTGGGATGATGTAGGATTAGGTCGTAGTATAGTTGTGAAACATAGATTTCGGCCATCTCGGTGCCCAAATCGGGCATACAGCCTCGGATTCGCTAGTAACCAATCCCAGCACTTAGGACGTAATGAAATACACGCATTAGAAGAAACAGGATCAAATCTGGCCACCGGTTCGGAAATGGTGGGACGATGTAGGTTTAGGCCGTAGTATAGTTGTGAAACATGGATTTCGGCTGTCTCGGTGCCCAAATCGGGCATACGACATCGGATTCGCTCGAAACCAATCCCAACACTTAGGATGTAATGAAATACACGCATTTAAAGAAACAGGATCAAAATCCAGCACCCGGTTTTGAAATGGTGGGGCGATGTAGGTTTAGGCCGTAGTATAGTGGTGAAATATGGATTTCGGCCGTCTCGGTGCCCAAATCGGGCATACGGCCTAGGATTTTCTCGAAACCAATTCAAACACTTAGGATGTAATGAAATACATGCATTAGTAGAAATAGGATCGAAATCCGAACGCCAGTTTGGAAATGGTGGGACGATGTATGTTTAGGCTGTAGTATAATTGTGGAACATGGATTCCGGCCATCTCGGTGGCCAAATCGGGCATACGTCCTCGGATTCGCTCGAAACCAATCCCAACACTTAGAATGCATTGAAATACAAGTGTTACAAGTATTGGTATCGAAATCCAATGCCTGGTTTGGAAATCGTGGTACGGTGTAGGTTTAGGCTGTAGTATAGTTGTGAAACAATGATTTCGACCTTCTCGGCACCCAAATTGGGCATACGGCCTCAGATTCGCTCGAAACCAACCGCAACACTTAGGATGTATTGAAATACACACATTAGAAGAATCGGGATCAAAATCCGGGTCTCGGTTTGGAAATGGTGGCACAATGTAGGTTTAGACTGTAGTATAATTGTGAAACATGGATTTCGACCGTCTCGACACCCATATCGGGCATACAGCCTCGGATTCGCTCGAAACCAATCCCAGCACTTAGGCCGTAGTATAGTCGTGAAAATGGATTTCGGCCATCTCGGTACCCAAATCGGGCATACGGCCTCGAATTCGCTCGAAACCAACCCCAACATTTAGGATGTATTGAAATACATGTGTTAGAAGAAATATGATTGATACCAGCCCCCGGTTTCGAAATGGTGGAACAATCTTTAGGCAGTAGTATAATTGTGAAACATGGATTTCGGCCGTCTCGGTGCCCAAATCGGGCATACGACATCGGATTCGCTCGAAACAAATCCCAGCACTTAGGATGTAATGAAATACATGCATTAGAAGAAACAAGATTGAAATCTGGCTCCCGGTTTGGAGATGGTGGGACGATGTAGGTTTGGGCCGTAGTATAGTTATGAAACATGGATTTCGACCTTCTCGACGCCCAAATCGTGCATACGGCCTCAGATTTGCTCGAAATATGACCCCCAGTTTTGAAATGGTGGTATGATGTAGGTTTAGGCTGTAGTATAATTGTGAAACATGGATTTCGAATGTCTCGGCTCCCAAATCGGGCATACATCCTCGGATTCGCTCGAAACCAATCCCAGCACTTAGGATGTAATGAAATACATGCATTAAAAGAAACAGGATCAAAATCTGGGCTTCGGTTTTGAAATGGTGGGACAATGTAGGTTTAGGCCGTAGTATAGCAGTGAAACATGGATTTCGACCGTCTCGGTGCCCAAATCGGGCATACGGCCTCGGATTCGCTCCAAACCAATCCCAACACTTGGGATGTAATGTAATACTCACATTTGAAGGAACACAATCAAAATCCGGCCCCCGGTTTGGAAATGATGGGACGATACAGGTTTAGGCCGTAGTATAGTTGTGAAACATGAATTTCGGCCGTCTCGGTGACCAAATCAGGCTTACGGCCTCGTATTCGCTCAAAATCAATCACAACACATAGGATGTAATGAAATACACTCATTCGAAGAAACAGGATCAAAATCCAGCCCCCGGTTTGGAAATGGTGGGACGATGTATGTTTAGGCCGTAATATAGTTGTAAAACATGGATTTCAACCGTCTCGGCGCTCAAATCGAGCATACAGCCTCGGATTCGCTCGATACCAACCCCAACACTTAGGATGTATTGAAATATATACATTAAAAGAAACGTGATCAAAATCTAACCCCAGGTTTGGAAATGGTGGTACGATGTAGGTTTTGGCTGTAGTATGGTTGTGAAACATGGATTTCGGCCGTCTTGGTGCCCAAATCGGGCTTACGGCCTCAGATTCACTCGAAACCAATCACAACACTTAGGATGTAATGAAATACATGCATTAGTAGAAACAGGATCAATATCCAGCCCCCGGTTTGGAAATGGTGGGACGATGTATGTTTAGGCCGTAGTATAGTTGTGAAACATGGATTTCGACCGTCTCAACGCCCAAATTAAGCATACAGCCTCGAATTCGCTCGATACCAACCCCAACAATTAGAGTTCATTGAAATACACGTGTTAGAAGTATTGGAATCGAAATCCAACCCCTGGTTTGGAAATGGTGGGACAATGTCGGTTTAGGCCGTAGTATAGTTGAGAAAACATGGATTTTGCCCGTCTCGGCGCCCAAATCGGGCATACGGTCTCATATCCCTCGATAAGAACTCCAAAACTTAGGATGTATTGAAATACATGTGTTAGAAGAAATAGGATTGAAATCTGGCCCCCGGTTTCGAAATGGTGAGACGATGTAGGTTTTGGTCGTAGTATAGTTGTGAAACATGAATTTCGACCGTCTCGGTGCCTAAATCGGGCATACGTCCTCGGATTCGTTTGAAATCAATCCCAACACTTAGGATGTAATGAAATACACGCATTAGATGAAACATGATCAAAATCCAGCCCCCGGTTGGGAAATGGTGGGCCGATGTATGTTTAGGCTGTAGTGTAGTTGTGAAACATGAATTTCGACCCTCTCGTTGCCCAAATTGAGCATACAGCCTCGGATTCGCTCGTAACCAATCCCAGCACTTGGGATGTAATGAAATACACACATGAGAAGAAACAGGATCAAATTTGGCCACCGATTCGGAAATGGTGGGACGATGTAGGTTTAGGCCGTAGTATAGTCGTGAAACATGGATTTTGTCCTTCTCGGGGCTCTAATCGGGCTTGGATTCGTTCGAAACCGACTCCAACACTTAGAATGCATTGAAATACACGTGTTAGTAGTATTGGTATCAAATTCCGACCCCTGATTTGGAAATGGTGGGACGATGTCGGTTTAGGCCGTAGTATAGTTAAAAAAACATGATTTCGGCCGTCCTGGCGCCCAAATCTGGCATACGGCCTAATATTCTCTCGATACGAACTCCAACACTTGGGATGTATTGAAATACATCTTTTAGAAGAAATAGGATTGAAATCCGGCCCCCGGTTTTGAAATGGTGGGACGATGTAGGTTTAGGACGTAGTATAGTTGTGAAATATGGATTTTGGCCGTCTCGGTGCCCAAATCGGGCTCACGGCCTCAGATTCGGTCGAAACCTATCCCAACACATAGGATGTAATGAAATACACGCATTAGAAGAAACAGTATAAAAATTCGGCCCTCGGTTTGGAAATAGTGGGACGATGAATGTTTAGGCTGTAGTATAGTAGTGAAACATGGGTTTCGATCGTCTTGGTACCCAAATCGGGCATACGGCCTCAGATTTGCTCGAAACCAACCCAACACTTGGGATGTAATGTAATACAGTCATTAGAAGAAACAAGATCAAAATCCGGCCCCCCGTTTGGAAATGGTGGGACGATGTAGGTTTAGGCCATAGTATAATTGTGAAACATGGATTTCGACCGTCTCGGGGCCCAAATCGGGCATACGGCCTCGGATTCGATCAAAATCAACCCCAACACTTAGAATGCATTGAAATACACATGTTAGAATTGTTGGTATCGAAATCCAACTCGTGGTTTGGAAATGGTGGTACGATGTATGTTTAGGCTGTAGTATAGTTGTGAAACAATGATTTCGACCTTCTCGGCACCCAAATTGGGCCTACGGCCTCAGATTCGTTCGAAACCAGCCCCAACACTTAGGATGTATTGAAATACACACATTAGAAGAAACGGGATCAAAATCTGACCCCCGGTTTGGAAATGGTGGTACGATGTAGATTTCGGCCGTAGTATAATTGTGAAACATAGATGTCGACCGTCTCGGCCCCCAAATTGGTCATACGGCCTCGGATTCGCTAGAAACCAACCCCAACACTTAGAATGCATTGAAATACACCTATTAAAAGTATTGGTATCGAAATCCAACCCCTGGTTTGGAAATGGTGGGACGATATCGGTTTAGGCCATCGTATCGTTGAGAAAACATGGATTTCGGTCGTCTCGGCTCCGAAATCGGGCATACGGCTTAGTATTCTCTCGATACAAACTCCAACACTTAGGATGTATTGAAATACATGTGTTAGAAGAAAAATGATTAAAATCAGGCCCCCGGTTTTGAAATGGTGGAACGATGTAGGTTTAGGCCGTAGTATAGTTGTGAAACATGGATTTTGACCGTCTCGGTGCCCAAATCGGGCATACGGCATCGGATTCGCTCGAAACCATTCCCAACACTTAGGATGTAATGAAATACATCCATTAGAAGAAACAGGATTCAAATCTGGCTCCCGGTTTGGAAATGGTTGGATGATGTAGGTTTAGGCCGTAGTATTGTTGTGAAACATGGATTTCGGCTGTCTCGGAGCCCAAATCGAGCATACGGCATCGGATTCGCTCAAAACCAATCCCAGCACTTAGGATGTAATGAAATACATGCATTAGAAGAAATAAGATTGAAATCTTGCTTCCGGTTTGGAAATGGTGGGATGATGTAGGTTTAGGCCGTAGTATTGTTGTGAAACATGGATTTCGACTTTCTTGACAACCAAATCGGGCATACGGCCTTGGATTCGCTCAAAACCAACCCCAACACTTTGGATGTAATGAAATACATGCATTAGAAGAAACATGATCGAAATCTGGCCCCCGGTTTGGAAATGGTGGGACGATCTAGGTTTAAGCCGTACTATAGTTGTGAAACATGGATTTCGACCTTTTCGACGCCCAAATCGGGCATATGCCTCGGATTCGTTCGAAACCATCTCCAACACTTAGCATGTATTGAAATACACACATTAGAAGAAACGGGATCGATATCTGACCCCCAGTTTGGAAATGGTGCTACGATGTAGGATTAGGTTGTAGTATAATTGTGAAACATGGATTTCGACCGTCTCGGCTCCTAAATCGGGCATACAGCCTCGGATTCGCTCGAAACCAATCCCAACACTTGGGATGTAATGTAATACACGAATTACAAGAAACAGGATCAAAATCCAGCCCTCAGTTTGGAAATGGTGGGATGATATAGGTTTAGGCCGTAGTATAGTTGTGAAACATAGATTTCGGGCTTGGATTCGCTCAAAACAAACCCCAACACTTATAATGCATTGAAATATACGTGTCAGATGCATTGGAATTGAATTCCGACCCCTGATTTGGAAAAGGTGGGACGATGTCGGTTTAGGTCGTAGTATAGTTGAAAAAACATGATTTCGGCCGTCTCGGCGCCCAAATCGGGTATACCGCCTCATATTCCCTCGATACGAACTACAACACTTGGGATGTATTGAAATACATGTGTTAGAAGAAATAGGATTGAAATTTGGCCCCCGGTTTTGAAATGGTGGGACGATGTAGGTTTAGGTCATAGTATAGTTGTGAAACATGGATTTCGGCTGTCTCAGTGCCCAAATCGGGCATACGGCCTCAGATTCGCTCGAAACCAATCCCAACACTTAGGTTGTAATGAAATACATGCATTTGAAGAAAGAGGATCAAAATCCATCCCCCGGTTTTGAAATGGTGGGAAGATGTAAGTTTAGGCCGTAGTATAGTTGTGAAACATAGATTTCGGCCGTCTCGGTGCCCAAATCGGGCATACGGCATCGGATTCGCTCGAAACCAATTCCAGCACTTAGGATGTAATGAAATACATGTATTAGAAGAAACAGGATCGAAATCCGGCCCCCGGCTTGGAAATGGTGGGACGAAGTAGGTTTAGGTCGTAGTATAATTGTGAAACATGGATTCTGGCAATCTCTGCGGCCAAATCGGGCATACGTCCTCGGATTCGCTCGAAACCAATACCAACACTTAGGATGTAAAGAAATACACGCATTAGAAGAAACAGGATAAAAATCTGGCCCTCGGTTTGGAAGTGGTGGGACGATGTATGTTTCGGCCATAGTATATTAGTGAAACATGGATTTCGACCGTCTCGATGGCCAAATCGGGCATACGGCCTCAGATTCACTCGAAACCAATCCCAACACTTCGGATGTAATGTAAAGCACGCATTAGAAGAAACAGGATCGAAATCCGGCCCCCCGTTTGGAAATGGTGGGATGATGTAGGTTTAGGCCATAGTATAATTGTGAAACATGGATTTCGACCGTCTCGGGGCCCAAATCGGGCATACGGCCTCGGAGTAGCTCAAAACCAACCCAACACTTAGAATGCATTGAAATACACGTGTTAGAAGTATTGGTATCGAAATCCAACGCCTGGTTTGGAAATGGTGGTACGATGTAGGTTTAGGCTGTAGTATAGTTGTGAAACAATGATTTCGACCTTCTCGACACCCAAATTGGGCTTACGGCCTCGGATTCGCTCGAAACCAACCCCAACACTTAGCATGTTTCGAAATACACACGTCAGAAGAAACAGGATCAAAATCCGGCTCTCGGGTTTGGAAGTGGTGGCACGATATAGGTTTAGACTGTAGTATAATTGTGAAACATGGATTTCGACAGTCTCGGCGCCCAAATCGGGCATACGGCATCAGATTCGCTCGAAACCAATCTCAGCACTTAGGATATAATGAAATACATGCATTAGAAGAAACATGATTGAAATCTGGCTCCCGGTTTGGAAATGGTGGGACGATGTAGGTTTAGGCCGTAGTGTTGTTGTGAAATATGGATTTTAACTTTCTCGACGCCCAAATCGGGCATACGGCCTCAGATTCGTTCGAAACCAACCCTAACACTTAGGGTGTATTGAAATACATGCATGACAAGAAAAAGGATCGAAATCTTGCCCCCGGTGTGGTAATGGTGGGACGGTCTAGGTTTAGGCCGTAGTATAGTTGTGAAACATGGATTTCAGCCTTCTCGACGCCCAAATCGGGGATACGGCCTCGGATTCGATCGAAACCAACCCCAACAATTAGGATGTATTGAAATACACACATTAGAAGAAATTGGATCGAAATATGACCCCCATTTTGGAAATGGTGGTACGATGTAGGTCTAGGCTGTAGTATAATTGTGAAACATGGATTTCGACCGTCTCGGTGCCCAAATCGGGCATACGGCCTCGGATTCGCTTGAAACCAATCCCAACACTTGCGATGTAATGTAATACACGCATTAGAAGAAATAGGATCAAAATCCGGCCCTCGGTTTGGAAATGGTGGGACGATGTATGTTTAGGCCGTAGTATAGTAGTGAAAAATGGATTCCGACCGTCTCGGTGCCCAAATCGGGCATACGGCCTCGGATTCGCTGGAAAACAATCCCAACACTCGGGATGTATTGTAATACACACATTAGAAGAAGCAGAATCAAAATCCAACCCTCTGTTTGGAAATGGAGGGACTATATAGGTTTAGGCCGTAGTATTGTTGTGAAACATGGATTTCGACCGTCTAGGTGCCCAAATCGAGCTTGGATTCGCTTGGAACCAACCCTAACTCTTGGAATGCATTGAAATACACGTGTTAGACGTAATGGAATCGAATTCCGACCCCTGATTTGGAAATGGTGGGACGATGGCGGTTTAGGCCGTAGTATAATTGTGAAACATGGATCCCGGCCATCTCGGCGGCCTAATTGGGCATACGTCCTCGGATTCACTCGAAACCAACCCCAACACTTAGAATGCATTGAAATACACGTGTTAGAAGTATTGGTAACGAAATCCAACTCCTGGTTTTGAAATGGTGGTACGATGTAGGTTTAGGCTGTAGTATAGTTGTGAAACAATGATTTCGACCTTCTCGAAACCCAAATTGGGCATACGGCATCGGATTCGCTCGAAACCAACCCAACACTTAGCATGTTTTGAAATACACACATTAGAAGAAACAGGATCAAAATCCGGGCCTCGGTTTGGAAATGGTGGCACGATGTAGGTTTATACTGTAGTATAATTGTGAAACATGGATTTCGACCGTCTCGGGGCCCAAATCTGGCATACGGCATCGGATTCGCTCGAAACCAATCCCAACACTTAGGATGTAATGAAATACATGGCCATAGTATAGTTGTGAAACTTTGATTTCGACCTTTTCGACGCCCAAATCGGGCATACGGCCTCGGATTCGCTCGAAACCAACCCCAACACTTAGGATGTATTGAAATACACACATTAGAAGAAACGGGATCGAAATTTGACCCCCAGTTTAGAAATGGTGGTACGATATAGGTTTAGGCTGTAGTATAATTGTGAAACATGGATGTCGTCCATCTCGGTACACAAATCGGGCATACGCTCTTGGATTCGGTCGAAACCAATCCCAACAGATGGGATGTAATGTAATACACGCATTAGAAGAAACAGCATCAAAATGCGGCCCTCGGTTTGGAAATGGTGGGACGATGTATGTTTAGGCCGTACTATAGTAGTGAAACACAGATTTCGACCGTCTCGGTGCTAAAATCGGGCATACGGCCTCGGATTCGCTCGAAACCAATCTCAACACTTGGGATGTAATGTAATACACGCATTAGTAGAAACAGGATCAAAATCCAGCCCTCGGTTTGAAAATGGTGGGATGATATAGGTTTAGGCCGTAGTATTGTTGTGAAACATGGATTTCGACCGTCTAGGTGCCCAAATTGAGCTTGGATTCGCTCGAAACCAACCCCAACACTTAGAATACATTGTAATACACGATTTTGGCCGCTGATTTGGAAATTGTGGGACGCTGTTGGTTTAGGCCGTAGTATAGTTGAAAAAACATGATTTCGGCCGTCTCGACGCCCAAATCGGGCATACGGCCACATATTCCCTCGATACGAACTCCAACAATTGGGATGTATTGAAATACATGAGTTAGACGAAATTGGATTGAAATCCGGCCCCCGGTTTTGAAATGGTGGGACGATGTAGGTTTAAGCCGGAGTATAGTTGTAAAACATGGATTTTGACCATCTCGGTGCCCAAATCGGGCATACGGCCTCAGATTCGCACGAAACCAATTCCAATACTTAAGATGTAATGAAATACATGCATTAGAAGAAACAGGATCGAAATCCGGTCCTCGGTTTGGAAATGGTGGGACGATGTAGGTTTAGGCCGTAGTATTATTATGAAACATGGATTCCGGCCATCTCGGCTGCCAAATCGGGCATACGTCATCGGATTCGCTCGAAACCAATCCCTACATTTAGTATGTAATGAAATACACCCATTAGAAGAAACAGGAGAAAAATCCGGCCTTCGGTTTAGAAGTGGTGGGACGATGTATGTTTAGGCTATAGTATAGTAGTGAAACATGGATTTCGACCGTCTCGGTGCCGAAATCGGGCATACGGCCTCGGATTCACTCGAAATCAATCCCAACACTTGGGATGTAATGTAATACATGTATTAGATGAAATAGGATTGAAATCCGGCCCCTCGTTTGGGAATGGTGGGACATGTAGGTTTAGGCCATAGTATAATTGTGAAACAAGGATTTCGACCGTCTCGGGGCCCAAATCGGGCATACGGCCTCGGATTTGCTCGAAACTAACCCTAACACTTAGAATGCAGTGAAATACACGTGTTAGAAGTATTGGTATCGAATTCCAATGCCTGGTTTGGAAATGGTGATACGATGTAGGTTTAGGCTGTAGTATTGTTGTGAAACAATGATTTCGTCCTTCTCGACCCCCAAATTGGGCATACTGCCTCGGATTCGCTCGAAACCAATCCCAGCACTTAGGATATAATAAAATACAGGCATTAGAAGAAATAGGAATGAAATCTGGCCCTCGGTTTGGAAATGGTGGGACGATGTAGGTTTAGACCGTAGTATAGTCGTGAAAGATGGATTTCGGCCGTCTCGGTTCCCAAATCGGGCATACGGCCTCGAATTCGCTCGAAACCAATCCCAACACTTAGGATGTAATGAAATACATGAATTAGAAGAAACGGGATCGAAATCCAGCCCCCGATTTAGAAATGGTGGGACGATGTAGGTTTAGGCTGCAGTGTAATTGTGAAACATGGATTTCGACCGTCTCGGTGCCCAAATCGGGCATACGGCCTCAGATTCGCTCGAAACCAACCCCAACACTTGGGATGTAATGTAATACAGGCATTAGAAGAAACAGGATCGAAATCCGGGGCCCCGTTTTGAAATGGTGGGACGATGTTGGTTTAGGCCATAGTATAATTGTGAAACATGTGTTAGAAGAAATAAGATTGAAATCCGGCCCCCGGTTTGGAAATGGTGGGACGATGTCTGTTTAGGCCGTAGTATAGTTGTGAAACATGGATTTCGACCCTCTCGGTGCCCAAATCGGGTATACAGCCTCGGATACGTTCGTAACCAATCCCAGCAGTTAGGATGTAGTGAAATACACTTATTAGAAGAAACATGATCGAAATCTGGCCACCGGTTTGGAAATGGCGGACGATGTAGGTTTAGGTCGTAGTATAGTCGTGAAAAATGGATTTCGACCTTCTCGGCACCCAAATCGGGCATACGGCCTCGGATTCGCTCGAAACCAACCCCAACAGTTAGGATGTATTAAAATACACACCTTAGAAGAAACGGGATCAAAATCTGACCCCCGGTTTGGAAATGGTGGTATGATGTAGGTTTAGGCTGTAGTATAGTTGTGAAACATGGATTCTGGCCATCTTGGCGGCCAATTCGGGCATACGGCTTCGGATTCACTCGAAACCAATCCTAACACTTAGGATGTAAGGAAATACATGCATTAGAAGAAACAGGATCAAAATCCGGCCCTCAGTGTCGCGACCCAAAATCCACCCTAGGAGTTAGAGTGAATCGTGGACGACTAAATCATGACTTACATGACTTGCTTGACAAACCACCTGCAAAACACCCACAGAGCATATACAATAGAGGATAACAGCGGAAGCATAACTATAAGACACAGCAGAAGTCTAACAAACCTATAAGTATATACACATGGTCCAAGTTTTAATACAAAGAAATCAAAACAAAGAAAGTGCGGACATGCCCGCCAAAATACATGGATATAATCACTCATGCTCACACACAGCTAATCCACTCGGAATCTAACACCACCTACTGATAACCCTCTACGGGAGGTTCCTCCAAAGGCTCCTCGACGTACTCCTCCTCCACCCATGGACCAGGAGCACAAACATCAAATGGAGCAGTAGCTCCCTCAGAACCTGCCGACATAAGAAGTACGGCTGAGCATGGAATACTCAGCGGGTACTAAGCACTAACCAACAGTCATAGCATACGGATAGCATACGTAAAGCAGGAAACAATTCACGCATATAAAGCAGGAATTATTCATATCATGACAATAAAGTAAAGCAATATGATTCATCATGTTGCATTCATAAAAGCCAGTAAAACTCTTGAAATCTTGTGCACTTGACTTGACTGAAATTACCCTTTTTATGCTTGAAACCTTGTCTACCGTGTCATGCGTGTCATGCTTGTATCATGCGTGTATCATGCTTGCTTGTTCTGAAAAGTAATCTACTTGTGAGGGAAGGGAGACCCTTCTTTCTAGAATGCTCATGCTTGTCATGCTATGTCATGTCATGCCTACTCGGAAGAGTAAACAGTGAGGGAAGGGAGACCCTTCTTCCTAGAAGGCTCATGCTTGTCCTTCCACTTGTGAGATTCACTTGTGAGATGTCCTTGTGAGATGCACTTGCGAGGGAAGGGAGACCCTTCTTATGATATGTATGCACTTGCGAGGGAAGGGAGACCCTTCTTATGAAGATGTATGATTGTCTTGTCCTTGCCAAAAGCGAGGTAAAACATATCGTCGGATATGCCCCACCTCTAAATCCCATTCTTGAAAACTTCGGTAAATCATGTCATGTATGCGTGCTCGTGAGGTCGTGTGCATACGTGCATTTGGAATTAAATATGGCATTTGAGTAATTCATAACACATAACATCAATGATTTGAGCAATTTAGTATTCATATCATTTAGGGAAAGCGAACAATCATACTATCATGACCCTAGCAATTTCCATAAACCTTAAACATGCAATTTCTTAATTTATTATTCATTTTATTCATCCTGGCATTTCATCAAACATGGTGCATTCATTGTTTATTAACCCTACAACATGCTTTTCTAGGTGGGTTTTACTTACATCACATATGTATGTTCATTATGGGTACAATGCCCTCCCCATTCATCCATCACATCAATACACACGGCATCCAATCGCCCACATTCATCTCCATTCACCATTCACCATTCACAACCCATCTCATCATACATGAATGTATAAAGGAACACAAAGAAAAATAAAGGAAAAAGAACTATAACTAGGAGGGTAGCAAGAAGTACCAACTTTGAACAATGAGGAAGAAACCCCTTCCAAAAATGACCGTGTAGCTGTTGCCCTAGCTTGGATCACGAGTTCCTCGAATGCTTGAGCCTTGATTTTGAAGAAAACGGGCTTGGGGTTGATCTAGGGTCTTAACCCCTTTGATTTCTCCCCAAATGAAAACCTAGGTTTGGGAACCCTTTCTCCTCTCTTCTAATCTCCCAAATCTTCTAAGTGTTGAGAATGAGCCCTAAAGGCTCGGGCGATCCTATATAAGAAAGGGTATAACACCCGAATGCCGAAAATGTCCTTAGTGAAAATTCTGCAAAACGTGAGGACCGAGCGATCGGTGTTTATGACTGATCGATCGGTTGCCTACCGAGCGATCGGTATGTTGGCCGAGCTCTCGACCAAAAATCAACTCTCTGGAAAATTTCCCCATACAAAATCTTGACCAGTCGATAGCTACCGATCGATCGCTCTATGGACCGAGCGATCGGTTGCCTGCAGGTCCAGACTGTTTTGGCCATATCTTTTGACTCGCTCGTCGGATTTTGACGATTCAACTTGCGTTGGGTTCGTACTTTGAAAAGGAACATTTCTGACGTTTTGGAATTTTTAATTTCTTCCTTATTTATTAATTGTACTACTTTACAGGCAAAATGGCTATGAAAGTGTCATGCATTAAATGTGAAAAGGTCCGGGGCTCTACATCCTCCCCCCCTTACAAAAATTTCGTCCTCGAAATTTAGACGCTACTTGCATTACAAACCAAAAAGAAAATTATAAGTCATATACAAACTTATACAAAAACCCATTCAATTAATTCTGGGTACTTCGCTTTGACTTCGGCTTCACGCTCCCATGTAGCTTCTTCCCGAGCATGGTGTTGCCATTGCACAAGAACCAAAGGGATTGTCTTGTTGCGAAGCACTTGATTTCTTCGATCCAAAATCTGAACCGGCTTTTCAATCAAGGTGAGGTCCTCTCGAATCTCCAACGGTTCCAAGTCTATGACATGCGAAGGATCCGCAATGTACTTCCAAAGCATAGACACATGGAAGACGTTGTGAACTGCGACCATGTGAGGTGGGAGAGCTACCCTGTAAGCAACCTCACCAACTCGCGTGATAATCTCAAAAGGCCCAACATACCGAGGACTGAGCTAGCCTCGCTTGCCAAATCTCATGATCCCTTTGCTAGGAGATACTTTCACAAAAACTTGATCCCCTACTTGAAATTCCAAGTCCTTACGGCACGTGTCCGCATAACTTTTCTGGCTATCTTGAGCGGCTTTCAATCGATCCCGAATGATCGTAACTGTGTTTGCAGTTTGCTCAATCAACTCCGGACCAAGTACTTTCCTTTCTCCTACCTCATCCCAATAGAGAGGAGACCTACAACTTCGCCCATACAAGGCCTCAAATGGTGCCATTTGGATACTTGCCTGATAGCTGTTATTATAGGCGAATTCAACCAAAGGCAAGTACTCTTCCCAACTGCCTCTGAAATCCAACATACGAGCCCGAAGCTTGTCTTCAATGACTTGGTTCACTCTCTCGGTTTGTCCATCCGTCTGTGGATGAAAAGCGGTGCTGAAATCAAGTTGGGAACCCATAGCCTCTTGGAAACTTTTCCAAAATCTTGGATCCCGATCCGACACAATACTGATGGGCACTTCCTGCAACCTCAACACTTCCTTGATGTATAGAGCGGCCAACTGGCTAGAGTTGAAAGTAGTTCGGTAGGGTAGGAAGTGTGCAGACTTCGTCAGACGGTCTACTACTACCCAAATTGTATCTGAGCCCTTGCCCTTTTTGGCAAGCCAACTATGAAATCCATGGATATGTTCTCCCATTTCCACTCAGGAATAGGAAGAGAATGCAATAGACCGGCGGGTCGCATGTGTTCTGCTTTCACCTGTTGGCACCCTAAGCACCGTGCCACATATTCTGCAACATCCCTCTTCATATTCCGCCACCAAAAGTGACTCTTGAGGTTCCGGTACATCTTTGTACCCCCTGGATGCACAGTGTACTTTGCCTGGTGGGCTTCATCCATATCTCCCTCCGAAGATCTGCATTGGCTGGGACACACAGCCTTCCCTTGAATGTGATAGCACCTTGCTAGTGAGAGAGAAGTCCTCACTACCCTTAGCAACTTCCTTGTCCCGATAAGCCAACAATTCAGCATCCGTGGCTTGGTATTCTTGGATCAAATCTATAATGTATGGCCGAACCATGACATTTGCCAAGATAGGACTACGGACAGAGTCATTCACACTAATGTCCAGATTTGCCAAGTCTTCAAGTAGCTTCCATTCCTGCACTAACATGCATGCTAATAACCTCGGAGGTCTTCTACTCAAAGCATCGGCCACTACATTTGCTTTACCCGGGTGGTATTGAATGGTACAATCATAGTTTTTAAAAATTTCATCCAACGCCGTTACCTTAGATTCAGCTCCTTTTGGGAAAAGAGATACTTGAGACTCTTGTGATCGGTAAACACATAGAACTCCACCCCATAAAGGTAATGACGCCAAATCTTAAGTGCAAACACGACCGCCGCAAGCTCCAAGTCGTACGTGGGATAATTCTTCTCATGCTCCTTCAATTGCCTTGATGCATAGGCAATGACTTTCTTGTGCTGCATGAGTACACACCCAAGTCCAACGTGTGAGGCATCACTATACACCTCATGCCCATAAGGTCCAGATGGCACAGTAAGGACAGGGGCTGTAGTAAGCCTCTTCTTTCAGTTCCGTGAAACTGATCTCGCACTTATCACTCCATACAAACTTGGCGTCTTCCTTGTCAGGTTAGTGAGCGGTGCTGCAAGGCTAGAGAAACCCTCTACAAATCCCCTGTAGTAGGCTGCCAACCCAAGAAAGCTGCGTATCTCGGTAACACTCTTGGGCCTCGCCCAACTCATAACTGCTTCGATCTTCTTTGGATCTACCGAGATACCTTCTGCAGAAACAACGTGGCCTAGGAATGCCACCTCTTCCAACCAAAACTCACACTTGCTAAGTTTGGCGTATAGCTTGTGCTCTCTTAGCATTTCCAAAGCAAGGCGTAGGTCGCGTGTGTGATCTTCTCGTGTCTGGGAATAGACCAAAATGTCATCAACAAATACAATCACGCACCTATCAAGATATGGCCGGAACACCCAGTTCATCAAATCCATAAAGGCTGTCGGCGCGTTCGTGAGTCCAAAAGGCATCACCAAGAACTCGTAGTGTCCATACCGAGTCCTGAAAGCAGTTTTGGGAACATCTTCCACCTTAATCTTCAACTGGTGATAACCTGATCGAAGGTCTATCTTTGAGAAAAATCTCGCTCCCTTCAACTGATCGAACAAATCATCAATTCTAGGCAATGGATACCTATTCTTTATTGTGACCTTGTTCAATTGCCGGTAATCGACGCACATCCGCATCGAACCATCTTTCTTCTTAACAAACAACACCGGGGCACCCCACGGTGAGACACTTGGTCGAATGAAACCAAGGCCTTGTAATTCCTCTAACTTGAGTCCTCAACTCCTTGAGTTCTACCGGGGCCATTCTATACGGAGCCCGAGAGATGGGAGCTGTGCCTGGTGTAAGCTCAATCACAAACTCAATCTTTCTGTCTGGAGGTAATCCTGGCAACTCCTCTGGAAATACATCCAGGAATTTACTCACGACCGGAATAGTCGAAGAGGTCCTTTGCCTTGAGGTTCGCTAAGCTCAATGCCGCAAAAACGAGCGATATCTCTACTTTTTAACACCCCGAAAGTGAAATGGTTTTCCTTCTACCGGCTTGAAGAGTACCATCTTCTCAAAGCAAGCTACATGCCCATGATGTGCTGCTAACCAATCCATTCCAATATAACATCAAAGTCTTGGAATCCCAGGACGATGAGATCAACAACCAACTCGTGGCTTCCAACTTGGACCACACTATTTCTATACACTTTATCTGCCAATACTGTTTGCCGAGAGGAGTCGAAATGGCTAACTCCGGTTCTAGCTGACTTGGCTCTATAGAAAAGCCTTCTGAAAAACTCGGTGAGACAAATGAATGAGTAGACCCAGTATCAATCAACACTCGAGCCAAATACTCATTGACTAGTAGGTTCCTGAATTTTGACTAGCGGAGTTAATCCATGCATCAACAATGTATACATGTAGGTATATATACATATAAAACATGCCAAGTACGTACACAATCAATTAATACTTAACAGTTTAATTTATGGATAATTAAATAAGCTACAACTGCGTACCTTGCACTACATCGTCAGATGCAAGTGCATCACCCTCTGTTAAGGTAAAAAATCGCCCCTGGTTTGCCTGGCGAGACTGAGGTGTAGACCGGGTAGTCTGAGATGACGCCTGATATGATCCTGCTGGGCGTGCTGGTGGCCTAATCCCCTGAGATTGGCCTGGTAAATGCCGACTGGGGTAATCCCTGATCATATGGCCCTGGGGACCACAATGAAAGCATCCACCCGATGCCCTTCGGCAATCTCCTGCCGGGTGCCTTCGGCCGCACGAAGTGCAGACCTCGTGTGTATAGGTCGGAGGGGCCGGAGGTGGAGCATACCTCACCGTCTGAGGTACAACAGGCCGTGGGGCCGGAAGGGCCTGAGGTCGCTATGCCTGCGGTACATACTGCCGGGGAGCTGGAGGCGCATAAGTCGGCCTCATCGTTGGTGTTGGCCATGTATACTGATAAGGGCCAGAACGAGCCCGCCTCTCTGAAGGTGCTGAACTACTAGCTTGGCCTCTCGCCAACTCCCTCTTCTTGGACACTATCTCTGAATTGGCCTCGACCAATAAGGCCTTGTCTACTACCTCAGGGTAGGTAGCATGTCTGAAAACCGAAACCTTGTCCATGATAACATCTTGAGCCCTTGCTCAAACTTTCTCTTGCCTTCATTGCCTCGGTGGCAACCATGTGAGGTCGCGAAACGTGATAGCGTCCGAGAACATGGCCTCGTATTATGCCACCGACATCAAAACTTGCTCGAGGTTGATGAAATTCTCTCTCTTCTTTTCCCGTGCTCCAATCGGAAATACTTGCTTGTAAAAAGCCTCCTTGAACTCATCCAATTCCAAGTGACCCTGCATGGTCAAATCTCGCGTCATCACCGGCGGAAAACCACCACTGGTGGGCTTCGCCCTCATAGCCATGAAAGCTGGCCCATGCTACTCTCTCCTCCTCTGTAGGTGAGAGGACCGTAAAAATCTTCTCCATCTGGAGGATCCATGCCTCCGCAGCAAGAGGGTCCACACTCCCACGGAAGGATGGAGGCCTCAATCTCCTGAATGCCTCAACTCCAGCTGTACGATGTACTGGAGCTGCGGGCGGTGGAGTAGGTGCCGCTGATGCCGGTATAGTTGCTGAGCCGCCAGGATGGCCGAGTGTCTCAGCAATAGAAGCCTAAGACCTGAGGAGGTTCCGGCTTGCTCTCCTACATACCCGTGAGTATATTAACATCACATTCGTCTCCTTTACCACCTTGATTTCAATGCCATTTCACAATAATTCAATTTGTATTAGTTGTATAATACTAATATACATCACATCAAGTCATCAGAGTATTCATCACATTATACTTATACTTTAGTGTTCTAGCGTACCTAGGACCCGTACTTGGTTAAAGCAACCATTTTAGACTAAGACTAAAGTTTAGTCTTACACTTGGAAACAGACTCGCTCCGCCTTACTCTTCCTAACTTGTTTCCTCATATGCTCTTGTCAAGCCGGGGTAATAACGATTCAAGGACCCTAGAGATCTAAAGCCATCAGCTCTGATCCACTTCTGTCTACGCGACCCAATAACCCCCCCTAGGGAGTTAGAGTGAATCGTGCCGCCTAAATCATGACTTACTTACTTGCTTGACAAACCACCTTCAAAACAACCCACATAGCATATACAATAGTGATACACGGAACATAACTATAATACACAGCGTAAGTCTAACAACCTCTAATCTATACACATGGTCCAAGTTTTAATACAGAAATCAAAACAAGAAAGTTGTTGCGGATATGCTCGCCAAATACATGGATAATAATCACTCAATTCTCCCCACAGCTAATCACATGAATCTACACCACCCCTACCCTTGATAACCCTCGTATACGTGAGGTTCCTCCAAAGTCCCGCATACTCCTCCTCCACCATGGACCAGGAGCACAAACCTCAAATTGAGCAGCAGCTCCCTCATAACCTGCCGAACATAAAATCCGCTGAGCATTGAAACTCAGGTGGGGTACTAATCACTAACCACCAGTCCATAGCATACCGGATAGCATCGAAAGCAGGAAACCATTCACGCATATAAAGCAGGAATGATTCTCTCACATGATAATAAAGTAAGCAATATAATTCCATGTTCATATTCATACAAGCCGGTAAAACCCCTTGAAATCTTGGCACTTGACTTGACGGAATTATCCTTTTTTGCTGGAAACCTTGTCTATTACCTGTCCTACGTGTCATGCTTGTATCATGCTAAATCATGCTTGCTTTGTTCTGAAAGTATCTACTTGTTAGGGAAGGCAGACCCTTCTTTCTAGAATGCTCATGCGTGTCCTGGCTAGTTCATTCATGCTACTCCGAAGAGTACTACTTGTGCGGGAAGGGAGACCCTTCTTCCTAGAATGCTCCATGCTTGTCCTCCACTTGTTAATATGTCCTTGTGAGATGCACTCTTGCGAGGGAAGGGAGACCTTCTTATGAAGATTTATGTGTGAGTACCTGGATTTTTAACCTCCCTTCCCATCCCGATAAATACCCGATAAGGACTATTGCCCATTGTTTATGAAAGAAAGTCGCCACCTATCTATTTTCTATTGAAATAGGTCATAACCTTGTTGGATAAGTCTTATCCCCCTGAAAATCAGAGTTCAGGGTACTGGATTCATTTGGAGTTAGGGAAGGTGTCGGCACCCCAAACTCCATTCGAAGATGGTTACCTACTCCTACTTCATCCAATCAGGAAACCTAAAGGAACTTGCATTTACTCTATGCTGAGCAATGTAAATAAATGAATACATGAATTTATATGGAGAGAGTAGAACCGGAATAGGGTTCTATCCTAGTGAGAGCTGACCCGTCAGGGTTCCTACGTATCCACATTAGTGGATCAAGCCAACGTAGTTTCCGGAAAGGGTTATGGTTTGATTTGATTGATAGTGTGTGGGTGATTGAAAGGTTTGGGTTGTTTGCTCCTATTGAGAGCGAGTGGCCTTTTAAGCTCATGCTGAGGATCGATGTTGGCCTTTTAAGCTCGTTCTGAGGAGCGATGTGGCCTTTTAAGCGCGGCGAGGAGGCCTGTCGAGGTAGGGATTTAACGTTTTGAACTGAGGCCTGACGAGGGTTTGAATAGATTTGGTTTTTAACATAGATTTAACTAAGTTTACCTAGGGTACTAGGGCTTACTCAGGGTTTAAAACTAATTTAACTTGAATTACTTGTTAACTTGGTTTAACTGGGATTAACTGGATTAACTAGTGTTAACTGGGCTAACGGGTTTAACTTGATTAACTGGATTTAACTAACTAGGGTTTTAACTGGGTTAACTGGGATTAACTGGGTCAACTGGGTTAAACTGGGTTAACTGGGTTAACTGGGTTAACTGTGATTAACTGGATTTAATATTGGGTTTAACGGGGTAACTAGGGTTAACCTGGGTTTAACCTGTGTTAAATAGGATGTAACCTGGGTTTACTGGGGTTAACTAGGTTTACTATGGCTTTAACGGACAAGAGGTTTGGCTAGGCAGTTTGACTGTGGTTTTGGCAAGGTTCGACTAGGCAGTGCTATTTTTACCGGGATTTGGGCAGCGGTTGACTAGGAGCTGGCTATAATTTGAACCTTTATTTGGGCATGGGTTTGACTATGCGAGCTATATTTGACAGGAATTTGATCAGGGTTTCGACGAGAGGCGGCCCATATTTAACTGGAATTTGGGCAAGAGGTTCAACTAGGCGAGGCTATATTTTTGAACCGGAATTTGGGCAGAGATCGACTAGGCGAGCTATATTTTACTTGGATGGGTAAGGTTTCGACTGGCGACTCTAAACTAGATATTAAAGCAAACTAGAACTAAGCCCATTTAATAAAGCAAAAAAAAAACTTGAAAGCAGATTAGGGATAGAGGGAGTACCTGCCGAAGTACGGCGACTTTCGGACAAAGAAAGAGTTCTCCAAAAAACTAAAATTTCATGTATATCGGAAGAGAAGTCGAAAACCCAGGAGAGAGGAGTGGAATGAATCATTTTTGAAGAAGGGAGGAGGGTTATTTATAGTGTCTGTAATATTGTCTCGCCGGCCTTTTTAATGGCTCGATTATGAGATTTTAATGAATAGTAAGCGGTAATGACAGTGAGTCGGCAACGCGATATTTTTAATCCGCGCCTTTTTAAACGGCGCGATTTTTAATATATTTAATTGTGAACAAAAAATACTATAAAAACTGAAGTTTGGCCACTGGAAAAGGGGCCACATGGTCCCGGCGCCTTTTTAAAAGGGCGGCTTGCCGCCGTGGTCTGTTTGGCCCTTCAAAAACTGATTTTTTTGGTTTTAATTGTTTAATACTCCTATTGCCAAAAAACGTTTTTTAATAGTTTTAAGCACATTTTTTGACCCAAAATGTCAAAATTGAACCTGTAAAATCCAGAAAGAGGATCAAATCTGACAACACCCGGTCTGAAATGGTGGGAGATGTATGTTTAGCTAGTATAGTTGTGAAACAGGGATTTCGACAGTCTTGGCCCCAATCGGGCATACGGCCTCAGAGTCGAATTGAGACCATCCCTAACACTTAGGATGCATTGAAATACATGTGGTAGAAGAATTGGGATCGAAGTGCAACCCCCGGTTTGGAAATGGTGAGACGATATTTTTTTTAGGCCGTAGTATAGTTGAGAAAACAAGGATTTCGGTCATCTCGGCGCCCAAATCGGGCATACGGCCTCAGATTCCCTCGATACGAACTCCAACACTTAGGATGTATTTAAATATACATGTGAGAAGAAATAGGATCGAAATCCGACTCCTGGTTTGGAAATGGTGGGACGTTGTAGGTTTAGGCCGTAGTATAGTTGAGAAACATGGATTTCGACCGTCCTGCTGCCCAAATCGGGCATACGGTCTCGGATTCGCTCGGAACCAACCCCAGCACTTAGAATGAATTGAAATACACATGTTAGAAGTATTGGTATCGAAATCCGACACCAGGTTTTGAAATGGTGGGACGATGTCTGTTTAAGCTGTAGTATAGTTGTGAAACATTGATTTCGGCCGTCTTGGCACCCAAATCAGGAATACGGCCTCGGATTCACTCGCAACCAACACCAATACCTAGGATGTATTGAAATACACATGTTTGAAGAAATGAGATTAAAATTCGACCCCCGGTTTTAAAATGGTGGGACGATGTAGGTTTAGGCCATAGTATAGTTGTGAAATATAGATTTCGACCGTCTCGGTGCCCAAATTGGGCATACGGCCCCGGATTCGCTCGAAACCAACTCCAACACTTAGGATGTATTTAAATACACACGTAGAAGAAACCAGATCAAAATCGGACCCCCGGTTTGGAAATGGTGGGATGGTGTAAGTTTAAGCTGTAGTATAGTTGTGAAACATGCATTCCAGCCGTGTTGGTGCCCACATCAGGCATACGGCCTCGGATTTGCTCGAAACCAACTCCAACACTTAGAATGTGTTGAAATACACGTGTGAGATGAAATAGGATCAAAATCTGACCCCAGGTTTCGAAACGGTGGGACGATGTAGGTTTAGTCCGTGGTATAGTTGTGAAACATGGATTTCAGCCGTCTCATTACCGAAATTGGGGATACGGTCTCGGATTTGCTTGAAACCATCCCTCACACTTAGGATTTATTGAAAAACACACGTTAGAAGAAATAGGATTGAAAACATGGATTTCGGCCGTCTCGGCGTCCAAATCGGGCATATGGGCTCATATTCCCTCAATATAAACTCCAACACTTAGGATTTTTTGAAATACACGTGTTAGAAGAAATATGATCGAAATCCGAACCCTGGTTTGGAAATGGTGGGTAGATGTATGTTTAGGACGTAGTATAGTTGGGAAACATGGATTTTGGACGTTTCGGCGTCCAAATCAGGAATACGGCGTCGGATTCGCTTGAAACCAACCCCAACACTTATGATATATTGAAATACACACATCAGAAGAAATGAGATAATCGGACCCCCTGTTTGAAAATGGCCGGACGATATAGGTTTAGGCTGAAGTATAGTTGTGAAACATGGATTTCGGCCGTCTTAGCGCCCAAATCAGGTATACAGCCTCAGATTCGCTCGCAACCAACTCCAACACTTAAGATGTATTGAAATACACATGTTCGAAGAAATGGGATTTAAATTTGACCCCCGGTTTGGAAATGGTTGGACGATGTATGTTTAGGCCGTAGTATACTTGTGAAACATGGATTTCGGCCGTCTCGGCGCCCAAATCGGGCATACGGCCTCAGATTCGCTCGAAACCATCCCCAACACTTAGGATGCATTGAAATACACGTGGTAGAAAAATTGGGTTCGAAGTCCGACCCCTGGTTTGGAAATGGTGAGACGATGTTTGTTTAGGCTGTAGTATAGTTGAGAAAACAAGGATTTCAGATGTCTTGGCGCCCAAATCGGGCATACAGCGTAAGATTCCCTCATACGAACTCAAACACTTAGGATGTATTTAAATTTAGGTGTTAGAAGAAATAGGATCGAAATCCGAATCCTGGTTTGGAAATGGTGGGACGATGTAGGTTTAGACTGTAGAATAGTTGTGAAACATGGATTTTGGCAATCTTGGGGCCCAAATCGGGTGTACGGCCTTAGATTCGATCGAAACCAACCCTAACAATTAGGATGCATTGAAATGCATGGGTTAAAAAAATTGGGATCGAAATCTGACCCCTGGTTTTGAAATGATGGGACGGTGTAGGTTTTGGCCGTAGTATAGTTGAGAAACATGAATTTCGACCGTCTCGGTGCCCAAATCGGGCATACGGTCTCGGATTTGCTCGAAACCAACCCCAACACTTAGAATGCATTAGAATACACATGGTCGAAGTATTAGTATCGAAATCCGACACCCAGTTTTGAAATGGTGGGACGATGTCGGTTTAGGCTGTAGTATAGTTGTGAAACTTGGATTTCGGCCGTCTTGGCACCCAAATCAAGCAAACGGCCTCGGATTCACTCGTAACCAACACCAACACTTAGGATGTATTGAAATACACATGTTCGAAGAAATGGGATTGAAATTCAACCTCCGTGTTAGAAATGGTGGGACGATGTGGGTTTAGGCCGTAATATAGTTGTGAAACATGGATTTCGGCCATATCAGTGCCAAAATCGGGTATACGGCCTCGAATTGTTCGAAACCAACTCCTACACTTAAGATGTATAGGAATATACTTGGTAGAAGAAACGAGATCACAATCTGAATCCCGGTTTGGACATGGTGGGAAGATGTAAGTGGAGACTGTAGTATAGTTGTGAAACATGGATTTCAACCGTCTCGGTGCCCAAATCTGGCATACGGCTTCGGATTTGCTCGAAACCAACTCTAACAATTAGGATATATTGAAATACACGTGTGAGAAGTAATGGGATTGATATCTGACCCCAGGTTTGGAAATGGTGGGATGATGTAGGTTTAGTCCGTAGTATAGTCATGAAACATGGATTTCAGCCGTCTCGGGGCCAAAATTCGGCATATGGTCTCGGATTCGCTCGAAACCATCCCCAACACTTTAGGATTTATTGAAATACACACGTTAGAAGAAACAGGATTGAAATCCGACCCCCGGTTTGGATATGGTGGGATGATGTATGTTTAGGCCATAGTATAGTGGTGAAAGATGAATTTCGACCGTCTTGGCAACCAAATCAGGCTTGCTGCCTCGGATTCGCTCGAAACCAATCCCAACACTTAGGATGTATTGAGATACACGTGTGAGAAGAAATGGGATCGAAATCTGACCCCAGGTTTGGAAATGGTGGGAGGATGTAGATTTAGTCCAGAATATAGTTGTGAAACTTGGATTTCAGCCGTCTCGGTGCCAAAATGGGGCATACGGTCCCGGATTCGCTCGAAACCATCCCTAACACTTCGGATGTATTGAAATACACACGTTAGAAGAAATTGGATCAAAATCCAACCCCCAGTTTGGAATTGGTGGGACGATGTAGGTTTAGGCCGTAGTATAGTTGTGAAATATGGATTTTTACCGTCTCGGCAACCAAGTCGGGCATACGGTGTTGGATTCGTTTGAAACCAACCCCAACACTTTGGATGCATTGAAATACATGCGTTAAAAGAAATAGGATCAAAATATGACACCCGGTGTGGAAATGGTGGGACGATGTATGTTTAGGCATAGTATAGTTGTGAAACATGGATTTCGACCGTCTTGGCGCCCAAATCGGGCATACGGCCTCAGAGTCGATTGAAACCATCCCCAACACTTAGGAAGCATTGAAATACACATGGTAGAAGAATTGGGATCGAAGTGCAACCCCCGGTTTGGAAATGGTGAGACGATGTTTTTTTTAGGCCGTAGTATAGTTGAGAAAACAAGGATTTCGGTCATCTCAGCGCCCAAATCAGGCATACGGCCTCAGATTCCCTCGATACGAACTCCAACACTTAGGATGTATTTAAATATACATGTGAGAAGAAATTGGATCGAAATCCGACTGCAGGTTTGGAAATGGTGGGACGATGTAGGTTTAGGCCGTAGTATAGTTGAGAAACATGGATTTCGACCGTCTTGCTGCCCAAATCGGGCATACGGTCTCGGATTCGCTCGGAACCAACCCCAACACTTAAAATGAATTGAAATACACATGTTAGAAGTATTGGTATCGAAATCCGACACCCGGTTTCGAGATGGTGGGATGATGTCTGTTTAAGCTGTAGTATAGTTGTGAAACATTGATTTCGGCCGTCTTGGCACCCAAATCAGGAATACGGCCTCGGATTTACTCGCAACCAACACCAATACCTAGGATGTATTGAAATACAAATGTTTGAAGAAATGAGATTAAAATTCGACCCCCGGTTTTAAAATGGTGGGACGATGTAGGTTTAGGCCATAGTATAGTTGTGAAATATAGATTTCGACCGTCTCGGTGCCCAAATTGGGCACATGGCCCCGGATTCGCTCGAAACCAACTCCAACACTTAGGATGTATTTAAATACACACAGTAGAAGAAACCAGATCAAAATCGGATCCCCGGTTTGGAAATGGTGGGACGATGTAAGTTTAAGCTGTAGTATAGTTGTGAAACATGCATTTCAGCCGTCTTGGTGCCCACATCAGGCATACGGCCTCGGATTTGCTCGAAACCAACTCCAACACTTAGAATGTGTTGAAATACACATGTGAGATGAAATAGGATAAAAATCTGACCCCAGGTTTCGAAATGGTGGGACGATGTAGGTTTAGTCCGTGGTATAGTTGTGAAACATGGATTTCAGCCATCTCGTTACTGAAATTGGGGATACGGTCTCGGATTCGCTTGAAACCATCCCTCACACTTAGGATTTATTGAAAAACACACGTTAGAAGAAATAGGATTGAAAACATGGATTTCGGCCATCTCGGCGTCCAAATCGGGCATATGGGCTCATATTCCCTCAATATAAACTCCAACACTTAGGATTTTTTGAAATACACCTGTTAGAAGAAATATGATCGAAATCCGAACCCTGGTTTGGAAATGGTGGGTAGATGTATGTTTAGGACGTAGTATAGTTGGGAAACATGGATTTTGGACGTTTCGGCGTCCAAATCGGGAATACGGCGTCGGATTCGCTTGAACCCAACCCCAACACTTAGGATGTATTGAAATACACGTGTTAAAAGAAATAAGATCGAATTCCGACCCACGGTTTGGAAATGGTGGGATGATGTAGGTTTAGGCCGTAGTATAGTTGTGAAACAGAGATTTTGACCATCTCGACGGCCAAATCGGGCATACGGCCTCGGATTCGGTCGAAACCAATCTCAACACTTAGGATGTAATGAAATAGTCGTATTACAAGAAACAGTATCAAAATCCAGCCATCGGTTTTGAAATGGTGGGACGATGTATGTTTAGGCCGTAGTATAGTTCTGAAACATGGATTTCGACCATCTCGGTGCCCAAATTGGGCATACAGCTTCAGATTAGTTCGAAACCAACCCCAACACTTAGGATGTATTGAAATACACATACTAGAAGAAACGTGATCAAAATCCGACCCTCGGTTTTCAAATGGTGGTACGATGTAGGTTTAGGCCGTAGTATAGTTGTGAAACATGGATTTTGACCGTCTCGACTCCCAAATCGGGCACACGGCCTCGGATTCACTCGAAACAACCCCAAAACATGGAATGCTTTGAAATACACGTCTTAGAAGAAATAGGATCAAAATCCGACCCCTAGTTTGGAAATGGGGGGAGGATGTAGGTTTAGGCCGTAGTATAGTTGTGAAACATGGATTTCGACCATCTTGGTGCCCAAATCAGGCATACGTCCTTAGATTCACTTGAAACCAACCCCAACACTTATGATATATTGAAAAACACACATCAGAAGAAATGAGATAATCGGACCCCCTGTTTGAAAATGGCTGGACGATATAGGTTTAGGCTGAAGTATAGTTGTGAAACATGGATTTCGGCCGTCTTGGCGCCCAAATCAGGCATACAGCCTCAGATTCGCTCGCAACCAACTCCAACACTTAAGATGTATTGAAATACACATGTTCGAAGAAATTGGATTTAAATTCGACCCCCGGTTTGGAAATGGTTGGACGATGTATGTTTAGGCCGTAGTATACTTGTGAAACATGGATTTCGGCCGTCTCGGCGCCCAAATCGGGCATACGGCCTCAGATTCGCTCGAAACCATCCCCAACACTTAGGATGCTTTGAAATACACGTGGTAGAAAAATTGGGATCGAAGTCCGACCCCCGGTTTGGAAATGGTGAGACGATGTTAGTTTAGGCCGTAGTATAGTTGAGAAAACAAGGATTTCGGATGTCTCGGGGCCCAAATCGGGCATACAGCGTAAGATTCCCTCATACGAACTCCAACACTTAGGATGTATTCAAATTTAGGTGTTAGAAGAAATAGGATCGAAATCCGACTCCTGGTTTGGAAATGGTGGGACGATGTAGGTTTAGACTGTAGAATAGTTGTGAAACATGGATTTTGGCAATCTTGGGGCCCAAATCGGGTGTACGGCCTCGGATTCGATCGAAACCAACCCTAACAATTAGGATGCAATGAAATGCATGCGTTAAAAAAAATGGGATCGAAATCTGACCCCTGGTTTTGAAATGATGGGACGGTGTAGGTTTTGGCCGTAGTATAGTTGAGAAACATGGATTCCGGCCGTCTCGGTGCCCAAATCGGGCATACGGTCTCGGATTTGCTTGGAAATAACCCCAACACTTAGAATGCATTAGAATACACATGGTCAAAGTATTAGTAACGAAATCCGACACCCAGTTTTGAAATTGTGGGACGATGTCGGTTTAGGCTGTAGTATAGTTGTGAAACTTGGATTTCGGCCGTCTTGGCACCCAAATCGGGCAAACGGCCTCGGATTCACTCGTAACCAACACCAACACTTAGGATGTATTGAAATACACATGTTCGAAGAAATGGGATTAAAATTCAACCTCCGGGTTAGAAATGGTGGGACGATGTGGGTTTAGGCCGTAATATAGTTGTGAAACATGGATTTCGGCCA
Organism: Tetracentron sinense; assembly: GCA_015143295.1. Taxonomy (NCBI): domain Eukaryota; kingdom Viridiplantae; phylum Streptophyta; class Magnoliopsida; order Trochodendrales; family Trochodendraceae; genus Tetracentron; species Tetracentron sinense. Next base: position 16,005,382 of record CM026564.1, on the reverse strand, counting down.
TCTCGGTGCCAAAATCGGGTATACGGCGTCGAATTGTTCGAAACCAACTCCTACACTTAAGATGTATAGGAATATACTTGGTAGAAGAAACGAGATCACAATCTGACCCCCGGTTTGCACATGGTGGGAAGATGTAAGTGGAGACTGTAGTATAGTTGTGAAACATGGATTTCAACCGTCTCGGTGCCCAAATCTGGCATACGGCTTCGGATTTGCTCGAAACCAACTCTAACAATTAGGATATATTGAAATACACGTGTGAGAAGTAATGGGATTGATATCTGACCCCAGGTTTGGAAATGGTGGGATGATGTAGGTTTAGTCCGTAGTATAGTCATGAAACATGGATTTCAGCCGTCTCGGGGCCAAAATTCGGCATATGGTCTCGGATTCGCTCGAAACCATCCCCAACACTTTAGGATTTATTGAAATACACACGTTAGAAGAAACAGGATTGAAATCCGACCCCCGGTTTGGAAATGGTGGGATGATGAATGTTTAGGCCGTAGTATAGTTGTGAAAGATGAATTTCGACCGTCTTGGCAACCAAATCGGGCTTACTGCCTCGGATTCGAGCGAAACCAATCCCAACCATTAGGATGTATTGAGATACACGTGTGAGAAGAAATGGGATCGAAATCTGACCCCAGGTTTGGAAATGGTGGGACGATGTTGGTTTAGTCCAGAATATAGTTGTGAAACATGGATTTCAGCCGTCTCGGAGCCAAAATGGGGCATACGGTCCCGGATTCGCTCGAAACCATCCCTAACACTTAGGATGTATTAAAATACACACGTTAGAAGAAATTGGATCAAAATCCAACCCCCAGTTTGGAATTGGTGGGACGATGTATGTTTAGGCCGTAGTATAGTTGTGAAATATGGATTTCGACCGTCTCGGCAACCAAGTCGGGCATACGGTGTTGGATTCGTTTGAAACCAACCCCAACACTTAGGATGCATTGAAATACATGCGTTAAAATAAATATGATCAAAATCTGACACCCGGTGTGGAAATGGTGGGACGATGTATGTTTAGGCCTAGTATAGTTGTGAAACATGGATTTCGACCGTCTTGGCGCCCAAATCGGGCATACGGCCTCAGAGTCGATTGAAACCATCCCCAACACTTAGGATGCATTGAAATACACGTGGTAGAAGAATTGGGATCGAAGTGCAACCCCCGGTTTGGAAATGGTGAGACGATGTTTTTTTTAGGCCGTAGTATAGTTGAGAAAACAAGGATTTCGGTCATCTCATCGCCCAAATCAGGCATACGGCCTCAGATTCCATCGATACGAACTCCAACACTTCGGATGTATTTAAATATACATGTGAGAAGAAATAGGATCGAAATCCGACTCCAGGTTTGGAAATGGTGGGACGATGTAGGTTTAGGCCGTAGTATAGTTGAGAAACATGGATTTCGACCGTCTTGCTGCCCAAATCGGGCATACGGTCTCGGATTCGCTCGGAACCAACCCCAACACTTAAAATGAATTGAAATACACATGTTAGAAGTATTGGTATCGAAATCCGACACCCGGTTTTGAAATGGTGGGACGATGTCTATTTAAGCTGTAGTATAGTTGTGAAACATTGATTTCGGCCGTCTTGGCACCCAAATCAGGAATACGGCCTCGGATTCACTCGCAACCAACACCAATACCTAGGATGTATTGAAATACACATGTTTGAAGAAATGAGATTAAAATTCGACCCCCGGTTTGAAAATGGTGGGACGATGTAGGTTTAGGCCATAGTATAGTTGTGAAATATAGATTTCGACAGTCTTGGTGCCCAAATTGGGCATACGGCCCCGGATTCGCTCGAAAACAACTCCAACACTTAGGATGTATTTAAATACACACGGTAGAAGAAACCAGATCAAAATCGGACCCCCGGTTTGGAAATGGTGGGACGATGTAAGTTTAAGCTGTAGTATGGTTGTGAAACATGCATTTCAGCCGTCTTGGTGCCCACATCAGGCATACGGCCTCGGATTTGCTCGAAACCAACTCCAACACTTAGAATGTGTTGAAATACACGTGTGAGATGAAATAGGATCAAAATATGACCCCAGGTTTCGAAATGGTGGGACGATGTAGGTTTAGTCCGTGGTATAGTTGTGAAACATGGATTTCAGCCGTCTCGTTACCGAAATTGGGGAAACGGTCTCGGATTCGCCTGAAACCATCCCTCACACTTAGGATTTATTGAAAAACACACGTTAGAAGAAATAGGATTGAAAACATGGATTTCGGCCGTCTCGGCGTCCAAATCGGGCATATGGGCTCATATTCCCTCAATATAAACTCCAACGCTTAGGATTTTTTGAAATACACGTGTTAGAAGAAATATGATCGAAATCCGAACCCTGGTTTGGAATTGGTGGGTAGATGTATGTTTAGGATGTAGTATAGTTGGGAAACATGGATTTTGGACGTTTCGGCGTCCAAATCGGGAATACGGCGTCGGATTCGCTTGAAACCAACCCCAACACTTAGGACGTATTGAAATACACGTGTTAAAAGAAATAAGATCGAATTCCGACCCACGGTTTTGAAATGGTGGGATGATGTAGGTTTAGGCCGTAGTATAGTTGTGAAACAGAGATTTCGACCATCTCGACGGCCAAATCGGGCATACGGGCTCGGATTCGGTCGAAACCAATCTCAACACTTAGGATGTAATGAAATACTCGTATTACAAGAAACAGTATCAAAATCCAGCCATCGGTTTGGAAATGGTGGGACGATGTATGTTTAGGCCGTAGTATAGTTGTGAAACATGGATTTCGACCCTCTCGGTGCCCAAATCGGGCATACAGCCTCAGATTAGTTCGAAACCAACCCCAACACTTAGGATGTATTGAAATACACATACTAGAAGAAACGTGATCAAAATCCGACCCTCGGTTTTCAAATGGTGGTACGATGTAGGTTTAGGCCGTAGTATAGTTGTGAAACATGGATTTTGACCGTCTCGACTCCCAAATCGGGCACACGGCCTCGGATTCACTTGAAACAACCCCAAAACTTAGAATGCTTTGAAATACACGTCTTAGAAGAAATAGGATCAAAATCCGACCCCTGGTTTGGAAATGGGGGGACGATGTAGGTTTAGGCCGTAGTATAGTTGTGAAACATGGATTTCGACCATCTTGGTGCCCAAATCAGGCATACGTCCTTAGATTCACTTGAAACCAACCCCAACACTTATGATATATTGAAATACACACATCAGAAGAAATGAGATAATCGGACCCCCTGTTTGAAAATGGCCGGAAGATATAGGTTTAGGCTGAAGTATAGTTGTGAAACATGGATTTCGGCCGTCTTGGCGCCCAAATCAGGCATACAGCCTCAGATTCGCTCGCAACCAACTCCAACACTTAAGATGTATTGAAATACACATGTTCGAAGAAATGGGATTTAAATTCGACCCCCGGTTTGGAAATGGTTGGACGATGTATGTTTAGGCCGTAGTATACTTGTGAAACATGGATTTCGACCTTCTCGGCGCCCAAATCGGGCATACGGCCTCAGATTCGCTCGAACCCATCCCCAACACTTTGGATGCATTGAAATACACATGGTTGGAAATGGTGAGACGATGTTAGTTTAGGCCGTAGTATAGTTGAGAAAACAAGGATTTCGGATGCCTCGGCGCCCAAATCGGGCATACAGCGTAAGATTCCCTCATACGAACTCCAACACTTAGGATGTATTTAAATTTAGGTGTTAGAAGAAATAGGATCGAAATCCGACTCCTGGTTTGGAAATGGTGGGACGATGTAGGTTTAGACTGTAGAATAGTTGTGAAACATGAATTTTGGCAATCTTGGGGCCCAAATCGGGTGTACGGCCTCAGATTCGATCGAAACCAACCCAAACAATTAGGATGCATTGAAATGCATGCGTTAAAAAAAATGGGATCGAAATCTGACCCCTGGTTTCGAAATGATGGGATGGTGTAGGTTTTGGCCGCAGTATAGTTGAGAAACATGGATTTCGGCCGTCTCGGTGCCCAAATCAGGCATACGGTCTCGGATTTGCTCGAAACCAACCCCAACACTAAGAATGCATTAGAATACACATGGTCGAAGTATTAGTATCGAAATCCGACACCCAGTTTTGAAATGGTGGGACGATGTCAGTTTAGGCTGTAGTATAGTTGTGAAACTTGGATTTCGGCCGTCTTAGCACCCAAATCAGGCAAACGGCCTCGGATTCACTCGTAACCAACACCAACACTTAGGATGTATTGAAATACACATGTTCAAAGAAATGAGATTGAAATTCAACCTCCGGGTTAGAAATGGTGGGACGATGTGGGTTTAGGCCGTAATATAGTTGTGAAACATGGATTTCGGCCATCTCGGTGCCAAAATCGGGTATACGGCCTCGAATTGTTCGAAACCAACTCCTACACTTAAGATGTATAGGAATATACTTGGTAGAAGAAACGAGATCACAATCTGACCCCCGGTTTGGACATGGTGGGAAGATGTAAGTTGAGACTGTAGTATAGTTGTGAAACATGGATTTCAGTCGTTTCGGTGCCCAAATCTGGCATACGGCCTTGGATTTGCTTGAAACCAACTCTAACAATTAGGATGTATTGAAAAACACGTGTGAGAAGAAATGAGATTCATATCTGACCCCAGGTTTGGAAATGGTGGGACGATGTAGGTTTAGTCCGTAGTATAGTCGTGAAACATGGATTTCAGTCGTCTCGGCGCCAAAATTCGGCATATGGTCTCGGATTCGCTCGAAACCATCCCCAACACTTTAGGATTTATTGAAATACACACGTTACAAGAAACAGGATTGAAATCCGACCCCCGGTTTGGAAATGGTGGGATGATGTATGTTTAGGCCGTAGTATAGTTGTGAAAGATGAATTTCGACCGTCTTGGCAACCAAATCGGGCTTACTGCCTCGGATTCGAGCGAAACCAATCCCAACACTTAGGATGTATTGAGATACACGTGTGAGAAGAAATGGGATCAAAATCTGACCCAGGGTTTGGAACTGGTTGGACGATGTAGGTTTAGTCCAGAATATAGTTGTGAAACATGGATTTCAGCCGTCTCAGTGCCAAAATGGGGCATACGGTCCCGGATTCGCTCGAAACCATCCCTAACACTTAGGATGTATTGAAATACACATGTTAGAAGAAATTGGATCAAAATCCAACCCCCAATTTGGAATTGGTGGGACGATGTATGTTTAGGCCGTAGTATAGTTGTGAAATATGGATTTCGACCGTCTCGGCAACCAAGTCGGGCATACGGTGTTGGATTCGTTTGAAACCAACCCCAACACTTAGGATGCATTGAAATACATGCGTTAAAAGAAATATGATCAAAATCTGACACCCGGTGTGGAAATGGTGGGACGATGTATGTTTAGGCCTAGTATAGTTGTGAAACATGGATTTCGACCGTCTTGGCACCCAAATCGGGCATACGGCCTCAGAGTCGATTGAAACCAACCCCAACACTTAGAATGAATTGAAATACACATGTTAGAAGTATTGGTATCAAAATCCGACACCCGGTTTTGAAATGGTGGGACGATGTCGGTTTAAGCTGTAGTATAGTTGTGAAAGATGGATTTCGGCCGTCTTGCCACCCAAATCAGGAATACGGCCTCGGATTCACTCGCAACCAACACCAATACCTAGGATGTATTGAAATACACATGTTTGAAGAAATGGGATTGAAATTCGACCACTGGTTTAGAAATGGTGGGACGATGTAGGTTTAGGCTGTAATATAGTTGTGAAACATGGATTTCGGCTATCTCAGTGCCCAAATCGGGCATACGGCCTCGAATTTGCTCGAAACTAATTCCTACAATTAGGATATATAGAAATACACATGGTAGAAGAAAAGAGATAAAAATCCGACCCCCGGTTTGCAAATAGTGGGATGATGTAGGTTTAGTCCGTAGTATAGTTGTGAAACATGGATTTCAGCCGTCTCGGCGCCCAAATTGGGCATACGGTCTCGGATTCACTCAAAACCATCCCCAACACTTTGGATTTATTAAAATACACACGTTAGAAGAAACAGAATTGAAATCCGACCCCTGGTTTTGAAATGCTGGGATGATGTATGTTTAGGCCGTAGTATAGTTGTGAAACATAGATTTCAGCAGTCTCGATGCCAAAATTGGGGATACGGTCTCGAATTTGCTCGAAACCATCCCTAACACTTAGGATATATTGACATACACACGTTAGAAGAAACAGGATCGAAATCCAACCCCCAGTGTGGAAATGGTGGGACGATGTATGTTTAGGCCGTAGTATAGTTGTGAAATATGGATTTCGACCGTCTAGGCTACCAAATCGGGCATACGGCCTTGGATTCATTTGAAACCAATCCCAGCACTTAGGATGTATTGAAATACATTCGTTAAAAGAAATAGGATTGAAATCCGACATCCAGTGTGGAAATGGTGGGGCGTTGTATGTTTACGCATTAGTATAGTTGTGAAACATGGATTCCGACTGTCTCGGTGCCCAAATCGGGCATATGGTCTCAGATTCGATCGAAACCATCCCCAACACTTAGGATGCATTGAAATACACGTGGTAGAAGAATTGGCATCGAAGTCCGACCTCCGGTTTTGAAATGGTGAGACGATGTCGGTTTAGGCTGTAGTATAGTTGAGAAAACATGGATTTCAGCCATCTCGGTCCCCAAATCGGGCATACGGCCCCAAATGGTGGGACGATGTATGTTTAGGCCGTAGTATAGTTGAGAAACATGGATTCGGACCGTCTCCGGGTCCAAATCGGGAATACGACATCGGATTCGCTCGAAACCAACCCCAACACTTAAGATGTATTGAAATACATGCCTTAGAAAAAATAGGATCGAAATCCGACCCCCGATTTGGAAATGGTGGGATGATATAGGTTTAGGCCATAGTATAGTTGCGAAACATGGATTTCGACCGTCTCGGCGCCCAAATCAGGCATACGGCCTTAGATTCGCTCGATATGAACTCTAACACTTAGGAGTTATTGAAATACACATGTTAGAAGAAATAGGATCGAAATCCAACCCCTGGTTTGGAAGTGGTGGGATGATGTATGTTTAGGCCGTAGTATAGTTGGGAAACATGGATTTTGGTAGTTTTGGCGTCCAAATTGGGAATACGGCGTCGGATTCGCGTGAAACCAACCCCAACACTTAGGATGTATTAAAATAGATGTGTTAGAAGACATAAGATCAAAATCCGACCCCTGGTTTGGAGATGGTGGGATGATGTATGTTTAGTCCGTAGTGTAGTTGTGAAACATGGATTTCGACCGTCCCGGCGCACAAATCAGGCATACGGCCTTGGATTCGCTTGAAACCTACCCCAACACTTTGTGTGTATTGAAATACACACATTAGAAAAAACGGGATCAAAATCCTACCCCCGCTTTGGAAATAGTGGGGGGATGTAAGTTTAGGCTGTAGTATAGTTGTGAAACTTGGATTTCGGCCAATTCGGTTCTCAAATCGGGCATACGGCCTCGGATTCGCTCGAAACCAATCCCAACACTTAGGATGTAAAGAAATACATGGATTAGAAGAAATAGAATCGAAATCTGGCCCCCGTTTTGGAAATGGTGGGACGATGTAGGTTTAGGCCGTAGTATAATTGTGAAACATGGATTTCGACCGTCTCGGCGCCCAAATTGGGCATACGGCCTCGGATTCACTCGAAACCAATCCCAACACTTAGAATTCATTGAAATACACGTGTTAGAAGTATTGGTATCGAAATCCGACTCCGGATTTGGAAATGGTGGGTTGATGTCGGTTTAGGCCGTAGTATATTTGAGAAAACATGGATTTCGGCCGTCTCGGCGCCCAAATCGGGCATACGGCCTCATATTCCCTTGATATGATCTCCAACACTCTGGATGTATTGAAATACACGTGTTAGAACAAATAGGATTGAAATCCGGCCCCGGTCTCGAAATGGTGGGACGATGTAGGTTTAGGCCGTAGTATAGTTGTGAAATATGGATTTCGACCGTCTCGGTGTCCAAATCGGGCATACGGGCTCGGATTCGCTCGAAACCAATCCCAATACTTAGGATGTAATGAAATACACGCATTAGAAGAAACAGAATTGAAATCCATCCCCCGGTATGAAAATGGTGGGACGATGTACGTTTAGGCCGGAGTATAGTTGTGAAACATGGATTTCGACCATGTCGGCACCCAAATCGGGCATACGGGCTCGGATTCGCTCGAAGCCAATCCCAACACTTAAGATGTAATGAAATACACGCATTAGAAGAACCAGAATTGAAATCCAGCCCCCGGTATGGAAATGGTGGGACGAGGTACGTTTAGGCCGGAGTATAGTTGTGAAACATGGATTTCGACCATCTCGGCACCCAAATCAGGCATACGGCCGTAGATTCGCTCAAAACCAACCCCAACACTTAGGATGTATTAAAATACATACATTAGAAGAAACGGGATCAAAATCCGACCCCCGGTTTGCAAATGGTGGGATGACGTAGGTTTAGGCTGTGTAGTATAGTTGTGAAACATGCATTTCGTCCATCTCGGCGGCCAAATCGGGCATACGGCCTCGGATTCGCTCGCAACCAACTTCAACACTTAAGGTGTATTGAAATACACATGTTAGAAGAAGCGGGATCGAAATCCAAACCTTGGTTTGGAATTGGTGGGATGATGTAGTTTTAGGCCGTAGTATAGTTTTGAATCATGGATTTCAGCCGTCTCGGTGCCCAAAACGGGCATACGGGATCGGATTCGCTCGAAACGAATCCCAAGACTTAGGATGTAATGAAATATACGCATTAGAAGAAACAGGATCGAAGTGCAGCCCCCGGTTTGGAAATGGTGGGACGATGTAGGTTTAGGCCGTAGTATAGGTTTAAAACATGGATTTCGACCTTCTCGACGCCCAAATCAGGCATACGGCCTCGGATTCGCTCGAAACCAATCCCAACACTTAGGATGTAATGAAATACATGCATTAGAAGAAACAAGATCAAAATTTGGCCCCCGGTTTGGAAATGGTGGGCCGATGTAGGTTTAGGCCGTAGTATAGTTGTGAAACATGGATTTCGACCGTCTCGACCCCCAAATCGGGCATACGGCCTCGGATTCGCTTGAAACCATCCCCAACACTTCGGTTGCATTGAAATACACGTGGTAGAAGAATTGGGATCGAAATCCAACCCCCGGTTTGGAAAAGGTGGGACGATGTCGATTTAGGACGTAGTATAGTTGAGAAAACAAGGATTTCGGCCATCTCGGCACCTAAATCTGGCATACAGCTTCAGATTCCCTCGATACGTACTCCAACACTTAGGATGTATTTAAATATACGTGTTAGAAGAAATAGCATCGAATTCCGACGCCTGGTTTGGAAATGGTGGGACGATGTAGGTGTAGGCCGTAGTATAGTTGGGAAACATGGATTCCGGCAGTCTTGGTGCCAAAATCGGGTGTACGGCCTCGGATTCACTCGACACCAACCATAAAACTTAGGATGCATTAAAGGGCATTCATTAAAAGTAATGGGATCGAAATCTGACCCCCGGTATTGAAATGATGCATGTTTTGACCAGAGTTTTGTTGAGAAACATGGATTTCGACCGTCTCGGTGCCCAAATCGGGCATACGGTCTCGGATTCGCTCGAAAGCAACCCCAACTCTTAGAATGCATTGAAATACACGTGTTTGAATTATTGGTATCAAAATCCGACTACCAGTTTGGAAATGGTGGGACGATGTCGGTTTAGGATGTAGTATAGTTGTGAAACATGGATTTCGACCGTCTTGGCGCCCAAATTAGGAATACGGCCTCGGATTCACTCGCAACCAAAACCAAAACTTAGGATGTATTGAAATACACATGTTTGAAGAAATGAGAATGAAATTCGACCCCCGGTTTAGAAATGGTGGGACGATGTAAGTTTAGGCCGTAATGTAGTTGTGAAACATGGATTTCTACCGCCTCAGTGCCCAAATCGGGCATACGGCCTCGAATTCGCTCGACACCAACTCTTACACTTAGGATGTATAGAAATATACACGGTAGAAGAAACGAGATCAAAATCCGAGCCCCGGTATGGAAATAGTGGGACGATGTAAGTTCAGGCTGTAGTATAGTTGTTAAACAAGGATTTCGCCCGTCTCAGAGCCCAAAACAGGCATACGGCCTTGGATTTCCTTGAAACCAACTCCAACACTTAGGATGTATTGAAATACACGTGTGAGAAAAAATGAGATCGAAATCTGACCCTAGGTTTGAAAATGGTAGGACGATGTAGGTTTAGTCCGTAGTATAGTTGTGAAACATGGATTTCAACGGTCTCGGTGTCCAAATTGGGCATATGGTCTCAGATTCGCTCAAACCATCCCCAACACTTAGGATTTATTGAAATACACACGTTAGAAGAAATAGGATTGCAATGCGACCCCCGGTTTGGAAATGGTGGGATGATGTATATTTAGGCCGTAGTATAGTTGCGAAACATGGATTTTGACCGTCTCGGCAACCAAATCGGGCTTATGGCCTCGGATTCGCTCGAAACCAGCCCCAACAATTAGGATGCATTGAGATACATGCGTTAAAAGAAATGGAATCGAAATCTGATGCCCGTCGAGGAAATGGTGGGACGATGTATGTTTAGGCCATAGTATAGTTGAGAAACATGGATTTGGACCGTCTCAGCGCCCAAATCAGTCACACGGCCTTGGATTCGCTCGAAACCAATCCCAACACTTAGGATTTATTAAAATACACACAATTGAAGAAATGAGGTCAAAATCCAATCCCCGGTTTGGAAATGGGGGGACGATGTAGGTTTACGCTATAGAACAGTTGTGAAACCTGAATTTCGGCCATCTCGGCGGCCAAATCGGGCTTACGGCCTCGGATTCACTCGCTACCAACTTCAACATTTAGGGTGTATTGAAATACACACATTAGAAGAAACAGTATCAAAATCTAGCCCCCGGTTTGGAAATGGTGGGACGATGTAGGTTTAGGGCATAGTATTGTTGTGAAACATGGATTCCGACTGTCTCAGTGCCCAAATCGGGCATACGGCCTCAGATTCACTCGAAACCAACCCCAACACTAAGAATGCATTGAAATACACATGTTAGAAGTATTGGTTTCGAAATCCGACCCCTGGTTTGGAAATGGTGGGATGATGTCGGTTAGGCTGTATTAGAGTTGAGAAAACGTGGATTTCGACTGTCTCGTCGCCCAAATTGGGCATACGGCCTCATATTCCCTCGATACGAACTCCAACACTTAGGATTTATTAAAATACACTTGTTAGAAGAAATAGGATTTAAATCCGGCCCCCGGTTTCAAAATGGTGGGACGTAGTATAGTTGTGAAACATGGATTTCAGCTGTTTCGGTGCCCGAAACGGGCATACGGCTTCGGATTCGCTCGAAACCAATCCCAACACTTAGGATGTAATGAAATACACGCATTAGAAAAAACAGGATCAAAATCCAGCCCCCGGTTTGAAAATGGTGGGACGATGTAGGTTTAGGCCGTAGTATAGTTGTGAAACATGGATTTCGACTGTCTCGACACCCAAATCAGTCATACGGCCTTGGATTCGCTCGAAACATACCCCAACAGTTAGAATGTATTGAAATAAAAATATTAGAGGAAACGGGATCAAATTCCGACCCCCGGTTTGCAAATGGTGGGACGATGTAGGTTTAGGCTGTAGTATAGTTGTGAAACATGGATTTCGGCCATCTCAGCGGCCAAATCGGGCATACGGCCTCCGATTCGCTCGCTACGAACTTCAACACTTAGGGTGTATTGAAATACACATGTGAAGAAACGGGATTGAAATCCGACCCTCGGTTTGGAAATGGTGGGGCGATGTAGGTTTAGGCCGTAGTATAGTTGTGAAACATGGAGTTCGGCCGTCTCGGCGCCCAAATCGGGCATACAGCTTCAGATTCCCTCGATACGTACTCCAACACTTAGGATGTATTTAAATATACGTGTTAGAAGAAATAGGATCGAATTCCGACGCCTGGTTTAGAAATGGTGGGACGATGTAGGTGTAGGCCGTAGTATAGTTGGAAAACTCGGATTTCGACCGTCTCGGTGCCCAAATCGAGCATACGGCCTCGGATTCGCTCGAAACCATCCCCAACACTTAGGATGCATTGAAATACACATTGTAGAAGAATTGAGATCGAAATCCAACCCCCGGTTTGGAAATGGTGGGATGACGTCGGTTTAGGCCGTAGTATAGTTGAGAAAGCAAGGATTTCGACCATCTCGGCGCCCAAATCGGGCATACGGCCTCAGATTCCCTCGATACGAACTCCACCACTTAGGATGTATTTAAATATACGTGTTAGAAGAAATAGGATCGAATTCCGACGCCTGGTTTGGAAATGGTGGGACGATGTAGGTGTAGGCCGTAGTATAGTTGGGAAACATGGATTCCGGCAGTCTTATTGCCAAAATCAGGTGTACGGCCTCGGATTCACTCGACACCAACCATAACACTTAGGATGCATTAAAGTGCATTCATTAAAAGTAATGGGATCAAAATCTGACCCCCGGTATTGAAATGATGCATGTTTTGACCATAGTTTTGTTGAGAAACATGGATTTCGACCGTCTCGATGCCCAAATCGGGCATATGGTCTCGGATTCGCTCGAAAGCAACCCCAACTCTTAGAACGCATTGAAATACACGTGTTTGAAGTATTGGTATCGAAATCCAACTACCAGTTTGGAAATGGTGGGATGATGTCGGTTTAGGATTTAGTATAGTTGTGAAACATGGATTTCGACCGTCTTGGAGCCCAAATTAGGAATACGGCCTTGGATTCACTCGCAACCAAAACCAAAACTTAGGATGTATTGAAATACACATGTTTGAAGAAATGGGATTGAAATTCGACCCCCGATTTAGAAATGGTGGGACGATGTAGGTTTAGGCCGTAATGTAGTTGTGAAACATGGATTTCTACCGCCTCGGTGCCCAAATCGGGCATACGGCCTCGAATTCGCTCAACACCAACTCTTACACTTAGGATGTATAGAAATATACACGGTAGAAGAAACGGGATCAAAATCCGAGCCCCGGTTTGGAAATAGTGGGACGATGTAAGTTCAGGCTGTAGTATAGTTGTGAAACAAGGATTTCGGCCGTCTCAGAACCCAAAACAGGCATACGGCCTTGGATTTCCTTGAAACCAACTCCAACACTTAGGATGTATTGAAATAAACGTGTGAGAAGAAATGGGATCGAAATCTGACCCCAGGTTTGAAAATGGTAGAACGATGTAGGTTTAGTCAGTAGTTGTGAAACATGGATTTCAGCCGTCTCGGTGTCCAAATTGGGCATATGGTCTCGGATTCGCTCAAACCATCCCCAACACTTAGGATTTATTGAAATACACACGTTAGAAGAAATAGGATTGCAATGCGACCCCCGGTTTGGAAATGGTGGGATGATGTATATTTAGGCCGTAGTATAGTTGCGAAACATGGATTTCGACTGTCTCGGCAACCAAATCGGGCTTATGGCCTCGGATTCGCTCAAAACCAGCCCCAACAATTAGGATGCATTGAGATACATGCGTTAAAAGAAATGGAATCGAAATCTGATGCCCGTCGGGGAAATGGTGGGACGATGTACGTTTAGGCCATAGTATAGTTGAGAAACATGGATTTGGACCGTCTCGACACCCAAATCAGTCACACGGCCTTGCATTCACTCGAAACCAATCCCAACACTTAGGATTTATTAAAATACACACAATTGAAGAAATGAGGTCAAAATCCGATCCCCGGTTTGGAAATGGTGGGACGATGTAGGTTTACGCTATAGAACAGTTGTGAAACATGAATTTTGGCCATCTCGACGGCCAAATCGGGCATACGGCCTCGGATTCACTCGCTACCAACTTTAACATTTAGGGTGTATTGAAATACATGCATTAGAAGAAACAGTATCGAAATCCGGCCCCCGGTTTGGAAATGGTGGGACGATGTAGGTTTAGGGCGTAGTATTGTTGTGAAACATGGATTTCGATTGTCTCGGTGCCCAAATCGGGCATACGGCCTCAGATTCACTCGAAACCAACCCCAACACTTAGAATGCATTGAAATACACGTGTTAGAAGTATTGGTATCGAAATCCGACCCCTGGTTTGGAAAAGGTGGGACGATGTCGGTTAGGCCGTATTAGAGTTGAGAAAACATGGATTTCGGCTGTCTCGTCGCCCAAATTGGGTATACGGCCTCATATTCCCTCGATACAAACTCCAACACTTAGGATTTATTGAAATACACTTGTTAGAAGAGATATGATCGAAATCCGGCCCCCGGTTTAAAAATGGTGGGACGATGTAGGTTTAGGACGTAGTATAGTTGTGAAACATGGATTCCGGCTGTTTCGGAGACCAAATCGGGCATACGGCTTCGGATTCGTTCGAAACCAATCCCAACACTTAGGATGTAATGAAATACACGCATTAGAAGAAACAGGATCGAAATCCAGCCCCCGGTTTGAAAATGGTGGGACGATGTAGGTTTAGGCCGTAGTATAGTTGTGAAACATGGATTCCGACCGTCTCGACGCCCAAATCAGGCATATGGCCTTGGATTCGCTCGAAACATACCCCAACAGTTAGAATGTATTGAAATACAAATATTAGAGGAAACGGGATCAAAATCTGACCCCCGGTTTGCAAATGGTGGGACGATGTAGGTTTAGGCTGTAGTATAGTTGTGAAACATGGATTTTGGCCATCTCAGCGGCCAAATCGGGCATACGGCCTCGGATTCGCTCGCTACCAACTTCAAAACTTAGGGTGTATTGAAATACACATGTTAGAAGAAACGGGATTGAAATCCGACTCTCGGTTTGGAAATGGTGGGGCGATGTAGGTTTAGGCCGTAGTATAGTTGTGAAACATGGAGTTCGGCCATTTCGGTTCCAAAATCGGGCATACGGCCTCGGATTCGATCGAAACCAATCCCAAGACTTAGGATGTAATGAAATACATGCATTAGAAGTAACAGTATCGAAATCCGGCCCCCGGGTTGGAAATGGTGGGACGATGTAAGATTAGTCCGTAGTATAGTTGTGAAACTTGGATTTCGACCGTCTCGGTGCCCAAATCGGGCATACGGCCTCGGATTCACTCGAAACCATCCCCAACACTTAGGATGCACTGAAATACACGTTGTAGAAGAATTGGGATCGAAATCCAACCCCCGGTTTGGAAATGGTGGGATGACGTCGGTTTCGGCCGTAGTATAGTTGATAAAGCAAGGATTTCGGCCATCTCGACGCCCAAAATGGGCATACGGCCTCTGATTCCCTCGATACGAACTCCACCACTTAGGATGTATTTAAATATACGTGTTAGAAGAAATAGGATCGAAATCCGACTCCTGGTTTGGAAATGGTGGGACGATGTAGGTTTAGGCCGTAGTATAGTTGTGAAAAATGAATTCCGACAACCTTGGCGCCCAAATCGGGTGTACGGCCTCAGATTCGCTCGAAACCAATCCCAACACTTATGATGTAATGAAATCTATGCATCAGAAGAAATAGGATTGAAATCCGGCCATCGGTTTGGAAATACATGCCTTAGAAGAAATTGGATCGAAATCCGACCCCCGATTTGAAAATGGTGGGATGATGGAAGTTTTGGCCGTAGTATAGTTGTGAAACATGGATTTCGACCGTCTCGGGGCCGAAATCAGGCATACGGCCTTGGATTCGAACGAAACCAACCCCAAAATTTAGGATGTATTGAAATACACACATTCGAAGAAACGGGATTAAAATCCGACCCCCGGTTTGGAAATGGTGGGATGATGTAGGTTTAGGCTGTAGTATAGTTGTGAAACATGGATTTCGGCTATCTCGGCGACCAAATCGGGCATACGGCCTTGGATTCGCTCGTAACCAACTTCAACACTTAGGATGTATTGAAATACACGTGTTAGAAGAAATGATATTTAAATCCGACCCCCGGTTTGGAAATGGTGGGACGATGTAGGGTTAGGCCGTAGTATATTTGTGAAACATGGATTTCGGCCGTCTCGGTGCCCAAATCGGGCATACAGCATCGGATTCGCTCGAAACCAATCCCAACACTTAGAATGTAATGAAATACATGCATTGAAAGAAATAGGATTGAAATCCAGGCCCCGGTTTGGAAATGGTCGCACGATGTA
This sequence comes from Tetracentron sinense, assembly GCA_015143295.1. Taxonomy (NCBI): domain Eukaryota; kingdom Viridiplantae; phylum Streptophyta; class Magnoliopsida; order Trochodendrales; family Trochodendraceae; genus Tetracentron; species Tetracentron sinense. The sequence continues at coordinate 15,989,129 of CM026564.1, read as the reverse complement.
GGTTTAGGCTGTAATATAGTTGTGAAACATGGATTTCGACCATCTCGACTCCCAAATCGGGCATATGGCTTTGGATTCGCTCGAAACCAACCCCAACACTTAGGATGTATTGAAATACACACATTGGAAGAAACGGGATTAAAATCCAACCCCCGGTTTGGAATTGGTGGGACAATGTATGTTTAGGCCGTAGTATAGTTGTGAAACATGGATTTCGACCGTCTCGGCAACTAAATCGGGCATACGGCCTCGGATTAGCTCGAAACCAACTCCGACACCTAGGATGCATTGAAATACATTCGTTAAAAGAAATGAGATCGAAATCTGACGCTCGGTGTGGAAATGGTGGGACGAACTATGTTTAGGCCGTTGTATTGTTGAGAAACATGGATTTCGGCCGTCTCGGCGTTCAAATCGGGAATATGGCGTCAGATTCGCTCGAATCCAACTCCAATACTTAGGATGTATTGAAATACGTGCGTTAGAAGAAATAGGATCAAAATCCGACCCCCAGTTTGGAAATGGTGGGACGATGTAGGTTTAGGCTGTAGTATTGTTGTGCAACATGGATTTCGGCCATCTCAGCGACCAAATCGGGCATACGGCCTTGGATTCGCTTGTAACCAACTTCAACACTTAGGATGTATTGGAATACACGTGTTAGAAGAAATGAAATTGAAATCCGACCCCCGGTTTGGAAATGGTGGGACGATGTAGGGTTAGGCCGTAGTATAGTAGTGAAACATGGATTTCGGCTGTCTCGGTGCCCAAATTGGGCATACGGCCTTGGATTCGCCCGAAACCAATCCCAACACTTAGGATGTAATGAAATACATGCATTAGAAGAAATAAGATTGAAATCCGGCCCCTGGTTTGGAAATGGTGGGACGATGTAGGTTTAGGCCGTAGTATAGTTGTGAAACATGGATTTCGACCTTCTCGGCACCCAAATCTGGCATACGGCCTCGGATTTGCTCGAAACCAGCCCCAACACTTAGAATGCATTGAAATAGACGTGGTAAAAGTATTGGTATCGAAATCCGACCCCCGGTTTGGAAATGGTGGGACGATGTCGGTTTAGGCCGTAGTATAGTTGAGAAAACATGGATTTTGGTCATCTCGGCACCCAAATCGGGCATACGGCCTCATATTCCCTCGATACGAACTCCAACCCTGAGGATGTATTGAAATACACGTCTTAGAAGAAATAGGATCGAATTCTGACCCCTGGTTTGGAAATGGTGGGACGATGTAGGTTTTGGTCGTAGAATAGTTGTGAAACATGGGTTTCGATTGTCTCGACGCCCAAATCAGGCATACGGCCTTGAATTCGCTTGAAACCAACCCCTATACTTGGGATATATTGAAATACACGCATTGGAAGAAATGAGATCGAAATGGGACCCCTGGTTTGGAAATGGTGGGACGGTGTAGGTTTAGGCTGCAGTATTTTGAGAAACATGGATTTCGGCCGTCTCGTCGTCGAAATCGGGTACCTGACCCGTGGATAACCTTGACCTATTTCTTAAGACACCTAAGCCCGAAATTCCTCCAGATGCTTCACCGACACAAAAGGCTAAGTTAGAGCAATGGGAGAGGTCCAATCAGATGACCAAGTGTTACATACTGGCTTCGATGTCCAACATCTTTCAAAGCCAGCATGAATACATGGATAAGGCTTCTGACATTCTGCAAAACTTTCATGAGATGTTTGGTGAGCAAAATAAGCCAGCTCAACAAGTAAAGTTGAAATCCCTTGTTAACACCAAGATGGTTGTGAGAACTCCAATCAGGGAACACATCATAAAGATGATGGGATTATTTAATGAATTGAAAATTCTTGGTGGAGAGATGGATGCCATCACTCAAGTTGACACTATTCTACAGTCACTCCCTCCGTCCTTCAATTCCTTCGTGTTAAATTATAACATGAACAAGAGTGAAATGTCACTAAGTGAGCTTATGAACTCACTTGTGGTTGCAGAAGTTTTGATCAAAAAGTCAACTAAAGGTGAAACTTTAATCGTCGATAAACCTGATACCTCCAAGAAATCTAAAAAGTTTAGAAAAGGGAAGAAAGGCAAAGGAAAGTTTAAAGACAATAAGGGTAAGGCAAGAGTTGCCAAAGGTTCTTCAGGGATAGCTGGCAAGGAAAACAAAGGCAATGGAAAGTGTTTCCACTATGGTAAAATAGGCCACTGGAAGAGGAATTGCAGGACTTACCTCACAACTCTTAAGAAGGGTAGCGGAAGTACTCAAGGTATGAGATACTTTGAAGTACATATTACTATTGAGTTTAACTTTCTGGACGGTCCTCCTAACTCATGGTGTGTGGATTCTGGATCCACTGTACATGTTTGTAATTCTTTGCAGGGGTTCAAAGAAACCAGAAAGCCGACTAAACAGGAGCAGAAGCTTAAAGTTAGCTCCGGTGCAAATGTTGCAGTGAAGTCAATCGACTTGTTTACTCTTTATTTATCTAATGGAAAGACATTAATTTTAGAAGACTGCTTTTATGTGCCTTCAGCACATCAAAATTTGATTTCAGTATCTAGACTCTTATTTTATGGATTCTCTATCAATTTTAATTCAATTGTTGAAATTAAGAAAGATGGAATTGTCTTGATAACTGGTAATCTAATTAATGGTCTTTATTTGATATTTCCATTGATAAATAATGAATGTCTGCAAAGTGACAATGTCTCATCATCTAGAATGTCTGGAATGAAGAGACATACACTGAGTCTACTTATCCCCTTGACTTCCTCAAGGTAGAACCACTCCCGACATGTGAGTCTTGTCTCGAAGGGACGATGACCAAGAAGCCTTACCCTAAAAAGGTAGGAAGAGCTGAAGAAAAGTTAAGACTAATACCTAGTGATGTATGTGGTCCATTTAACATTGTTGCACGAGGTCAATACCGGTATTTTGTCACATTTACCGATGACTATTCCAGATATGGATATGTCTATTTGATGTAACACAAATCTGACACCTTTGAAAAGTTCAAAGAATTCTGATTAGAAGTTGAGAATCAAACTGAAAAAACCATAAAGACACTTCGATCAGATCGAGGTGGTGAATACCTCACCAACGAGTTTATGGATTACTTAAGGGATAATGGGATTATCTCCTAATGGACAAGTCCTGCCTCTCCTCAAAAATGGAGTTTTTGAAAGCAGAAACCTGACCTTATTAGATATGGTTCGCTCTATGATGAGCCATGCCAATGTTCCTTCATATCTTTAGGGATATGCTATACAAACTGCCATTTATATTCTAAACCGGGTTCCATCTAAGTCTATTCCGTTTACACCCTATGAATTATGGATTGGGCGAAAACCTAGTTTACAACATCTAAGGGTATGGGGTTGTCCTGCGCATGTTCGTAAACTCAAACCCAGTAAATTGGAATCTAGGACAGAAAAGTGGAATTTTGTAGGATATCCAAAAAAAACTAAGGGTTTCTATTTCTACTCCAAGGCAGACTAAACAATAGTTGTTAGGCTTCATGCCACTTTCTTGGAGGAAGAAATGGATCTCCTTAAGAAAGTTAAATTTCATGAGATGAAAGACGACACAGCCAGTATCCAAACTGAACCTAATCCTTCCACTTTAATTTCTCCTAATTCTGTTCCACTGAGAAGGTCTAAAAGAGTTTCTAGACCACTGGATAGACTTCAGTAATACAATAATGAAGTTTATCTAGTTACCCCTGATGATGAGGATAAAGATCCTAATACTTATCAGGAAGCTACATTGGATGTAGATGCATCTCAATGGAATAAAGTCATGAATGCTGAAATAGATTCGATGTATGACAATGGTGTCTGGACTTTAGTAGATCCACCAGATGGTATAAGGACAATTGGATGCAAATGAATTTACAAAAGGAAGAAGGGTGCTGATGGTAACGTGGAGACCTATAAAGCTAGACTTGTTGCAAAAGGTTATACTCAAATTCAAAGAGTTGATTATGAGGATACCTTTTCACCTGTAGCTATGCTTAAATCCATCAGGATATTGCTAGCTATAGTTGTACACCATGACTATGAGATAACGCAAATGGATGTCAAAACTGCTTTCCTTAATGGAATGTTAGATGAAGACATCTATATGAAGCAACCAGAGGGCTTCATTGCTCCTAACCAGGAGAACATGGTATGCAAGCTCAACAAGTCGATATATGGTTTGAAACAAGCTTCAAGAAGCTAGACTCAAAGATTTGATCTTTTGATCAAAGAATTTGGAAGAATCTTGTATATACAAGAAGGAGAGTGGGAGAGTGGTAGTATACCTAATTCTTTATGTAGATGACATCCTACTTATTGGGAATGATGTAGGGATGTTGTCATCAGTCAAGATATGGCTTTCTCAGCATTTCTCAATGAAAGACTTGGGAGAGGCATCATATATTCTCGAAATAAAGATTCTGAGAGATAGAAAAGGCTGAATGTTGGGATTGAGCCAAACTTCCTACATAGATAAGATATTGTCTAGGTACAGTATGAGTGATTGTAAGACAACACTCATTCCTTTTAGACATGGTGTCACTTTGTCAAAAAAGATGGCCCCTACATCAGCTGATGAGATCGAACAGATGAAGAGGTGCCCTTATGCTTCGGCAGTTGGGAGCCTCATGTATGCCATGTTATGTACTAGACCGGATATCTGTCATGCAGTGGGATTTTTTAGTCGGTTCTAAAGCAATCCAGGTGTTAATCATTGGACTGTAGTGAAGTACATTATGAAGTACCTAAAAAGGACTAGGGATTATGTGCTTACCTTTCAATAAGAAGATTTAGTTGGACTGAGTTATACTGATTCCGATTTCCAATCTAATCCAGACAATAGAACTTCTACATCTGGGTATGTGTTTACACTAGGTGGTGCTGCTGTCAGTTGGCACAACATAAAGCAGAAGAGTATTGCTTACTCCACCACAGAAGCAAAATATATTGCAGCTTCAGAAGCAGCAAAAGAAGCAGCCACTCAGACCTATCACTCACTTCTGTGATAGTAACAGGGCAGTAGCGCATAACAAAGAACCTAGGAACCACAAAAGGATGAAACATGTGGAGCGGAAGTATCATCTCATTCGTGAGATCATTGAAAGGCAAGATATAGTGGTTACAAAGATTAGGTCTCAACTTAATGTTGCAAACTCGATGATCAAGGCTTTATCAGATAAAGTTTTTGTAACACACTTAGACAGTATGGGATTGAAATCTATGGCACCGTGACTTTTAGGGCAAGTGGGAGATTGTTGGACATGATGCCCAGAAAAGTCATTTAGATTGTTAGAACCTTATTAATTTGATTAATAAATGCTTCTTCTTAATCTATTGTGTATTCATTATGGGTAATTGACCATGATCATAAGATGATCTATACGATATGAGATAGCGATAAAGGTCCATAGGATATATTGTAGGAAAGTTATGTGATTAGATTATTACAGGTAGATATAACTTTCCAGTTCCTTATACCTTATATAGTCACAGTTGTGGGTGAAGCTGGGCACTTCACTTATATAGCTGCTAGAATGCTAAGATATTCTCAATAGTTGAGATGCAGTTCCATCTCGAACTATTATAGTGGAGACTACACATTAGCATATGGGTGCTTAAATGTACACTGACTGATTGCATTCAATGAGAGACCTCTTGCATAAACATACTATCGGATAGTTGGTCTCTCATTGACATTGAACGGTTTCATTGATCCTTAGATCAGATGAGTTCATCTATGACTGGGCAGTGATTTGACTGTTTTGATTCCACCAACGTATTTTCTAACTTAGGGAATACAATACAGTGATAGTTGGATAGTCAGAAAGTTGTTCGAGTCATGATGAATTTCAAACAAGAAATCCAAGCTCATTAATTTGAGAGATTATCCAAGTTCCGGGTAAGATAGTTGATTAAGTTCAAATCCTACGCAGGTGATTTTGAAAACAAAATAAGTTTTGAAATATACTTTTATTAAAAGGTATTATACTTATAAAAGGATTTTTTCAAAATGTTTTTCATGAGAAATTGTTTCTCATGGCTTAATCATAAGTCTTGGAAACCCAGATGATTTGCAATGGGCTATGGGTTAGATAGTATGTCAATCTCGAAGGCCCATTAGGGATAATGTATTTGGAAGGATCCGTAATGGTTAATGTTCATACACTGGGATTCAATTGCAACATGGATATCTTACGTCACTTGCAATTCCGATGTAATTCCCCTTTAGGGTTAATGTGATAACATTGGATAAGCCAGGGTAAGAATGTCCCAGAGCAATCTGTGGAGGTGCTCACATAAGAAATACAAGCTCAATAATTGATTAAAAGTTAATCAATTATTTTAAGTGATTAAAAGTTAATCATTTAATTAAATAGATTAATAGTTAATCTATTGTTTAAATTAATTGTTAATTTACACTGAGGGATTATTTTAGTAATTATTTGATTAACATAATTAAAGGGGAAATGGGTTTGACCAATATCCATAATCCCATTAAAATGGACCTTTAATATGGGCCAAAGCCCATGGGTTTAAACCCTAGGGTGGGGCGCCCACTTGAGGAATCCTAATTGGATTAGGATTTGTTTAATTGAATAGTTACTGAAATATAATTCCTTTTATTATGGAATTAAAATCCAAGTGTTGGATTGCAATTAGGATTAAGATGTTATTGTAATTAGATTACGATAAAGAGTTTTAACTCCTCAAATCCCACGCCCCATAGAAGCTCACGCCCTCCTTTGTGGATTCCTAGTTTGACTAGGTTTCCTACTTTGGCGTAGGATGTTGACTTATCCCTTTTAATTAAGGAATCATCTTATAATAGGGACTCTTTAATTAATAGGATTACAATAACTAAGTAGTTATAAATTAAGTAGGAGTTTATTTAATTAATAATAAGAGTTATTGTTAATTAATAAATCCTACTAGATAAGATCAAGTTGGAGTAGGATTAGGATAAGATCCTAGTCTATAAATACCCAAACACCCTAGACCATTAAGTAGAATTCTCAAGAATTTTTTCTCTCCTCTCCTCTCTCTCTCCAAACCGTGAGCCCTAGGGGAGATCCCTAGGGTTTTCGTGAGCTATATTGGTGGTTCTAGTTGGGTTTTGCAAATCTAGGGTTTTGAACCTTAATATTATTGGTGATAGAAGGTCTACACCAATGATCCATCTTCTTCCACTTGCTTCTATAATTCCAAAGGAGATTCTAAAGCTTCGTGGGGATAGTGAAGAACAAGGATCGAGTTTCTAGTATTTTTTCGGAGAAATCTCTACAAAGAGTACTAACAGTTCGAGTAGATTAAGCTTTACTGGTGAAAAACATTCACCGAGGTGATATGACTAAAACTCTTAGATAATTTTGATGCTTTTTATGGTGTTAAGATCTAGGGGATTCAGCTTCCGCAGAAATTTTTATCCGGATTACCCTTTAAAAAAAACAAATTTTTGCGAAATAAATTCTTTTTTTAAAAATTTTTTTACACAATGTGGCGGTTGGACCCGCCATGATAGTACAAAACTATTTCATTGCGGTTGGACTCTCCGTGATATTACAAAAACTATTTCACTGCGGTTTGAACCGCCGTGATACATGACTACGGGTCGACCCGTCGTGTCATTGGTCATAAATAACGGCAGTAGAAGATGTCGTGACAGAATTAAGAAAGGACGGTGGTAGAAGACTCCGTCTTATAAAATCTAAAGCACGGCAGTTAAACCGTTGTGATATTCGTAATATATAACGACGGTTATGTAATGGCGGGTAGATATACGACGCAAGAGGTCATTTTAATAATCATATGAAAAATAGAAGTACGACGGTTGGTAACCGCAGACATTTGGTGATATAAGACGGCGGTTCAACCGTCGTGCATGTCCATCGCTATAAGATTCCCTGACAAGATAATCTTTGACAGGTTACCCCACCACTGTGATACACTATAACGGCGGGTATTTAACATGGCATGGTGGGTTTGAACCATCGTAAAAAACGTTGAATATTGTAGTGTATGCTTCTGTAGGATGGTTTTTGTGATTAGTAACAAGCCCAAATATCGCCTAACTCCTAGGGGGTATTTTGGGGCATTATATCTTTAGGATGTTACTTGACAGTTTGTGACTTGACAATCATATCATTCACATATACTTTTGTAGTCTTGTGGAGTGCTGTCGTGGCTCTCTGGTAGGTTATCCCTACATTCTTCAGTCTAAAGGGCATTACCTTGTAGTAGAGCATACCCTAAGGTGTGATGAAAGGGGTTTTTTTTTCCATGTCTTCTTCTGCTATTGTAATCGGGTTATAGCCTGAGAATCCATCAATGAATGAGAGTGTTTCATGCCTCGCTGCATTGTCAACTAGGATGTCGATGAGCGGGAGGGAAAAGTTGTCATTTCGTCTTGCTTTATTCAGATTCCAGAAATCGATGCACAATCAGACTTTGCCGTCTTTCTTGGGTATCGGCACAATGTTAGCTAACCACTCTGGGTAGGTTGGCACTGTTAGGAAGTGTGCTTTGATCTGCTTCTCCACCTCTTCCTTAACCTTCTGTGACCATTCGGGCCTCATTCTCTGAGTTTTTGCTTAACTGGTCTCATCTCTAGGTTTAGGGGTAGTCTCTACACTACCAAGACTGAGTTTAGGCAGTATATATCTACATAAGACTAGACGAAGACATCACTATAACTTTTTAGGGAGCTGATCATGGTTGTTCTTTTCTCGGGGCTCATGGTAGTGTCGATCTTGACGAGCTTGAGGTTTTCTTCAGATCCGAGGTTTATTGTCTCGATGTCCTCAATGTTAGACTGTAGTATCCCTTCGCTGTGTTCGAGGAGGTCAAAGATCTCTTGCGGAGGTTCCTCTTCCTGCTCTTCGTCATAGTCTACTTCTAAAAGCTCAAGAAGGGTTTCGGGGTGGCCTTATTGTAGGCGATTTCCTAGAAAACCATTAAGCTTAGCTTATCGTTTTATTATTTTTTGATGGCTTCAGGTTGCTAGGCCCCAGGGGAGACCCAGGTAATTCGTCGTTAGCCAATTTAAAATGTTTATGCAAACAGTTTGAGTCATAAATCTGATTTTCATTGATTAAAAAATAGAAGACTGTAAAACCCCGGAACTTTTTGTATATGCCTTGGAATGTGTCAAGGCATGATACCTTTGTAATCTCCATTTTCATGAAATGAGAATTGGAAACTTTAAAAATTGTTTAAAGAACGCAATCATTAATTAAATAAATTATTTAATAATGCCTATAAGCATTGAAAGGGTCCTAGTCATGTTTAGAAGAGGTCAAAAGGGAAGTAGGATAAGTCCAAGTAGTAGGAATGGGTGAACAATGGACTTAGTGTCAAAACCTGTAGAGAACCGGTCGCTCGGTCACGAGAGCGATCGATCGGTAGCTATTGATTGGTGTACTTTTTTTGTATGGGAAAAAATTCCAGAGAGCGTGTTTTTGACCGATCGCTCGGTCAAGAACACCGGTCGCTCGGTAGGCGATCGATCGCTTGGTCCTGATCATCGATAGATCGGTATATCGTGTTTTGCAGAATTTCATTAAGGGCTTTTTCATCATTTGGGTGTTTCACCCTTACCTATTAAGGCTTGCCCGAGCCATTGAGGGTTCATAAACCCTAAGGCATCAAATTAAGAGAAAGAAAAAAAGGAGAAAGGGGATTTCTAACCTAGGGTTTTAAACTTGAGAAGAAATTTGGCTACCCAAGATCGTTCTAAAGGCTTGGATTCTTCAAATCCAAGGCAAAGCAAGTGAGGAACACGTCCTCCAAGCTTGACAGCAACCTCACACATGCACCAAGGGGATTTCTTCCCTTCTTCAAGGTCGGTACCCTATGCTACCCTCGTAGTTCATATCCTTCTTTCTTTTCTTCCTTTTTATGACGTTTCTCTACTATCTAAGTGTGTAAATGCTATAGGATGAATGAATGGAGGATGATTGGTGATGGATGCCGTGTGGATGTGTTGTGATGAATGAAATGGGAAGAGTATTGTACCAATAATGAATACACATGTATGTTGTGAACATAAACCCATCTAGAAAAGCATGGTATAGGTTGTAACCAATAATGTGCACACCACATGTTTGATGAAATGTCTAGGTGAAGAAAATGAATTATAAACCAAGAAAGTATGATTTAAAGTGTATGAAATTGCTAGGGTTTATGATAGTGTGTTTAATTGCCTTTTTCTGACGGCATGAATAATTACTTGTTGAAATAAATGTTATGCTATATGTTGTTGAAATCCCAATTGTCATATTAAATTCCAAGTGAAAGTATGTACACAATTCCACGAGCACGGCATGCATGACATGGTTTACCGGTGCTTTTCAAGAATTAGGATGTTAGAGGTAGGACATATCTTACGATATGTTTTGTCTCGCTTTTGACAAGAACAAGCATTGCATGGGAGGGAGTTTACACTTCCCTCCATTCAAGTTGGAAAGAGGGGTGTCCCCTCACTCACAAGTGCATATCATTGAAAGAAGGGTCTCCCTTCCCTCTCAAGTGCATGTCATTGAAAGAGGAGTCTCCCCTCCCTCCCAAGTGCATCTCACAAGTGCATCTCACAAGCACATCTCACAAGTTAGATGAGCATGTTTAAATTTCAAACAAGCACGCATGACAAGACACGCATAACACTACACGCATGACAGACATGACAAGTTTTCAAGCATGAAAAGAGCATTTTAAATCAAGTCAAGTGCACGGTGATTTCAAGAGGTTTATCGGCTTTTATGTGATGCAAGCATGAATATAAACTGTTTTACCTTCTGGCTATTATATGGATTGTTTCCTGCTTTATATATCGTCATTGTTATGCTGTGACTGTTGGTTAGCATTTGGTACCCGCTGAGTATTCCATGCTCAGCCGTACTTCTCATGTTGGTAGGTGATAGTGGAGCGGCGGCTCCTTTTGACATCTGTGCTCCTGGCCCATGGGTGGAGGAGGAGTATGTTGAGGAACCTACGGAAGAGCCTCATGTAGACGAGTACTACTAGGTGGTAGATTCTGAGTGACTGTGGGTGAGCTTAAGAGAGTATATTCATGTATTTTGGCGGGCATGTCCGCACTTTCTTTTGTGATTTCATTTTGTACAAAACTTGGATTACATGTATATATATACTTAGACTGTGCTATATAGTCTATGCCTCCTCATTATTGACCTCTATTGTATATGCTCAAGGTATTTTGCTGGTTGGTTTGTCAAGCAAGTCATGATAAGTCGTCCAAGATTCACTTTAACTCCTAGGGTGGGTTTTGGGTCGCGACAGAAGTGGTATCAGAGCTTAGGCTTTAGGTCTTTAAGGTCACTTCAAATCTAGTACCACGGCTTGACAAGAACATATGTCAGGAAGCAAGTTAGGAAGGAAGTAAGCCAGAAACGAGTCATGTTCCACGTGCAAGACTAAACTTTAGTCTTAGTCTAAATGGTTGTTTCAACCAATTACGAGTCTTAGGGACACTAGAACACTAAAGCATAAATATTATAAATACTCTGATGACGTGATGTGATGAATATGATAGTGCTATGCTATTATCAATTGCTTTATTATGGACCTTGAATTAATGTGATAAATTATGGTTCAAAGTTAGACTCATGTGGGTCTATTGTTCTGAGGACTTTAGTCATGAGGCGGGGCACACGGGGTCGTGGGCCACACACTAGAGCTTCCTCTTCTTCTCGAGATGAGGGTGAGCAGTTGGACCTTTCTCAGGTCTTAGGCTCTATGGCTGAGACACTAGCCATATTTGCGGCTCGACAGACTATACCATCGTCGGCGGCACCTACTCCACTGCCCGCAGCTCCAGTACATCATACAACTGGGGTTGAGGTATTCCGGAAACTGAGGCATCCATCATTCCATGGGAGTGTGGACCCTCTTGCCACGGAGGCTTGGATCCTCCAGTTGGAGAAGATATTTGTAGTCCTCTCTCCGACAGAGGAAGAGAAAATGGCATGGGCTGTTTTCATGCTAGAGGGTGAGGCACACCATTGGTGGCTGTCCGCCTTGAGGACTCGAGATTTGACCATGCAAGGTCAACCTTGGATTTGGGACGAGTTCAAGGATACCCTCTATAAGAAGTACTTTCCGGTTTGAGCACGGGAAAGGAAAGAGAGAATTCATCAACCTTGAGCAAGGTTCGATGTCGGTGGCCCAATATGAGGCCAAGTTCTCAGAACTCTCTAGGTTTGTGACCCACATGGTCACTACGGAGTCGATGAAGGCGAGGAGGTTTGGGCAAGGGCTCAAGGATGTCATTATGGAGAAAGTATCAGCTTTCAGACACACTACTTATCCGGAAGTAGTGGACAAGGCCTTGTTGATCGAGGCCAATTCAGAGGCCATTTCTAAGAAGAGGGATTTGGTGAGAGGCCAATCTAGTTGTTCAGCACGTCCAGAGAGGCGGGCTCGGTCCTGCCCTTATCAGTACACGTGGCTAGCACCACCTCAGTATGTGTGGCCACCACCACTACTGTCGTGACCCAAAATACCACCTAGGAGTTAGAGATACTTTGACTCGTGACTGCCGTATCATACCTCCAATACGATACATAAGGCACACGTGGAAACCTGTCAGAGTACATAGACAACATAGCAGAAACGATTTACAATGCACAACAGAAACAAAATACCCTAACATAGTGAAAGCAAAGTGAACACTCCTATTACTTGGCCCAAACGTGAACCAACAAAATATACATGTATGTAGATATCCAAAAAGGGTGGAGTGGACAAGTCCCACTCTCACATAACAAAATATCAAGTATCTTTCCAACTACTGTCGATCAATAGAAATCGAAGTCACGACACCTATCTACTGAACCATCGTCCTGGTAATGATCCATGGAAGGCTCTGGGTCGAAGTACTCCTCCTCTACCCAAGGTTCTGTACCACATAGATCAAAAGGAGCCCGAGCACCTACTGATGATAACAAATATCGGCTGAGCGTGGAATACTCAGCATATACAAACTACTAACAATAAGCAATAAGCATAGAGCATGCGAATCATGGAGAATGAAATCCTTAAAACATGTAAGAGCGTAGAAACCGTGAAATAGCATGCGAGATGAAATCCAAAATCAAAACCAAAACCAACACCGTGTGAGTCAAGAGATAATCATAACCTTGTGAGTTCTTAGAGTTCATGGAGTTACTTAGAGTCATTTATGATTCGTAGAGACATAGAGCATGGAGCAAAACCATAGAGCCAATACCATAAAGATCTTACAGTATTTCATTTGTGATCCTTAGAGCTTGTGAGATGATCTTAGAGATATCATGGAGTTCTTGTGAGTGTGTATCATGATCCTTAGAGCTTGTGAACCGATCTTAGACAAATCATAAAGTTGCATAGAATCATTCCTTATAAGTCATTTATTGAAAACCCCTTTTCGTAACTTTGAGAAATCTATGGAAAACATCGGTTCATGCGAGACATGCGAGCATATGAGCATACAAGAGTACTAGCATAATTAAACACCCAAAAAATCTTAAAGACATTAAATCAAACACTTAGAGTGCACAATAATGATAACTTACATCCAAGTATAAAACAACTTTTCACAACATAACAAATCAAGGTATATATATAGTGTAGAATGATAAGAACAACATGTACTCACTAGTAGTATTACAAGATTGGTAGTAGAGTGTATCTACCTTGGTGAAATCAAAGATTTTGATTCCAAAAGCTTGAAAACTTTGAAAACCTTGAGTTCTTTGTTGAGAAACACCAAAAGAATGGAAGGATCTTGATCTTCCTTCAAGCATGTGCAACTCCTAGCTCACTCCTTCTTCCTCTTCAAAAGCTCTTAAAATGGGGCACAAAGGGTTTCTGAAACCCTAAGGCACGAACCCAGCCCTTATATAGGCAAAGGGTAGTGGCTAAAGTCTTAAACACCCTTAATGAAGAAAATCTACATATGACCGATCGATCGGTGTTACAGACCGAGCGATCGGTGACTAACCGGTCGATCGGTGGTTTCAACCGCTCGATTGGTTAAAAATACCCTCTCTGGAATTTTTCCTCATACAAAAAAGTTAACCGTTCGATAGCTACCGAGCGATCGGTATAAGATCGGTCGATCGGAGGTTATCACCGAGCGATCGGTGGTCCCCTGTTTTTTGTAAAACCTTGTTTCCACTACTAGAATCTTCTCCAAACCAATTCTAACACCTTTTAATGTTTAAAACATACTCCTTAAGGATACATAGAACTATTAGAACATGCACGCTATAAATCCAAACACGTATATTCACACAAGGCCCGTTAGTGAACAAAACCACACTTGAGCACTATTCACATACTATTCACTACTTAGTGAAATGCGGATTCGGGGTTCTATCACCACAGAGGCCATCTTATGCGCCTCCAGTTCCACAGCCATACATGCCTCAGGCTCCACGACCTCAGGCTCTTCCAGCTCCACGACCATTTGCACCTCAGGCGGTGAGGTACGCTCCACCTCCGACCCCTCTGACCTATACATATAAGGTCTGCACTTCATGCGGCCAAAGGCACCCAGCAGGAGATTGCCAGAAGGCATCGGGTGGATGTTTCCACTGTGGTCGCCAGGGCCACGTGATCAAGGATTGCCCTAGTCAGCAATTGTTAGGCCAGTCTCAGGGGATTAGGCCCCTAGCTCGTCCAGCAAGATCATACCAGGCATCCTCCCAGCCTGCACGGTCTGTACCTCTGCCTCGTCAGACAAACCAGGGGTGAGTATTTGCCTTGACAGAGGGTGATGCACTTGCATCTGATGATGTAGTGCAAGCTACACTTTTAAAGTTATTCAATTATCCACGATTGTCATGTTATGCTTTATTCCTAGTGTACGTATATGGCGTGTTGTATATGGGGTGTTATATATCTATATACCTATACTTATGATGTTGATGCATGGATTGACTTAGCTAGTTAAAATTTCAGGAATCCTATTAGTCAATGAATGTTTGGCTAGAGTGCTGATCGACACTGGGTCTACTCATTCATTTGTCTTGCCGAGTTTTTCCCAAGGATTTTCTATGGAGCCTAGTCAACTAGAACCAGAGTTATTCATTTCGACTCTTCTCGGCAAGACAGTGGTAGCCAATGGCATTTTTAGAGGAAGTATAGTTCAAGTGGGAAGCCACGAATTAGCAGTCGATCTCATCGTCCTCGGATTCCAGGACTTCGACGTTGTCTTGGGAATGGATTGGTTAGTAGCTCATCATGGAAATGTAGCTTGCTTCGAGAAAATGGTACTCTTCAAGCCGGTGAAAGGAAAGACATTTCACTTTCGGGGGTTGAGAAGTAAAGATATTGCCCGTATTGCAGCGTTGAGCCTAGTGAACCCCGAGGCAAAGGACTCTTCGACTATCCCGGTCATGAGTGAATTCCTGGATGTATTTCCAGAGGAGTGCTAGAGTTGCCTCTAGACAGGGAGATTGAGTTTGTGATCGAGCTTGCACCAGGCACAGCTCCCATCTTTTGGGCTCCGTACAGGATGACCCCAATTGAACTCAAGGAGTTGAAGACACAGTTGGAGGAGATGCAAGGCCTTGGTTTCATTCAACCAAGTGTCTCACCATGGGGTGCCTCGGTTTTATTTGTTAAGAAGAAGGATGGCTCGATGCGGATGTGCATCGATTACAGGCCGTTAAACAAGGTCACTATAAAGAATAGGTGTCCATTGCCTAGGATTAATGACTTGTTCGATCAGTTAAAGGGAGCGAGATTTTTCTCTAAGATTGATCTTCAGTTGGGTTACCACCAGTTGAAGATTAAGGTTAAAGATGTTCATAAAATTGCTTTAAGGACTTAGTATAGGCATTACGAGTTCATGGTGATGCCTTTTGGTCTCACGAATGCGCCGGTAGCTTTTATGGATCTGATGAATCGGGTATTCCGACCATGCATGGATCGATGCGTGATAGTGTTTGTCGATGATATCCTGGTCTATTCCCAGACACAGGAAGATCACGTGTGAGACCTTCGCATTGCTTTGGAAATGTTGAGAGAGCACAAACTGCATGCCAAACTAAGCAAGTGTGAATTTTGGTTTTAAGCAGTGGCATTCCTAGGCCACGTTGTTTCTGTGGAAGGCATCTCGGTAGATCCGAAGAAAATAGAGGCAGTCATGAGTTGGGCGAGGCCCAAGAGTGTTACAGAGATACGCAGTTTCCTTGGGTTGGCAGACTATTACAGGAGATTCGTAGAGGGGTTCTCCAGCCTTGCAGCACCGCTTACTTACCTGACCAGGAAGAATGCCAAATTTATATGGAGTGATAAGTGCAAGATTAGCTTCACGGAGCTGAAGAAGAGGCTTACCACGGCCCCCGTCCTTACAGTGCCATCTAGACGTGGTGGGTATGAAGTTTACAATGATGCCTTGCACGTTGGACTTGGGTGTGTCCTTATACAGCACAAGAAAGTCATTGCCTATGCATCGAGGTAATTGAAGGAACATGAAAAGAATTACCCCATGCACAACCTAAAGCTTGCCGTAGTGGTGTTTGCACTCAAGATTTGGTGACACTACCTTTACGGGGTAGAGTTCTATGTGTTTACGGACCATAAGAGCCTCAAGTACCTCTTCTCCCAAAATGAACTAAATTTACGGCAACAGCGTTGGATGGAAATTTTGAAAGACTATGAATGCACCATCCAATACCACCCGGGCAAGGCAAATGTGGTGGCGGACGCTTTGAGTAGAAGACCTCCGGGGTTGTTGGCCCACATGTTGGTGCGAGAATGGAAGTTGTTGGAAGATTTAGAAAATTTGGACATCAGTGTGAATGATTCCATCCGTAGTTCGGTCTTGGCAAATATCACGGTTCAGCTGTACATTATAGATCTGATCAAAGAGTTTTAGGCCACGGATGCTGACTTGTTGGCTTCCGGAACAAGGAAGTTGCCAAGGGTAGTGAGGACTTCTCTCTCACTAGTTGAGGTGCTATTATGTTCAGGGGAAGACTGTGTGTTCCGGCCAATGTGGATCTTTAGAGAGAGATTATGGATGAAGCCCACCATTCGAAGTATGCAGTGCATCCTAGGGGTATGAAGATGTCCTGGAACCTCAAGGGGCATTTTTGGTGGTGAAATATGAAGAGAGATGTCGTAGAGTACGTGCCACGATGCTTAGTGTGCCAACAGGTGAAGGCAGAGCACTTGAGACCGGCGGGTTTGTTACAGTCTCTCCCTATTCCTGAGTGGAAATGAGAGCACATATCCATGGACTTCATTGTTGGTTTGCCATGCACTGCAAGAAACACCGATACTATATGGGTTGTAGTTGACAGACTCACAAAGTCCGCGCATTTTTTACCTTACCGAACCACTTTCAACTCGAATCAATGGGTGTCATTATACATCAAAGAAATAGTTTGGTTGCACGGGGTGCCAGTCAGTATTGTGTCAGATCGAGATCCAAGATTCATGTCCAGGTTCTGGAAGAGCACTTGCCTGTGGTTGACTTCGCCTATAATAATAGCTACTAGGCGAGCATCCAAATAGCACCATTTGAGGCCTTGTATGGGCGAAACTACAGGTCTCCTCTCTATTGGGATGAGGTAGGAGAGAGAAAGGTGTTGGGTCCTGAGTTGATCGAACAAATTGCAAACAAGGTTAACATCATCCGGGATCAGTTGAAAGCCACTCAAGATCGTCAAAAGAGCTACTCCGACACTCACCGCAGGGACTTGGAATTCCAGGTGGGGGATCGAGTCTTTGTATAGGTGTCTCCTAGCAAAGGGATTATGAGATTTGGAAAAAGAGGCAAGCTTAGTCCTCGATATGTCGGCCTCTTTGAGATTATCACGTGAATTGGTGAAGTTGCTTACCGGGTAGCTCTTCCACCTCACATGGCCGCAGTTCACAACGTTTTCCACGTATCTATGTTTCGAAAGTACATTGCGGACCCTTCGCATGTCATAGACTTGGAACCGTTGTAAATTTGAGAGGATCTCACTTTGGTGGAAAAGCCGATTCAAATAGTGGATCGGAGAGATCAAGTCTTCACAATAGGACTATCCCATTGGTTCTTGTGCAATGGCAACATCATGCTCGGGAAGAGGCAACATAGGAGCACGAGGCTGAAGTCAAAGCGAAGTATCCGGAGTTGTTTGAATGAGTTTTGTATATGACTTGTAATTTTGTTTTAGTTTTGTAATGCAAATAGCGTCCAAATTTTGAGGATGAAATTTTTATAAGGGGGAAGGATGTAGAACCCTAGAACTATTTGTATATGCCTTGGAATGTGTGTCAAGTCATGATACTTTTGTAATCTCCATTTTTTTAAAATGAGAATTGGAAACTTTGAAAATTGTTTCAAGAACACTATCATTAATTAAATAAATTATTCAATAATGTCTATAAGCATTGAAAGGGTCCTAGTCATGTTTAGAAGAGGTCAAAAGGGAAGTAGGATAAGTCCAAGGTGTAGGAATGGGTGAAAAATGGACTTAGTGTCAAAACCTGCAGAGAACCGGTCGCTCGATCCATATTAACGATCGATCGGTCCACAAACGATCGATTGGTAGCTATCGACTGGTGCACTTTTTTGTATAGGGAAAAATTTCAAAGAGCGTGTTTTTGACCGACCGCTCGATCAAGAACACCGATTGCTTGGTAGGCAACCGATCGCTCGGTCCTGATCACTGATCGATCGGTGTATTGCGTTTTGCAGAATTTCATTAAGGGCTTTTTCGTCATTTGGGTGTTTCACCCTTACCTATTAAGGCTTGCCCGAGCCATTAAGGGTTCATAAACCCTAAGGCATCAAATTAAGAGAAAGAGAGAGAGGAGAAAGGGGATTTCTAACCTAGGGTTTTAAACTTGAAAAGAAATCAAGGGTTTGGCTACCCAAGATCGTTCCAAAGGCTTGGATTCTTCAAATCCAAGGCAAAGCAAGTGAGGAACATGTCCTCCAAGTTCGGTAGCAACCTCACGCACGGACCAGTTCATATCCTTCTTTCTTTTCTTCCTTTTTATGATGTTTCTCTACTATCTAAGTGTGTAAATGCTATGGGATGAATGAATGGAGGATGATTGGCGATGGATGCCGTATGGATGTGTTGTGATGAATGAAATGGGAAGGGTATTGTATCAATAATGAATACACATGCATGTTGTGAACATAAACCCATCTAGAAAAGCATGGTATAGGTTGTAACCAATAATGTACACACCACGTGTTTGATGAAATGCCTAGGTGAAAAAAATGAATTATAAACCAAGAAAGTATGATTTAAAGTATATGAAATTGCTAGGGTTTATGATAGTGTGTTTAATTGCCTTTTTCCAATGGCATGAATAATTACGTGTTGAAATAAATGTTATGCTATATGTTGTTGAAATCCCAATTGTCATATTAAATTCCAAGTGAAAGTATGTACACGATTCCACGAGCACGACATGCATGACATGGTTTACTGGTGTTTTTGAAGAATAAGGATGTTAGAGTTAGGACATATCTTACGATATGTTTTGCCTCACTTTTGACAATAACAAGCATTGCATGGGAGGGAGTTTACACTTCCCTCCATTCAAGTTGGAAAGAGGGGTCTTCCCTCACTCACAAGTGCATATCATTGAAAGAAGGGCCTCCCTTCCCTCTCAAGTGCATGTCATTGAAAGAGGGGTCTCCCTTACCATGCAAGTGCATCTCACAAGTTAGATGAGCATGTTTAAATTTCAAACAAGCACGCATGACACGACACGCATGACACTACACACATGACAGACAAACAAGACAGACATGACAAGTTTTCAAACACGAAAAGAGTATTTTAAGTCAAGTCAAGTGCACGATGATTTCAAGAGTTTTATCGGCTTTTATGTGATGCAAGCATGAATATAAACTGTCTTACCTTTCTGCTATTATATGGATTGTTTCCTGCTTTATGTATCGTCATTGTTATGCTGTGACTGCTGGTTAGCATTTGGTACCCACTGAGTATTCCATGGTCAACCGTACTTCTCATGTTGGCAGGTGATAGTGGAGCGGTGGCTCCTTTTGACATCTGTGTTCCTGGCCCATGGGTGGAGGAGGAGTATATTGAGGAACCTACGGAAGAGCCTCATGTAGACGAGTACTACTAGGTGGTAGATTTTGAGTGACTGTGGGAGAGCTTGAGAGAGTATATTCATGTATTTTGGCGAGCATGTCCGCACTTTCTTTTGTGATTTCATTTTGTACAAAACTTGGATTACATGTATATATATATTTAGTGGTTTGGTTAGTCTTCCGCTATGCTATGTAGTTTATGCCTCCGCATTATTGTCCTCTATTGTATATGCTTCAGGTATTTTGCAGGTTGGTTTGTCAAGAAAGTCATGTAAGTCATGATAAGTCGTCCAAGATTCACTCTAACTCCTAGGGTGGGTTTTGGGTCGTGACAAAGACTTTATAGCTTACAAAATTGTTGACTCATAAAAAGAGGCCTAAAACGACCAACATTGACTGTTTCTAAAAAGAGAAATGAGGGAATAGAGAGAGGAAGATGCTTGGTCATTGTTTGGTCGGACCAACCTTTCATGCGGCTTACTTACCCCAGTCTTGGGTGACTTTGATTATGAGAGTCTCGGTTCACCAACGGATTAGTGGTTAGAGACTGGATGATGTTTCTACGTTGGTGGAGATGATGTAGACCTACTCTCCTACTTCATCTTTTGTTTCGGTAGCATCTTCGACAATTAGCTCTTCGAAAAACTAGGCCATGTCGAACGTCTTTAGATCTGGAATCCCTGAAGATTCAACATCGGACAGGGTGGGGGTTCAGGATATTGGCAAGGATTGGTTCTGGTGAACGAAGGGTGTCAGTGTAATCCTCTGAGTCTATGCGTTGAAAGGTTTCACCTGGGAAGGTCACTGCGATGTGGGGTCAGGGTTCTGGATTTTCCGTCATGCTATTCCTCTTTGTCAGATTTATGTGGAAGTCTTCCATCTTGGGCTTGTAACCTTGTCCGAATGATCGTGTATAGCTGTTAGACATGGTGCCCAGAAAAGTCATTTAGATTGTTAGATTCTTATTAATTTGATTAATAAAGATTTCTTCTTAATCTATTGTGTATTCATTATGGGTAATTGACCATGATCATGAGATGATGTATACGATATGAGATATCAATAAAGGTCCATTGGATATATTGTAGAAAAGTTATGTGATTAGATTATCACAGGCAAATATAACTTTCCGGTTCCTTATACCTTATATAGTCACAACTGTGGCTGCCAGAATGCTAAGATGTTCTCAATAGTTGAGATGTAGTTTTATCTCGAACTATTGTGGTGGAGACTACACATCAGCATATGGGTGTTGAAATATACATTGACTAATTGCATTTAATGAGAGACCTCTTGTATAAAATACTATCAGATAGTTGGTCTCTCATTCACATTGAACAGTTTCGATGATCCTTAGATCTGATTAGTTCATCTATGACTGAGCAATGATCTGACTATTTTGATTCCACCAACGTATTTTCTAACTTAGAAAATACAATACAGTGACAGTTGGATAATCAGAAAGTTGTTCGAGTCAAGATTAATTAAACTCCTACTTAATCTATAACTACTTTAGTTATAGTAATCCTACTAATTAAAGAGTCCTTATTGCAAGAGAATTCCTTGATTAAAAGGGATAAGTTAACATTCAACAAAAAGAAGGAAACCTAGTCAAACTAGGAAACCCTACACAAGGGTGGGCGAGAGCGTCAAGGGGCGTGGACTTTGGAGAGTTAAACACCCCATGTTGTAATCCAATTACAACTTATCTTCATCCTTATTACAATCCAATAATTGGATTTTAATTCCATAATTATGGGAATTATATTTCAACAATTATTCAATTAAACAAATCCTAATCCAATTAGGATTACCAAAGTGGGCACCCCACCATAGGGTTTAAACCCATGGGCTTTGGCCTATATTAAAGGTCCATATTAAATGGGTTTATGGATATGGGTCAAACCCATTACCCCTTTAATTATGTTAATTAAATAATTATTAAAATAATCCCTAGATTTAAATTAAAAATTAATTTAAACCATAGATTAACTTTTAATCTATTTGATTAACTTTTAATCACTTAAATAATTTATTAACTTTTAATCAATTATTGAACTTGTATTTCTTATCTGAGTAACTCCACAGATTGCTCTGGGACATTCTTATGCTGGCTTACCCAATGTTATCCCATTGACCCTAAATAGGAAATACATCGGAATTGCAAGTGATGTGAGATATCCATGTTGCAATTGAATCCCAGTGTATGAAGATTAACCATTACGGATCCCGCCACATGAACTTTTAAATTCGATTTATCCTTCCAAATACATTATCCCTAATGGGCCTTCGAGATTGACATACTATCTTACCCATAGCCCATTGCAAATCATCCAGGTTTTCAATACTTATGATTACGCCATGAGAAACAATTTCTCATGAAATTTTTTTTGAGAAAATCCTTTTATAAGTATAATACCTTTTAATAAAAGTATATTCCAAAACTTATTTTTTTTTCCAAAATCACCTGCGCAGGATTTGAACTTAATCAACTGTCTTACCCGGAACATGGATAATCTCTGAAATTAATGAGCAGGGATTTCTTGTCTGAAATTCATCATGACTTGAACAACTTTCTGACTATCCAACTATCACTGTATCGAATTCTCTAAGTTAGAAAATACGTTGGTGGAATCAAAATAGTCAGATCACTGCTCAGTTATAGATGAACACATCAGATCTAAGGATCATCGAAACTGTTCAATGTGAATGAGAGACCAACTATCTGATAGTATGTTTATGCAAGAGGTCTCTCATTGAATGCAATCAGTCAGTGTACATTTAAGCACCCATATGCTGATGTGTAGTCTCCACTACAATAGTTCGAGATAGAACTACATCTCAACTATTGAGAACATCTTAGCATTTTGGCAGCCATATAAGTGAAGTGCCTAGCTTCACCCACAGCTGTGACTATATAAGGTATAAGGAATCTGAAAGTTATATCTGTCTGTGATAATCAAATCACATAACTTTCCTAGAATATATCTTATGGACCTTTATCGATATCTCATATCGTATAGATCATCTCATGATCATGGTCAATTACCCATAATGAATACACAATAGATTAAGAAGAAGTCTTTATTAATCAAATTAATAAAAATCTAACAATCTAAATGACTTTTTTGGCCATCATGTCTAACAATACTAAGAGTTATTATTAATTAATAAATCCTACTAGATAAGATCAAGTTGGAGTAGGATTAGGACGGGATCCTAGTCTATAAATACCCCAACACCCTAAACCATTAAGCACTTTTCTCTAGAATTTTTCTCTCCTCTTCAAATCGTGAGCCCTAGGGGATCCCCCTAGGGTTTTCGTGAGCTTCTAAGGTAGTGCATGTTGGGTTTTGTTTATTCTAGGGTTTTGAACCATAGTACTTTTGGTGATAGAAGGTCTACACCATTACTCCATCTTCTTCCTATTGCTTCTATAATTTCAAAGGAGATTCTAAAGCTTCATAGGGATAGCGAAGAACAATGATCGAACTTCTAGTATTTTTTCAGAGAAATCTCTACAAAGAGTTCTGACGGTTCACGTGGATTAAGCATCACCGGTGAACATCATTCATGAGGTGATATGACTAAAACTCTTAGATAATTGTGTTGCTTTCTATGGTGTTAAGATCTAGGGGATCCAGTTTTCGCATTAATTTTTTATCCAGATTCCCCTTCAAGTGGTATTAAAGCTCATAGTTAGGAGTATTTTTTTTTTATTTTGATAAGGTAATTAAATGAATAATTTTATTCATGAGATGAATTTAATTTTGATCTATTTAATATTGCTCGTAGTTTTTATTATTTTATTTGTTCATGGGATGAATAAATAAATATTTATTATATTATTGAATGAGATTTGATAATTAAATAAAATTTAAAAACTAGCATTATATGTTATATAATTAAATTTGAAATAAAGAGTTTATTTTGAAATTCCTTTTAAATGATTTGATCATTTAATATATAATTATTAATTGTTTAAAATAATTAATAAATGATTTTTTCCCATAAATAGATTTTATTTGAAAAATTATAAAACCCTAATTTATGATGTGATCATATTTAGGATTTTCCATTCTCTTATTTTTTATTTTAATCCTGGATAATAGTAGAACTAATCTTGGATAATAGTATAATGAATCTATATGAAAGGATCTTGCATTCGGGAGAGAAATAAAATTTTGTAGAGATTTTAAGAAAATTCTATCTTATATTTTAAAAATTATTTCATGAAAATTATTTTATGGAAAATATAATTATTTTATTTTTTCCGGAGTTAGATCTATATAAGATATAGATTTTTATCAAGCGATTTGATAATTGTTATCAAATTTAAAATCCTTTTAAAATAAGGAAAAGTACTCCATTACCATGTAGCATCTATTTTATATGAGATTATAGTTATGGGTCATATTATATGATAAATTGTTTATTATTCATGCATTCATTTTAGAGGTTAATATGTAGTAGGTTTTGGCAATCTGTAAAGGGCAGATTCATTCGGTTTTCCTGAAAAGGACGAATGGAATACTGGTTTCCCTAATGCCATTTAAATTCTGTTTAATGCATTGGTGGCGATGCTGTTAAGGAGCATGCTGAGATGTGATCTCAATAAGATGATAAAGGAAGGGATCGTGAAGAAGTTTGTGAGCTGCCTTTATTGTTATCTCATTCTCTTGCATCCATGCATTTTAATTCATTGACCCATAACAATTAATCTCGTATATTATTGTTTTATTTTATCATGAGATGATATTTGTTTATATGTTTAATTATTCTATTGAAATAATTGCCCTTGATATATCATGTGTATATAAGACTGGGGACAAGTACCTAAGTATTATGATCTTCTGCCATACACTATGTGATCCTATAGTGGGGAGTGTGAGTAAGCTGATAGACCAAAGCTGGGCCCAATCCCTCTTACCAATGTGTGAACATGGTGAAAACTGAATAAGCAAATAGTGGGAGCAAAAAGGCCAAAGCGTGAGCTTTCGCTAGGTGTTTATTAGGTTCATGGTAGGTGGGCACATGAATAAGAGATATTATACAATAACGCCAAAACGTGAGCATAACATCCCTTATAGATTAGACAGTAGATCGAATGCTCCAGGATTCACAAGATGAGATCTGTGAAATTGAAGAAGATAGTTTCTATCTGCCTATTCAAGGAGATGTCATGATGTGCCCAAAGGCAGGATCACAATAAGCCAGTGTCTAGGTTTTCGATGCCAATTGATTCTTCCCAAATTGGTAATACCATTAGAAAAAGACCCATAATCTACTTGGTATTAATGAATTCAATAGATCCCTATTACTATCTATTTTGTCATTTGATTAGATCATGACAGGCCTACACCCATTGACTGAAAAATTCTTCGTGATGAAAAGTTAGTTGGAACTAACTATGTACACTGGAAAAGAAAAATTAGAATTGTATTTGACATGGATAACCTTGAGCTATGTCTTAAGACACCTAAGCCTGAAATTCTTTCAGATGCTTCACCGGCCCAAAAGGTTGAGTTCGAGCAATGGGAGAGGTCCAATCAGATGACCAAGTGTTACATACTGGCTTCGATGCCAAACATTTTGCAAAGCCAATATGAACACATGGATAAGGCTTCTGACATTTTGCAAAACCTTCATGAGATGTTTGGCAAGCAAAATAGGTCAGCTCTATCACGACCCAAAATACCCCCTGGGAGTTAAGGATACTTTGGCTCGTGATGTGCAAATATCCGATACCAAACCATCCTGTAAAATACACAAGGCTATATATAATGGAAACATAAAGTAATGCGGAAGCATAATCGTGTGCGGAAGCGTAACCCAAAAATTTCTTTTCCATACATATCATCTGTATTCCAAGTTTGTACAATACATAATCAAGAGTAAAGGTGGACATGCCCACCTATCAAAATACAAAATGGTAATACTCTCTGTCTCTCAGTAATCACCCTGAAAGGGCCAGTGGTCTAAGTCCTTTGCCCCTCCTGAGGCTCCACATATGGCTCTTCCTCGCCATAATCCTCCTCTATCCAAGGCCCCTAATCACAGATGTCAAAGGGAACCCGTGTACCTACAGACATAACATGTACGACTGAGCATGGAATACTCAGCGAACCAAAACTACTAGCTAACAGTACTATCAAAATCATAGTATTACGTACAATTTCGTTAGGGAATACTAATCATAAAATTCCATGGACTTAGACCACTGGACTTAGGCATTGGTTCTAGAATGTGCTGCATAAAATGCGCATCTGTATCTAGAAGCGTGCATCAACATCCCTCAATTGGTTGAAATTTATTGAGGTCCATATATGTTCCTACTAGTCGTGGGGTTACATGAACTTGCGTGGACTTATCATCATACCGTGATGTGCGACTTATGCTTATTTGTGTTGCAATACGCATTAAGCGCACTTTAACGGATGAAATTTCACCGGATGTACATAACAGCATATACATCGAAACCTATGTCCCTTGTTGCGTAATGACTCTAAATCTATTAATCTTGCAAGACACAAGAATCTCCTATAGTCTCACTTGGAAGCAAATCCCTATCTAAATCTAATAACATAATGTATGATAAGGGACCTACCCCCCCTTGTTAACTAACACCTAGGCTAGCCTCTAGCCTGAATATCACATCACTCATGAATCTAATTGGGAAACTCGTTCATCAAGCATTGGTTTTCACTTAGCATATAACATATAATATGCCAATCATATATATCATATAATACCACATAACAATTCAACACATAATCGTATTAGTATATAAAATTTTGGGTTTTTTAGCGTAAATGTACTCTAACTCAGTCGAAATCAAGCTGTTCTGGACAAAGACTAAGTGATTTGTCTACACTTGGAATACGACTCCTAAGATGAATCTAATGCCTTGGCTTACTCGTGGTATCATTCCCTAAACGACCCTAGAGACCTAAAGCCTAAGCTCTAATACCACCTCTGTCACGCCCCAAAATACCCCCTAGGAGTTTAGGGATACTTTAGGTGGACTATACAAACCTGCCAAACCATCCTGTAATGAACAAGGCAAAATATAATACTAATACAATGATAATCAGAGCGCGGAAGCTAAACATAAAATGCGGAAACGCAACCAACTCTTTTTTTTTTCTTCTAAAGTTCCAAAACAGTATTCCAACTTTAACATATGTACAACACGTCTAAGCCTAATGTGGACAGGCCCACCTAACAAAATACAAAAGATAAAATACAACTCTGTCTCGCTCAATAGTCACCCCCGTGGGGCCAATGGTCTAAGTCTCTCGCCTCTGCCTGAGGCTGCAGTGGGATAGATGGCTCTCTCTCCTCTATATACTCTTCCTCGACCCAGGGCTCGGGGTATCCTCGGTACCTGCCGACATGAAAGTACGGCTGAGTATGAAATACTCAGCGTGTACTCACTACTAACTAGCAATGTTATGAAACATTAATACAACAATACTTTCTTGTATGATATAATTTAAACCGTGCAAGATGGGAATAGAAAGGAAGTACATCAAATCATAATAAGACAAGCAATATCAATTCAATCCATGTTCATGTCTTGTTTGCTTAACTTGTTTAGTTCACACACACCCCACACATTCATTTAACACCCACTTGTTCACTTGACTTGTTTTTCTCATTTCTTGACTTGCTTGTTTAACTTGTTCTTGTCTTGCTTGATTAACTAATGCCCGAACTATGTACTGGACGACACACATTAGCGTCTTGTTTGTCTTGTTTGCCTGCTTGGAGATCACTAATGCCCGAACTATGTACTGGACGGCACACATTAGCATCTTATTTGTCTTATTTTGCTAATGCCCAAACTATGTACTGGATGGCACACATTAGCTAGATCACTAATGCCCGAACTATGTACTGGACGGCACACATTAGCATCTATGTTCTTGTTTTCACTAATGCCTGAACTATGTACTGGACGACACACATTAGCTTACCTTTCAAGCGTGCTTGTTACCTTGAGTTTCTCATTATCCATGTTCATTTACTTGTATTTCATTAACTTGTCATATGTATGCATTTTCCTAGCGTGCTACTTGTGATGATTTCATTAATATACATGTGTCCTTGAAATGTAAACCTTCATGGTATTGTAAATAATAAACAAAAAGGGATTTATGGCGTTTTATTTCATTCATTCAATAACTCATGCATATTCTACCATCTAATGACACATCCTAACAAGTCCATTTACTTGACATTCATTCGATTAACATGCTTAATTTAAAATTCCAATTCTAACAAGTCCTTGTAGTCCATTCCATTCACATGCTATTTATATTCATACTACTACCTTGTTTCCTATTCATTTCTTTACTAATTAAACTTGAACAAGCTAGAACTTATAAATAGACCACATTATTAAATTCCTTAGAGTATCCCATACTCTTTTTCATCTACCCTTGCCCTAATTTCTTCGTAAATGTTCATAAATATTAATCATGCAATTTGGAGAGTGTACTTACACTCTCACATACGAACCCCATTTTTCATGTCATTTCATTCTTTCATTTTTCTTTAAGACATTTCATCAAACACTAAGTGTGTACGTTATGTAAACAATGCCCTTCCCCATTTGTTCATCACACCACACACCATCCATTGGCATCCATCGCCCAACCAACCTCCATACATAATGTTCTATCTCATATCATGACAAGTTTTGAGGAAAAGAATCAAAGAAACTTTAATAGAATTCTAACAAAGAGTTAGTAGTTTGTTCTACCTTGAAAGATTGGGGAAAAATGCCTTAGGAGGCCGTGGGAGCAAGATCCAAGCTTGTGGAAGCTTTCCCCAAACTCCAAGGTTGAAGATCCACACATCTACAGCTTGCACGAACTTGGTGGAAGCGATCTATGAGGTTTGTGACTTGGATTTGGGTGAATCCAAATCTTTGGAAAGGATTTTGGGCTCACAATCGCTCAAAATCTCTTTGAATGGAAAATCCCCTTTTGGAAACCC
Organism: Tetracentron sinense; assembly: GCA_015143295.1. Lineage (NCBI taxonomy): Eukaryota > Viridiplantae > Streptophyta > Magnoliopsida > Trochodendrales > Trochodendraceae > Tetracentron > Tetracentron sinense. The sequence goes on along the minus strand of CM026564.1, from coordinate 15,960,044 downwards.
TAGGTTTCTCTTCCTCTCTCTAAAAATATTGCTAAGGGTGTTTATGAACACCCTTGGCTCGAGCCAACCCTTAAAAATAAGGATAGAGTGGCCAAAAGACCAAAAAACCCCTAAAAAATTTCTGAAAAATGCGTAGGACCGATAGACGACCGATAGATGACCGATCTACCGGTAGTGGACCGATCGATCGGTGCTTTTGACCGATCTCTCGGTAGTGGACCGAGCTCTCGGTATTGACTGGTGCTACAGAATATACTTCAGTATTTTAGCCATAACTTTTGACTCAGAGCTCCAATTTTGATGATTCAACTTGCGTTGGATTCTTCTTTCGAAGAGGAACAACTTTCATGTTTTGAAGAAATTCTAATTATTCTTTATCCATAGACCAAAATGCCCCTAGAGCTGACTGGTCTGCAATGGGTTGCGACAGCCCAGATTTGCAGCCGACCCGATTTTGGAAATCCTACTTTTGACTCAATCCCGATTCAAAATCATGGAAAATGATCAACATGAACCTTGAAGAGGGTTCTAATACCTTTCCGAAAATTCAAGAATCACTTGATTCCGATCCGCGGTGACTGAACTAAGGCTTCTTAAAGTTAAGGGTAATGCTAAAGGCATAACCCTTGTTGACACTTAGAATATTCGAGTGCTTCACACTCTTCTTCCTTAGGTCTAACATCCCACTCACACCTCATGAATCGTTTCCCATAGGTTTTCATCCCACCTAGGTGATCATTGAATTCACCCCCATAAGCATGAGAGGCCCTAGCCTCTTTATGCCTCGTGCACTAGCACTCTTCACTTACAACCTATTAACCACTTAAGGCATTTTATACCATTTTCTTTTACCCACTTAGAGTATCTTTATACTCTCTCTTGAGACTCAATACACTCACCTAAAATCTTCACTTAGCTCGCCACACTACCAAGAGCAAAATGGAAGACCTTAAGCTTTTTCACACACACACAAGGCACTATTCACTGAAACTATTCCTAGCACAGTGAACTTGGGTTCCGGGGCTCTACATTAACCTTAGGAAATCTCCAATTAATCTGACTAAATCTCGGATTTGTATAGTGTTCCAACTCACGAAAGTGAGGTATCTCTATCACTAACATGCTAAGCAATCCCATATATGGCAGATTTTGCAAGGTATAAAGTCCAACTCACAAAAGTAAAGTTCATCCTTCACTAACATACTAACTAAATAGGTCTAAGATTCAGATTTGGAGAGTAAAGTGTTCCAACTTATGAATATGAGGTTCATCCTTCACTAACATACTAACTAAATAGGTCTAAGATTCAGATTTGCAGAGTAAAGTGTTCCAACTTATGAATATGAGGTATTTCCATTACAACATACTAACTAAATAGGTCTAAGATTCAGATTTGCAGAGTAAAGTGTTCCAACTTATGAATATGAGGTATTTCCATTACTAAGATACTAACTAAATAGGTCTAAGATTCAGATTTGCAGAGTAAAGTATTCCAACCTATGAATATGAGGTATTTCCATTACTAACATACTAACTAAATAGGTTTAAGATTCAGATTTGTAAAGTAAAGTGTTCCAACCTATGAATATGAGGTATTTCTATCACTAACATACTAACTAAATAGGTCTAAGATTCAGATTTGCAGAGTAAAGTGTTCCAACCTATGAATATGAGGTATTTCCATCACTAACATACTAACTAAATAGGTTTAAGATTCAGATTTGTAAAGTAAAGTGTTCCAACCTATGAATATGAGGTATTTCTATCACTAACATACTAACTAAATAGGTCTAAGATTCAGATTTGCAGAGTAAAGTGTTCCAACCTATGAATATGAGGTATTTCCATCACTAACATACTAACTAAATAGGTCTAAGATTGAGATTTGCAGAGAAAAGTGTTCCAACTTATGAATATGAGGTTTTTCCATTACTAACATACTAACTAAATAGGTCTAAGATTTAGATTTGTAGAGTAAAGTGTTCAAACTTATGAATATGAGGTACTTCCATTACTAACATACTAACTATATAGGTCTAATATTCAGGTTTGTAAAGTGTTCCAACTTATGAATATGAGGTATGTCCATTACTAATATACTAACTAAATAGGTCTAAAATTTGGTGAGGCTACTAGGAATGTTCTACCCACCACCACTGTCATCACCACTACCACTACCATCACCTACCCACACCCACTACCACCACCACTACCACCACCCACCACTACTACCATCACCACTACCACCACCACTACCACTACCATCACCACTACCACCACCACACCCCCACCACTACCATCACCACTACCACCACCACTACCACTACCCACCACCACTACTATCACCACTACCATCACCACTACCACCACCACTACCACCACCCACCACCACTACCATCATTACTACCACCACCACCCACTACCACCACCACTACCATCACCTACCCACCACCACTACCACCACCCACCACCACTACCACCACCACTACCACCACCCACCACCACTACCATCACCACTACCACCACCCACCACTACTACTATCACCACTACCACCACCACTGCCACCACCCACCACCACTACCATCACCACTGCCACCACCACTACCACTACCACTACCACCACCCACCACCACTACCATCACTACCATCACTACTACCAGCATCACACCCACCACCCACTACCACCACCACTACCACCACTAGCAACACCACTACCCACCACCACTAGCATCACCACTACCACCACCCACCACCACTACCGCCACCCACCACCACTATCATCACCTACCCACCACCACGACCACCACCCACCACCCACAACCAGTACCCACGACCACTACCACCACCCACTACCACCACCACTACCATCACCTACCCACCATGACTACTACCACCACCACTACTACCACCACTACCACCACTACCATACACCACCACCACCATGATATATAACAAATTTAAAATTATAATAAAAATCTTTTAAACTTAACATTTACCTCCGGAGTCGCATGTGGTATTGTAGAAGGCTGATTCGCACCCTATTGTGAAAAAAATTGGGTAAATCCTCATGAATGAATATCTCATCCGAGTCTCCGCTAGCAGCTGATCTTTCTCTGCGTTTGATCCTCAAGAACTTTGATCCTCTCGGTAGTTTGAGGATCAGGCTGAGGGGCACTAGAGGGACCTACAGATCGTGACCCCCATAACTGGTTGGGGGTTGGCCTAACCCAAGTCCTCTGATACGTCTAGCTCTCTCAGGCCCCATGACCTGAGCGTATATATCATCTCGGCCAGTGGTATCCTGCGAGGACTGGTGCATGCGCCCTGAACTCCTGCATTCGGCGCTATAAACAATTGGAGATAGTTGATATTTGGTAGGTAAAGGGGAAAATCTAAGATTTTCAAATAAGTAAATGTACATACAATATTCTCCCCTGCCTCTGCTGAAACTAACGTGCCATCCTTGCGTTGGTGCGTGGTGATGTACACCTTTGCACGACCTGGGGGCGTCTGAGTGGGGCTCGCAGCTCGCTATGGCAGTCATAATAATAATTAAAATTTAGTAAATACAATACAAATAAATTATAAAAACATATTTTAACAAATCCAACTGGACATACCACCTCATGCCTGACCCTGCCAAAGCACTTTGTGCCGCTCCTATGGAGGACCTTCTGTTTCGAGCGATTTATTTTATTTGTTTCGCTTCGTTTCTGCAACAAATTTAAATTATGGTTAATTAAGAGGGTTGAAGCACAATTTATCTATTACTTATTAGAATGATGACAAACAAAATATATATACCTGGCCCTCCTCAGAGAACCAAAAGGCTACCAATGTAGGCCACTGGGTGGCCACCACATCTGCCGGGCACGCAGCAAGTAGCTGCTTCGTTGTAGCCCCCGAGATGAAGTTCTCCCGGCACTGCTTCGCCTTCTAATCTCGGTATTTATGCCCGAGGGAAGCAAGAATGAATTTCTCAACGAATGATTCGATATCAAATTTTACCTGAAACACGATTTCATATGATTAAACCATGAGCAAATAGCAAACAAAAAGATATGTAATTAAAAACTAAATATTAACCCAATTTTAGATATTTTTGATTCTTACCCAAACCAACTCCAAAGCTCGCTGTTTCTGCTCCTTATCGATGTGAAGTCAACTGGGCACATCGAGCCTAAAAAAATGCCCATCCTGGGCAAGATTACCGAGGTAATCAGCTAACATCTTCGCAGGCTTTTCTACAGGCTATGCATACTCATCGGTCAATACCCTCTGTTTCATCTCGGGAGGGAGTCTATGCAGGGCAAGACTCCTGTTCTTGCCCCGACCCCTCCTAATAGGTCCTAGAGGGGGAGGGGGCAATGCTGCACCAGATGTACCGGGGGTGGAGGTCTCCCCCCCTATGCCTGTGTAGGGTCCATCTGTAAAATAAATAACTTAGGACATTTTTCATAAGTACATAGTTTAAACACATAAAAGTATATGAATTTTTTTCATTAACATGAACATAAACAACATTTCATAGTGTATGGATTAGTTTACTAACATGAAAATAAACAACTCGGAGCAGATTTTTCATAAGTACATAGTTTAAACACATAAAAGTATATGGATTTCTTCACTAACATGAACATAAACAACATTTCATAGTGTATGGATTAGTTCACTAACATGAAAATAAACAACTCAGAGCAGATTTTTCATAAGTACATAGTTTAAACACATAAAAGTATATGGATTTCTTCACTAACATGAACTTAAACAACATTTCATAGTGTATGGATTAGTTGACTAACATGAAAATAAATAACTCAGAGCAGATTTTTCATAAGTACATAGTTTAAACATATAAAAGTATATGGATTTCTTCACTAACATGAACATAAACAACATTTCATAGTGTATGGATTAGTCACTAACATGAAAATAAACAACTCAGAGTAGATTTTAACTGAAAACATATTTTAAACACATAAAAGTATATGGATTTCTTTACTAACATGAACATAAACAACATTTATTAGTGTATGGATTACTTCATTAACATGAAAATAAACAACTCAAAGCAAATTTTTCACAAGTACATAGGTTAAACACATAAAAGTCTATGAATTTCTTCACTAACATGAACATAAACAATCTAGAGCATATTTATCACACACCGAGAACAATAAACACAAAATAGTCTATAGATTGAGATCACTAAAATGAAAATAATATATTGAAGGTCAAATTCTCATTCATTTACATGGTAGCAACTAATTACATCGTAATTTTACATGGTAGCAACTAATTACATCATTCAATTTCATCGTTATAGGGTTGAATTCTCAACTTCATCATCACTGGATTCGGTAGAAGATGCTTGTTGTAGTATTTCAGGGGGCGCATCAACAGTTGCTCCAGTAATCCCTACTCTCACCCAACTGGCACCTTCATCATCATCAGGTGAGGTGTCATCCAACAGTTGGTCGTTGAATGGCTCGTTCTCCCTAAATACGTAATCGTCAGTAAGAGATTCTTCATTCATGTCAAATAAGTCTCTTGGTTTAGTCTTGATGATGACATGCCAATCTTCTTCCGTTGGATCTTCGACATAAAATACCTACTCAGCTTGAGATGCCATAACATAGGTGTCGCAACCCAAAATACCCCCTATGAGTTAGGGATACTTTGACTCGTGACCGCCGTATCATATCGGAGATATGATACATAAGGCACACATGGAAACCTGACAGAGTACCTGAACATACGTAGCGGAAATGATATACAATGCACAGCGGAATTAAAAGCACTAAACATAGCGGAAGTAAAGCAATTACTCCTATAACTTGGCCCAAGTAGGAACCGACCAAAATACACATACGTGAGGATCCAAAAGGTGGAGTGGACAAGTCCCACTCTCACATAACAAAACATAGTGCCAAATCTAAGTAGATCAACAAAAGACGAAGTCTCGACACCTATCTACTGAGCCATCGCCCTGGTAGTGGTCCATGGAAGGTTCTGGGTCGAAGTACTCTTCCTCTACCCATGGTTCTGTGCCACATAGATCAAACGGAGCCCGAGCACCTGCCGATGATAACAAATATCGGCTAAGCGTGGAATACTCAGCGTATACAAACTAATAACAATGAAACAACATAGCATAGAGCATACGAAGCATGGAGACTGAAACCCTTAAAGCATATCAAAATGTAGAAACCATGTGTGAGCGCGGGAAATTCGCTCCCCAGATTTCTCAATGGGTTTTAAGAGTCGCCACCTATTAATTCAGAAGGAATAAGTCCCCCGAAGTTTTGGATAAGGTCTTGGTCCACGAGAGAGATCAGGGTAAGGGGTTCGGTTAAGTTCGAGGAAGGTGTTAGGCACCCCAAGGCTTCCGTTTTACAACTGTTCCGTACTCCCCGGGTTTAAGCCAAATAAAGTTAATCTTGTCTAGAATGCCGAAATGTTCAAGTGAACACTAATCTAAGAAGGGAAAAGCTAACTAGGGTCGGGCCCGTGTTGGGCTACCTACATACTCACAGGGTGAGATTAGACCGAGCTTAGTTTTGGCACGTGAGCCTGTGTCAAGGCTAGGGGCATGTGTGTGTGCACCAAGGGTGGCTAACATGGACTAGTCTGGTAGACTAGGGGTGGTTGACCGAGGAGGGTCAAGTGCAAGGTATGTAAGCCCGGTAGGCTTAAGGAGTAGTTTGGTAGACTAAGGAGGAGTCCGGCCCTAGTTAGGATTGCTAATCGGGGTTAGGCCGAACTAACTACAGTTAGGGTTACTAACCAGAATAAAGGGTAAGTAAGTTGTAGCCCGGTAGGCTAAGGTAGAGCCCGGTAGGTCGAGGTAAGTCCGGTAGACTTGGTTTTAGGCCTGGTTGGCTGTAAACCGAAGTTAACTACGATTAGGGTTGTTAATCACGGTTAAGGGGTTCTAACTGTGGTTAGGGTTGCTAACCAGGGTTAGGGAGAGGGCCAAAGTCAGGATTATGGTCCTTGATATTTTTAGGAATGTCCATTTAATTTCTCAAAAGTTTATGGGGTTAAGGGGTGCTTAACCGCAGTTAAATGTTAATCAGAGGTGGATTTAACCACAGTTAAGGGTCTAGTACGGTCCAAGGTGGGCCCAGGGGGCTAGGTAGGGCCTAAAATGGCCTCCTACCAGGCCTGGGCCCCTGCAAAAGCCCAGAATAAAAACAAAGTTTAATGTCGGTAATGTAATAACCTACATTATGGACAGTGTTTTAAGACTGTGTTTTGCCATTGTAAACTAGGGTTAGGCTATAACCCGAGGTGAACCAAAGGTGGGGGAGTGTAGAGGGGACTCCTGAGAGTCTTCAGGTCAAGTGTGGGCCCCGGGGGATGCCAGGAGTGGGCCCCACAAGAGTGTAAAGCCACTGTAACAGACAGTGCAAGTTGGCGGCAGTTGTTCTACTGCCCATCCCAAATCATGCGAAAAATAGAATGTCGGTAGAAGTATGACCGAAATTTTGGAAAAAGCTCAGAAACAAGGGGTCAACAGAGGGATCATCAACAAATGGAAAACATGCCATTTTTAGAATGACGGTACTGAGAGTACCACCATTCTGGGTTTTCTTTGAAAACTGGATCCGTGGCCACTAGGGCTGGGCACAGAGGTCACTAGGGGTTCCCTCATGATACGAGGGACCCCCAGAAGGTTCTGTGAAGGCTGTGAGAGCCTCGAAGAGGTGCTATACCCGTAGGAGTTCACCACACCTATGGTTTAGGTGGGTGAACACCCTGTATGGGTCTGTGTACCTACTAAGCAATAGCAAAAAAACAAGCAAAGGTCCCCTGGAGATGACCAGGGGCTTACATGATGTTAAAGCAATAAGGAATGCATAGGGAGTATCCCTACCCAGTACTCTATTTTCTGCTAAACGGTGGAGGTCGACCTATTTATGGTGGAGGCACTTCAGATGGTACTTGCAGCAGTTGGGGAGGTTTGTGCCAGGTCCTAGGACTGTGATCGAAGCAAAGAGGGAGATTGAAACTAGGTTTTAGCAGTAGAGTTTCTTGTAGGATTTTTTGCCGATCTTTTACAATTGAAGGCATTGGGTTTTATAGAGGAGAAGACTAGGGACCTAGGTGGGATTTGGAAGAAGCGGGAGAGGGGTATTGGACTCTCTGGAGGTCGACTAAGAACTGGGAAGGGAGAAACCGAGGTGGAGGTATAGTGTGCAGGGGTGTTGCAGGCTTGCAACTCTAAACATGAAGATGTCAGTAGACGGTCTACCGACAACCTGAAACAAGGCCAAAATTTAATGTCGGTAGACCTGCTACCGACGTTTTGAATTTTAAGCTGAAATGGGCCTAGGCCCTGTACTCTCGGGTTATGGGACTTGGGCTTTAGTGGTTCTCGGGCTTTTTGGGCTTTTAAGGGGCCTAGATAATGGGGTAAGGCCTTATGGGCCATGGGATTTGCTGGGGTCACCTAAGGCTAAGGGTTTAGGACATGGTTTTGATTCCTAAGATTAACTAAGGGTTTAACTAGTGTTCACCTAGGGTTTAGTCCTAAGGGTATGACTGGAGAGGCTTACCTAGGTTTTGAGGGATTTGGCAGGGTGTAAACATAGTTAAGGGATTTTAACTACAGTTAGATGGGGTGTAAAAATTGGGTGCTTACAGCTGCCCCTCTTTGCTGGAAAATGCCAAGGTTGGCGATTTGAACGACAAAGACTGGAATCATCCTATTTTTACACCGAGGTCAGAAATAGGGATGTAGAATGATGATATGTATGTATGCAGTGCAAATGGTGAGTGCAATGTAGTGGCAAGGCCACTGTTGAGGAAGAGCGAGTAGTTCGGACTACTCACTGGGGATTGATGGATGCAGGAATGGCATAACACAGAGGTGTCGGTCAGAAGGATTCGATCGAGTTTGATCGAAGAGACACATGAGGTGTCGAGAACACACTGGGTGTTAAAGGGGTGATATGCGGGTGGTGTACATTGTAAAGGTACACACGGGATACCGAGGACACACGGGGGTGTCAAAAGAAGGGACATGCAGGTGGTATACGCTGTAAAGGTATACATGGGATGTCGAGGACAAACAGGGGTGTCGAAAGAGAGGAGATGCAGGTGGTATACGTTGTAAAGGTATACGCAAGATGTCGAGGACACACGGGGGTGTCGAAAGAGAGGACATGCAGGTGGTATATGCTGTAAAGGTATACACGGGATGTCGAGGACACACGGGGGTGTTGAAAGGGAGGATATGTAGAGCTCCGGACTTTTTCACATTTAATGCATGACACTTTCGTTGCCATTTTGCCTTTAAAGAGGTATAATTAATAAATATGGAAGAAATTAGAAATTCTGAAATGTCGGAAATGTTCATTTTCGAAGTACGAACCCAACGCAAGTTGAATCGTCAAAATCGGACGAACGAGTCAAAAGTTATGGCCAAAAGAGTTTGGACCTGCACACCACCGATCAGAGGCTATCGACTGGTCAAGATTTTTGTATGGGAAAATTTTCCAGAGAGTGAAATTTTAAACGATCGCTCGGTAATGAAACCGATCGCTCGGTTATGAAACCGATCGATCGGTAGGTAACCGATCGATCGGTCATTAACACCGATCGCTCAGTACTCGAGTTTTTACAGAAATTTCAGTAAGGGTATTATGGTCTTTTGGTCGGTTTACTCTTACCTTAAGAGTCTTGCCCGAGCCTTTAGGGCATCATTCGACACTTAGAGAGTTTGAGAGAATAGGAGAAAGGGGAGAAGGCGATTCCAACCAAGGGCTTGTCTTTGGAAGAGAAATCAAAGGGTTTTGAGACCCTAGATTACTTCAAGCTCGGCTCTTCTCCAAGATCACGGCTCAAACACTCGTGGAGAGCGTTCTCCAAGCTAGGGCAGCAGCTACACGGTCGTTTTGGAAAGGGGTTTCTCCCGTCATTGTTCAAGGTCGGTACTTCTTGCTACCCTCCTAGTTATAGTTCCTCTTTTCCCGTTATTTCCCTTTGTTTTCCTTTATTTACACATGTGCTATGAGATGGATGGTTGTGAATGGTGAATCGAGATGGAATGGGCGATTGGATACCAATGGTTGTGTTGTGATGATTAAAATGGGGAGGGCATTGTTCCAATAATGAACATACATGCATGATTTGAGTAAAATCCATCTAGAAAAGCATGTTGTAGGGTAAATCAATAATGAACACACCATGTTTGATGAAATGCCAAGATGAATGAAAAGAATAATAAATAAAGAAAATGCAAGCTTAAGCATTTATGGAAATTGCTAAGGTTATGATAATGTGTTTTCGCGCTTTCCCTAAATTGTTTAATTTATTACTTGTATATTCGGTAATGTGCAATGTATTGTGAATTCCCCAAAATGTCATATTTAATTTCCATCGCAAGTGTGTACACACGAGCACGGCATGAAACGATATGATTTACCGATGTTTTCAAGGACAAGATGATCATGCATTGCATAGGGAAGGGTCTCTCATCCCATCGCATTACACGCATTGTAGAGCCCCGGACCTTTTCACATTTAATGCATGACACTTTCGTTGCTATTTTGCCTTTAAAGAGGTGTAATTAATAATTAAGGAAGAAATTGGGAATTCTGACACATCAGAAATGTTCGTTTTCGAAGTATGAACCCAACGCAAGTTCAATCGTCAAAATCGGACGAGCGAGTAAAAAGATATGGCCAAAACAGTTTGGACATGTAGGCAACCGATCGCTCGGTCAATGGAGCGATTGATCGGAGGCTATCGACTGGTGGAAAATTTTGTATGGGGAAATTTTCCAGAGAGTTAAAGTTTGACCGAGAGCTCGGTCAAGGCACCGATCGGTCGGTAGGCAACCGATCGATCGGTCATTAATACCGATCGTTCGGTACTCGCGTTTTTGTAGAAATTTCAGTAAGGGTATTATGGTCTTTTGGTCGATTCACTCTTACCTTAAGAGTCTTGCCCGAGCCTTTAGGGCATCATTCAACACTTAGAGAGTTGAGAGAATAGGAGAAAGGGGAGAAGGCGATTCCAACCTAGGGCTTGTCTTTGGAAGATAAATCAAAGGGGTTTGAGACCCTAGATCACTTCAAGCTCGGCTCTTCCCCAAGATCTCGGCTCAAGCACTCGTGGAGAGCGTTCTCCAAGCTAGGGCAGCAGCTACACGGTCGTTTTGGAAAGGGGATTTCTTCCTCACTTGATCAAGGTCGGTACTCTTTGCTACCCTCCTAGTTATAGCTTCTCTTTTCCTTTATTTCTTCTTGTTTTCCTTCACTTATATATGTGTTATGAGATTGGTGGTATGAATGGTGAATGGAGGTGGAAGTTGGCCAATGGATGCCGTGTGGATGATGTGATGAATGAATGGGAAAAGGCATTGTACTAATAATGAACATACAAGTGTGATGTGATTATAACCCACCTAGAAAAGCACGATCTAGGTTTAAGTGAATAATGAACACACCCTATGTTTGATGAAATGCCAAGGTGAACAAAATAAATGATAAATTAAGGGAACTCATGCTTAATTACTCTTGAAATTTATTAGGGTTCATGATAGTGTGCTTCTTACATTTCTTAAAAGGTGTAGATTATTACTCACTTAAATTGTTATACGTTATGCTTTGTGAATTACCCCAAATTTGCCATATTTAATTCCAAATGCAAGTATGCACACGATTTCACGAGCACGAACGCATGGCATGTTTTATCGGTGTTTTCAAGAATACGGTTTAGAGGTGGGGCATATCTTACGATATGTTTTACCTCGTTCATGGCATGACAAGCATAAGCATTCTAGGAAGAAGGGTCTCCCTTCCCTCACAAGTAGTTTACTCTTCCAAGCAAGCATGACAAGACATGGCATGACAAGCATAAGCATTCTAGGAAGAAGGGTCTCCCTTCCCTCACAAGTAGTTTACTTTCCAAGCAAGCATGACATGGCATGACACGCATGATATGACAAGATAAGACAAACATGACAAGTTTCAAGCACGGAAATGGTATTTCCAATCAAGTCAAGTGCACAAGGTTTTCAAGGGTTTTATCGGCTTTTCTGAATGCAAGCATGATTACAAACAGCTTTACTTCCTTGTATGATATGAACTGTTCCTATTTTATATATATGTATGTGTGCATTGCTACCTCTTGCTATGACTATTGGTTAGTATTTAGTACCCGCTGAGTATTCCATGCTCAGCCGTACTTCTTATGTCGGTAGGTTCTAAGGGAGCTGCTGCTCCATTTGATGTTTGTGCTCCTGGTCCATGGGTGGAGGAGGAGTACGTCGAGGAACCTTTGGAGGAACCTCCCGTAGAGGGTTATCAGTAGGTGGTGTTAGATTCTGAGTGGATTAGCTGTGGGTGAGCATGAGTGATTATATCCATGTATTTTGGCGGGCATGTCCGCACTTTCTTTGTTTTGATTTCTTTGTATTAAAACTTGGACCATGTGTATATACTTAGAGGTTTGTTAGACTTCCACTGTGTCTTATAGTTATGCTTCCGCTGTTATCCTCGATTGTATTTGCTCTTTGGGTGTTTTACAGGTGGTTTGTCAAGCAAGTCATGATTTAGTCGTCCACGATTCACTCTAACTCCTAGGGTGGGTTTTGGGTCGCGACAGAAGTGGTATCAGAGCTTAGGCTTTAGGTCTTTAGGGTCACTTAGAATCTAATACTACGGCTTGACAAGAGCATATGTTGGGAAACAATTAGGAAGGAAGTAAGTTGGAAGCGAGTCATGATTCCAAGTGTAAGACTAAACTTTAGTCTTAGTCTAAAATGGTTGCTTTAACCAAGTACGGGTCCTAGGTACGCTAGAACCCTAAAGTATAAGTATAATGTGATGAATACTCTGATGACTTGATGTGATGTGTATTAGTATTATACAACTAATACAAATTGAATTATTGTGAAATGGCATTGAAATAAACTGTGGTTTCAAGTTAGACTCACGTGGTGTTATTATTCTCAGGACTTTAGTCATGAGACGGAACACACGGGGTCGTGGGCCACATACCAGAGCTTCCTCTTCTTCACGGGATGAGGATGAGCAGCCGGACCTCTCTCAGGTCTTAGGCTCTATTGCTGAGACACTCGCCATCCTGGTGGCTCGGCAAACTACACCGGCATCGGCGGCACCTACTCCACCGCCGGGAGCTCCAGTACATCGTATAGCTGGAGTTGAGGCATTCCGGAGATTGAGGCCTCCATCCTTCCACGGGAGTGTGGACCCTCTTACTGCGGAGGCTTGGATCCTCCAGGTTGAGAAGATATTTGCGGTTCTCTCTCCTACAGAGGAAGAGAAAGTGGCATGGGCAGTTTTTATGCTAGAGGGCGAAGCCCACCATTGGTGGTTGTCCGCATTGAGGACACGGGACTTGACCATGCAAGGTCAACCGTGGACTTGGGAGGAGTTTAAGGACACGTTCTATAAGAAGTATTTCCCGGTTGGAGCTCGGGAAAAGAAAGAGAGAGAATTCATCAACCTTGAGCAAGGTTCGATGTCGGTGGCCGCTTATGAGGCCAAGTTCTCGGAGCTATCACGCTTCGCGACACATATGATTGCCACCGAGGTAATGAAGGCGAGGAGGTTTGAGCAAGGGCTCAAGGATGTCATCATGGAGAAAGTGTCGGTCTTCAAGCACACCACTTACGCCGAAGTAGTGGATAAAGACTTGTTGGTTGAGACCAATTCAGAGACCGTGTCCAAGAAGAGAGAATTGGCGAGAGGCCAATCTAGTGGTTCGGTACCTTTAGAGAGGCGGGCCCGGACTGGTCCTTATCAGTATACATGGCCAGCACCATAGATGAGGCCGACTTATGCGTCTCCAGCACCCCGGCAGTACGTGCCACAGGCACCTCGACCTCAGGCTCTTCCGGCCCCACGGTCAGTTACACCTCAGGCAGCGAGGTATACACCACCTTCGGCCCCTCTGGCCTACACATATGAGGTCTGCACTTCATGCGGCAAAAGGCATCCGGCAGGAGATTGCCGAAGAGCATCTGGTGGATGTTATCATTTCGGTCGCGAGGGCCACATGATCAGTGATTGCCCTAGCCGGCATTTACCAGGCCAGTCTCAGGGTAGTAGGCCCCCAGCACCCCCAGTAGGATCATACCAGGCGTCATCTCAGACTACCCGGTCTACACCTCAGTCTTGCCAGGCAAACTAGGGGCGAGTTTTTGCCTTGACAGAGGGTGATGCACTTGCATCTGATGATGTGGTGCAAGGTACGCAGTTAGAGTCTTTATTCGTGATTATTATGTTATGCTCTATTCTCTGTGTACGTACTTGGCATGTTCTATATGTATATATACCTATATGTATACACTGTTGATGCATGGATTAACTCCGCTAGTCAAAATTTCAGGAACCCTACTAGTCAATGAGTATTTGGCTCGAGTGTTGATTGATACCGGGTCTACTCATTCATTTGTCTTGCCGAGTTTTTCAGAAGGCTTTTCTGTAGAGCCAAGTCAGCTAGAACCGGAGTTAGCCATTTCGACTCCTCTCGGCAAAACAGTATTGGCAGATAAAGTGTATAGAAATAGTGTGGTCCAAGTTGGAAGCCACGAGTTGGCGGTTGATCTCATCGTCCTGGGATTCCAAGACTTTGATGTTATATTGGGAATGGATTGGTTAGCAGCACATCATGGGCATGTAGCTTGCTTTGAGAAAATGGTACTCTTCAAGCCAGTAGAAGGAAAACCATTCCACTTCCGCGGGTTGAAAAGTATAGATATTGCTCGTTTTGCGGCGTTGAGCTTAACTAACCCCGAGGCAAAGGACTCATTGACTATTCTGGTTGTGAGTGAATTCCTGGATGTATTTCCAGAAGAGTTGCCAGGATTACCTCCAGACAGGGAGATTGAGTTTGAGATTGAGCTTGCACCAGGCACAGCTCCCATCTCTCGGGCTCCGTATAGAATGGCCCCGGTAGAACTCAAGGAGTTGAAGACTCAGTTGGAGGAATTACAAGGCCTTGGTTTCATTCGACCAAGTGTCTCACCGTGGGGTGCCCCGGTGTTGTTTGTTAAGAAGAAAGATGGTTCGATGCGGATGTGCGTCGATTACCGGCAATTGAACAAGGTCACTATAAAGAATAGGTATCCATTGCCTAGAATTGATGATTTGTTTGATCAGTTGAAGGGAGTGAGATTTTTCTCAAAGATAGACCTTCGATCGGGTTATCACCAGTTGAAGATTAAGGTGGAAGATGTTCCCAAAACTGCTTTCAGGACTCGGTATGGACACTACGAGTTCTTGGTGATGCTTTTTGGACTCACGAACGCGCCGACAGCCTTTATGGATTTGATGAACCGGGTGTTCCGGCCATATCTTGATAGGTGCGTGATTGTATTTGTTGATGACATTTTGGTCTATTCCCAGACACGGGAAGATCACACGCGCGACCTACGCCTTGCTTTGGAAATGCTAAGAGAGCACAAGCTATATGCCAAACTTAGCAAGTGTGAGTTTTGGTTGGAAGAGGTGGCATTCCTATGCCACGTTGTTTCTGTAGAAGGTATCTCGGTAGATCCAAAGAAGATCGAAGCAGTTATGAGTTGGGCGAGGCCCAAGAGTGTTACCGAGATACGCAGCTTTCTTGGGTTGGTAGGCTACTACAGGAGATTCGTAGAGGGTTTCTCTACCCTTGCAGCACCGCTCACTTACCTGACAAGGAAGAACACCAAGTTTGTATTGAGTGATAAGTGTGAGATCAGTTTCACGGAACTGAAAAAGAGGCTTACTACAGCCCCTGTCCTTACTGTGCCATCTGGACCTTATGGGTATGAGGTGTATAGTGATGCCTCACACGTTGGACTTGGGTGTGTACTCATGCAGCACAAGAAAGTCATTGCCTATGCATCAAGGCAATTGAAGGAGCATGAGAAGAATTATCCCACGCACGACTTGGAGCTTCCGACGGTCGTGTTTGCACTTAAGATTTGGCGTCATTACCTTTATGGGGTGGAGTTCTATGTGTTCACCGATCACAAGAGTCTCAAGTATCTCTTTTCCCAAAAGGAGCTGAATCTAAGGCAACGGCGTTGGATGGAATTTTTGAAAGACTATGATTATACCATTCAATACCACCCGGGTAAAGCAAATGTAGTGGCTGATGCTTTGAGGAGAAGACCTTTGGGGTTATTAGCATGCATGTTAGTGCAGGAATGGAAGCTACTTGAAGACTTGGCAAATCTGGACATTAGTGTGAATGACTCTGTCCGTAGTCCTATCTTGGCAAATGTCACGGTTCGGCCATACATTATAGATTTGATCCAAGAATACCAAGCCACGGATGCTGAATTGTTGGCTTATCGGGACAAGGAAGTTGCTAAGGGTAGTGAGGACTTCTCTCTCACTAGCCAAGGTGCTATCACATTCAAGGGAAGGGTGTGTATCCCAGCCAATGCAGATCTTCGGAGGGAGATTATGGATGAAGCCCACCGGGCAAAGTACACTGTGCATCCAGGGGGTACAAAGATGTACCAGAATCTCAAGAGTCACTTTTGGTGGCGGAATATGAAGAGGGATGTTGCAGAATATGTGGCACGGTGCTTAGTGTGCCAACAGGTGAAAGTAGAACACATGCGACCCGCCGGTCTATTGCATTCTCTTCCTATTCCCGAGTGGAAATGGGAGAACATATCCATGGATTTCATAGTTGGCTTGCCAAAAAGGGCAAAGGGCTCAGATGTAATTTGGGTTGTAGTATACTGTCTGACGAAGTCTGCGCACTTCCTACCTTACCGAACTACTTTCAACTCTAGCCAGTTGGCCGCTCTATACATCAAGGAAGTGGTGAGGTTGCACGGAGTGCCTGTCAGTATTGTTTCGGATCGGGATCCAAGATTCACATCACGATTCTGGAAAAGCTTTCAGGAAGCTATGGGGTCCCGACTTGATTTCAGCACTGCTTTTCATCCACAGACGGATG
This sequence comes from Tetracentron sinense, assembly GCA_015143295.1. Classification (NCBI taxonomy): domain Eukaryota; kingdom Viridiplantae; phylum Streptophyta; class Magnoliopsida; order Trochodendrales; family Trochodendraceae; genus Tetracentron; species Tetracentron sinense. The sequence goes on along the minus strand of CM026564.1, from coordinate 15,943,105 downwards.
GACAAACTGAGAGGGTGAACCAAGTTATAGAAGACATGCTTCGGGCTTGTATGTTGGATTTCAGAGGCAGTTGGGAAGAGCACTTGCCTTTGGTTGAATTCGCCTATAATAACAGCTATCAGGCAAGTATCCAAATGGCACCATTTGAGGCCTTGTATGGGAGAAGTTGTAGGTCTCCTCTCTATTGGGATGAGGTAGGAGAGAGGAAAGTACTTGGTCCGGAGTTGATTGAGCAAACTGCAAACACAGTTAAGACCATCCGGGATCGGTTGAAAGCCGCTCAAGATCGCTAGAAAAGTTATGCGGACATGCGCCGTAGGGACTTGGAATTTCAAGTAGGGGATCAAGTTTTTGTGAAAGTATCTCCTAGCAAAGGGATTATGAGATTTGGCAAGCGAGGCAAGCTCAGTCCTCGGTATGTTGGGCCTTTTGAGATTATCACGCGAGTTGGTGAGGTTGCTTACATGGTAGCTCTCCCACCTCACATGGCTGCAGTTCACAACGTCTTCCATGTGTCTATGCTTCGGAAGTACATTGCGGATCCTTCGCATGTCATAGACTTGGAACCGTTGGAGATTCGAGAGGACCTCACCTTGATTGAAAAGTCGGTTCAGATTTTGGATCGAAGAGATCAAGTGGTTCGCAACAAGAAAATCCCTTTGGTTCTTGTGCAATGGCAACACCATGCTCGGGAAGAAGCTACATGGGAGCGTGAAGCCGAAGTCAAAGCGAAGTACCCAGAATTAATTGAATGAGTTTTTGTATAAGTTTGTATATGACTTGTAATTTTCTTTTTGGTTTCTAATGCAAGTAGCGTCCAAATTTCGAGGACGAAATTTTTGTAAGGGGGGGAGGATGTAGAGCCCCGGACCTTTTCACATTTAATGCATGACACTTTCATTGCCATTTTGCCTTTAAAGAGGTGTAATTAATAATTAAGAAAGAAATTGGAAATTCCGAACGTCCGAAATGTTCATTTTCGAGCTACGAACCCAACGCAAGTTGAATCGTCAAAATCGGACGAGCGAGTAAAAAGATATGGCCAAAACAGTTTGGACATGTAGGCAACCGATCGCTCGGTCCATGGAGCGATCGATCGGAGGCTATTGACTGGTGCAAAATTTTGTATGGGGAAATTTTCCAGAGAGTTAAAGTTTGACCGAGAGCTCGGTCAAGGCACCGATCGCTCGGTAGGCAACCGATCGATCGGTCATTAATACCGATCGCTCGGTACTCGCATTTTTGCAGAAATTTCAGTAAGGGTATTATGGTCTTTTGGTCGGTTCACTCTTACCTTAAGAGTCTTGCCCGAGCCTTTAGGGCATCATTCAACACTTAGAGAGTTGAGAGAATAGGAGAAAGGGGAGAAGGCGATTCCAACCTAGGGCTTGTCTTTGGAAGAGAAATCAAAGGGGTTTGAGACCCTAGATCACTTCAAGCTCGGCTCTTCCCCAAGATCTCGGCTCAAGCACTCGTGGAGAGCGTTCTCCAAGCTAGGGCAGCAGCTACACGGTCGTTTTGGAAAGGGGATTTCTTCCTCACTTGATCAAGGTCGGTACTCTTTGCTACCCACCTAGTTATAGCTTCTCTTTTCCTTTATTTCTTCTTGTTTTCCTTCACTTATATATGTGTTATGAGATTGGTGGTATGAATGGTGAATGGAGGTGGAAGTTGGCCAATGGATGCCGTGTGGATGATGTGATGAATGAATGGGAAAGGGCATTGTACTAATAATGAACATACAAGTGTGATGTGATTATAACCCACCTAGAAAAGCATGATCTAGGTTTAAGTGAATAATGAACACACCCTATGTTTGATGAAATGCCAAGGTGAACAAAATAAATGATAAATTAAGGGAACTCATGCTTAATTACTCTTGAAATTTATTAGGGTTCATGATAGTGTGCTTCTTACATTTCTTAAAAGGTGTAGATTATTACTCACTTAAATTGTTATACGTTATGCTTTGTGAATTACCCCAAATTTGCCATATTTAATTCCAAATGCAAGTATGCACACGATTTCACGAGCACGAACGCATGGCATGTTTTATCGGTGTTTTCAAGAATACGGTTTAGAGGTGGGGCATATCTTACGATATGTTTTACCTCGTTCATGGCATGACAAGCATAAGCATTCTAGGAAGAAGGGTCTCCCTTCCCTCACAAGTAGTTTACTCTTCCAAGCAAGCATGACAAGACATGGCATGACAAGCATAAGCATTCTAGGAAGAAGGGTCTCCCTTCCCTCACAAGTAGTTTACTCTTCCAAGCAAGCATGACAAGACATGGCCTGACAAGCATAAGCATTCTAGGAAGAAGGGTCTCCCTTCCCTCACAAGTAGTTTACTTTCCAAGCAAGCATGACATGGCATGACACGCATGATATGACAAGATAAGACAAACATGACAAGTTTTAAGCACGGAAATGGTATTTCCAATTAAGTCAAGTGCACAAGGTTTTCAAGGGTTTTATCGGCTTTTCTGAATGCAAGCATGATTACAAACTGCTTTACTTCCTTGTATGATATGAACTGTTCTTATTTTATATATATATATATGTGTGTGCATTGCTACCTCATGCTATGACTATTGGTTAGTATTTAGTACCCGCTGAGTATTCCATGCTCAACCGTACTTCTTATGTCTGCAAGTTCTGAGGGAGCTACTGCTCCATTTGATGTTTGTGCTCCTGGTCCATGGGTGGAGGAGGAGTACGTCGAGGAACCTTTGGAGGAACCTCCCGTAGAGGGTTATCAGTAGGTGGTGTTAGATTCTGAGTGGATTAGCTGTGGGTGAGCATGAGTGATTATATCCATGTATTTTGGCGGGCATGTCCGCACTTTCTTTGTTTTGATTTCTTTGTATTAAAACTTGGACCATGTGTATATACTTAGAGGTTTGTTAGACTTCCGCTGTGTCTTATAGTTATGCTTCCGCTGTTATCCTCTATTGTATATGCTCTGTGGGTGTTTTGCAGGTGGTTTGTCAAGCAAGTCATGTAAGTCATGATTTAGTCATCCATGATTCACTCTAACTCCTAGGGTGGGTTTTGGGTCGTGACACGCATGGCATGGCATAGCATTACACGCATGGCATAGCATCTCATGACACTCAAGGCATGGCATGACAGGCATGGATGCTAGTTGCGACGGGCTATGAACGGCAACTAGGCATACACATTTCGCATGGATGCTAGTTGCGACGGGTTATGAACGGCAACTAGGCATACACATTTCGCATGGATGCTAGTTGCGACGGGCTATGAACGGCAACTAGGCATATCATTCAGCATATAGGACACTAGTTGCGACGGACTATGAACGGTAACTAGGCATATCATTCATCATATAGGATACTAGTTGCGATGGGCTATGAACGGCAACTAGGCATGTGAACATGTTTAAATTCCAAATAAGCAAGCATGATACAAGCATGACAAGCATGACACGGTAAATAAGTTCCCAATTACGCGAAGGGTATTTTAAGTCAAGTCAAGTACATGGTGTTTTTCAAGGATTTTATCGGCTTTTCATGAACTGCAAGCATGATTATGAATTTCCTTATTTCTTTGTATGATATTAACTATTCCTGATTCATATATATCTATATTGTTTCCTGGGTATGCATTGCTATCTCTCGCTATAACTGTTGGTTAGTATTTAGTACCCGCTGAGTATTCCATGCTCAGCCATACTTCTTATGCCGGTAGGTTCTGAGGGAGCTGCTGCTCCATTTGATGTTTGTGCTCCTGGTCCATGGGTGGAGGAGGAGTACGTCGAGGAGCCTTTGGAGGAACCTCCCGTAGAGGGTTATCAATAGGTGGTGTTAGATTCTGAGTGGATTAGCTGTGGGTGAGCATGAGTGATTATATCCATGTATTTTGGCGGGCATATCCGCACTTTCTTTGTTTTGATTTCTTTGTATTAAAACTTGGACCATGTGTATATACTTAGAGGTTTGTTAGACTTCCGCTGTGTCTTATAGTTATGCTTCCACTGTTATCCTCTATTGTATATGCTCTGTGGGTGTTTTGCAGGTGGTTCGTCAGGCAAGTCATGTAAGTCATGATTTAGTCATCCACGATTCACTCTAACTCCTAGGGTGGGTTTTGGGTTGCGACAGAAGTGGTATCAGAGCTTAGGCTTTAGGTCTCTAGGGTCACTTAGAATCTTATACCACGGCTTGACAAGAGCATATGTTAGGAAACAAGTTTGGAAGGAAGGAAGTCGGGAGCGAGTCTGGTTCCAAGTGTAAGACTAAACTTTAGTCTTAGTCTAAAATGGTTGCTTTAACCAAGTACGGGTCCTAGGTATGCTAGAACACTAAAGTATAAGTATAATGTGATGAATACTCTGACGACTTGATGTGATGTATATTAGTATTATACAACTAATACAAATTGAATTATTGTGAAATGGCATTGAAATAAACTATGGTTTCAAGTTAGACTCATGTGGTGTTATTATTCTCAGGACTTTAGTCATGAGACAGAACACACGGGGTCGTGGGCCACATACCAGAGCTTCCTCTTCTTCACAGGATGAGGATGAGCAACCGGACCTCTCTCAGGTCTTAGGCTCTATTGTTGAGACACTCGCCATCCTGGCAGCTTGGCAAACTATACCGGCATCAGCGGCACCTACTCCACCGCTTGGAGCTCCAGTACATCGTACAGCTAGAGTTGAGGCATTCCGGAGATTGAGGCCTCCATCCTTCCATGCGAGTGTGGACCCTCTTACTGCGGAGGCTTGGATCCTCCAGGTTGAGAAGATATTTGTGGTGCTCTCTCCTACAGAGGAAGAGAAAGTAGCATGGGCAGTTTTCATGCTAGAAGGTGAAGCCCACCATTGGTGGTTGTCCGCATTGAGGACACAGGACTTGACCATGCAAGGTCAACCGTGGACTTGGGAGGAGTTTAAGGATACGTTCTATAAGAAGTATTTCCCGGTTGGAGCTCGGGAAAGGAAAGAGAGAATTCATCAACCTTGAGCAAGGTTCGATGTCTGTGGCCGCTTATGAGGCCAAGTTCTCGGAGCTATCACGCTTCGCGACACATATGATTGCCACAGAGGCAATGAAGGCGAGGAGGTTTGAGCAAGGACTCAAGGATGTCATCATGGGGAAAGTATCGGTCTTTAGGCACGCTACTTACGCTGAAGTGGTGGATAAAGCCTTGTTGGTTGAGACCAACTCTGAGGCGGTGTCCAAGAAGAGGGAATTGACGAGAGGCCAATCTAGTAGTTCAGCAGCTCTAGAGAGGCGGGCTCGTACCGGCCCTTATCAGTATACATGGCCAGCACCACTGATGAGGCTGACTTATGCGCCTCCAGCACCACGGCAGTATGTACCACAGGCACCTCGACCTCAGGCCCTCCCGGCCCCACGGCCAGTTGCACCTCAGGTGGCGAGATATGCTCCACCTCAGGCCCCTCCTACCCGCACACACGAGGCCTGCCCTTCATGCGGCCGAAGGCACCCAGCAGGGGATTGCCTAAGAGCATCGGGTGGATGTTTTCACTGTGGTCGCCAGGGCCACGTGATCAAGGATTGCCCTACCCGGCATTTACCAGGCCAGTCTCAGGGGATTAGGCCACCAGCACGCCTAGCAGGATCATACCAGGCGTCATCCCAGACTACCCGGTCTACACCTCCACCTCGCCAGGCGAACCAGGGGCAAGTTTTTGCCTTGATAGAGGGTGATGCACTTGCATCTGATGATGTGGTGCAAGGTACGCGTTTAGAGTTATTCTTTTAACCGCGATTTCATGTTATGCCTTATTCCTTGTGTATGTATGTGGCGTGCTATATATCTATCTACCTATATACATATGATGTGATGCATGGATTGATGTAGCTAGTTGAAATTTCAGGAACCCTACTAGTTAATGAATGTTTGGCTAGAGTATTGATTGATACCTGGTCTACTCATTCGTTTGTCTCGCCGAGCTTTTCAGAAGGCTTTTCTGTGGAGCCTAGTCAGCTAGAGCCGGAGTTAGCCATTTCGACTCCTCTCGGCAAAACAGTGTTGACAAACAAAGTGTGTCGAAATAGTGTGGTTCAAGTGGGATGCGACGAGTTGGCCATCGATCTAATAGTTCTTGGATTCTAAGACTTTGACGTGATATTGGGAATGGATTGGTTAGCGGCACATCACGGGCATGTAGCTTGCTTTGAGAAAATGGTACTCTTCAAGTCAGTAGAAGGAAAACCATTCCACTTTCGTGGGTTGAAAAGTAGAGATATTACTCATTTTGCGGCGTTGAGCTTAGCTAACCCCGAAGCAAAGGACTCATCGACTATTCCGGTTGTGAGTGAATTCCTGGATGTATTTCCAGAGGAGTTGTCGGGATTGCCTCCATATAGGGAGATTGAGTTTGTGATCGAGCTTGCACCAGGCACAGCTCCTGTTTTCAGGGCTCCATATGGAATGGCCCCTATTAAACTCAAGGAGTTGAAGACCCAGTTGGAGGAATTGCAAGGCCTTGGCTTCATTCGACCAAGTGTCTCACCGTGGGGTGCCCCGGTGTTGTTTGTTAAGAAGAAAGATGGCTCGATGCGGATGTGCGTCGATTACCGGCAAATGAACAAAGTCACTATAAAGAATAGGTATCCCTTGCCTAGGATTGATGACTTGTTCGATCAGTTGAAGGGAGCGAGATTTTTCTCGAAGATAGATCTTTGATCGGGTTATCACCAGTTGAAGATTAAGGTGGAAGATGTTCCCAAAACTGCTTTCAGGACTCGATATGGGCACTACGAGTTCTTGGTGATGCCTTTTGGTCTCACGAACGCGCCGGCAGCCATTATGGATTTGATGAACCGGGTGTTCCGGCCATATCTTGATAGGTGCGTGATTGTATTTGTTGATGACATTTTGGTCTATTCGCAGACACGGGAAGATCATACACGCGATCTACGCCTTGCTTTGGAAACGCTAAGAGAGCACAAGCTATATGCCAAACTTAGCAAGTGTGAGTTTTGGTTCGAAGAGGTGGCATTTCTAGGCCACGTTGTTTCCGCGGAAGGCATATCGATAGATCCAAAGAAGATAGAGGCTGTTATGAGTTGGGCAAGGCCCAAGAGTGTCACAGAGATACGTAGTTTTCTTGGGCTGGCAGGCTACTACAGGAGATTCATAGAGGGTTTCTCAAGCCTTGCAGCACCGCTCACTTACCTGAAAAGAAAGAACGCCAAGTTTGTATGGAGTGATAAGTGGGAGATCATTTTCACGGAACTGAAGAAGAGGCTTACTACAGCCCCTGTCCTTACTGTGCCATCTGGACCTTATGGGTATGAGGTGTATAGTGATGCCTCACACATTGGACTTGGGTGTGTACTCATGCAGCAAAAGAAAGTCATTGTCTATGCATCAAGGTAATTAAAGGAGCATGAGAAGAATTATCCCACGCACGACTTGGAGCTTGCAGCGGTCGTGTTTGCACTTAAGATTTGGCGTCATTACCTTTATGGGGTGGAGTTCTATGTGTTTACCGATCAGAAGAGTCTCAAGTATCTCTTTTCCCAAAAGGAGCTGAATCTAAGGCAACGGCGTTGGATGGAATTTTTGAAAGACTATGATTGTACCATTCAATACCACCCGGGTAAAGCAAATGTAGTGGCTGATGCTTTGAGTAGAAGACCTCCGGGGTTATTAGCATGCATGTTAGTGCAGGAATGGAAGCTACTTGAAGACTTGGCAAATCTGGACATTAGTGTGAATGACTCTGTCCGTAGTCCTATGTTGGCAAATGTCACGGTTCGGCCATACATTATAGATTTGATCCAAGAATACCAAGCCACGGATGCTGAATTGTTGGCTTATTGTGACAAGGAAGTTGCTAAGGGTAGTAAGGACTTCTCTCTCACTAGCCAAGGTGCTATCACATTCAAGGGAAGACTGTGTGTCCCAGCCAATGCAGATCTTTGGAGGGAGATTATGGATGAAGCGCACCGGGCAAAGTACACTGTGTATCCAGGGGGTACGAAGATGTACCGGAACCTCAAGAGTCACTTTTGGTGGCAGAATATGAAGAGGGATGTTGCAGAATATGTAGCACGGTGCTTAGTGTGCCAACAGGTGAAAGCAGAATACATGCGACCCGTCGGTCTATTGCATTCTCTTCCTATTCCCGAGTGGAAATGGGAGAACATATCCATGGATTTCATAGTTGGCTTGCCAAAAACGGCAAGGGGCTTAGATGCGATTTGGGTTGTAGTGGATCGTCTGACAAAGTCCGCACATTTCTTACCCTATCGAACTACTTTCAACTCTAGTCAGTTAGCCGCTTTGTACATCAAGGAAGTGGTGAGGTTGCATGGAGTGCCCATCAGTATTGTGTCGGATCGGGATCCAAGATTCACGTCAAGATGTTGGAAAAGTTTCCAAGAGGCTATGGGTTCCCGACTTGATTTCAGCACTGCTTTTCATCCACAGACGGATGGACAAACCGAGAGAGTGAACCAAGTCATTGAAGACATGCTTCGAGCTTGTATGTTGGATTTTAGAGGCAGTTGGGAAGAGCACTTGCCTTTGGTTGAATTCGCCTATAATAACAGCTATCAGACGAGTATCCAAATGGCACCATTTGAGGCCTTGTATGGGCGAAGTTGTAGGTCTCCTCTCTATTGGGATGAGGTAGGAGAAAGGAAAGTACTTGGTCTGGAGTTGATTGAGCAAACTGCAAACACAGTTAAGATCATCCGGGATCGACTGAAAGCCGCTCAAGATCGCCAGAAAAGTTATGCAGACACGCGCCGTAGGGACTTGGAATTTCAAGTAGGGGATCAAGTTTTTGTGAAAGTATCTCCTAGCAAAGGGATAATGAGATTTGGCAAGCGAGGCAAGCTCAGTCCTCGGTATGTTGGGCCTTTTGAGATTATCACACGAGTTGGTGAGGTTGCTTATGGGTAGCTCTCCCACCTCACATGGCCGCAGTTCACAACGTTTTCCATGTGTCTATGCTTCAGAAGTACATTGCGGATCCTTCGAATGTCATAGACTTGGAACCGTTGGAGATTCGAGAGGACCTCACCTTGATTGAAAAGCCGGTTCAGATTTTGGATCGGAGAGATCAAGTGCTTCGCAACAAGACAATCCCTTTGGTTCTTGTGCAATGGCAACACCATGCTCGGGAAGAAGCTACATGGGAGCGTGAAGCCGAAGTCAAAGCGAAGTACCCAGAATTATTTGAATGAGTTTTTGCATAAGTTTGTATATGACTTGTAATTTTCTTTTTGGTTTGTAATGCAAGTAGCGTCTAAATTTCGAGGATGAAATTTTTGTAAGGGGGGGAGGATGTAGAGCCCCGGACTTTTTCACATTTAATGCATAACCCTTTCGTTGTCATTTTTCCTTTAAAGAGGTATAATTAATAAATAAAGAAGAAATTGGAAATTCCGACATGTCAAAAATGTTCATTTTTGAAGTACGAACCCAACGCAAGTTGAATCGTGAAAATCGGACGAACGAGTCAAAAGTTATGGCCAAAACAGTTTGGACCTGCACACCACCGATCGCTCGGTCCATGGAGCGATCGATCGGTCCAAAACTGATCACTCGGAGGCTATCGACTGGTCAAGATTTTTGTATAGGAAAATTTTCCAAAGAGTGAAATTTTAACCGATCGCTCGGTTATGAAACCGATCGATCGGTAGGCAACCGATCGATCGGTCATTAACACCGATCGCTCGGTACTCGAGTTTTTGCAGAAATTTCAGTAAGGGTATTATGGTCTTTTGGTCGGTTTACTCTTACCTTAAGAGTCTTGCCCGAGCCTTTTGGGCATCATTCGACACTTAGAGAGATTGAGAGAATAGGAGAAAGGGGAGAAGGCGATTCCAACCTAGGGCTTGTCTTTAGAAGAGAAATCAAAGGTTTTTGAGACCCTAGATTACTTCAAGCTCGGCTCTTCTCCAAGATCACGGCTCAAACACTCGTGGAGAGCGTTCTCCAAGCTAGGGCAGCAGCTACACTGTCGTTTTGGAAAGGGGTTTCTCCCCTCATTGTTCAAGGTCGGTACTTCTTGCTACCCTCCTAGTTATAGTTCCTCTTTTCCCGTTATTTCCCTTTGTTTTCCTTTATTTACACATGCGCTATGAGATGGATGGTTGTGAATGGTGAATCGAGATGGAATGGGCGATTGGATGCCAATGGTTGTGTTGTGATGATTAAAATGGGGAGAGCATTGTTCCAATAATGAACATACATGCATGATTTGAGTAAAATCCATCTAGAAAAGCATGTTGTAGGGTAAATCAATAATGAACACACCATGTTTGATGAAATGCCAAGATGAATGAAAAGAATAATAAATAAAGAAAATGCATGCTTAAACATTTATGGAAATTGCTAAGGTTATGATAGTGTGTTTTTGCGCTTTCCCTAAATTGTTTAATTTATTACTTGTATATACGGTAATGTGCAATGTATTGTGAATTCCCCAAAATGTCATATTTAATTTCCATCGCAAGTGTGTACACGATTACACGAGCACGGCATGAAACGATGTGATTTACCGATGTTTTCAAGGACAAGATGATCATGCGTTGCATAGGGAAGGGTCTCTCATCCCATCGCATTACACGCATGGCATGGTATCGCATTACACGCATGGCATAGCATCTCATGACACTCAAGGCATGGCATGACAAGCATGGATGCTAGTTGTGACGGGCTATGAACGGCAACTAGGCATACACATTTCGCATGGATGCTAGTTGCGACGGGCTATGAACGGCAACTAGGCATATCATTCAGCGTATAGGACACTAGTTGCGACGGATTATGAACAGCAACTAGGCATATCATTCATCATATAGGATACTAGTTGCGATGGGCTATGAACGACAACTAGGCATGTGAACATGTTTAAATTACGAATAAGCAAGCATGATACAAGCATGACAAGCATGACACGGTAAATAAGTTCCCAATTACGCGAAGGGTATTTTAAGTCAAGTCAAGTGCATGGTGTTTTTCAAGGATTTTATCGGCTTTTCATGAACTGCAAGCATGATTATGAATTTCCTTATTTCTTTGTATGATATTAACTGTTCCTGATTCATATATATCTATATTGTTTCCTGGGTATGCATTGCTATCTCTTGCTATAACTGTTGGTTAGTATTTAGTACCCACTGAGTATTCCATGCTCAGCCGTACTTCTTATGTCGGCAGGTTCTGAGGGAGTTGCTGCTCCATTTGATGTTTGTGCTCCTGGTCTATGGGTGGAGGAGGAGTACGTCAAGGAGCCTTTGGAGGAACCTCCAGTAGAGGGTTATCAGTAGGTGGTGTTAGATTCTGAGTGGACTAGCTATGGTTGAGCATGAGTGATTATATCCATGTATTTTGGCGGGCATATCCGCACTTTCTTTGTTTTGATTTCTTTGTATTAAAACTTGGACCATGTGTATATACTTAGAGGTTTGTTAGACTTCCGCTGTGTCTTATAGTTATGCTTCTGCTGTTATCCTCTATTGTATATGCTCTGTGGGTGTTTTGCAGGTGGTTCGTCAAGCAAGTCATGTAAGTCATGATTTAGTCGTCCACGATTCACTCTACCTCCTAGGGTAGGTTTTGGGTCGCGACAGGATATGCAGGTGGTATACGCTGTAAAGGTATACACGGGATGTCGAGGACACACGGGGGTGTCAAAAGAAGGGACATGCAAGTGGCTTACGCTTTAAAGGTATACACGGGATGTCGAAGACACATGAGGGTGTCGAAATGGAGGCGGCATGTCCAAGAGGTGCTAGCCGGATGATTGAAATGGCCGAGAGGTGCTGGATTTTGATCAAAGATGATGCTAAGGAGTTTGGTCACCAGAAGCGTGACGGTATGTAGGGATGTCATGTAGGGGATAAAGGCGAGGATGCTTTCCCATGACTCTGCTGATTGCGACTTACGGGGATGCATGGTGTCGGCTTCTTCTGTTTTAACTTGCTGGGGTTGCTCAATGTAGGCTTGTACAATCTGGTCAGGATACCAAAGAGTTGTTTTTGAAAATATTTTGTAAAAGGTTTTGGCCCTTTGTGAAAATTTTGCTTTCAACAAAAGAATGTTCAACTAGCTATCAGTTTTGCCAGGAAAGTGCCTTAGTCAGGGCTTTGGGGATTCTATAGTCTGCCTTTCGCTCTTGGAGAGTAGATTATAACCTAGAAGAGGCTTTGTCACTGCTGAGGATGCTCATAGGTAGACCTGTTTGTTTTGTCACTGCTGGAGATTAGACTCTGACTGGGGAGAAGCTTGCTGGGGGAGCAAATAGGATGCTTCTACTGGGGAGATCTGCTAGGGGATGTAATGCCATTGTTGACCATTGTTGGGGATCTGCTGAGGGATATGACACTGCCGTAGATCACTGCTGGGGATCTGGACTCTGCTGGAGCCTAGTGTTGGGGAAGCTGCTCTTCCATGCCACCTACTGGGGATTACTGTAGGGGATTTATCTGGCTAGCCTGATTGCTGTCGGATGTTGTTGCCAAACTGCTCTTCAGCCTTTCTCCCTTTTTTACCCTTGGAATGACCAAGTCATGGGGTTCGCATAATTTTTACGCAATGAGGCCGTTGCCAGTTTTCCTCATACTTGCGAAGCTGATTGATTTTTATCTCGTTTTTGCCCCTAGTCACAAAACTAGGCCCAGGGATCGTGAGATTTTTACGCAATGAGGCCGTTGCTGGTTTTCACTCATGCCCACGACTTACTGGGGAGGTTTAGTTTATGTTGGGAAAGAAAGTCTTCTCCCATCATAGCCCTAAATTGCGCTCCTCGAGGGTTTTGAGGATGATATTTTCGCTGGGGATTCAGATGTGATATTGCACTTGCACTCGTAATGCCTAAGGGATCGAGGAGGACTTATAGTAGGACGAAATGTAGGTTGAAGGACCAAGTTTGGGACACCCTGGGATTTCTTCTGTTTGTAGTTGATTTGCTCTCCCTTGGAGGTTTTGGTTTGATATAATTGATTTTCACTCTCTAGGAGGATTCTTTTGTTTTTGAGGGGATTGTTTGCTTAAGGCTTGTGCCTTAAGAAGGGCTATCAGGCTCAAGGGGCTAACTAGCGAGATTCTTTTGTTTTGTAAACGGATTACAGGAAAGAGGGATGAAGAGTGTACCAAGGATGGCCTCTTGTCATTTCCCAAGGAAACTACAAGTGCAAAGTTCTTATCAGATCTAGACTCTAAGCATAGTATCTTTTGACTTTGTCCATGTTGACGGGCTTTGGGAGGTCTTCGTCATCCATACGTCCGAGTTGAAGGGCACCGTTGGAGAATTTGTCTCGGACGACGTATGGGCCTTTATAATTGGGAGTGAACTTGCCCCTTGGGTCAGGGCAGTTTGGCAACATTTTTCGGAGGACCAGGTCACCGATCTAGATGCTTGTTGGCTTGACTTTCCTGTTGAATGCCCTAGCCATGCGCCTTCGATAGGCCTGAGAGTGGTTGATGGCTTTCAGTCGCCGCTCTTTGATCAAGTTGAACTACTCATACCGGGTCTGTGCCTATTCCGCTTCTGAGAGCTCTGCTTCCATTAACACTCAGAGTGATGGAATTTGTACTTCGACAGGGAGGACTGCTGCCATACCATAGGCTAGAGCAAATGGTGTTGCCCCAGTTGAGGTTCGAATGAACGTTCTGTAGGCCATGAGTGCATAAGGGAGCATCTCATACCAGGCAGAGTATTTGGTTGCCATCTTCTCTATGATTTTCTTTAGATTCTTGTTGGCGGCTTCAATTACACCATTGGCCTATGGCCTGTATGGCTTAGAGTTGTGATGTTGGATCTTGAATTTCTGGCAGAGGTCAGTCATCCCCTTGTTGCAGAAGTTGAGAGCATTATCTGTTATAATCTCATATGGGATCCCATATCGGTAGATGATATCCCTTTTCAGAAAATGTTAAACCACTGAGGCTGTGACACTGGCATAAGAGGTTACCTCAACCCATTTCGTGAAGTAATCGATTGCTACCAGGATGAATCGATGTCCATTTGATGCTTTCGGAGCTATGGGTCCGATGACGTCGATGCCCCAAGTTGAGAATGGCCAAGGAGCGGGGAGATTATGCAGCCTGTTCGGCAGTGTATTTATCCTATCGGCATAGATTTGGCACTGGTGGCACTTATGTACATGCTTGCAACAGTCTAATGCTATGGTGGACCAGTAATAGCCTAGCCTCAATATATTCTTAGATAACATCAACCTGTTCATGTGTGGGCCATAAATTCCTCCGTGAACTTCTTCGACTACTTGTGTTACTTCACTGGTATCTAGATACCTGAGCTAGAGTAGGTTTGGCGACCTTTTGTACAAGATGCCCCCTGATAGGATGAACTGAATGACCAGTCTTCTGATTGCCCGGTGGTCTGTTTCGGTAGCATCGAGAGGGAAGGTCCCGTCATCGAGATACTGCTTGATGTCTGCAAACCAAGGCTTATTGTCTGATACCTCTTCAATCTGAAGGTAGTAGACAGGCTGATCTTGTTGCTAAATTTCTATCAGCCAGAGTATGATGTCTGTTGGGATCTGTACCATTGAAGCTAGAGTGGCCAGTGCGTCGGTAAATCTGTTCTGGTTCCTGGATCAATGGCTAAAGCTGATTCTTCTGAATTGACTGATTAGCAGATTAAGGTAGGCTAAGTACGGGACTAGCCTTGCTTCTCGGATGGCCCAAGACTCATTCGCCTGATAGATTACCAAAGATGAGTCACCGTAGACGTCTACCTCTTCAATCCCGATGTCCAGGGCTTTTTTCAGTCCAGCTATGCACGCCTCGTATTTTGCTTCATTGTTGGAGCATCTGAACTTCAGCTTGATAGAGATAGGGAGGTGTGCTCCTTTGGGTGAGATCAGGACTGCTCCTACCCCGTGCCTATGATTGTTGGTAGCTCTGTCAAAATACAACTCCCAGCCAGAGTATTCTTGTTTGTCCACTTCTATATACAAGATGGCTTCATCTGGAAACTGATCATGTACAGACACGTAGTCCTGGGTCAGACTGTGGGCCAGGTGATCTGCTATCGCCTGCCCCTTGATTGAATTTTGTGTTATATACGTGATGTCGAATTCAGATAACATCATAAGCCATCGGGCAGTCCTTCCGGTGGTGGCTGGCTTTTCCAGTAGATATTTTAGTGGGTCCATCCAGGAGATCAGAATTACCGGGTAGGAAAGCAGATAGTACTGAAGACGTTGAGTTGCCCAGACCAGTGCCAGACATGTCTTCTCAAGAGGACTGTGCTGCTATTCGTACTCGAGCAGACGCTTACTGATATAGTAGATGGCTTGCTCTGTTCTGCCTGTCTCGTCATGTTGTGCCAGGATGCACCCCATGGAGGTTTCTTGCACAGAGATGTAGAGTAGCAGTGGGCATCCCGGTGTAGGAGGCACAAGTACTAGAGGATTCAGAAGATACTGCTTTATTCTGTCAAAGGCTTCTTGGCAATCTGCTGTCCAGATTGTTGGCGTGTTCTTTCGGAGAATTTTGAAGATCGGCTCACAGATTTGAGTTAATTGAGAAATGAACTGAGTGATGTACTGAATTCTAGCTAGGAAACCACGGATCTCCTTTTTAGTTTGGGGTACTGGCATTTCGATGATAGCTCTAGATTTAGCTAGATCGATCTCAATGCCTCTTTTGCTGACTATAAAGCCAAGGAGTTTTCCTGATGAGGCTTCGAAGAGGCATTTGGCCGGGTTTAGTCTTAGGCCATACTCTCGGAGTCTATCGCAGAGTCTCTTCAGATCTTCTGGGTGCTGTTCGACTGTTGGCAATTTGACGATCATGTCATCCACGTTGATTTCAGTGGACTTGTGCATCATGTCATAGAACAAGGCTGTCATGGCCCTCTGGTAGGTGGCCCCTGCATTCTTGAGTCCGAAGGGCATGACCTTGTAGCAGAATGTGCCCCAAGGCGTAATAAAGGAGGTTTTCTCCATGTCTTCTTCCGCCATCCTGATCTGGTTGTATCCAGAGAAACCATCCATGAATGAGAGAGTCTCTTGCCCAGGAGTATAGTCAACCATAACGTCAATGTGCGAGAGAGAAAAGTTGTCTTTGGGGCTTGCCCTGTTTAAATTCCGGTAGTCAATACACATGCGGACCTTGCCATCCTTCTTGGGTACTGGGACTATGTTGGCCAACCACTCAGGGTAGTTTGCAACTGCTAGGAAGCTTGTCCTGATCTGCTTCTCAACTTCCTCCTTGACCTTCTATGACCATTCGGGCCTCATCCGTCTCAGTTTCTGCTTCACTGGTCTGACGTCGGGGTTCAAGGGCAGTCTGTGTACCACCAATGCTGGGTCTAGGCCGGTATGTCAGCATATAACCAGGCGAAGACATCATTGTAGCTTCTCAGGAAACTGATCATGTCTGCTCTTCGCTGAAGGTTCATGCTGGTGCTGATTCTGACTAGTCGGGGGTTCTCTGTGGATCCCAGATTGACTGTTTCAGTGTCCTCCCTGTTAGATTACAGTAGTCCTCCGCTGTGCTCGTGGAGGTCCAGAATTTCCTGAGGCGGTTCCTCTTCCTGTTTTGAGTCATACTCTGCTTCGGAGAGTTCAAGGAGGGTTTGAGGGGTAGCCCTGTTAGAGGTAATTTCCTAACAAACCAATTAACTTCAGTTTAGCATGCTTTGATGATGATGATTTGTTGGCTTCAGGACACTAGTCCTTCCAGAGGAAGAGTCTGTGTGATTTCTTCATCAACCGATATGAAATGTTTTTTTTTTCGAAAACATGATTTTTGAGTCAAAACAATCTGATTAGCAAAATGACTTGTTACAAAAATAATCAAACAAAAGAGGCCAACAATGGCCTGACTTTTGGATTTTTACAAAGGGGAGCAAAAGAGAAGTAGATGAAGGAGAAGGGTGATGCTGATTCACTGCTGTCTCGGACCAACCTGTCCTGCACTGTGCTTGTCCCAGCCCTGGCAAGCCTCGATGGTGAGAGCCTCAGTCCACTAATGGATTAGTGGCTGGCGACTGGATGACACTTCAGTGCTGTTGGAGAGGGTGCAGAACTGCTCTCCCGCTGGATATTCTGCTTCAGTAGCATCTTCGACGGTTAGCTCGTCGAACATCTGGGCCATGGCGAACACTTCGGGTTCTGGAATCCCTGAAGACTCATCACTGGGCTGGGGTGTTAAGGCAATGGGTGCAGAAGAGGTTTTCGGGTAGGTCTCATAGATTCCCACGGGGAAGGTTATAGAGATGTGTGGTCGGGGTTCAGGTTTCGCTGTCTGTCCACTCTTCTTAGTCAGCTTAGAAAGGTAGTCCTCGTATTTGGGCTTGTAATCCAAACCAAAGGAAGGTGTGTAACGAGGAGGCGTGTATCTTTTCTTCATGCCCTGATTCCTGGCACCGAGACCACTTCCGGGTTAATAGTTCATTCTGGCCATCATTCTGACAAACGGTGGCACTGCTTGCTTGCCTTGCTGTTCTACATGGGCGATAGAACTGACCTACTCGAATTGGAATGCCATGAAGGTAATGCCTTGCCCCAGCTCTTGGACGTCCCCAAAGGAATTTGCCAACTCTTTAGACGGAATGACAATCAGACGGTCATCCTGGATGAACTTGATTCTTTGATGCAAAGAGGAGGGAATGGCTCCGGCCGCATGGATCCATGGCCTCCCTAGGAGTAGAGTGAAAGAGGCTGGCACGTTCACCACCTAAAAGTTTGTTGAGAACTGAGCAGGTCTAACCCCGATGGTCAGGTCGATGTCACCCAGGTTTTGCCTGGTGGTATTATCAAAGGCGCTGATGGTCATAGGTATTTTCTTCACTTGACTAAGGTCCAAGCCCAGTTTTTACAGTGTGGAGAGTGTGCAGACGTTCAGGCCGAAGCCATTGTCGATGAGCACTGATGATAATGTTCGGTCCATACATTGTACTGCAGTGTACAAAGCTCAGGTATGGTCCCTATTGTTGTCTAGTATCTCCTCTTCTGTGAAGGAGATGACTTTTGGTTCAAGGATTTGCCCTACCATTTGCCCCAGTTTCTCGAGCGATATGTCTAGCATTACATGGGCATTGCCAAATACTTGGAGCAGTTGCTTCCTGTGATGCTCTGAAGTAAGAAGAAGACCCAAGATGGATATCTGTGCTGGGACCTTGCTCAATTGCTGAGTGATATTGAACTCCTCTGCTTTTTCTAGGATCTTCAATAAAACCGCTGAATCTACTGCTTCTTTCTGTGGGTCTGACACCCGTGCTTTCTATTTTTCTGCCTCTATATTCTTCACCTTTGGCAGTCGGCTGTAAGAGGTTGATATACCCGGCCGGATCTGGTTAGGTAGGCTATGCTCTCGCTCTCAAGGACGAGAGAGCGAGGAGCGGGTACTCAGTTGAGGTTGAAGGGAGGCTTTGGGATGTAAGGGATCCGAACAGGACCTGAAGAGGTTGAAGCTTGAGCTGGAGCTGTGGGCCAATTTGCAGGGCAAGGAATGGTGTAGATGATCTGTTCGGGGATAGGTATCTGGATTAGAGATTGAATAGTCTGTATGTTTGACTGGGGAAGTGGATTATGACAGGTAATCGGTAAGAGGGCCTGATGATGCCGTCATTCATTACGGGTGTGCTGGGTCCTGGCTGCCCTGCCTCGGGCTCTTCCCACTGGATAAAGTTGATTTGATTGTTATATGGGGGCAGTGGCACCTGATTGATGCTGGTGTTGCTGGGAGCCAGCTCAACCCTTCCCTCATCCAAGAGATCTTGGATTGCACACTTCAGGCCTATACAATAATCTGTGGCATGGCCTGGGCCTCTGTGAAAGGCGCAGTGATGGTCGGCATAGTAGTTCTTACCCTGTTTGTCTGGAGGTAGAAGAGGTGTAGGACCTCTCAGCTTAAGAAGGCCCTGCTTAATGAGGAATTCCAACAACTGGCTGAGTGTGTGTGGAAGGGGGGTAAAGTTTCTAGGAGGACGGTTTTGCCCCTGAATTGGTCGGGCTGGCCGGGTATTCCTGCTAACTGATTGCTGCTGGAGCTGGTAATCTAATTGGTGCCGTAGAAGCAATCATATGTACATCTTCCTTCTTTCTGTGGTCCCGGGGACTGATATTTCTACTGGACGAGGCCGTCGCCTTGGGGGAATCAAGTCCTACATTAGAATGAATGGCCTCGATCTTTATAGCAGTCTCGATACGGGCACCTATCCTAATGATGGTGCCGAAATCCACTACCGGTAAGGTCACCATGAGTGTAGAGTAAAGCTGCTTCAGGGTGCCCATGAACATGCCTGCCAGTTCCTCTTTAGGGATAGGAGTTAGGATCTTTGCTGCCATTTCCCTCTAGCGGGTGGCGTACTCCAGAATTGATTCGTTGTTGCGCTGGCTTAGTTGTTCGAGTTGGCTCGTCTGAGGGCGGAGCTCCTGGTTGAAGGAGTACTGCTCTATGAAACTGTCCATGGTATCCTACCAGGTCTTGACTCTCTGTTTGTCCACCGACATCCACCATGTAAGGGCTGCCCCCTTCAGACTCTTCTGGAACTATTGGATGAGCAAGGGCTGGTTTTTATTATGTTAGAGCATATCCCCCAAGTATAACTGCAAGTGTTGTTTTTGACAGCCCGAGCCATCATATTTATCAAAGTCTGGGACCTTGAAACCTGCGGGAACAACATCCCCTGATGAAAAGGTTAAGTCTTCCAGTGATAGACTTGTATTGGTGGATGTACCTTTCATTCTTCTCATCTCCTCTTTAATCTGCTTGATCTCGTCTTGTAAGGAAGGGGTTAGATTTGAGGATGACGGCTGGTCCTGATGGACATGTGAGATCTTCGGCTGCTCTTCGTACTGGTCATATTCCTCTCCTCTGCTTATTGTGGGTATTGGATTAGGTATGATGAAGGGGGAATGGCGAGGCTCAGGTGTAGGTCACTCGGCTGGTTCTTTGGTTGGGATCCGGGTGGAGGGTTCTTCGGTCCGATGCCAATTAGAATCTTCAGGGATTCTAGAACACTGTCAAGCTTCACCTGTATGGTTGCTATGCCTCTGTCATGTGACTGTAGGATCTCAATGGTCCGTTGGTGTTGATCTGTAGGTTCTGCCATCGATCCTGTACTGCTTTCTAATTGTACTGTGTAGGAGCTATTCTCTGACCGGACTGTGTAAGGGAGTACCTCTGTGATTGGTATTTTCGTCAAGACTGCATCGGCAACTGCTACTTTTGCGAAAATCGCAGTCAGAGAATGAGTCACAGGTCGGCTCATGCAACAGGAAAGAATGCAACGGCTAATCATGATTATGCATGAGGGCAAAAGGCAGATGCTAGAAAAATATTTTCATTGATGCATGAAGAGTGCAGTAAGTACATGCATAGTGAAAGTCAAAAAGAGAAAAAAGACTCGATCCTAGGCAGGCCCTTAGGGATTGCAAAGTCAAGTGGACGAGGCACGCCCTCAAGATCCATGATCTGTTGTTGGAGGGATGTGACTTTAACTTCCATGCGCGTAAGGGTTTCGGTAGCGTTGAACATACGGTATCCAAATTGTTGGATACGGGAGGTCATCTCCGCCTTTGCACTATCAAGCTGTTCTTGGTGGAAGTGAAGCTGGGCCAGGATGACGGCACTTTCCTTGGCGTCGCCTCTGCATTTCCTGTGAAGAGATTGGATTGTCTATTCCAATTGTTCAACCTGTTCTTGTACGGCCTGGAGTTCATAGCCTTGTTTTGCTTCCTGCTGCCTGAATGAATGTTGGGCTTTCCGTAGCTTCTTCCATTTTTACTGGATTTGGAGTTGTCTCTCCAGGAAGAAGTCTGTCCAGGGAACCACCGTCTCTGCTAGGGGTATGGTTCCTTGTGATGGAGCTGCAACTGGTGTGGGCAGTTCCCTAGGTGCAGGTATGACGGGTAGAATGTCAGGATTATCCACCCATTATCGGTATGCCAAGTTGGTTGGTGGCCCTGATAAAACCATGAAGTCGGGCCATTGGTCTCGTCTGGAGCTGCGCCAAGCTGATTGCAAGTGCCGGGTGAGGTTGTCGGAGTGCACTGTGAAAGTGATCCAATCATTTTCCTGTAGGTCTATCACGGGGATATGCTGAGGGAGTCCAAACTGTCAGCGGACTCGGAGCGGTGTATAGACTGCGGAGCCTGTTAGACCAGCAAGAATCATGCATCGTCTGCCGATGATGACAACAAGGGGTAACCTGTTCAACACAAGCCAATTGCATTGCCAAGTGATTTCTTCCTCTAAAAGGTCTTGGAGGACCTGGTAGAGCTCTCCAACATCTGTACTTACTATCGGCCCTTGATTCTGAGAAATCTTTCGAGGCAGACTGCAAGCGTCATGGATGTCGTCCGGTACTGAAATGATTGTATGCAAGTGATTTACCAACCAGAAGTGTAGGAGAGATGTACTGGCATGGAAGATGCCTTTTCTACGGTTTGCAGACTCGTTGAGAGCTCTGAGAAGCTCGGTTAGGATGACTGGTACAACTGAGCAGGAGTTATGCATGTCCTCGATGATCCTGACCAGAACTACCTCGACGAGCGAACGACACCTTGGGAACACCAATTGAGACACGGCTATCAGTGCAAGGGCATTGAGACCGGGAAGTTCAGCTGAAATGGAGTCAGGGTTCCATTTGCGCTTGTATTTCTTTTCGAGAAAAGACACGGGTATCCGATCAAAAGAGCCGTTAGGACCGGGCTGTAAGCAGACAGACTTGATATGCAAGAACCTGGATAGGTCTGCCTGGTATGTTGTCTTATAGTGCGGTACTATGGCTTCGCCGTCCATGTTTAACCCCAGAATACGCTGAATCTCTTCCAGTGTTGGGCAGAGCTCGTTCTTACCAAAATAAAATACCATGTGAGATGGGCTCCAGCACTGGATAGCAGTGTTCATGAGGCGCGAGTCCAGGTTAACCACAGATAGGTCTAGGATGTTTCCGGTTTTATAGTACTGAGTCCAAATGAGACACTGACTCGAGGTGAAAGCCCCAATTGAAGCCTGAAGGTTGTCATCACATACCCCCTGAGAAGTTAGACGGGTCAAGACTGTCAGCCCATTGACTGAGTTATCCCTGAAGGACCTGCCATCTACCTAGACAATGATACAGACTCTGTGAGTGCACTGTGTATGCAGATGGGATGCAAAAATGATGATGCAGATTTTGTTTGGGTGTGACACGGCATACGTGATCTGATAGGGCAGACGGACGGAGGTCCGTCGTGCTTTAGCCCAGGTAGTTGGAAACCGAGGGACCTATCAGATCAAGGTTGGGACAAGCCCAGTGAAGGCCTATCTACCAGAGATTTGAACCCTATACGCTATGTCGGGAGGCAAGGTTGGATGTAGTTTATTATAAGCATAGGTTTGGCTCATTACATGCCTCTGAGTGGGTGGTTATCCAGGTAGAATGTGCCTGAGTAGTCAACCATAATTGGGAATAGGTATAGAGTGCAAGCAGGTTAGGGTTTGTAGTAACCCTTCCAGAATGGATAGATTGTAGACTATACCGAAGCCTAGACTACATGTATGAATGCTGGTTTGATGCAAGGGTGTTCCTAGTAGGATGGGGGGATCACTTAACACTGTATATGCGACTCCCCGGTATAGAACATACCTGAAAAGGGACGATTGGTGTAAGCGGGAGCGTTCAAAATCCTTCCCTGAGGGATATCACCCAACAGGAGTAACTCCGCAGACCTCCAAGACGTTTAAGTCACTGACACTGAGGATGATCATCCAGCAGCCGTTAACGTAATAAGTCTGTCTACTGGGTTGAATGGGATTAATTACACTACTATGACCTGTATGGATGCACAGTATACAATTTAATCAAGAGATGTAAAATGATTAGTGTTTAGTTAAACACTTAGGCAATTTATACAAGATTAAAGTTTAGTTGGCTTAAACCTGGGTTCCTGGTTGAACCCTAAAGATGTTTAGTAATAGCTCCACAGCCGAGTCGCTAGAGCTGTGAGCGCGGGAAATTCGCTCCCTAGATTTCACACGGAGTTTTGATAGTCGCCACCTATTAATTCAGAAGGGATAAGTCTCCCGAAGTTTTGGATAAGGTCTTGGTCCACGAGAGAGATCAGGGTAAGGGATTCGGTTAAGTCCGGGGAAGGTGTTAGGCACCCTGAGGCTTCCGTTTTACAACGG
Source organism: Tetracentron sinense (assembly GCA_015143295.1). Taxonomy (NCBI): domain Eukaryota; kingdom Viridiplantae; phylum Streptophyta; class Magnoliopsida; order Trochodendrales; family Trochodendraceae; genus Tetracentron; species Tetracentron sinense. The sequence continues at coordinate 15,919,990 of CM026564.1, read as the reverse complement.
TTCTGTACTCCTCGGGTTTAAGCCAAATAAAGTTAATCTTATTTAGAATGCCGAAATGCTTAAGAGAAAACTAATCTAAGAAGAGAATAGCTAACTGGGGTCGGGCCCGTGTTGGGCTGCCTATGTACTCACAGGGTGAGATCAGACCGAGCGTAGTTCTAGCACGTGAGCCTATGCCGAGGCTAGGGGCGTGTGTGTGTGCACCAAGGGTGGCTAACATAGACTAGTTCGGTAGACTAGGGATGGTTGACTGAGGAGGGTCAAGTGCAAGGTGTGTAAGCTTGGTAGGCTTAGAGAGTAGTCTGGTAGACTAAGGAGGAGTCTGGCCGTAGTTAGGATTGCTAACCGGGGTTAGGCCAAACTAACTACAGTTAGAGTTGCTAACCACAGTAAAGGGTAAGTGAGTTGTAGCTCGGTAGGCTAAGGCGGGGCCCGGTAGGCCGAGGTAAGTCTGGTAGACTTGGTTTTTAGGCCCGGTAGGCCGTAAACCGAAGTTAACTACGATTAGGGTTGCTAATCGCGGTTAAGGGGTTCTAACTGTGGTTAGAGTTGCTAACCAGGGTATGGAGAGGGCCAAAGTCAGGATTATGGTCCGATGATATTTTTAGGAATGCCCGTTTAATTTCCCAAAAGTTTGTGGGGTTAAGGGGTGCTTAACCGTGGTTAAATGTTAATCGGAGGTGGATTTAACCATAGTTAAGGGTCTGGTACAGTCCAAGGTGGGCCCAGGGGGCTAGGCAGGGCCTAAAATGGCCTCCTACCAGGCCTGGGCCCCTGCAAAAGCCCAGAATAAAAACAAAGTTTAATGTCGGTAATGTAATTACCTACATTTTGGACAGTGTTTTAAGACTGTGTTTTGCCATTGTTAACTAAGGTTAGGCAGTAACCCGAGGTGAACCAAAGGTGGGGGAGTGTAGAGGGGACTCCTGAGAGTCTTCAGGTCAAGTGTGGGCCCCAGGGGATGCCTGGAGTGGGCCCCATAAGAGTGTAAAGCTATGTAACAGACAGTGCAAGTTGGCGGCAGTTGTTCTACCGCCCATCCCAAATCAGGCAAAAAACAGAATGTCGGTAGAAGTATGACCAACATTCTGGAAAAAGCTCAGAAACAAGGGGTCGGCAGAGGGATCACCAACAAATGGAAAACATGCCATTTTCACAATGACGGTACTGAGAGTACCGCTATTCTGGGTTTTCTTTGAAAACTGGATCCGTGGCCACTGGGGCTGGGCACAGAGGTCACTAGGGGTTCCCTTATGATACGAGGGACCCCCAGAAGGTTCTGTGATGGCTATGAGTGCCTCGAATAGGTGCTATACCCGTAGGGGTTCACAACACCTATGGTTTAGGTGGGTGAACACCCTGTATGGGTCTGTGTACCTACTAAGCAATAGCAAAAAAACAAGCAAAGGTCCCCTGGAGATGACCAGGGGCTCACATGATGTTAAAGCAATAAGGAAATGGGTAGGGAGTATCTCTACCCAGTACTCTATTTTTTGCTAAATGGTGGAGGTCGGCTTGTGCACGATGGAGGCACTCCAGATGGTACTTGCAGCAGTTGGGGAGGTTTGTGCTAGGTCCTAGGACTGTGACCGAAGCAAAGAGGGAGATTGAAACTGGGTTTTAGCCGCAGAGTTTCTTGTAGGATTTTTTACCGATCTTTTATAGTTGAAGGCATTGGGTTTTATAGAGGAGAAGACTAGGGACCTAGGTGGGATTTGGAAGAAGCGGGAGAGGAGTATTGGACCCTCTGGAGGTCGACTAAGAACTGGGAAGGGAGAAACCGAGGTGGAGGTAGAGTGTGCAGGGGTGTTGCAGGCCTGTAACTCAGAACTTGAAGATGTCAGTAAACGGTCTACTGACAGCCTGAAACAAGGCCAAAATTTAATGTCGGTAGACCTGCTACCGACATTCTGAATTTTAAGCTGAAATGGGTCTGGGCCCTGCACTCTCGGGTTATGGGACTTGGGCTTTGGTGGTTCTCGGGCTTTCTGGGCCTTTAAGGGGCCTAGATAATGGGGTAAGGCCTTATGGGCCATGGGATTTGCTAGGGTCACCTACGGCTAAGGGTTTAGGACATGGTTTTGATTCCTAAGATTAACAATGGGTTTAACTAGTGTTCACCTAGGGTTTAGTCCTAAGGGTATGATTGGAGAGGCTTACCTAGGTTGTGAGGATTTGGCAGGGTGTAACCATAGTTAAGGGATTTTAACTACAGTTAGATGGGGTGTAAAAATTGGGTACTTACACCATGTATAGTATATATGATGAAATCTGAAATCCAAAACCAAAACCAATTTCCGTGTGAGTCAATCGGTAATCATAGCCTTGCGAGTTCTTGTGAATTCATGGAGTTACTTAGAGTCATTTATGATCCGTAGAGACATAGAACTTAGAGCAAAACCATAGAGCCAATATCATGGAGATCTTAGAGCATTTCATTTATGATCCTTAGAGCTTGTGAGACGATCTTAGAGCTTACCATAGAGTTCTTGTGAGTTTAGTATGATCCTTAGAGCTTGTGAATTGATCTTAGACAAATCATAGAGTTGCTTAAAATCATTCCTTATAAGTCGTTTATTGAAAACCCTTTGTCGTAACTTTGAGAACTCCTTGGAAAACATCGGTTCATGCGAGACATGCGAGCATGTGAGCATATAAGAATAATAACAGGTTTAAGAAACCCAAAAACCCTTAGAGACATTTACTCAAACACTTAGAGTGCATCATAATGATATCTTACATCCAAGTATAAAACAACATCCTTTCACACCTTCCAAATCAGGATACATATATAGCATAGATTAGGAAGAACAATATTTAGTAACTAGTAGTATTGCAAGATTGGAGTAGAGTGTATCTACCTTGGTGAAATTAAAGACTTTGATTCCTAAAGACTTGAAAAAGCAAGAACCTTGATTTCTTGGTAGAGAAACACCAAAGGAATGGAAGGACTTGATCTTCCTTCAAGCTTGAACAACCACCAAGCTCCTCTCCTCCCTCTCCTCTCAAAATCCTTCAAAAGAAATGCACTAAGGGTTTCTGAAACCCTAAGGCATGAACAAGCCTTTAAATAGGCAAAGGGTGATGGCTAAAGTCTTAAACACCCTTAATGAAGAAAATCTGCGTATAATCGATCGATCGGTGGTACAGACCGAGAGATCGGTGGTTTCAATCGAGAGATCGGTTGAAAATACCCTCTCTGAAATTTTTTCCCATACAAAAAAGTTAACCAGTCAATAGCTACCGATCAATCGGTAGAGGACCGGTCGATCTGAGGATAGCACCGAGCGATAGGTGATCCCCTGTTTTGCTGTAAAACCTTGTTTCCATTACTTGGATCTTCTCCAATCCCATTCCAACACTCTTTTATGCTTTTAACACACTCCTTAAGGATATATATAGACCTAATAGAACATGCATGTCATAAATCCAAACTCGTATATTAACATAAGGCCCCTTAGTGTACAAAACCACACTTGAGCACTATTCACATACTATACACTACTTAGTGAAATGTGGATTCGGGTTTCTATAATAGGGTTCACTCGTCACCAAGTTTCCCGGGAGAAAATGTGTGAAGTTCATGAGTTTAAACCCAAATGCATCGGTCTTTATTCCTCTACCTTGTGTCTTCACATCAACCCAATCGTACTTAAACAATACAAATTTTAACCTTTCAGAATACGTTAGCTCAACTACGTCTGTTAAGCGACCATAGTAGGTGATATCTGTGACAATAGGGGTTCTATCCTTGGAAGTTGCATAGCTTGTAGTCGTTGCTGTGACCGCAACACCACTATTTTTACTCTTATGTCCACGCTCCCTAAATGTTGTACAAAACCTGTATCCATTAATGACGTAGCCCGTAAACCTTGTTGCGGCTTTTTGTGGACCGTATGAGAGCTATGTTGAACCTATTTAAAGGTCAAGATGCAATTAATTCAAATCGCAGACATTAATAATGGGATGGCAACAAATGTGTCCAGTTAAGAAAATATAACGTACATAGCCCCTAAACCATGAGCTAAATTGTTCGTTGTGCTTTCTCTGGAGCATGTGGGGAGCCGACCCAATAAGTTTTGGATTGGTCATCCTCAGTTCATTCATGAGTTGACTGCAAGGAACCATTCAATGTCAAGTGGTGCTCAAATCTCCTTTGTTAAGTTAAAACCGAGAGTTTCAACAAAACAGAGGAAAGCCTTCGTAATATTTGTCTTACTCTCAATATGTTGTGATTTCGTCGGAGTTTAATAACACATAACGTTGTATCTGCTACCATTCTAATTCACTTAGAGCGAATGGCTACGCACCCCTTATTGGAGTCTCATCGTCATTTCTCACCGGCCTGTTCAATCTCGATTCCACATCGTTTAGGTACCTTGAGCAGAATGTCAAGCATTCTTCCGCCAAGTATCCTTCTGCAATGCTACCCTCAGGTCGAGCTCGATTGCAGACATAAGTTTTCAATGTATATAGTTACCTATGTGAATTAAATTTAGGTAAGACAAAAAAACAATTACAATACGAAAATTCAACATTTGATAAATTATAATTGATGATATACCTTTCGATGGCATACATCCACCGGTATTGGACAGGTCCACCTAGCCTTGCCTCTGTGGCCAAGTGTACAGACAAGTGCACCATACTGTGACCCAAGGTCACTTATGGTTACGTCACCCTAACCGAGGTTCCTGACCTCACATTACTTTCCAATTATGGGGTTCAGTTATGAATGTATTCATATTACCAAGTTATCATTTCAATTATCAATCATGTGTCATTTCGAGTCTTGAGACTCTATTAACTGGCCACAGCCCACAAATGTTCAGCTTAAAGTCTCTAAATCATAATCATACATAGAGCCATTTAGACTCACACACACTGTTCCGGCTTTCACCCGAATACGACCAAATCTTGGGCATACCAACCCAACTCACTTGGAATCCGACGATTCCATACCGAACCCTGAGTACACCAACTCAGACAATTACACTAACCCTGAGTATACCGACTCAGACAACTTCATATACGAAGCTTACACACACAACATGGGCATTCACTCAATAAGGACATACTTTTCCATTCAACTGACTAGCAACATCTATTGTGTATTCGCCGCCATTGCCCTGGGTATCAGTCAAGAAGGATCCACGACCAACCTACCTACCATCATCTTCTAGCTAGTCTATGGAGGAACCCCAACATCTTTACCAATGCCGTCATCTCCTGAAGTTCCATCAAGAAGGGACCCCAATAGACACGGTGATGACATCTTCTGACCCACCTAGAGAGGAACCCCGGACTATACACTATCTGATGTTTAGCAACTTTGAACTCCCTAGGACTCCAACATCTCCCGACTATCAGTCACGGAGGAACCACGAGCCATGCAAGACACCGCCACTCCCTACCTAATCCAAAAGGCACCACAGACGACCTATACAAACAGACCGACATCTCCCGACTATCAGTCATGGAGGAACCCCGGGCCTTACTGGACACTGTCTCTCCTGACCTAGTCAAAGAGGAACCACGGACTATATACTTAACCTTGGTTAGATTTTCTAGCCACAGGTTAACCCCAGTTAACCCAAGCCTCACTTGATTACCTAAAATACTTAGGCCTCGTGCCCGTGAACCAACTCCGGTAACACACCGTCTCGTTAGGAAACTTCTCCAGGCTAATGGATGTCTCCATAGCCTTACATGACATGCAAAACAACTTTTTGTCACACTAGAGTGGCGATACAATTTACCCGGGACCCGATCTGGGCTCCCTAATGGACCCCATAAAATGACAACATCACATAGGGGTCTCCGACCCTTTTTTCCATCCACACCATTCACACAGTGAGCCTAAAATGGGGTTTTGACACCCGAGACCGAGGGCTACACCCCTCTACTCATTTTTCACACACATCCAACCCTTCCACACATCACATAGGGGTCTCTGACCCTTTTTCATTCACGCCAAAAGACATGTACATGCTCCACAAAAAAGAATATAGGAAAATAAGGGAAAAAAGTGAAGAAAAGAAAGGGGTTTTACCTGCTTCATGCATTTCGAGGTCTCGCAGGCAAAAACGGATGTCGCCAATGCGTTCCCTACGACGATCAACCCTGGGGTAGAGTGGATGCAACTTTCTCTCTCTACCTTTTTCTCTCTCTCTACATCCAAATCGAGACATCAGAAAAAGAAACTGATGTCACCAGGGCGTCGGGAACATCGAAAAACCCCAAGGGGACCTCCCTTTCCCTTTCTCTCTCTTCTTTTCTCTCTCCTCTTTCTCTCTCCTTTCTCTCTCCTCACTCTCTCTAAAATACTTTGTAGCAGAACCTTCCCCTATTTACAGAACGTGAGGAATGGGGGAGGCTGACCTCCATTTTATAGATAAGGTTATGTGCTATGCACATGACCATAATAAATGGTCTCGTTGACCAAGTCAACGGTTTGACTGTTTGACTATTTTTCCACCTTCTCTCGTGTATACGGCCTCCGTTGTCCTACTTAATGACATTCGATTTTGACGAAACTTCAGGTGACCGAACTCAGGATAGTCTGACACCAGCTATAAATTTTTTGGGAAGAAATACTAAGTTCTGACAGCTGCACTTTAGTCTAGAAGAAAACTGTCAAACCCACTAATTTCTTGATTTCAAACACAAAACACACTGTCGTTCCTTTATATAAGATAATTAACTGCTGAAACAACCGACGGTCGTCCTCACGACCGACCGACACACTGTGGTACCAGCTGCATGAATTTCTATTAGAATACCCAACAATTATGGAGTCCCCCTAAATTCTGGAAAAATTTCGAATTTCCTGGTTTTCTCGATTTTATTACATTTAAGACTCCCGCGGTCTCGCGAATCGATACGCGACAGAATTGGAATGATAGGTGATCGTCCAGATGGTTGACTCGTACATTATGCATGATTTTCGAGAAAAAATACAGAAGTTTTACCAGTACAATCCAATCCTGAACAAAACCCACTTTTTACCAATTTAACAAATAATTAACTAATTAACCTCCATTAAGGACCCGTAAACACATAATTTTACTATATTAAAATTTCGGGTCGTTACAATCTCCCCTCCTTACAAAAATTTCATCCTCGAAATTTACATATACACTAGTCATCAAATAACTGAGGATAATTGCTCCTAATGACATCTTCAAGTTCCCATGTGGCTTCCTCTATGCCATGGTGTTCCCATAAAACTTTAACTAGCTTAATCGTTTTTTTTTTGTAACACCTGTTCCTTACGATACAAAATTATCACTGGCTTTTCTTCAAAAGTTAAGTCCTCTCTGACTTGAATTGGATCATATCGTATCACATGCGAGGGATCAGATACATATTTTCTCAACATGGATATGTGAAATACATTATGAAACCTTTCCAATTCTGGTGGTAACACCAAACGGTAGGCTACGCCTCCTATTTTAGCCAAAATCTCCAAAGGTCCAATGAATCGCGGACTTAACTTTCCCCGCTTTTTGAATCGTACAAAACCTTTTGATGGAGAGATTTTCAAGAAGACATGGTTGCTGACTTGAAACTCTAAGTCTCGGCGCTTTCCATCTGCATAGCTTTTCTGTCGACTTTGTGCAGATAATAACCTCGATCGAATCAACTCAATCTTCTTTGTTGTTTCTTGTATCAACTCAGGTCCCAATAGTTTACGTTCCCCTACGGCAATCCAACATACTGGCGACCGACAACTCCTGCCGTACAAGGCCTCGTAAGGGGCCATTTGAATACTTGCCTTATAACTGTTATTATATGCAAACTCGATTAATGGCAAGTGATCATCCCAGTTTCCCTGAAAGTCCAGACTGCAAGTGCGCATCATATCTTCTAGAGTTTGTATTATGCACTCAGACTGTCCATCGGATGATAAGCTGTACTCATGTTTAGTTGCATACCCAAAGCTTCCTGCAAGCTCCTCCAAAATCGGGAAGTAAATCGTGGATCGTGATCTGACACAATAGATACCGGCACACCATGCAGCTTCACAATCTCCTTGATGTACAACTTTGATAAATTTTCCAGGGTTATGGTATCCTTAATAGCAAGAAAGTGAGCCGACTTCGTCAATCGATCAACTATCACCTAAACGGCATCGTGTCCACTCCTTGTTTTTGGTTACCCTACCACAAAATCCATCGTAATATGCTCCCATTTTCACTCGAGAGTAGGCAATGAATTTAACAATCCAGGTGGTTTCTGATGTTTTGCCTTGACTTGCTGACAAACAAAGCATCAAGATACATACTCTGTAATTTCTCTCTTCATGCCGTTCTACCAGTAGTTATTCTTCACATCCTGATACATCTTCGTACTTCCAGGGTGCACCGCAAAACGAGATCGATGTGCCTCATTGAGCAGTTCATTCTTCAACTCAGGGTTTCCAGGCACACAGATTCGAACTTTGAATCGAAGTATTCCATCGTCAGATTCTTCAAAATCACCCATTTTTCCTTGAAGAATCTTATCTCTGATAACTTTGATCTCCTGATCTACCAACTGTGCTTCTTGAATCTTCTGTGATAACACTGGCTTTGCCTGAATACTAGCCAACTTGGCACTATTACCCTGGAATCCTAGACTCAGATTCCAACTCTTGAATTCTTCGATCATCTTCCATCGCTCTGCCCTCATATATGCTATAAATCCAACTGTCTTTCTACTTAGGGCATCAGCAACCACGTTACCCTTACCAGGAAGATACTGGATTACATAGTCATAATCCTTCAAGAATTCCATCCATCTACACTGTCGCATATTGAGTTCCTTTTGGGAGAATAGATACTTTAAACTCTTATGATCACTATAGATCACCAACTTCTCTCCATAAAGATAATGTCTCCAAATTTTCAGTGCGAACACCACTGTGGCTAACTCCAAGTCATGCGTGGGAACTTTCCCTGATGGTGTAGATATAGACATCATCATGAGTTGCCTCGAACTATAAGCAATGACCTTTTTGTTTTGCATTAAGACACAACCGAGTCCTTTACTGGAAGCATCACAATACACTTCAAATCCTCAAGATCCTGAGGGAGTTGCCAATACTGGAGCGGTTGTTAATCTCTTCTTTAATTCTTGAAAGCTTCGCTCCAGAGATGCCGTCCATTCGAACTTCACATCTTTCTTAGTCAATTCTATTAATGGAGCTGCTATCTTTGAGAAACCTTCTACAAATTTACCATCGTACCCAACCAATCCCAGAAAACTTCGAACTTCGGTAACAGTGGATGGCCTTGCCCAATCGGTTACCGCCTGAATCTTGGAGGGATCAATAGATATTCCATTCCTTGACACAATATTTCCAAGAAAGGCTACCTCTTCCATCCAGAACTCGCACTTAGAGAACTTAGCATACAGCTGATTATCTCTTAATGTCTGTAGCGTAATCCTTAAGTGCTCATCGTGCTTCTCATGACTAGGTGAGTACACCAAGATATCATCAATAAATACCACAATAAACTGATCCAAGTACAGCCTAAAAAGATGATTCATCAACATTATAAAGGCCGCAGGCGCATTTGTCAGTCCAAAAGGTATCACCAAGAACTTGTAGTGACCATACTGAGTTTGGAATGTTGTTTTCTGAATATCTTCTTCTTTGACCCTCAATTGGTGATAGCCTGACCGTAAATCAATCTTTGAAAATACATGGGCGCCTTGCAACTGATCAAATAGATCATCGATCCTGGGGAGAGGATACTTATTCTTGATCGTTGCTTGATTCAGCAGATGATAGTCTATACACAGATGCAGACTCCCGTCTTTCTTTCGAAAAAATAACACTGGTGCTCCGCATGGTGAAACACTAGGGCAGATCAAACCCTTATCTAATAGGTCTTGCAACTGAATCTTCAGTTCTTGCAACTTAGCCGGAGCCATCCGATACAGTGTTTTAGATATGGGGTCTACACCTGGAGTAACATCGATTGTAAAATCGATTTCTCTAGTAGGAGGGAGTCCTGGTAATTCATCAGGAAACACATCTCGAAACTCTCTGACCACCGGAGTATTCCCTAAAGTGTCATCTCCATCTTTATCGACCACTACTGCTGCTAAATACCCAGTACACCCCTTATCTAGAAGGTGACATGCTTTAATTGCTGATATTAGGTTGGGTGCTTGACTTCGAACAATCCCCTACATTTCGAACTTTGGAATGTCTGGAATTCGAAATACCACCTTCTTGGCATTACAATCTACCACTACATGGTAATTGGCCAACCAATCCATCCCAAGGATAACATCATAATCCTTTATGTCTAACACGATCAGATCTACTAACATCCGTACACTATTGATAAGTATGAGACAACTATCATAGACTGTTTTTGTGCACAGAACTTTCCCTGATGGTGTAGATATAGACATCATGATTTTGAGTGTATCAGGCTTGTAACTTATATGCTTAGCAAAATAAGTAGAGACAAACGAATGTGTAGCACCAGTGTCAATCAAAGCATAAGCAGGTACTTGAAAGACTAAAAGTTTACCTTTGATGACACCTTCGGCTTGCTGTGCCTCTTCCTGGGTAATTGCAAACACTCTTCCTTTTCCGCCTTCCAATGCTAGTGGTTGAGCCTTAGGGCAATCCTTCTTAAAGTGTCTAGGCTTTCCGCACTGGAAGCAAACCTTCGCTCTACAGTCCTTGGTTAAATGGCCCTGACCATATTTCTCACACTTAAGCCCCAATCTTTCTGTAAACCCTTGGCTTTTCATGTCTTCGAACTTTCTTTTCCCAGCAAACTGCTGGTTATTCTCCTTTATCCAAGGCTTCCCAACTATCCCTTTGCCTTTGCCAGCACTAGACTGTGCCAGTTCTTCATGCACTCGCTCTACTCTAAATACTCTATCTAATATCTCTGAGAAGGAGGTAAATTATCGAGCTGCCAACTTCCCTCTGATAGCCGGCTTCAATCCTTCTTCAAATTTCTCAACCCTCCACTGATCATCCTCAACAAATCTCGCAGCGAACCTCAAGAGTTGATTAAACTTCTGTTCATACTTGCTGACGGACATATTTCCTTGGGTTAGCTGGAGAAACTCCATCTCCTTCCTCTTTTTCATCGATGCTGAAAAATAGTGCTCATAAAACAATTCTGTAAATTTTGTCCAAGTCATGGGCCTCTGATGCGGTGGAACTATCCTTTCCACTCTGGTCCACCAATGTTCCGCCTCTCCTTCAAGTAGAAAGATAGCAAACTCAGGCTTGTCATTTTCTGGCAAGGACATAGCCCTAAAAACTTTTTTCTAGACTTCTAATCCAGTTCTCCGCCTTTAGCGGATCAGTAGTGCCCGAAAAGGCCGACGGTCCAAGCCTCTTAAACTTCGCCAATCGGGTCACATTCCCATGCTTTGGCATGGTAGTGATGGGGATACGACTACCATTCATATTCTGGGCCTGTTGTTGCTGAATTAGGTTGGCTAGGGCTGTAATAGCCTCGAATGCCCTAGCCAAGGTATTCTCGAGTGCTCGTCAAGGTGGCATGATTCACCTATAATTATAAAGTAACGAACTTTTAATAATAAAATTAAACCAAAATGTACTGAGAATTCGATATCCAAAAAGAGACATTTCATTCATTTCATCTTTAATATATACAAAGCAACACTGTACAGTATATAGTACACCAACGTATACAAAACATCATGTAGCTGTACACATACAAAAAGTGATCTAATGATGGAAAGACCGAGTAGGGCATCTATTATATTCCAAAATGGCAAAATGATACAGATGTACCACGCTCTTCCACCATGATCCTATACTCCGTAAGTCTCAACCTCTATCAACGGGACCGCTACACTATCCTCCTACAGTGCCTGGTCCTCTATCTCAGGTCTAGCCTCTCTCAACAACCAGTCAATCTTACTCTTTCTCAGGGATTCACACATTGCTAGCGTGGTCAATCCCTTGCAAAGTGGCCGTACCGCCTTTAAGTGTATAGTGCGGTAAGACGACAATCCAGCATGACTTCTTCTTTGCATGGTCACCGCCCACTCAAAAAGAGCTATCTCCCTCTTGGTGGGAATTCGATGCATCCTTGCCATTCCTGCACATGCACATATTCCAAATCAATGTCTGATTTCGAAATAGGAGATGTACAGTAATACATATAGCTACACAACTAAAAATCATGTACAACGGTATTTCAAGAACAAGTATAGTTTGTTATGATGGTTATTGCTCTTAGGCTCTGATACCAACTGTGACGCCCCGAACCTGTGCCTAGGGAATCAAGTTCCAAGACACGCATCCGTTCGTCAAATCACGCAAGTGGAAGACTTTACCTGCGAACTTGCGGGAAATTTAAACATTTATCAAATGCTTCCAAAAAGTAATTAACAACTGTCATCACAATTGCCATCATACAAACCATATACCTGTATTATTTACATCAAGTCTGTTTTACAAAAGTAGGTGACTCTATCACGTTAGGAACAGTTTTTACAAACTTCCAAAATTTTCCAATTGGACTTTTCACTTACTGGTCAGCAGCTCCGAGATCTGCTGACATAAAAAGTCAGTGAGCTATGAAGCCCAATAAAACTACAGTCCTTCTAAACTATTTTCCACATAATAACACGCATCAATAATGATATAATAAACAGTTTAATTTGCATGTTACAGTAAAAAAGAACAGTATATAATAAACTGTGACCCAAGGTCACTTAAGGTTATGTCACCCTAACCGAGGTTCCCAACCTCACATTACTTTCCAATTATGGGATTCAGCTATAAATGTATTCATATTACCAAGTTATCATTTCAATTATCAATCATGTTTCATTTCGAGTCCTGAGACTCTATTAACTGGCCATAGCCCACAAATGTTTAGCTTACAGTCTCTAAATCATAATCATACATAGAGCCATTTAGACTCACACACACTGTTCCAGCTTTCACCAGAATACGACCAAATCTTGGGCATACCAACCCAACTCACCTGGAATCCAACGATTCCATACCGAACCCTGAGTACACTAACTCAGACAATTACACGAACCCTGACTATACCGATCAGACAACTTCGTATACGAAGCTTACACACACAACATGGTTATTCATCCAATAAGGACATACTTTTCCATTCAACTGATTGGCAACATCTACCATGTATTTGCCGCCATCGCCCTGGATATCAGTCAAGAAGGAACCCCGACCAACCTGCCTACCGTCATCTTCTAGCTAGTCTATGGAGGAACCCCGACATCTTTACCAATGTCGTCATCTCCTGACGTTCCACCAAGAAGAGACCTCGATAGACACAGTACCGACATGTTCTGACCCACCCAGAGAGGAACCCCGGACTATACACTATCTGATGTTTAGCCACTTTCAACTCCCTAGGACTCCGACATCTCCCGACTATCAGTCACGGAGGAACCACGGGCCATGCAGGACACCGCCACTCCCGACCTAGTCCAAGAGGTACCACAGACGACCTAGACAAACAGACTGACATCTCCCGACTATCAGTCACGGAGGAACCCCGAGCCTTACTGGACACCGACTCTCCTGACCTAGTCAAAGAGGAACCACAGACTATACTTAACCATGGTTAGATTTTCTAACCACAAGTTAACCCTAGTTAACCCAAGCCTCGTTTGATTGATTTAAATATTGGGGCCTCGCGCCCGTGAACCAACTCCGGTAACACAACGTCCCGTTAGAGAACGTTTCCAGGCTAATGGATGTCTCTATTGCCTTACACGACATGCAAAACAACTTTTCATCACCCTAGAGTGACGATACAATTTACCCGGGACCTGATCTGGGCTCCCCGATGGACCAAATAAAATAACAACATCACATAGGGGTCTCCAACCTTTTTTTCATCCACACCATTCACACAGTTGAGCCTAAATCTGGGCTTTTGACACCCAAGACCGAGGGCTACACCCCTCTACTCATTTTTCACACACATCCAACCCTTCCACACATCACATAGGGGTCTCTGACCCTTTTTCATTCACGCCAAAAGACATGCATATGCTCCACATAAAAGAATATAGGAAAATAAGGGAAAAAAGTAAGAAAAGAAAGGGGTTGTACCTCCTTCATGCATTTCGAGGTCTCGCAAGAAAAAACAGATGTTGCCAATGCTTTCCCTACGACGATCAACCCCGGGTAGAGCACATACAACTTTCTCTCTCCACTTTCTCTCTCTACCTTTTTCTCTCTCTCTCTCTACATGCAAATTGAGACACTAGGAAAAGAAACTGACGTCACCAGTGCATCGGGAATGTCAAAAAACCCTAAGGGGACCTCCCTTTCCCTTTCTCTCTCTTTCTCTCCCTTCCTTTTTTCTCTCCTCACTTTCTCTCTCTAAAATACTCTGTGGCAGAACCTCCTCCTGTTCACAGAACGTGAGGAATGTGGGAGGCTAGCCTTCATTTTATAGATAAGGTCATGTGCTATGCACATGACCATAATAAATGGTCCTGTTGACCAAGTCAACGGTTTGACCGTTTGACTATTTTTCTGCCTTCTCTCTTGTATACAGCCTCCGTAGTCCTACTTAATGACATCCGATTTTGACGAAATTTCAGGTGACCGAACTTGGGACAGTCCAACACTCACTATAAAATTTTTGGGAAGAAATACTGAGTTCTGGCAGCTCACTTTAATCTAGAAAAAAAACTGTAAAACCCACTAATTTCCTTATTTCAAACACAAAACACACTGTAGTTCCTTCATATGAGATAATTAACTGCTGAAACAACCGACGGTCATCCTCATGATCAATCGACATGCTGTGGTACCAGCCACACAGATTTCTATTAGAATCCCCAACAATTGTGGAGTCACACTAAATTCCAGAAAAATTTAGAATTTCCTGGTTTTCTCGATTTTCTGACATTTAAGACTCCCGCGGTCTCGCGAATCAATACGCGACGGAACTGGAACGGTAGGTGATCATCCAAATAGTCAACCCACACATTATACATAATTTTCGAGGAAAAATATTGAATTTTTACCAGTACAATCTAATCCTGAACAAAACCCACTTTTTACTAATTTAACAAATAATTAACTAATTAAACTCCATTAAGGACCCATAAACGCATAATTTTATTATATTAAAATTCCGGGTCATTACATCTATCGCCATCAACTCCTCTTCTAAAGGGTGGGATGTTCTTATCTCATTCAGGAATGCATAATCTCCATCAGTCAATAGCTCGGGTGCTTTGTACCATTTCAAGGAAATTTTGACAGCATTTACCTATGGTTCTCCAAGTACAGGATTTAGACTAGGGGGAAGCCACCCACATTGTCTAAATATGTACCCAGAGAACAAGAGAAACAACTGCCAAAATTTTTCTCAATCTGGATAAAACATGAGCAGCTGACTATACTGGAGATTATACATTCTCAAACTGTCCAACCAGACAATTCAAGAATCATATATAGACAAATACACTTTATCACAAACAAGACCGAAAAGTTGTGAACCTACATTTAGCCCCATAAGAGAACTAAACATCATAGCTTATAACTAATCCGTCCAAATAGGTGATGCAAGAAATGCACTTGTCACACAATGATTTTTGAATGGGAGATCTAAGGTTCTATGCATGCATGTGTATGAAATTAAACCAATACAAAAATCCAACCATCATAAACACGTATTTCAATACACTCATAAGCATTTTAAACAGTTAACATAGTTACTGATTTACAAATACCATCAAAAAAACATTTGAATGAGGAATCACGGGCTTAAAGTTTCTGAACACGATTTATCTGTTTACGTGTACATCCTTGCATTTGAGGCATATGAAGCAAATGAAACCCCATCAACTAGAGGAATGGATGTGTGATTAGGGTTGCCTTCAAGCTAAGCTAATGCATGCGATGGACTCATTCTAACCAAACTCTAGTTTGTATTTTAGGCTTCAATAATCAAGCTAAGGTGGCATTCGGTCACACTAATCTCAATAGGGAGAGTTTATTCTGAAATCATGCTTAGTTGGACTTTAGATTGTTAAGTTCAAGAGTAATTGGATATCTACAACTTTTTGAAGTAATAAGCTCTACTTCAAAAAGATGTAGACATCCAATTAACCTTCAACTTAACAATTTCAAGTCCAACTAAGCACAATTTTGAAATAATCTCTCCCTATTTGGATTAGTGTTGTCAAACGTCATCTAAGCTTTTATTTGAGCTGAAATTTTACCTAATTCAAGATTGAACAGAGAAACCTAATTTGAAATGATAATCAGTCCCTACAAACTAGTCAAAGTTTACAATCTTTAATGTTTACAAACTTAAAACACATCACATTAAGGAACAAACAAGAAAATAATAATGAAATTACAAATAAAGGGCCGTTTGCTTGATGCATTAAATGTCAAAAGAAACAAACAAAAAAGAACAAAGGGTAAATTACACTCACCTCCCCTGAGGTTTGGTTAAATTTCATAAACCTCTCCTCTAGTTTCTGAAATTACACTGCCCTCCCATGTCAGGCTCATCATCTTAACACTTATAACTAATGTTACCATTTTCCTATTTAACCCCTATTACTTGATTGAGGAAACATGGCAGCCCCGTTTGACCGTTTGAAAGCTCAACCAAATAAAAACATAAACTCCCAAGCTGCCACGTGCCCCTTTTAATACTCATTAACTATGGTTAAGATTCAATCACCCCTAGGGTTCATCCATCAAACCTTGGTTTTTAGGAAAAATAAATGAAACCTTAGGATGCTTATGCTTAACCACAATTAGCGGGAGCTCTACAAGCCGCCATGTGTCCCCTTTAACACCCACCCACTAATTGTGGTTAAGATTCACTCACCCATAGGATTCATCCATCTAACATTGATTTTTAGGAAAAAAAAAACTTAGGTTGATTGTTTAACCACAATTAAAGGGGGCTCTACAGGCTGCCATGTGTCCCCTTTAACACCCACCAACTAACTGTGATTAAGATTCACTCACCCATAGGATTCATCCGTCTAACATTGATTTTTAGAAATGAAAAAAAAAATTAACCTTAGGTTAATTATGTTTAACCTTGGTTACAAAACCAATTACATTTATTTTATTTTATTAGCTAACCTTACATTTAAAAAGGGTAATTTAGACATTTTAAAATATTTAAAAGATGACATCATCAAAGCCCATTCATAAAGTAATGGTAAACTTGAGGGAAGGGGGTATCTGTTATAGACAACAAAAGTTGAGTGGAGGGTAGTGGTATTTCAGAAACTAGAGGGGAGGTTAGGGGTGGTTATTGAACAAAATGTTCATGAACTACTCGGGCTTGGTTCGTTAAAAGCTCGAGTATTGTTCGTTTATTTAGTAAACAAGCCAAGCTTGAACACCATTTTCAAACTCGTTTAGTAAACGAGCCGAGCTTGAACACACCCCTGCTCGGCTTGATAAAAGCTCGGTTCGATTATATATACATATTAACATACTAAAATATTTAAAATATACTTATTTCATTTAAATATTAAAATTAAGTATATGCATTATATACTAGTAAAGATTCATAGTATATAATGTATTTTATATGATTAGAATACCCTTTATATAATTATAATCTTATACTAAAATTTTAGTTAACACCGTGACTTCTTTGCCTAGGATAATAACGTGAATTTTTTACTTAATATAAATAGCTATATCCAATAAAACAAGTTGCTCGTGAACTACTCGAGTTCGGCTAGTAAAGCTCGAGCTCGGTTATTTAATAAACGAGTCAAGCTTGAAAATGATTTTCGAACTCGTTTAATAAACGAACAAGCTTGAACACACCACTACTCAGCTTGTTTGGCTCGAGTATCACCCTTGGGGGAGGTTCGTGAAATTTCACCAAACCTCAGGGGAGGTGATTGTAATTTACCCAAAAAAAAATCACCTATGAAACTAACCTGGGGATTACTTAAATATCAGAATTTAACTAGCCAACTTAACCAAAAAGGATTTACACTAAGCTAAGACTAAAAGTAATATAAAGAAGTTAACAAAAACATATTTAAACTAAGCTAGAACTAAACAACAAAATCATAATTAAACTAATTACAAACTAAGTCATAAATCAAAATTTAATTAGTTAAATATTAACCTACCATTAACAAGAGATTAAACTAACAAAAAAACTCAAATGGATCATAAATTAAACCATAAAAACTAATCATACATCAAAGAAAATTACAGATCGAATTTTAACTAATTAAAACTAACCAAGACTAAAAGGGATCGTAAATTAAACCATATAGGATAGGGAATCTTAACCATGGTCAATAAGGGTCACAGGCCCCCACCTGGCTCCAACCCTGCTAACATGTGTCCCTATAAACCTCAATCGATTATGGTTAAGATTCATTAATTCTTGGGTTTCAACAATATAACCTCGATTATTAAAAAAATTCACAAAACCTCCCCATTATCACGAAATTCTAGAAATATAAAAAGAAAAAAAATAAATATCAGTGAGGGTGACTCATTATTTGGAACTCAATCTCCAAAAACCAACTTCGACTGTGTTCAAGGGTGGGCTCAATCTCCAAATTACTATACTGAGGGTTAAAAATATCATTTTTTAAATTATCATTTTTTTAAAATTATTCATTATGCTGGGAAAGGTATAGGGGAGAGCATGCATGAAACAAAATCAAAGGAAAAAACATCATGTAGAGAGAGAGAGAACTAAAGGTGGTCGAAGATGCAGGAGTTGGCCGGAGATTCGGGAGGTCGGAGGAGGAGACCGGAGCGCACAGAGAAGGAGAGGGGAGCAGCAATGATTAAACAGAGTGAAATGAGAGGAAACCATCGAGGTGATTATTAAACATTTGTAACGACATTTTTTAAATACCGCTGGTAAAATTTATTTCCAAGGACATTTATTTTATAACCGCAGCTATAATAAATGCTTATAACGACGATTTTTAAACATACCGCCACTACGTACACTGCAGGATGTGAAAGGCTGGAAGCTGAAAAGGTGGAGGGAACTATTTGCCACGGCGTTTATCAAAATTCCACAGTAAAAATTAAGTTTATCACGGCATTTATCACAAATCCGTCATTGCAATACATGAAGTAACAGCGATTATTAATGTACTACCGTTATACCGAGGCGACAACCGGTATTTGACGGTAGTTATAATTAACCATCGTTATAAGTAACCTATCACTGCAGTTTTGTAAAACCACCGTTACAAGCATGTAGTTTAGTAGTGATTGCACTGAGTCTACTTATCTTTGGCATAAGTGACTTGGTCACATTAATCTTGATAGGATCAAGAGGTTGGTAAAAGATAGTCCCCTTGACTTTCTCAAGGTAGAACCACTCCCTACTTGCGAGTCTTGTCTCGAAGGGAAGATGACCAAGAAGCCTTACCCTAAAAAGGTAGGAAGAGCAGAAGAAAAGTTAAGACTAATACATAGTGATTTATGTGGTCCATTTAACATTGTTGCATGAGGTCAATACTAGTATTTTGTTACATTTACCGATGACTATTCCAGATATGGATATGTATATTTGATACAACACAAATCTGACACCTTTGAAAAGTTCAAAGAATTCAGATTAGAAGTTGAGAATCAAACTGACATATCCATAAAGACACTTCGATCAGATCGAGCTGGTGAATAACTCACCAACAAGTTTATGGATTACTTAAGGGATAATGGGATTATCTCGCAATGGACAAATCCTGCTTCTCCTCAACAAAATGGAGTGTCTGAAAGAAGAAACCAGACCTTATTAGATATGGTTCGCTCTATGATGAGCCATGCCGATGTTCCTTCATATCTTTGGGGATATGCTATACAAACTGCCATTTATATTCTGAACTGGGTTCCATCTAAGTCTATTCCGGTTATACCCTATGAATTGTGGACTGGGCGAAAACCTAGTTTACAACATCTAAGGGTATGGGGTTGTCCTGCGCATGTTCGCAAACTCAAACCCACTAAGTTGGAATCTAGGACAGAGAAATGGAATTTTGTAGGATATCCAAAAGAAACTAAGGGTTTCTATTTCTACTCCAAGACAGACCAAACAATAGTTGTTAGGCTTCATGTCACTTTCTTGGAGGAAGAAATGGATCTCCTTAAGAAGGTTGAATTTCATTAGATGAAAGACGACACAACCAGTATCCAACCTGAACCTAATCCTTCAACTTTAATTTCTCCTAATTTTTTTCCACTGAGAAGGTCAGAAAGAGTTTCTAGACCACCGGATAGACTTCAGTATTACAATAATGAAGTTTCTCTAGTTACCCCTGATGATGAGGATACAGATCCTAATACTTATCAGGAAGCTACATTGGATGTAGATGCATCTTAATGGAATAAAACCATGAATGCTGAAACAGTGTTTGGACTTTAGTAGATCCACCAGATAGTATAAGGCCAATTGGATGCAAATGGATTTACAAAAGGAAGAAGGGTGCCGATGGTAACGTGGAGACCTATAAAGCTAGACTTGTTGCAAAAGGTTATACTCAAATTCAAGGAGTTGATTATGAGGATACCTTTTCACCTGTAGCTATGCTTAAATCCATCATGATATTGCTAGCTATAGCTGCACACCATGACTATGAGATATAACAAATGGATGTAAAAACTGCTTTCCTTAACGAAATGTTAGATGAAAACATCTACATGAAGCAACCTGAGGGCATCATTGCTCCTAACCAGGAAAATGGTATATATGCAAACTCAACAAGTCAATATATGGTTTGAAACAAGCTTCAAGAAGCTGGAACCAAAGATTTGATCTTTCCATCCAAGAATTTGGATTCCAAAAGAATTTAGAGGAATCTTGTGCATACAAGGACAGTGGGAGAGCGGTAGTATACCTAATTCTTTATGTAGATGACATCCTACTCATTGGGAATGATGTAGGGATGTTGTCATCAGTCAAGATATGGCTTTCTCAGCATTTCTCAATGAAAGACTTGGGAGAAGAATCCTATATTCTCGGAATAAAGATTCTAAGAGATTGAAAATGCCGAATGTTGGGATTGAGCCAAACTTCCTACATAGACAAGATTTTGTCTAGGTACAGTATGAGTGATTATAAGACAACACTCATTCTTTTTAGACATGGTATCACTTTGTCTGAAAAGATGGCCCCTACATCAGTTGATGAGATCGAGCAGATGAAGAGGTGTCCTTATGCTTCGGCAGTTGGGAGCCTCATGTATGCTATGTTATGTACTAGACCGGATATCTGTCATGTAGTGGGAATTGTTAGTCGGTTCCAAAGCAATCCAAGTGTTAATCATTGGACTGCAGTGAAGCACATTATAAAGTACCTGAAAAGGACTAGGGATTATGTGCTTACCTTTCAATCAGAAGATTTAGTTGGGTTATACTGATTCTGATTTCCAATCTGATCTGGACAATAGAGCTTCCACATCTGGGTATGTGTTCACACTAGGTGGTACTGCTGTTAGTTGGCGCAGCATAAGCAGAAGAGTATTGTTGACTCCACCACAGAAGCAGAATATACTGTAGCTTCAGAAGTAGCAAAAGAAGCAGTCTAGTTCAGAAGGTTTTTGCAAAAGATAGGAAATGTTCCTTCAGCACTTAAACCTATCACTCTCTTCTGTGATAGTAATGGTGCAGTAGCCCACAACAAAGAACCTAGGAACCACAAACAGATGAAACATGTGGAACGGAAGTATCATCTCATTTGTGAGATCATTGATAGGCAAGATGTAGTGGTTACAAAGATTAGGTCTCAACTTAATGTTACTGACCCGATGACCAAGGCATTATCAGATAAAGTTTTTGTAACACACTTAGATAGTATGGGATTGAAATCTATGGCCCAGTGACTTTTAGGACAAGTGGGAGATTGTTAGACATGATGCCCAGAAATGTCACGACCCAAAACCCACCCTACGAGTTAGAGTGAATCTTGGACGATATGTCATGACTCACATGACATGCTTGGTAAACTATCCTGCAAATACCTGGAGCATGCACAATAGAGGACGATAATGGTGGAAACATAAACTACATATCACCGCAGAAGACTAACCAAACCTCTAAGTACATATATACATCATCCAAGTTTATACAAAAAGGGAAACAAAATAAGGTGCGGACATGCCCGCCAAAATACATAAATATGCTCTCTCAAGCTCACCCATAGCCACTCAGAATCTACCACCTAGTAGTAGTCCTCTACAGGAGGTTTCTCCACAGGTTCCTCAACGTACTCTTCTCTACCCAAGGGCCAGGGGCACAGATGTCGAAAGGAGCGGCAGCTCCCTCAGTACCTGCCGACACAAACATATAGCTAAGCATGGAATACTCAGCGTGTACCAAATGCTAACCAACAGTCACAGCATAACAACCATGATATATAAAGCAGGAAGCAATTGATATAATAACAGGAGAGTAAACAATTTATATTCATGCTTACATCACATAAAAGCCGATAAATCTCTTGAAATCGTCGTGCACTTGACTTGACTTAAAAGTACTCTTTTCGTGAAAAACTTGTCATGTTTGTCTTGCTTGATCTTGTCGAGCGTGCCATGTCATGCGCTTCATGTGTTCTTGCTTGGAATTTAAACATGATCATGTAACTTGTGAGATGCACTTGAGAGGGAAGGGAGACCCTTCTTTCGATGATATGCACTTGTGAGTGAGGGGAGACCCTTCTTGGAAGGGAGGGAAGTGTAAACTCCCTCCTATGAAATGCTTGTTCTTGTCCCCTTGTCAAAAGCGAGGCAAAACATATCGTCAGATATGTCCTACCCCTAAACCTTATTCTTGAAAATACCGGTAAATCATGTCATGCATGCCGTGCTCATGACATCATGTACATGCTTTCACTTGGAAATAAATATGACATTTGGGATTTCAACAACACATAGAATATTCTAATTTTAAACAAGTAAATATTCATGTCATTTATGGAAAGCAATTAATCACACTATCATAAACCCTAGCAATTCCATCCACTTTTAAGCATGCATTTCTTGAGTTACATCTCATTTTCTTCACCTTGGCATTTCATCAAACATGTGGTGTGTACATTATTTGTTAAAGCCTACACCATGCTTTTCTAGGTAGGTTTATGTTCACAACATACATGTGTGTTTATTGTTGGTACAATACCCTTCCCATTCCTTTCAGCACAATACATTCACATGGCATCCATCGCCCAACATCCATCTCCATTCATACATCCCAACTCATAGCATAGTTATAGCTTAGGGAAAACAAAGAATAAGGAAGGAAAAGAGGAAACCATGACTAGGAGGGTAGCAAAAGGTACCGACCTTGAAGAATCGAGGAAAACCCTCCAAAACGTGCATGGAGTCGCTGCCCTAGCTTGGAGGACGTGTCCCTCACTTGCTTGATGTTGGATTTGAAGAATCCAATCCTTGAAGATGATTGTGGGTTCTTGAACTCTTGATTTTTTTTTGCTCAAGATGAACCCTAGGTGGAAAGCCCTCTTCTCCTCTCTTCCTTTCTCTCAAAATGCCTTACTTAGGGTTTATGAAACCCATAAGGCTCGGGCAAGCCTTAATAGGAAAGGGTGTAACGCCCAAAAGATGAAAAAGCCCTTAATGAAATTCTGCAAAACGCGACATACCGATCGATCGGTGACTAATATCGAGTGATCGGTCACCTACCAAGCGACTGGTGTTTTAACTGATCGATTGGTCAAAAACAAGATCTCTAGAATTTTTCCCCATACAAAAAAGTGCACCAGTCGATAGCTACCGATAGATCGGTTATGGACCGATCGATCGCTACATGGACCGAGCGATCGGTGCTCTGCAAATTTCTACACTGAGTCCATTTTTTCACCCATTCCTACTACTTGGACTTACCCTACTTCCCTTTCGACCTTTTCTAAACATTACTAGGACCCTTTCAAGGCTATTGAACATTAATAATTATTTTATTTTATTATTTTATAATACCAAGGCAAAATTCTCAAACGTTTCAAATTCTCATTTCGTGGAATTGGAGATTACATAGGCATCATGCCTTGACACACATACCAAGACATATACAAAAAGTTCCAGGGTTCTACAAGAAAAGTCATTTAGATTGTTAGATTCTTATTAATTTGATTAATAAAGACTGTTTCTTAATCTATTATGTATCCATTATGGGTAATTGACCATGATCATGAGATGATCTATACGATATGAGATATCGATAAAGGTCCATAGGATATATTGTAGGAAAGTTATGTGATTAGATTATCACAAGCAGATATAACTTTTCGGTTCCTTATACTTTATATAGTCACAACTGTGAGTGAAGCTGGGCACTTCACTTATATGGTTGCCAGAATGCTAAGATATTCTCAATAGTTGAGATGTAGTTCTATCTCGAACTATTGTAGTAGAGACTACACATCAGCATATGGGTGCTTAAATGTAAACTGACTGATTGCATTCAATGAGAGACCTCTTGCATAAATATACTATCAGATAGTTGGTCTCTCATTCACATTGAACAGTTTCGATGATCCTTAGATCTGATGAGTTCATCTATGATTGAACAGTGATCTGACTGTTTTGATTCCACCAACGTATTTTCTAACTTAGGAAATACAAAATAAGTTTTGAAATATACTTTTATTAAGAGGTATTATACTTATAAAAGGTTTTTCGCAAAAATTTTTTCATGAGAAATTGTTTCTCATGGCTTAATTATAAGTCTTGGATACCTGGATGATTTGCAATGGGCTATGGGTTAGATAGTATGTCAATCTCGAAGGCCCATTAGGGATAATGTATTTGGAAGGATAAATCGAATTTAAAAGTTCATGTGGCAGGATCCGTAATGGTTAATGTTCATACATTGCGATTTAATTGCAACATGGATATCTCACGTCACTTGCAATTCCAATGTAATTCCTGTTTAAGGTCAATGGGATAACGTTGGGTAAGCCAGGGTAAGAATGTCCCAGAGCAATCTGTGGAGGTGCTCACATAAGAAATACAAGCTCAATAATTGATTAAAATTTAATCAATTATTTAAGTGATTAAAAGTTAATCATTTAATTAAATAGATTAAAAGTTAATCTATGGTTTAAATTAATTGTTAATTTAAATAGTAATGAATATGAATGTATATGCATCAATCACAATCAAGCAACGAATAAAAGAAATGGAATCACAGGCATGTTGCTAAGTTGGCAAACAAATATCCGAGATTCGATGAATGATAGTAAAGTAAGAATATGTACAAAATTAGCAGCATATAGATGAAAGTAAAAATTTTTGATGTGGTTTCCCTTGTTTAGTTCAGATTTAGGTTTTGGCTCGAATGCTGGTCTACGAAACCAGAGTCCCCAGCAAATTCGTCAAGCTGTAGACCCGGGATTTTAACCCCAATCCTGATCAAGATTGAACCCGATGAGGAATAGTGCTAAAAATGTAGAAAAGAAAGAGTCGCCACCTATTTAGATTGTTAGGGAAAATAGGGTCCCTTAAAAGGTTGGATAAGGCTTTGGTCTGGAAATAGAGTTCAAGGTAAGAATTCATTTGGGTTAGGGGAAGGTGTTAGCACCCCTAAACTCTCATCCGAAGATGGTTACCTACTCCCTAAGTCTGAATTAAAGTGGGGAAACCATAAGAGAAGCTTGTATTTCATCTATATGTTTGACAAATATTATATGAACAGTAATGTACATGTTAAAGTAAGCCGGGACAGGATAGGGGTTCTATCCTAGGTGAGCTGAACCCGATCAGGGTTGCCTACGTATCCACTGTTAGTGGAATCAAGCCACACGTAATTCCAGATGGGTAGTTGATGGTTTGAGATTGTGGGTGTTTGAGAGGTTGAGATTTTTCTTTGGATGTTAAGGTGCTTTTGAATGGTTTGGGCTCCTATTCAGGAGTGCTTGGGCCTTTTATGCTCTTGCCGGGGAGCATTTGGACAGTTTTAGCTCATGTCAAGGAGCATGGCCTTGGGTTAGGGTTTAGCGTTTGAACTGAGGTTCGGACAGAGGTTCAGCTAAGGTAAGTGGGGTTTGAACCAGGGTTTGCACCGAAATTCGGATAGAGGTTCGGCTTAGGTAGACTAGGTTTGGATCAAGCTGGACAGGGGTTCGACAAGGTAGGATAAATTTGAACCGAAGTTTAGGCAGATGTTCGATAGGGTAGGATAGGTTTAAGTAAAATCGAGCAGGGGTTTGACAAGATAGGAAAGGTGTAAGTAAAATTGGGCAGGAGTTTGACAGGGTAGGATAGGTTTAAGTAAAACCGGGCAAGGTTTCGACAGGGCAAGTAATCTAAGTATTTTAAAAATAATAAAATAATTAAGACTAAGCAAACATCAGAGTTGGTGATATTTTACCTTCCGGGAAGCCTAAAAAGGTCCCTAAAATATTTTATCCCGAGAATGATTCTTCGAAATCGAATTCCCGGGATCGCCAACGCTAAAGAGGGGTTTTTGAAAGAGGAGAGAGAAGAGAGCAAGTGGAATGGAATGAGAATGAAGTGAGGGGGTGGGGAGTATTTATAGTTTTTTAAAATTGGGGGGGGGGGGGGGGGGGGGTACTTCAAGTAGCACTCCTATTTGGATAAAAACCCCAAAAAGTGAGGCGGAAGTGAACAGTAGGACGGCAAAATAGACCGAAACTGGGGGGCGCTCCTTGAAGCAGCGCCCCTAGCCAGGGTTTGCAAAATACACTGCCGACACGCCAAAAAAGAACGAGCCCCTCTAGGGGCGCTGCTTGAAGTAGCACCCCTATTGAGGGGGCCAAAAAACATTTTTTTTTAATTTTTTATTTCGCCACATGTCGCGCTTCGATTCACCGAAAAAGCCATTTTTCTGTTTTAGCCCCTTTTTAGCTCGAAAATAGTCAAAATTGAACTGATAAAATCCAGAAAAATATTTTAGATAAAACATGAATTTTTCAGCACTTTTTAGGGTCATTTTGATCATTTTACACTTCAGGGGCATTTCGATCATTTTCTACCATTTTAAGTCCAATTTAATTCTAAAAATAGCCAAAATTCATCCAAAAATTTTTAAAATCATTTTGGAAAAACTAACAACTTTTTACCACCTTTTTAGGGGTATTTTGGTCATTTTTCACCCTAAGGGCATTTTGGTCATTTTACCTGAGGAGTGTTTTTGAAAATCGAAGCACGTGGAAAGAAGGCTTTTTAAAGGGTTTGTAGAGGTGTGCATAGAGACTAGGGGGTGCAAAATTAGGGTGTTTATAGTCCTCAAAATTCATATAAAACTAATTTAAAATCCTTTAAGCATATTTGTGTTATTCAAGTAAATAAACTCAATCAAACCTCTACCCAAATCTTGCTTTGAAGCTAACACCCGCTAAACCCTTGTCGAACCTATACCGAATCCCGGTTTGAACCTAACCCCAGCTAAACACTAGTCAAACCTCTGCCCAAAACCCGTTTCGAACATAACACCAGCTAATCCTAGTTGAATCTCAGCCAAAATCCCGTTTTGAACCTAACACCCGCTAAACCCTGGTTAACCCTATGCTCGAATCCCGATTCGTACCTAACTCGTTCTAAACCCTAGTCGAAATTCTGCTCGAAGTCGAACTATGGTTCAAACTAACTCCAGCTAAACTCTAGTCGAACCTCTGCCTGAATCTCGGTTTAAACTTAACCACAACTAAATTAGAGTCGAAACTTTGCTCGAATCTCGGCACAAACCTAAACCCAACTAATCTCTTGCTAAACCTTTACTCGAATACTGGTTTGAACCTAACTCCAGCTAAATCATTGTTGAACCTCTGCCCGAATCCCAATTTGAATCTAATCCCAGCTAAACCCTGGTCGAACCTTTGGAAGAATCCTGGTTCGAACCTAACCCCAGATAAATCATTATCGAACCTTTACACGCATCCTAGTTCAAACTTAACCCCTGCTAAACCTGATCGCACCTCTGCCCGAAACCTAGTTCGAACCTAACCCCAACTAAACCCTAGTCGAACATCTACCTAAACCCAAATACCTCTTCTCGAATCCCGGTTCGAATCTAACCCCAGCTAAACTCAAGCCGAACCTTTGCCTGAATTTGGGTCTGAACCTAACCCCAACTAAACCCTGGTCGAACCTTTACCTGAATCCCAGTTCGAACCTAACCCCAAATAAATCCTGGTCGAACCTTTGCCCAAATCCAGGTTTGAACCTAACTCTCAACTAAACCCTAGTCTAACCTCTGCCCGAATCTCGGTTAGAACTTAACTCCAGCTAAACTCAAGTCGAACCTTTGCCCGAATCCTGGTCTAAGCCTAACCCCTGCTTAACCCCTGGTTGACACTTTGTCCGAATCCCAGTTCAAATCTAACCCATGTAAACTCTAGCCGAACCACTACACAAATTTCTGTTTGAACCTAACCACCAGCTAAACCCTGGTCGAACATCTGCCCTGAATTCCGGTTCGACCCTAACCCTAACTAATTCCTAGCTAAACCTCTACCTTAATCCTAGTTCGAACCTAACCTCAGCTAAACCATAGTCAAAATTCTGCCCCAATCCTATTCAAACCTAAACGTCCATCTAAATCATAGTCGAACCTCTGCCCAAATCCCAATTCGAACCTAACCCCAGCTAAACCTTGTCTGACCTTCGCCCGAATCTCAATTTGAACCAACCTCAACTAAATCCTAGCAGAACCTCTGCAAGAATCCCATTTTGAAACTAACCTCAACTAAATCGTAGTTAAACCTCTGCTCAGATCTTAAATCAAACCTAACTCGATCTAAATTCTAGTTGAACCTCTACATTAATCCAGGTTTAAAAAATAACCCCAGCTAAACCTTGGTCAAACCTCTGCTCCAAATTTCGGTTGAAAGCTAACTTAACAAATCCCTAGTCGAACCTCTACTTGAATCCCGATAACCCAACCCCAACTAAACCCTAGTCGAACCTCTACTCGAATCCCTGTTTGAACCTAACCCCAGCTGAACCTTTGCTGAACTTCTATTCAAACCTAACTGCAGCTAAACCTGGTTGAAACTCTACCTGAATCTCGGTTCGAACCTAACCCTAGCTAAATCTTTATCGAACCTCTGCTCGAATCCCAGTTCGAACCTAACCCCAGCTAAACCCTAGTCGAACCTCAGCTCAAATCCCGTTTCGAACATAACACTCGCTAACCCTAACTGAACCTCTTCCCAAATCCCGTTTCGAACTAAACATCCGCTAAACCCTGGTTAACCCTGTGCCCGAATCTTGGTTCAAACCAAATCTTATCTATACCCTAGTTAAAACTCTACACGAATTATGATTCAAACCTAACCCCAGCTAAACCCTAGTCAAACCTTTGCCTGAATCTCGGTTTAAACTTAACTGTAACTAAATCTGAGTCAAAACTCTACCCGAATCCTGGCTTAAACCTAAACCCAACTAATCCCTTGCTAAACCTTTACCCGAATTCCGGTTCGAACCTAACCCCAACTAAACCATTGTCGAAAAACCTCTGCCAGAATCCCAGTTTGACCCTAACCCCAACAAAACCCTGGTCAAACCTCTACTAGAATCGTGGTTTAAACCTAACCCCAGCTAAATCCTTGTCGAATCTCTGCTAAACCTGGTCGCACATTTGCGTGAAACCCAATTCGAACCTGACCCAAGCTAAACCTTTGCCTGAATCCCAGTTCAAACCTAGCCTTAACTAAACACTGATCGCACCTTTGCCCGAATTCCGGTTCGAGCCAAACCCCATTAAAATCCTAGTCGATCCTCTTCCCGAATCCTGATTCAAACCTAACCATAGGTAAACTTGTTCAATACTCTGCTTAAATTCCGGTTCGAATCAGAACCCAGCTATCCCTAGCCAAACCTTTGCCCGAATCCCGGTTCGAACCTAACCCTAACTAACTACTGATCAAACCTCTGCCCGTATCCTAGTTCAAACTTGACCCAAGTAAAACCCTAGCCTAACCTTTGACTGAATCCTGGTTCAAAGCTAACCCCAGTTAAACCGTGGTCAAACCTCCGCCTAAAACACGGTCCGAACCTAACCCTCGTTAAACCCTAACAAACCTCTGCAAAAATCTTGGCTCCAACTGAACACCCGCTAAACCAGGTCAAACCTGTCCCTGAATCCCGATTCGAACCTAACCCTAAACCCTAATTAAACAGTTGCTCGAATCCTAGTTCGAATCTAACCCTAACAAAATCTTAACCGAATCCCGATTCGAACCTAACCCTAGCTAAACCATAGTAAAACTTCTACTCGAATTCTGGTTTGAATCAAACCACAATTAAACTAAGGTCGAACCTCTGCCCGAATTGCAGTTCGAACCTAACCCTTAATAAATCTTAGTAAACCTCTACCTAAATCCCGGTTTGAACCTAACCCAACTAAACCATAGTCCCATCTCTACCCGAATCCTGGGTCAAACCTAACCCCAGCTAAACTCTTGTCGAACCTTTACCCGAATCCCGATTCGAACCCAACCCTGCTCGAACCTCTACACAAATCCTGGTTCGAACCTAACCCCCAACTGAACCCTAGTCAAACCTCTTCCCGAATCCTGGTATGAATTTAACCCTAGTCAAACCTTTGTTTGAATCCCGGTTCGAATAAAACCCTGGCTAAAATCAAGCCGAACATTTTCCCGAATTCTGGTCTGAACCTAACTGCTAAACCCTGGTCGAACCTCTACCCGAATCATAATTCGAACCTAGCCCCAACTAAATCCTAGCAGAACCTTTACTCGAATCCCGATTCAAACCTAACCCTAACTAAACCATAGTCGAACCACTACCCAAATCGCGGTTTGAACCTAACCCCAACTAAACCCTAGTTGAACCTCTGCCCGAATCCCGGTTCGAACTTAACCCTATCTAAACTCTAGCCAAACCTTTACACGAATCCTGGTTTGAACCTAACCCTAGCAAAACCCTAGTCGAACATTTGCCCCGAATTTTGGTTCGAACCTAACCCCATCTAAATCATAGCCAAACCTTTACCTGAACCCGGTTTGAACCTAACCCAAAATCCCGGTTTGAACCTAACCCAAGCTAAAATGTAGTTGAACCTATGCCCAAAACCCAGTTTGAACGAACCCGATCTAAACTCTAGCCGAACCCCTGCACGAATCCCGTTTTGAATCTAACCCCAGCTAAACCCAAGTCGAACCTCTACCCCGAATTCTGGTTCAAACCTAATACCAACTAAATCCTAACTGAGTCTTTACCTGATTCCTGTTAACCTAACCCTAGATAAACCATAGTTGAACCTCTGCCCGAATCTCGGTTTGAACCTCACCCCTAAGTAAATCCTAGCAAAACTCTTACCTGAATCCCGGTTCGAACCTAACCCCAGCTAAACATTTGTTAAACATTTGCCCAAATCCCAGTTTAAACCTAACCCCAACTATACCATGGCCGAGCCTCAGCCCGAATCCCAGTTCGAACCTAACCCCAACTAAATCCTAGCACAACCTCTACCTGAATCCATGTTAGAACCTAACTAATGTCCAACCTTCGTTGAACCTTTGCCCGCATCATTGTTCAAACTTAACCCCCAACTAAACCCTTGTCAAACCTCTTCCCAAATAAAGTTTCGAACTTAACAACTATACCCTTGTCGAACCTCTGTCCGAATCCCAGTTCGAACCTAACCTCAGTTAAACCATAATCGAACATCTGCCCAACTTCCGTTTCAAACATAACACCCGCTAACCCTTTAACAGAACCACTGCCCAAATCCCGTTTCAAACCTAACACCCACTAAACCTTGGTTAACCTAGTTCCCGAATTCCAGTTCGAACCTAACCCTAGCTAAACCTAGTCGAACCTCTGCTCGAATCCCGGTTCAAACCTAACCCCAGCTAAACCCTAGTCGAAACTCTGCATGAATCTTGATTTTAACTTAACCGCAATTAAAAATCCTGGCTCAAACCTAACCCGAACTAATCTTATGCTGAACCTCTACCTGAATCCCAGTTCAAACCTAACCCTAGCAAAATCCTTGTCAAACCTTTACCCGCATCCCTGTTCGAACCAAGCCCCAACTAAACCATAGTTGAACCTTTGCCCGAATCCCAGTTTGGAACCTAACCCCATCAAAACTTTACCTGAACCTCTACTTGAATCTCGGTACGAACCTAACCCCAGCTAAACCATTGTCAAACTTCTGCCCGAATCCCGGTTTGAACCAAACCAGCTAAATCTTAGTTGAACCTTTGCCTGAATCCCAGTTTCAACTTCCCTAGGTAAACCTTGTCAAATCTTTGCTCAAATCCCAGTTTGAATCTAATCCCAACATAATCCTAACAGAACCTCTACCTAAATCCCGGTTCGAACCTGACCCCGGCTAAGCCATAGTCAAACTTCTGGCCGAATCCTAGTTCAAACCTAATCCCATCTAAATCTTAATCGAAGCTCTACCCGAATCCCAATTCGAACCTCAGGCCAGGTAAATCTGATTAAACATTTGTCTGTACCCCAATTCGAACCTAATCCTAACTATATCTTAGCAGAACCCCTACATGAATCCTGATTTGAAACTAACCCTAGCTAAACCGTAGTTGAACTTCTGGTTGAATCCCGATTAGAACCTAACCCGATCTAACCTTTAGCCGAACCTTTGCACGAATCCTGGTTTGAACCTAACCCTAACTAAACCCTGGCCGAACCTTTGCCCCGAATTCTGATTCGAACCTAACCCCAGCTAAATCCTAGTTGAACTGCTACCTGTATTCTGGTAACCTAACCCCAACTAAACAATAGTTGAACCTCTACCCGAATCACAGTTTTAATCTAACCCTAACTAAATCTTATCTGAACTTCTACCTGAATTCCTGTTCGAACCTAACCCCAGCTAAACCTTCGTTGAATTTCTGTTTGAACCTAAGTTCGAATCTAACCACAGCTAAACCAGCTTGAAACTTTGTCTGAGTATCATATCGAACCAAACCCCAACTAAATCCTAACACGACCTCTACCTAAATCCATGTTAGAACCAAACTCGAGTCCAACCTTCATCAAACCTCTGCCCGAATCCAGGTTCGAAACTAACACCCAACTAAACCTTAGTCAAACCTTTGCCCAAATCCTATTTTGAACTTAACAGCTATACCCTTGTTGAACCTCTGCCCAAATCTCGGTTCGAACCTGACCCTAGCTAAACCATAGTCGAACCTCTGCCCAAATTTTGTTTCAAACATAACACCCGTTAACCCCTAACCGAACCTCTGCCCAAATCCCGTTTCGAACTTAACACCCGCTAAACCTTGGTTGAACGTGTTCCTGAATTCCTGTTCGAACCTAACCCTAACTAAATCCTAGTCGAACCTCTGCTCGAATCCCGGTTCAAACCTTAATCCCCAGCTAAACCTAGTCGAAACTCTGCTTGAATCTCAGTTTAAACGTAACTGTAATTCAATCTGAGTCGAAACTCTACTCGAATCACGGTTGTAACCTAACCCCAACTAAATCCTAGCAGAATTTCTACCTGAATTCCTATTCGAACCTAACCATAGCTAAACCTTCATCGAACTTCTGTTCGAATCCAAGTTCGAATCTAACTGCAACTAAACTTGATTGAAAGCCTACCTGAGTACCAGTTCAAACCAAACCCCAACTAAATCCTTGCACGACCTCTACCCGAATCCATGTTAGAACCTAACCCGAGTCCAACCTTTGTTGAACCTTTGCCAGAATCTTGGTTCAAACTAACCCCAGCTAAAATTCAGTCAAACTGTCGCACCCCAAAATACCCCCAAGGAGTTAAGGGATACTTTAGGGGTGACTGACTATTCATACCTATAAAACCATCCTGTAATGAACAAGGTAAACATGATACAATAATACCAATAATCAGAGTGTGGAAGCTAATCATGAGTGCGGAAGCGGGAACTAACTTTTTCTTTTCTTCTATAACTCAAAACAGTATTCCAAGTGACATCAAGTCAAAGGTGGACATTCCCACCTATCAAAATACAAAATGAAAACCTCAGAATTCTCTCTCGCTCAATAATCACCCCCGTGGGGCCAATGGTCTAAGTCCCTCGCCTCGGCTTCAGGCTCAACTACTGACTCCTACATATGGTTCTTCCTCGTCATAATCCTCCTCAACCTAAGGACCTAGGGCACAAATGTCAAAAGGGACCTGTGCATCTGCCGACATAAAAGTACGGCTGAGTATGATTCGAATGCTTAGCGAGTACAAGCTACTAGCTAACCATATCAATAACAAAGCACAACATTAATAACCACCATACACAATAATCAATTTTAAGCAACACAAACAACATATGACATTTAGCATTGAAAATGAAGCAATATAAATATCTTTACATGCGTGCATGAATACAAAAACTCCGATAGGAAACCTATTTCATGTCTCGGTCTTACTTGTGAAAATCATGCATGCGTGTCTTGTCTAGTTTGGAATAACATGCCTTGCATGGTCTTGACTTGTATACTTGTGAGCCAGAGGCTAGCACCCGCACATCTCTGGGCTACCAACCTCCTTGACATTTTATTTACTTGTTTCCTTTTCTTGTGAGCCAGAGGCTAGCACTCTTCACTTAGGCTACCAACCTCCTTGACATGTACTAGCTTTATTTACTTGTGAGCCAGAGGCTAGCACCCTTCACTTTGGCTACCAACTTCCTTGTCTTGTTTCATTTACTTGTGAGCCAGGTGTGACATATCCTAGGGATATGCCCTACCCTTGATATTCGTGCTTGTTTATTTCATTCAATTACTTGTACTTGAAAAACGTCGATTCATGCATGCATGTGTGCGTGTGTGTAACATTTGTAGTGACATGGTGACATGCTTGAATAGAATAATCGCATGAGTGTGGCATTTCAATTTCAAACATGAGCATGTGGGAATTTAGACAACATATATAGCATTGAGTCAAAGTTACAATGTAGGAGGAAACTACACAATTCAAACTTGCCTGATTATCTTTTAAACTTGTAAATTTCTCATTTGGGCATTTTATCAAACACTTAGTGTACAACTTATTTATAATCCTTTATTTGAGTTCTTAGTTCATGCATTTCATCAAACATCACCCATGTGTTTATTATTTATAGAATGCCCTTCCACCCTTTTCCATTTCACACAACACATCACATTAATACGGCATCCATCGCCTCAACTCCTCATCCATTCATACATCCCACCATTAGTTTCATTTATCTTGTTCATATTTGGGAAAGAAGCATATTGCAAAGAAAAGGGGAGATCACAATTCTAGCATCATCATTTTCTAGAGAAAACCCTAGTTATTGCTAAGGGAGTTAGTAGGGTGTACTAACCTTGAAACCAAAGCTTGATCTTGGATGGAAACCCTTGATTAAACCTCCAACTTGGAAAAGGAGAACCCTTGTTCGAAGGATGCTTGATTGGGGAAGGAACCCTTTGAGGAATACCTTGGAAAAACTCTGCCCTAGCTTCGAAAAGGACTCCCCACGAGCTTGAAGGTGGATTTGAGAAATCCAAGCCCTTAGGATGATTCTAGGGTGTTTAAACCCTTGATCTTTCTCTCAAATGCAAAGAGACTTTTTGGAACCCTAGGTTCTCTCTCCCTCTCTCTCAAATATCTCTAAGGATGGTGTGTGGGGACCCAAGTCTCGAGCAAGGAGTGTTGGCCAAAAGACAAAAAAAACCCTTAATGAAATTTCTGCAAAACGCGAAGGACCGAACGATCGGTTGCCTATCGAGTGATCTGTGTTGTTGACCGAGCGGTCAATTGAAAACACCCTCTTTAGAATTTTTTCCTATACAAAATAGTTAACCAGTCGACAGATACCGATCGATCGGTTTTGGACCGATCGATCACTAGTTTGGACTAAGCGATCGATGCTCTGTAGGTTTTGTTGTATTGGCCATATCTTTTGACTCGTTCGTCGGATTTTGACGATTCAACTTGCTTTGGATTCGTCTTTCGAAAAGGAACATTTTTGGTGTTTCAGAATCTTCAAATTTCTCTTTATTTATTAATTACGCTATATGAAAGGTCAATTGGCTATGAGAACATTGTTCATTAGGCACAAAAAATTCCGGGGTACTACACAAACCTTTGCGTAAATCCTGTTTCGAACTTAACAGTTATACCATTGTCAAACCTCTACCCGAACCTCGGTTCAAACCTAACCCCAGCTAAACCATAGTCGAACCTCTTCCCAAATTTTATTTCAAACATAACACCCACTAACCCCCTAATCGAAACTTTGCTTAGATCCCGTTTCGAACTTAACACCTGCTAAACCTCGGTTAACCATGTTCTTGAATTCCGGTTCAAACCTAACCCTAACTAAACCATAGCCGAAATTCTACCCGAATCACGGTTCTAACCTAACCCCAACAAAACCATAGTCGAAATTCTACCCGAATCACGGTTCTAACCTAACCCCAACTAAATCCTAGCAGAATTTCTACTTTAATTCCTGCTCGAACCTAAACCCAGTTGAACCTTCATCGAGTTTCTATTCGAATTCAAGTTCGAATCTAACCGTAGCTAAACTTTCTTGAAACTCTGTCCGAGTACTGGTTCAAACCAATTCCCCAACTAAATCCTAGTACGATCTTTACCCGAATCCATGTTAGAACAAAACCTGAGTCCAACCTTCACCAAACCTCTTCCCGAATCTTGGTTCGAAACTAACCCCCAACTGAACCATAGTCAACCTTTTCCCAAATCCTATTTTGAACTTAATAGCTATACCCTTGTCGGACCTCTACCCGAATCCCAGTTCGATCCTAACCCCAGCTAAACCATAGTCGAGCCTCTGCCAAATTTTGTTTCAAATATAACACCCGCTAACCCCTAAACCGAACCTCTGCCCAAATCCCATTTCGATCTTAACACTCGCTAAACCTTTGTTAACCGTGTTCTCGAATTTCGGTTCGAACCTAACCTTAACTAAACCCTAGTCAAACCTTTGCTCAAATCCTAGTTCAAACCTTAACCCCTAGCTAACCCTAGTCGAAACTCTGCCTGAATCTCGGTTTTAACTTAACCACAGTAAAATCCAAGTCAAAACTCTACCCGAATCACAGTTTTAACCTAACCCCAACTAAATCTTAACTGAACTTCTACCTGAATTCCTGTTCCAACCAAACCCTAGCTGAACCTTCGTCGAACTTTTGTTCGAATCCAAGTTCGAATCTAACCGCAACTAAACCTACTTGAAACCCTGCTTGAGTACCGGTTCAAACCAAACTCCAACAAAATCCTAGAACGACCTCTATCCGAATCAATGTTAGAACCTAACCGGAGTCCAACCTTCGTTGAACTTCTGCCCGAATCTTTGTTCAAAATTAACCCCCAACTAAACCTTAGTCAAACCTTTGCCTAAATCCTGTTTTGAACTTAACAGCTATACCATTGTCGAACCTCTGCCCAAATTTTTTTTTAAACATAACACTCGCTAACCTCCTAACCGAACCTCTACCCAAATCCCATTTCGAACTTAACACCCACTAAACCTGGGTTAACCATGTTCCCGAATTCTGGTTCGAACCAAACCCTAGTCGAACCCCTGCTCGAATCCCGGTTCAAACCTAACAGCCAGCTAACTCTAGTCAAAACTCTGCCTGAATCTCGGTTAACCGCAGTAAAATCCGATTCGCAACTCTACCCAAATCCTTGGTCAAACCTAAATAGAATTAATCTCAGTTCGAATCTAACCCCATCTAAACCATTGTTGAACCTCTACCCGAATCCCTGTTCGAACCTAACCCCAACTTAACCATAGTCGAACCTCGGTTCAAACCTAACCTTGCTACATCTTTGTGGAACCTCTACTCGCATCCCAGTTCGAACTTAACATCCAAAAAACCAGGGTCGAACCACTGCCCGAATCCCCGGTTCGAACCTAACCCAACTAATCCCTAGTTGAAACTCTGTTCGAATCCCAATTGGAACCTAACCCCATCTAAACTCTAGTTGAACCTTTGAACGAATTACAGTTTGCACCTAACCCCAGCTAAGCCCTGATCGAACCTCTAACATGAATTCTGGTTCGAACCTAACCTAACTAAATGCTAGCCGAACCTCTCCATTAATCCTGGTTTGAACCTAAACCCAGCTAAACCATAATCAAACTTCTGACCAAATCCTGGTTCAAACCTAACCCAGCTAAATCCATCTTTAACTTCTGCCCGTATCCCAATTTTAACTTAACTCCAGCTAAACCTGGTCAAACCTTTTCCCAAATCCCAATTCGAATCTAACCCCAACGTAATCCTAGCAGAATCTCTACCTTAATCCCAATTTGAACCTAACCCCAACTATATCGTAGCACTTCAAAAAAATCCCAATTTGAAACTAACCCTAACTAAACCGTAGCTAAAATTCTGCTCGAATCCCATTTCGAACCTAACTCGATCTAACCTTTAGCCAAACCTTTGCATGAATCCTGGTTTGAACCTAACCTCAGCTAAACCATGGCCGAACCTTTGCCCCGAATTCTAGTTCAAACTTAACCTCAACAAAATCCTAACTGAACCGCTACCTGAATCGTGGTAACCTAACCCCAACTAAACTACAGTTAAACCTCTGCCCGAAACCCGGTTCTAACCTAACCCTAACTAAATCCTAGCTGAAATTCTACCTGAATTCCTGTTCAAACCTAACCCCAGCCGAACTTCTGTTCGAATCCAAGTTCGAATCTAACCGTGGCTAAACCTGGTTGAAACTTTGCCTGAATACCGGTTTCAACCTAACCCCAACTAAACCCTTGTACAACCTCTGCCCGAATCCCAATTTGAACCTAACCCTAACATAACAATGTCGAACCTCTGCTTGAATCTCAGTTCGAACCTAGCCCCAACTAATCCCTTGTACAACCTTTGCTCAAAACCTAATTCGAACCTAACCCTATCATAACCTGGTCAAACCTCTGCTTGAATCCTAGTTTGAACCTAACCCCAACTAAATCGTAGCAGAATATCTACTTGAATCCTGGTTTGAACCGAATCCCAGCTAAACCTTCATTGAACTTCTAACCAAATCCCTAATTTAACCTAACCCTAACTAAACATTGGTCGAGCCTCTGCCCGAATCCCAGTTCAAAACTAATCCTAGATAAATCCTAGCAGAATATCTACCCGAATCCATGTTCGTACCTAACCTTAGCTGAATCTTCCCTAAACCTCTGCTCGAATCTTAGATCGAACTTAACCCCTACAAAACCTATAGAGCCCCGGACTTTTCATGTTTAATGTTTAGCACTTTTGTAGCCATTTTGCCTTTAAAGTAGGACAATTAATAAATAAGGAAGAAATTGGAAATTTTAAAATGTCAAAAATGTTCTTTTTCGTAGTACGAACCCAACGCAAGTTGAATCGTCAAAATCCGACGAACGAGTCAAGAGATGTCGCGACCCAAAACCTACCCTAGGAGTTAGAGTGAATCTTGGACGACTTAATCATGACTCACATGACTTGCTTGACGAACCAACCTGCAAAACCTCACAGAACATATACAATAGAGGATAACGGCGGAAGCATAACTATAAAACACAGCGGAAGTCTAACAAACCTCTAAGTATATACATATGGTCCAAGTTTTAATACAAATAAAACAAAACAAAGAAAGTGCGGACATGCCCACCAAAATACATGGATATAATCACTCATGCTCACCCATAGCTAATCCACTCAGAATCTAACACCACCTACTGATAACCCTCTACGGGAGGTTCCTCCAAAGGCTCCTCGACGTACTCCTCCTCCACCCATGGACCAGGAGCACAACATCAAATGGAGTTCCAGCTCCCTCAGAACCTGCCGGCATAAGAAGTATGGCTGAGCATGGAATACTCAGCGGGTACTAAGCACTAACCAACAGTCATAGCATACGGATAGCATACATAAAACAGGAAACAATTCACGCATATAAAGCAGGAATGATTCATATCATGACAATAAGTAAAGCAATATAATTCATCACGTTGCATTCATAAAAGCCGGTAAAACCCTTGAAATCTTGTGCACTTGACTTGACTGAAATTACCCTTTTTATGCTTGAAACCTTGCCTACCGTATCATGCGTGTCATGTCATGCCATGCGTGTATCATGCTTGCTTGTTCTGAATAGTAATCTACTTGTGAGGGAAGGGAGACCCTTCTTCCTAGAATGCTTATGCTTGTCATGCCATGTCTTGTCATGCTTGCTTGGAAAAGTAAACTACTTGTGAGGGAAGGGAGACCCTTCTTCCTAGAATGCTCATGCTTGTCCTTCCACTTGTTAGATTCACTTGTGAGATGTCCTTGTGAGATGCACTTGCGAGGGAAGGGAGACCCTTCTTTATGAAAATGCATGATTGTCTTGTCTTTGCCAAAAGCGATGTAAAACATATCGTAGGATATGCCCCACCTCTAAATCCCATTCTTGGAAAACGTCGGTAAACCATGTCATGCATGCGTGCTCGTGAGATCGTGTACATACTTGCATTTGGAATTAAATATGACAATTGGGGTAATTCACAACGCATAACATATCACAAATTAAGCAAGTAATAATTTACACAATTTAAGGAATGTAAATAACACACTATCATAAGCCCTAACAAATTATAAATAATTAAGCATGCATCTTCTTAATTTATCATTCGTTTTATTCACCTTGGCATGTCATCAAACATATGGTGTGTTCGTTATTTTCTTAACCTAGGTCATGCTTTTCTAGGTAGGTTATACTCACATCACACTTGTATGCTTATTATTTGAACAATGCCCTCCCCATTTCATTCATCACAACCATACATACGGCATCCAATCGCCCATTCCATCTCCATTCACAACATTCACACTTCCCAACTCATAGCACAAGTATAAGTGAAAGAAAACAAGGAGAAATAAAGGAAAAAAATAAGTTATAACTAGGAGGGTAGTAAGTAGTACCGACCTGAATAGGGAAGAAAACCCTTGCAAAACGTGCGTGAGATGCTACCGAGCTTGGAGAACGTGGTCCTCCCGAGCTTGACCGAAGCTTGTGGTGATCTAGGGTATCAAACCCTTGATTTCTCCTTCAAGAACAAACCCTAGGTTAGGATTTTCCTCTCCTCTCTCTCTATCTCTCAAAACTCTCTTAGTATTGTGAATGGAAGCCCTAATGGCTCGGGCAACCTTTATAGGTAGTGAAGAAACCCCAAAAAATCCGATTAAAAATTCTGGATTCGCGATCTACGATCGATCGTAACCTGTCTACGATCGATCGTAAGTCGTGCTACGATCCATCGTAAATTCCCCATGATCGATCGTATATCGACCCGAAACTTTTGTCAATTCCCTGAGATTCTACAATCGATCGTAACCTCTACGATCGATCGTAATTCACCTATGATCGTTCGTAGGGTCTGTACGATCGGTTGTAACTTGCAGCAAAATTCCACATTTTTCCTCTTTCTTGTTTCGGTCATAACTTTTGACTCGTTCGTCGGATT
This sequence comes from Tetracentron sinense, assembly GCA_015143295.1. Taxonomy (NCBI): domain Eukaryota; kingdom Viridiplantae; phylum Streptophyta; class Magnoliopsida; order Trochodendrales; family Trochodendraceae; genus Tetracentron; species Tetracentron sinense. The sequence continues at coordinate 15,878,588 of CM026564.1, read as the reverse complement.
TTGACGATTCAACTTGCGTTGGATTCATCATTCGAAAAGGAACATTTCTAGCATTTTAGAATTGCCAAGTTCCACTTTATTTATTTACCATTTTGCCCCTAAGGTTAATTGATACGCTAGCAGGGTTTAGAAACTCACATTTCCAATAGATTCGGCTTGGGAATCAAACCTCTAATTCAAGAACATGACTTTAAAGCTTTAATACATGTCGAAAAATCCAGGGTGCTACATCCTCCCCCCCTTAAAAAATTTCGTCCCCGAAATTGGACGGTACATACATTACAAAACCAATCAAAACTACAAGTCACATACAAGAATTTATCCAAACAACTCCGGGTGCTTCGCTTTGACTTCGGCTTCGCGCTCCCATGTGGCCTCTTCTCTAGCATGATGTTTCCATTGCACGAGAACCAACGGAATAGTCTTGTTACGAGGCACTTGATCCTTTCGATCCAAAATCTGAACCGGCTTCTCAACCAAAGTGAGATCCTCTCGGATTTCCAACAGTTCCATGTCTATGACATGCGAAGGGTCCGCAATGTACTTCCGAAGCATAGACACATGGAACACATTATGGACTGCGGCCATATGAGCTGGAAGGGCTACCCGGTAAGCAACTTCTCCAACTCGCGTGATAATCTCAAAAGGCCCAACATACCGAGGACTGAGTTTGCCTCGCTTGCCAAATCTCATGATCCCTTTGCTAGGAGATACTTTCACAAAAACTTGATCCCCTACTTGAAATTCCAAGTCCCTACGGCGCGTGTCCGCATAACTTTTCTGGCGATCTTGAGCGGCTTTCAATCGATCCCGAATGATCTTAACTGTGTTTGCAGTTTGCTCAATCAACTCCGGACCAAGTACTTTCCTTTCTCCTACCTCATCCCAATAGAGAGGAGACCTACAACTTCGCCCATACAAGGCCTCAAATGATGCCATTTGGATACTTGCATGATAGCTGTTATTATAGGCGAATTCAACCAAAGGCAAGTGCTCTTCCCAACTGCCTTTAAAATCCAGCATACAAGCTCGAAGCATGTCTTCTATAACTTGGTTCACCCTCTCAGTTTGTCCATCCATCTGTGGATGAAAAGCAGTGCTGAAATCCAGTCGGGAACCCATAGCTTCCTGAAAGCTTTTCCAGAATCGTGATGTGAATCTTGGATCCCGATCCGACACAATACTGACAGGCACTCCGTGCAACCTCACCACTTCCTTGACGTATAAAGCGGCCAACTGGCTAGAGTTGAAAGTAGTTCGGTAGGGTAGGAAGTGCGCAGACTTCGTCAGACGGTCTACTACAACCCAAATTGCATCTGAGCCCTTTGCCGTTCTTGGCAAGCCAACTATGAAATCCATGGATATGTTCTCCCATTTCCACTCGGGAATAGGAAGAGAATGCAATAGCCCGGCGGGTCGCCTGTGTTCTGCTTTCACCTGTTGGCAAACTATGCACCGTGCCACATATTCTGCAACATCCCTCTTCATATTCCGCCACCAAAAGTGACTCTTGAGGTTCCGGTACATCTTTGTACCCCCTGGATGTACAGTGTACTTTTCCTGGGTGGGCTTCATCCATAATCTCCCTCTGAAGATCTGCATTTGCTGGGACACACAGCCTTCCCTTGAATGTGATAGCACCTCGGCCAGTGAGAGAGAAGTCCTCACTACCCTTAGCAACTTCCTTGTCCCAATAAGCCAACAATTCAGCATCTGTGGCTTGGTATTCTTGGATCAAATCTATAATGTATGGCCGAACCGTGACATTTGCCAAGATAGGACTACGGACAGAGTCATTCACACTAATGTCCAGATTTGCCAAGTCTTCAAGTAGCTTCCATTCCTGCACTAACATGCGTGCTAATAACCCCGGAGGTCTTCTACTCAAAGCATCAGCCACTACATTTGCTTTACCGGGTGGTATTGAATGGTACAATCATAGTCTTTCAAAAATTCCATCCAACGCTGTTGCCTTAAATTCAGCTCCTTTTGGGAAAAGAGATACTTGAGACTCTTGTGATCGGTAAACACATAGAACTCCACCCCATAAAGGTAATGACGCCAAATCTTAAGTGCAAACACGACCGCCGCAAGCTCCAAGTCGTGCGTGGGATAATTCTTCTCATGCTCCTTCAATTGCCTTGACGCATAGGCAATGACTTTCTTGTGCTGCATGAGTACACATCCAAATCCAATGTGTGAGGCATCACTATACACCTCATACCCATAAGGTCCAGATGGCACTGTAAGGACAGGGGCTGTAGTAAGCCTCTTCTTCAGTTCCGTGAAACTGATCTCGCACTTATCACTCCATACAAACTTGGCGTTCTTCCTTGTCAGGTAAGTGAGTGGTGCTGCAAGGCTGGAGAAACCCTCTACGAATCTCCTGTAGTAGCCTACCAGCCCAAGAAAACTGCGTATCTCTGTGACACTCTTGGGCCTTGCCCAGCTCATAACAGCCTCTATCTTCTTTGGATCTACCGATATGCCTTCCGCGGAAACAACGTGGCCTAGAAATGCCACCTCTTCCAACCAAAACTCACACTTGCTAAGTTTGGCGTATAGCTTGTGCTCTCTTAGCATTTCCAAAGCAAGGCGAAGGTCGAGCACGTGATCTTCCCGTGTCTGGGAATAGACCAAAATGTCATCAACAAATACAATCACGCACCGATCTAGGTATGGTCGGAACACCCGGTTCATTAAATCCATAAAGGCTGCAGGCGCGTTCGTGAGACCAAAAGGCATCACCAAGAACTCATAGTGCCCATATGGAGTCCTGAAAGCAGTTTTGAGAACATCTCCCACCTTAATCTTCAACTGGTGATAACCCGATCAAAGATCTATCTTCGAGAAAAATCTCGCTCCCTTCAACTGATCGAACAAGTCGTCAATCCTAGGCAATGGATACCTATTCTTTATAGTGACTTTGTTCAATTGACGGTAATCGACGCACATTCACATCGAGCCATCTTTCTTCTTAACAAACAACACCGGGGCACCCCATGGTGAGACACTTGGTCGTATGAAACCAAGCCCCTGTAATTCCTCCAACTGAGTCTTCAACTCCTTAAGTTCAATCGGGGCCATTCTATACGGAGCCCTGAATATAGGAGTTGTGCCTGGTGCAAGCTTGATTACAAACTCAATCTCCCTGTTTGGAGGTAATCCTGGCAACTCCTCTGGAAACACATCCAGGAATTCACTCACAACTGGAATTGTCGATGAGTCCTTTGCCTCGGGGTTAGCTAAGCTCAACGCCGTAAAGCGGGCAATGTCTCTACTTCTCAACCCTCGAAAGTGAAATGGTTTTCCTTCTACCGGCTTGAAGAGTACCATCTTCTCAAAGCAAGCTACATGCCCATGATGTGCTGCTAACCAATCCATTCCCAATATAACATCAAAGTCTTGGAATCCCAGGACGATGAGATCAACGGCCAACTCGTGGCTTCCAACTTGGACCACACTATTTCTATACACTTTATCTGCCAATACTATTTTGCCGAGCGGAGTCGAAATGGCTAACTCCGGTTTTAGCTGACTAGGCTCCACAGAAAAGCCTTCTGAAAAACTCGGCGAGACAAACGAATGAGTAGACCCGGTATCAATCAATACCCGAGCCACATACTCATTGACTAGTAGGGTTCCTGAAATTTTAACTAATTACGTCAATTCAAGCATCAACAGTGTATACACATAGGTATATACATATAGCATACCAAGTACGTACACAAGGAATAAAACATAACATAACAATCACGAATAAAGAAAATGGCTCCAAACGCGTACCTTGCACCACATCATCAGATGCAAGTTCATCACCCTCTGTCAAAGCAAAAACTCACCCCTGGTTTGCCTGGCGAGACTAAGGTGTAGACCGGGTAACCTGAGATGACGCCTGGTATGATCCTCCTGGGCGTGCTGGGGGCCTACTACCCTGAGACTGGCCTGGTAAATGCCGGCTAGGGCAATCCCTGATCATGTGGCCGTGGCGACCGCAATGATAACATCCACCAGATGCTCTTCGGCAATCTCCTACCGGATGCCTTTTGCCGCATGAAGTGCAGACCTCATATGTGTAGGCCGGAGGGACCGAAGGTGGTGTATACCTCGCTGCTTGAGGGGTAACTAGCCGTGGGGCCGGAAGAGCCTGAGGTCGAGGTGCCTGTGGCACATACTGCCGGGCTGCTGGAGGCGCATAAGTCGGCCTCATCTGTGGTGCTGGCCATGTATACTGATAAGGACCAGTCCGGGCCCGCCTCTCTAAAGGTACCAAACCACTAGATTGGCCTCTCGCCAATTCTCTCTTCTTGGACACGGTCTCTAAATTGGTCTCAACCAACAAGGCTTTATCCACTACTTCGGCGTAAGTGGCATGCCTGAAGACCGACACTTTCTCCATGATGACATCCTTGAGCCCTTGCTCAAACCTCCTCACCTTCATTGCCTCGGTGGCAATCATATGTGTCGCGAAGCGTGATAGCTCCGAGAACTTGGCCTCATAAGCGGCCACAGACATCGAACCTTGCTCAAGGTTGATGAATTCTCTCTCTTTTTTTCCCGAGCTCCAACCGGGAAATACTTCTTGTAAAAAGCTTCCTTGAACTCATCCCAATTCCAAGGTTGACCCTGCATGGTAAAATCCCGTGTCCTCAATGCGGATAACCACCAATGGTGGGCTTCACCTTCTAGCATGAAAACTGCCCATGCTACTTTCTCTTCCTTTGTAGGAGAGAGCACCGCAAATATCTTCTCAACCTGGAGGATCCAAGCCTCCGCAGTAAGAGGGTCCACACTCCCGTGGAAGGATGGAGGCCTCAATCTCCAGAATGCCTCAACTCCAGCGGTACGATGTACTGGAGCTGCAGGCGGTGGAGTAGGTGCCGCTGATGCCGGTATAGTTTGCCGAGCCGCCAGTATGGCAAGTGTCTCAACAATAGAGCCTAAGACCTGAGAGAGGTCCGGCTGCTCATCCTCATCCCGTGAAGAAGAGGAAGCTCTGGTATGTGGTCCACGACCCCGTGTGTTCCGTCTCATGACTAAAGTCCTGAGAATAATAACACCACATGAGTCTTCTTGAAACCACAAATTATCTCGGTGCCATTTCACAATAATTCAACTTGTATAAATTTTATAGAACTAGTATACATCACATCAAGTCATCAGAGTATATCATAATATTATACTTATACTTTGGTATTCTAGCGTCCCTAGGACCCGTACTTGGTTGAAACAACCATTTGGACCAAGACTAAAGTTTAGTCTTACACTTGGAATCAGACTCGCTCCCGACTTACTTCCTTCCTAACTTATTTCCTAACATATGCTCTTGTCAAGCCGTGGTATAAGATTCTAAGTGACCCTAGAGACCTAAAGCCTAAGCTTTGATACCACTTCTGTCGCGACCCAAAACCCACCCTAGGAGTTAGAGTGAATCTTGGACGACTTAATCATGACTCACATGACTTGCTTGACGAACCAACCTGCAAAACCTCACAGAACATATACAATAGAGGATAACGGCGGAAGCATAACTATAAAACACAGCGGAAGTCTAACAAACCTCTAAGTATATACATATGGTCCAAGTTTTAATACAAATAAAAAAAAACAAAGAAAGTGCGGACATGCCCGCCAAAATACATGGATATAATCACTCATGCTCACCCATAGCTAATCCACTCAGAATCTAACACCACCTACTGATAACCCTCTACGGGAGGTTCCTCCAAAGGCTCCTCGACGTACTCCTCCTCCACCCATGGGCCAGGAGCACAAACATCAAATGGAGTTCCAGCTCCCTCAGAACCTACCGACAAAAGAAGTACGGCTGAGCATGGAATACTCAGCGGGTACTAAGCACTAACCAACAGTCATAGCATACGGATAGCATACATAAAACAGGAAACAATTCACGCATATAAAGCAGGAATGATTCATATCATGACAATAAGTAAAGCAATATAATTCGTCACGTTGCATTCATAAAAGCCGGTAAAACCCTTGAAATCTTGTGCACTTGACTTGACTGAAATTACCCTTTTTATGCTTGAAACCTTGCCTACCGTATCATGCGTGTCATGTCATGCCATGCGTGTATCATGCTTGCTTGTTCTGAATAGTAATCTACTTGTGAGGGAAGGGAGACCCTTCTTCCTAGAATGCTTATGCTTGTCATGCCATGTCTTGTCATGCTTGCTTGGAAAAGTAAACTACTTGTGAGGGAAGGGAGACCCTTCTTCCTAGAATGCTCATGCTTGTCCTTCCACTTGTTAGATTCACTTGTGAGATGTCCTTGTGAGATGCACTTGCGAGGGAAGGGAGACCCTTCTTTATGAAAATGCATGATTGTCTTGTCCTTGCCAAAAGCGATGTAAAACATATCGTAGGATATGCCCCACCTCTAAATCCCATTCTTGGAAAACGTCGGTAAACCATGTCATGCATGCGTGCTCGTGAGATCGTGTACATACTTGCATTTGGAATTAAATATGACAATTGGGGTAATTCACAACGCATAACATATCACAAATTAAGCAAGTAATAATTTACACAATTTAAGGAATGTAAATAACACACTATCATAAGCCCTAACAAGTTATAAATAATTAAGCATGCATCTTCTTAATTTATCATTCGTTTTATTCACCTTGGCATTTCATCAAACATATGGTGTGTTCATTATTTTCTTAACCTAGGTCATGCTTTTCTAGGTGGGTTATACTCACATCACACTTGTATGCTTATTATTTGAACAATGCCCTCCCCATTTCATTCATCACAACCATACATACGGCATCCAATCGCCCATTCCATCTCCATTCACAACATTCACACTTCCCAACTCATAGCACAAGTATAAGTGAAGGAAAACAAGGAGAAATAAAGGAAAAAAAGAAGTTATAACTAGGAGGGTAGTAAGAAGTACCGACCTGAATAGGGAAGAAAACCCTTGCAAAACGTGCGTGAGATGCTACCGAGCTTGGAGAACGTGGTCCTCCCGAGCTTGACCGAAGCTTGTGGTGATCTAGGGTATCAAACCCTTGATTTCTCCTTCAAGAACAAACCCTAGGTTAGGATTTTCCTCTCCTCTCTCTCTATCTCTCAAAACTCTCTTAGTATTGTGAATGGAAGACCTAATGGCTCGGGCAACCTTTATAGGTAGTGAAGAAACCCCAAAAAATCCGATTAAAAATTCTGGATTCGCGATCTACGATCAATCGTAACCTGTCTACGATCGATCGTAAGTCGTGCTACGATCCATCGTAAATTCCCCACGATCGATCTTATATTGACCCGAAACTTTTGTCAATTCCTTGAGATTCTACGATCGATCGTAACCTCTACGATCGATCGTAATTCACCTACGATCGTTCATAGGGTCTGTACGATCGGTCGTAACTTGCAGCAAAATTCCACATTTTTCCTCTTTCTTGTTTCGGTCATAACTTTTGACTTGTTTGTCGGATTTTGACGATTCAACTTGCGTTGGATTCATCATTCGAAAAGGAACATTCCTGGCATTTTAGAATTGCCAAGTTCTACTTTATTTATTTACTATTTTTCCCCTAAGGTTAATTGATACGCAAGCGGGGTTTAGAAACTCACATTTCCAATAGATTCGGCTTGGGAATCCAACCTCTAATTCAAGAACATGACTTTAAAGTTTTAATACATGTCAAAAAATCTAGGGTGCTACAAGAGATATGGCCAAAATAGTTTGGACCTACAGAGCACCGATCGCTCGGTCCATGGAGCGATCAATCGGTCCAAAACTGATCAATCAGTAGCTATCGACTGGTCAAGATTTTTGTATGGGGAATTTTCTAGAGAGCTGATTTTTGACCGGGAGCTCGGTCAATTCACCGATCGCTCGGTAGGCAACCGATCGATCGATCATAAACACCGATCGCTCGGTCTTCACGTTTTTGCAGAATTTTTATTAAGGGTGTTTTCGCCTTTTGGGCATTTCACTCATGCCTTAAAGGCTTTGCCCGAACATTTGAGGGTTCATACACAACACTTAGAGTCTTTTGAGAGATAGAGAGAAAGGAGAAGGGGTTCCCTAACCTAGGGTTTGCTTTTGGGGAGAAATCAAAGGGGTTTCAAGACCCACAATCACCTCAAGCTTGGATTGCTTCAAGATTTCCGGTTCAAGCACGCGAGGAGCAGTTTCTCCAAGCTAGGGCAGCTACTCACGAACGTTTTGGGAAGGGGATTCTTTCCCTCATTTTTCAAGGTCAGTACTTCTTGCTACCCTCCTAGTCATAGTTCCTCTTTTCCTCCATGTTTCTTTGTTTTCCTTCATCTATGCTTGTGCTATAAGTTGGGATGTGTGGATGTGGTGAATGGAGATGGAATGGGCAATTGGATGCCAATGGTTGTGTTGTGATAATTGAAATGGGGAGGGCATTTGTATCCATAATGAACAAACATGTATGATGGAATCGTAACCCACCTAGACAAGCATGTTATAGGGTTAACAAATAATGAACATACCATGTTTGATGGAATGCCAAGGTTAATAAAATGAATAATAAATTAAGGAAATGCATGCTTAAAGTTTATGGAAATTGTTTGGGTTATGATAGTATGTTTTTGCGCTTTCCCTAAATTGTTTAATTTGTTACTTGTTTAAATGGTGATGTGCAATGTATTGTGAAATCCCCAAACATGTCATATTTAAATTCAATTGCAAGTATGCACACGACCTCCATGAGCACGGCATGCATGACATGATTTATCATATTTTTGAGAACGAAGTTTAGAGGTGGGACATATCCTACGATATGTTTTACCTCGCTTTTCACAAGAAAACAAGAGCAAACATTCCACGAGGGGTCTCCCCTCACTCACAAGTGCATAGCATAAAGAAGGGCCTCCCTTCCCTCGCAAGTACATACATATCCTGAAGAAGGGTCTCCCTTCCCTCTCAAGTGCATTGCATAAAGAAGGGTCTCCCTTCCCTCTCAAGGCATCTCACAAGTACATCTTACAAGTGTATCTCACAAGTTACATGATCACAAGCAAGCACGCATGACACGCATGACATGCATGACATGACATGATATACAAGAATCAAGCAAGATAGACAAGACGAGTTTTCAAGCACAAAAATGGTATCTTAAGTCAAGTCAAGTGCACGGTGTTTTCAAGGGTTTTATTTTATGAATGCAAGCATGATTTTATACTGCTTTACTTTATTGTTATGATATGAATTATTCCTGCTTTATATGTGTGAATATTTTCCTGCTCTACGTATCGCTATCTGTATGCTATGACTGTTGGTTAGTATTTGGTACCCGCTGAGTATTCCATGCTCAGCCGTACTTCTTATGTCGGCAGGTGATAGCGGAGCGGCTTCTCCTTTTGATGTCTGTGCTCCGAGCCCTTGGGTGGAGGAGGAGTACGTTGAGGAGCCAGTGGAGGAACCTCAGGGAGAGGGTTATTATTAGGTAGTGGTAGATGTTGAGTGGATAGCTGTGGGTGAGTTGAGAGAGATATATCCATGTATTTTGGCGGGCATGTCCGCACTTTCTTTTGGTTTCCTTTTTGTATAAACTTGGTTCATGTATGTACATACGTAGAGGTTTGTTAGACTTCCGCTGTGTTTTGTTATATGTTTCTGCTATTTTTATCCTCTATTGTATATGCTCTATGGGTTTTTGCAGGATGGTTTGTCAAGCAAGTCACGTAAGTCATGATTAGTCGTCCAAAGGTCACTTTAACTCCTAGGGTGGGTTTCGGGTCGCGACAAAACCTTTGTCAAACCTCTGCCCAAATCCTGTTTCAAAGCTAACACCCACTAAATCCTTGTTGAACCTATATCTGAATCCCGGTTCGACTTAATCTAAGCTAAACCTTAGTCGAACATCTACCCAAATCCCATTTTGAACATAACAACTACTAACCCTAGTCGATTCTCTGCCTAAATCCCATTTCGAACCTAACACCTGTTAAATCTTGGTTAACCCTGTGCCCGAATCCCGATTTTAACCTAACCCTAGCTAAACTCAAGCCGAACCTTTGCCTGAATCCAAGTCTGAACCTAACCCCTATTCAAATCTCTGCCTGAATCCCAGTTCGAACCTAACCCCAACTAAATCCTAGTCAAACCTCTGCCTAAATCCCGATTCGAACTTAATATCAGCTAAAGTCAAGTCAAGCCTTTTCCTAAATCCTTCTCTGAACCTAATCTCAGCTAAACCCTATTTGAACCTCTGCCCGAATCCCAGTTCGAATCTAACCACAATAAAATCCTAGCAGTACCTCTACCTGAATCTCGGTTTGAACCTAACCCCGACTAAACCATAGTCGAACTACTTCCCAGATCCTGATTCGAAGTTAACCCCAGCTAAACCCTGGTCGAACCTCTGCCCGAATCCCGGTTCGATCCTAACCCCAACTAAACCCTAGTCAAACCTCTGCTCGAATCCCAGTTCGAACGTAACCCATCTAAACTCTAGTTTGACCTCCGCACAAATCCCAGTTCGAACCTAACCCATCCAAACCCTATTCGAACAACTGCCCCAAATTCCGATTTGAAACTAACCCTAGCAAAACCGTAGTTGAACTTCTGCTCGAATCCCAGTTTGAACCTAACCCAATCCAACCTTTAGTCAAACTTTTGCACGAATCCTGGTTTGAACTTAACCCAGCTAAACCCTGGCCAAACCTCTGCCCCGAATTCTGATTCAAACATAACCCCAACTAAATCCTAGCTGAACCGCTACCTGAATCTTAGTAACCTAACCCCAAATAAACCATAGTCGGACCTCTACCCGAATCACGGTTCTAACCTAACCCAAATAAATCCTAGCTGAACTTCTACATGAATTCCTATTCGAACCTAACCCCAGTTGAACCTTCGCCGAACTTCTATTCGAAATCAAGTGCGAATCTAACCGCAGCTAAACCTACTTGAAACTTTGCCTGAAAACCGGTTCAAATATAACCCCAACTAAATCCTACCACAACCACTACCCAAATCCATGTTATAACCTAACCCGAGACCAACCTTTGTCGAACCTTTGCCCAAATTTTTTTTCAAAATTAGCCCCCAGCTCAATACTTGTCATGCCTAAATCCAGTTTCAAACTTAACTGCTAAACCCTTGTAGGACCTCTACCCGAATCCCGGTTTGAACCTAACCCCAGCTAAACCATAGTTGAACCTCAGTCCAAATTCCGTTTGAAACATAACACCCGCTAAACCCCTAACCGAACCTCTGCCCAACTCCAGTTTCGAAACTAACACCTGCTAAACCCAATTCTCGAATTCCGGTTCAAGCCTAACCCCCAGCTAAACCTTAGCCGAAACACTGCCTGAATCTCGGCTTTAACTTAATCTTAAATAAATTCGAGTCAAAATCCTGGCTCAAACCTAACCCGAACTAATCCTAAGTTGAACCTCTACCCGAATCCCGGTTCAAACCTAAGACAATCTAAACCATTGTCGAACCTCTGCCTAAATCCCAGTTCGAACCCAACCTATGCTAAACCCCAGTTGAACCCCAGTTCAACACTAACCCCAGTTAAATCCTTGTCGAACCTCTGCCTGCATCCTAGTTTGAACTTAACCCCAGCTAAACAAGGGTCAAATCTCTGTCCTGAATTTCTGTTCAAACCTAACCCCAACTAAATGCTAGCTGTACCTCTACCTGAATCCCCGTTCGAACCTAACCCCAGCTAAACTATAGACGAACTTCTCCTCGAATCCCGGTTCAAACCTAACCCAACTAAATCTTAGTCGAATCCCAGTCGGGATCCCAGTTTGAACTTAACCCTAGCTAAACCTGGTCAAACCTTGGCTCGAATCTCAGTTCGAATCTAACCGCAACGTAATCCTAGTAGAACCTCTACCTGAATCCCGATCCAAACCTTGTTAGACATGATGCCCAGAAAAGTCATTTAGATTGTTCGATTTTTATTAATTTGATTAATAAAGATTTCTTCTTAATCTATTGTGTATTCATTATGGGTAATTGACCATGATCATAAGATGTGTTGGACATATATGCCCTCGAAAGCCAATAAGAGACTTTTCTATGTTGATTAGATAAACATCATATTCACACAACCAACTATAAAGGGTATTTATATTAATTACTGTCTCATATGATGATGACATAAAGTTCCATAGGTAACATTGTAGGAAAATCATACAAAGGTTGCGAGGAGATATGATTTTCCGGTTCCTTGTAAACCTATTATTGTTCGAAGCCTCTAGAGTACTGGTTGGGCACCGTACTTCATCATGGCTTGCACATGTGTTGTTCTATGAGATAGTGTGATGAATCTCATTCACAGAGAGTGGTGACTCTTGACTAACATGTGAGTATAATAGTAAGTACATAATACTGAACGGGGTCACTAGTGGATACCCTATGGAATACACTGTCAGATTGTATTAGGGTTATCCATTTGACAAATTGTCCTTAGACCTGAGAGGTTAACATCTTTTCAGACATTTGTTTATATGGCTTTGATGTGCCAATCGGCAATGTCCAATACACAGGACTAACTCCGGGTACGTTGGGTCATGTACACTATGTTTGGAGAAGTGTGTAAACACTCAATAAGGAATCCAAAACTTCTTAATTGGAGATAATGATATCAAGGTGATACTTGTTGAACTGAACTATTAAATCCAATACTGGTGCTTTTTGGTAAAATGATCTTTATCGAAGTTGATATTTTCAATATGGAAATGTATATATAACTATATATATGTCAGTTCTTTTCTAATGTTTCTTCGAAAGTGTTTTAGAGGTTCAGTTCATTGAAAGAGTAATCATGAGAAAGAGTTCTATTCATAAGCTAGGGACTAAGACAGTGGAATTGTTCCAATCCCGGAAGCTTACAAGTGATATCGGAATGTGGAAGAATTTATTTGTAAATATATTGTGAGATGGTACTTACAAGCAATTCTCTAATTTCTGGAGGTTAATCACATTGTGTTAATGGACATTAATTGTGATTGGTGGAAGTCCAGGGATATAGATAAAATTCTATAATCCTAATGGAGTATAGGAAAGGTGTTTCCTAGTAACAATGCTTCAACCAAAAAGATGAAGTACTTGGTCCCACAACCGGAAATAGGAGATCCCTTTAGATCCCACACACAAGGACCTTCTTAAAGTATTTAATTTAATTATTAATTAAATTAATTAATTTCTCTAAGTAATCACTATATGGTATAGTGAAGCTCTAAAAGGTGGAATCACATTGGATGTGAAAAACCAAGTGGGTAGGAGCCATTGGGAATTATTATAAAAGAATAATTCAAGTGACCAAGAGGGTTTTGGAAACCCTTTAGGCATGTGGAGTGGGACCCACCTAGGGTGGGACGCCCACTTCAAGGAGGAATAATAATTGTTATTATTTTAATTAGTTTCTAATAACTAATATCCTTATTAGATAAGATTAGTTAGTTACTAATTAAAGATTCCCTAATTGTTAGGGATTCCATTAGTTAGTTACTAATTCAAGATTCATTATTGGATAAGGATAAGATTAGTTACTAATGGATAAGGATGGTTTCTTTTAAGATTAATCCTAATTGGATTAGGAGAATAATCAATAAAGGAAACTATTGAGGAATCCTAATTGGATTAGGATAAGGTTAATGAATTATAATTGGATTACAATTCAAGCAACCAAGAGGGAACTTATATAAAGGATTGGATGCCCAGCCCTTTAAGATAATATAATTCTCCAGAATTTTTTCTTCTCTCCCTCTCCTCAAGTTCATGCCCAGCCCTCTCCCCCTTTGAGGGTGTACGGTCACCCTTCCCCTTCTTCCTTTTTGTTTGGTTTTTGATCTTGATGATCAAGAACAAGTTCTTTGAAGATCAAGATTGGATCTTGTTTGATCAAGAAAGGTTCTTGGATTAAAGAAAAGAAGAAAAAATAAAAGAGTATGAAATTTGGAAGGGCCATTAGCTTCCATTAGAGAAAGCTTTAAAGGAAAAAGAAGGTTCGTGTGAATCGACAGGAGACTTGACACTTGTGAAGTTTTGTGTGTACTCTTCTAATGTGGATTTGACTTAATAATTTCAAAGTCGCAAAGGTGAATGTTATTCCTACCTTCATTGAATAAAATCAATTAGAATCTTAGTCAGATCTTGGGATTCGATGTATGCCCCCCAAGAACTGTGTTTCTAAAATTAAAAAGATGCATACTTTCATTAGTATCAGAGCCAGGGCTATGCTTCTCTTTGATTTTTGAGTTTAATCAAGATTTATATCAAGATTGCCTCCCCTATGAATTTTGGTAGCCCTAATTAATCAATCTTCTAGATTCTTGATTATTGGATAATTATTATTAGGCTTAAGGGATCCCCCTCTAGTTATTGAGGGAGTAATCAAGCCCTTAGAAATTAGTGTGATACTAATTTCAGTTTTGGATGATTTCAAAACCTCTCTTAATTCTATTAAGGATAGGTATATAGAGATATAAATTTGGTTAAAGTCCTTTAAGGATTCAGAGATCCTTTTTATATTAAATTAAATTGTTTAATTTATTCTTGTGAGCCCCGGGCAAGTTTTCCCTTTGATATATACCACTTAGATACCCATTGATATTTTGGCTAGCATATATAGATGGGATTTTATTTATTAAATGTTAATTAATAAATCTCATGGTGTTAGACACCCTTGCTTAAGTGTTCTTGGAGATTAAAGCTTATTTCGATTAAAATTGATTCATGGATTTTCGGATTTGTATTTAATTAAAAGAATCGATACAGTTTCGGTATTTCGGCCATAACTTTGTGACCATAAGTCCGATTTAGGTCCATCAGTATATCGTTTTGAAGCCGTCAAAAAGATCTACAACTTTTGTGAAGAAAGTTTTTCCAGAATCAATAGTTTTGAGGGTCAAAACTTAAGTCGAAAATCTAAAGCGGGAAAAGGAGTTTTCTAAATTAATTTTCCAAGAGGCTTTCAAATTTTTCCTAAATTCCATTATTTGATTTGAGAGCATGGGATGCTATTAAATCTTTTAATGAGCTATCAATTAATTAAATAGTTTAATTATTTGATTCGAGAGTAGGGGCTGAGATTTAATTAAATTGTTTAATTATCTGCTTCGAGTCCACGGGCTATCATTTAATTAAATGTTAATTATGATATCTTTTATGGTTCCCTAAAAAGTTTATGGGAATAATACCATAATTATTTTAGTTGATTTGGATCAATTACATGTGCTCAAAATTTTCGGCTACATAGTATTTATAAGTTTTTATTTGATTAATAGTTAATCAAGTAATTACATAAATGCCATTGGTTGAGATACAGGGTTTTATCTCAAGTAAATTTTAATTGATAGAGATCAATTATTTTATGGACAGTTAATACTAGTGTTTAGGGTATTATTTTATTTAATTGTTAAATCAAATAATCCCTAAAGCAATTGGCCATTATGGAAAATTTTGAATTCACCTATTATTGATTTTGAATCAATATAAAGTGATATTAAAAATTAGCAATTTGCTGATTTTTATTTTGGTCTTTTAATAGTTATTAGATCAAAATAATATGGAAGGGATTAGATCCCTAGCCTAGCCGAATTTAATATGGTGTTTTCTATTTGTTTATCAATTGAGGAATGTGAGGATGAATTTTAGAGTTAGATTAAATTTTAGAGAAATTGTTTCTCTTAATCACTTTCCAAGCATTAAAGGAAAATTGTTTTCTTTTAATAATGATCTAAAAACCCTAAGAATTCATTCTAGTCATGCTTGCTTTCTTTGCTCTAGGGTTTATCTATTAAATGTTAATAGAGGCCTTAACC
This sequence comes from Tetracentron sinense, assembly GCA_015143295.1. NCBI lineage: Eukaryota > Viridiplantae > Streptophyta > Magnoliopsida > Trochodendrales > Trochodendraceae > Tetracentron > Tetracentron sinense. The sequence continues at coordinate 15,862,796 of CM026564.1, read as the reverse complement.
ATATGGGAAAGAGTTTCCCTAAGGTTAGTCAAACCCTTGTTGAGACTATGGACTTTCTAAGTAATTTGTCATGCCATGCTATTATTCATAGTTGATGAATTGTTAATATATATTCTTATTGAATGGTAGATGGGTTCCATGATCATGCCTTCTTCTTCTCTCTCTATTCTCTTCTCTTTCTTCTTATGAGTTGTACTCCCCTTGAGCACCCTATTTTGGGTAGTTTCTCAAGGTTTCTTATTTTGAATATGATGTAATCTTAGTATTAGGAGTTGCTGGTTTTTTCTCTATAGAGAAATCATATTGAAAATCGAAGATGGTGGTGATCGCATGGAGAATAAATCTTGGAAGGCATTCTACAAGAGTAGTTGTAGGATTTCTAAGATAGCATGATCATGTGGACCCATTGTGTGGCTATATTATGTATTTCATGTGATGATTTGCTATAGCTTTTAGTTGCTTAGAAAAGTCCATAACCCTTGTGATAATGTGATTATCGTTTTTTGTGCAAATTTTTGATAATTGGATCAAACCCCACAATATGTGTCTTGTTGAAACATAAAAAGTTTGTGTTTAAATAAAACACATTATTATAGCCCTTTTGGACATGATGCATGTAGTCCATGTTGAAATTTTTACGTGGAATATGTTACTTGCATGATTATAAGATAATTGTGCATTAATTGGCATAGATGTAAGCTAACAATATTCACGATTATGGGAAGTGCTTGATTGACACTTATAGATCGTAGTAGAGGTCTTAGAGAGTTGTTTAAAGACTCCCATATTTTCTTTTAGACTTAGGGTTGGTGAACCCTAATGTGCTGAAATTAATTCGTAGAGAATTAAAGGGTAATATAGTCCATTTTAACTTATGAGTTTTAGTGATGCACATGGACACTTTATAATTGTTATTTTGGGCCCATGGTGCTTGGTATGACCAATGGTCCATCATATGGATGTATGAACCATTTAAAGCCCACTGATGTTAAAAATGACCTTTGTACCCTTGGATTAGATCCATTAAGATTTCTAGAGCTAGTGGGAGTTCATTGGAATTAGTTTGATCTAATTAAAATGAAATTTGATTTATTATCATGTGATGATTTTGTATATTATTTTATACATGTGATACAATGATAAATATTGTGAATGTTTTTGATATATGCATTAGATGTATAATTTATTCATGATATTCTGTTTTCCCTTAAGAAAAATATTAAGTGAATTAAATGGGCTAATCTATCCTACGAGATAATATTGCCCTATGACCTTCCATTATCAATAAGACTAGGAATTAATTAGCTTGAGTCTTGTCTTGTCAAAAGGTATTGACATAATTCAGTCTGAGTTAAACTCCTAGAGCCTTATTTCTTTAGTAGATAGGTTTGTGTTTGGCCTGATAGGGAGTGTCAACTAAAATGGGGGCACAGCCCTACTTGATCATATGACGAACCAGAATGATGGGTTTCACTTAACCAAGGAACATAGCGGCTGAAACAGTGACAGTCATGTTGTCCTTGGAGGTCGCAAGAAAATTGGGAATCGTTGATTTACATAAGGAGTTATGCATGAGATGCTCAGTGATGGATAGTTACTATCCACCTTGTAGTGCATGTGTGGTACTATCCTAAAATGGAAGATTGCATGTGTATTATAAGGCACCCAATGCTCATCAGAAATATGAAGTAACATATTTCCTAATTTTATAGATTGAGGGGTTTATGAAATTTGACTGAATGATGAGCAATATCATTAAAGATCAAAAGCCCTGATCTAATGATATTATAGTGTGTGAAATTATGATGTATGTTTTAATTGTCATGTCATTCTATAACCACATTACCAAGACTTTAATGAGAATCTCTTGACCAATTCAAAGTGTTTGGAATGGAAAATGAATCTCAAGTTTGTGCTTATCATCTAAAGAATTGCCCAAGTTCTCACTACTAATAGTAAATGTCATTTGAGATGTTTACAGAATACAATAGCGCTGCTAGGCAATTTACTATATAAAAGGACAAGTGGACACCAAGTTGACTAGGGAAACCCAGTCACAAAGAATATGATAGAGATCATTGGATTCATAAATCCCAATTCTTGGTGCTGAGATAAATTAAAATAAATTTATGAGATTAGAGGATATGATCCTCGACAAACTCCCGGAGTCCTTTAATATGGTTATGTTGAACAAGTAGGAAATCAGATTGTCTGAAATCCTACATGTTGTATATGGCTAAGAACCTTTGAAGAGTTCAATGCTACTTGCAAAGATGTTCAAAAGAATTGGATTTTCAAAATCCTGAGCATTTATGCAAAGGAAAGAAATCCAAGATTTTCCATTGGAAAGGTATTCTAGTAGTATGGACAAAGGCTCTTTTGAGAAGAAAGGAAAGTGTAAGGATTATGCTTCATAGTGAAACAATTGGTCATTGGATACAAGAAAAACCTTTGGAAGGATTGTCCAGCTTGTATACTCATCAAGTTCAACTTAATTGTTAGAACCTCTAGCTCCTAATGCTTGGTATGATCTTGCATAAGTGCAATAGTTGCATGTTTGTTAAGGAGAATGAGATATTTAAGTAGATGAAACTTCTACTTGGGAATGGGACAAAAGTTGGATGATCGTAACCATATGAATCTTCCATTAAGAGGTAGCTAACTTTATTTCACATTCTTTGAAAAGTTCAAGGAATTCCGCATTGAAATAAAGAAACAGCTAGGTAAGTCTTCCATGATTGAGAAGAGTACCTCTTAATAGAAATTTCATAATTTACTCTCATTACATCTGTCTCAAATAATTCTCATAACAAACCATAGCATGATGGTATTGTTAAATCGAATTATATTGGATATGATTTGATAGAAGATGAGCTTGGGATTCGCATTAGAGATACTTAATCTCTATTCCTGGATAACAAAAGATATTTGTAAACAGGAATATAAGTTTCCTAGTAGAGTCACTGAATCTAGAATTGTTCTAGAAGCGGAAGCCCAATAGACCAATAACCATGAGAATTGATAGAGATCAACTCTCTACTTTCACTATACCTAAATAGTACACTAGAACCCATAGGTCCCAGAATCTGTAGATGGACTAACTTTTATTTTGATGAAGTAATCAAACTGTTTGATTTTCATCTAAGAATAAAAGTATCATTTGTGTGCAAATTGGTTTGTGGGAGCATAATTACTTTCCTGGCTCTATGCAAAGATAATATTCTTTTCATTGCGAATGAAGTATGAATATTATTCGTTTCTTAGATTTGATCAAGAAATTTTACAATGAAGGAAAAAAACTTTGACATCATGTTTTCTTAGTCCTAAATGGTTTAGAGACAAAAGGAAAATGATATTGTTATTCTCCCAATAACAATCATGTTTTTGTGCAAGTAAGATTCCAAGAAAAGAGTTTCTACCTTTATGGGATGGAATTTGTTTCTCTTAGATATATGATATCATGAGAAAGTATACTTGTACTAGACCGGATATTTATCACATGTTGATGTGATAAGATATTGGTCAGATTAGTACGGAGCATTGTACAATGGTAAAGCACAAGCATGTTAACTTCTGAAAATGACTGTTGGACAGTATCATTTTGGTTTAGTCTTTTAAGACTATGGTTATTGATAATAAATTTGCAAGAGTTGCAAGTGTTATTGCATCACTACAATAGTTGTGGTAAAGCAGACATGAAAAACCCTTACATATTACGGTATGTCTCAATTGGTGTTTGAGAAACATCACTGAGAAGATGGGTATTACATCTAATTGGCTTAGAGTACAAGTGGGAGATTGTTGTACATATATGCCCTCGAAAGCCAATAAGAGACTTTTCTATGTTGATTAGACAAACATCATATTCACACAACCAACTATAAAGGGTATTTATATTAATTACTGTCTCATATGATGATGACATAAAGTTCTATAGGTAACGTTGTAGGAAAATCATACAAAGGTTGGGAGGAGATATGATTTTCCGGTTCTTTGTAAACCTAATATTGTTCGAAGCCTCTAGAGTACTGGTTGGGCACCGTACTTCATCATGGCTTGCACATGTGTTATTCTATGAGATAGTGTGATGAATCTCATTCACAGAGAGTGGTGACTCTTGACTAACATGTGAGTATATGTAGCAAGTACATAATACTGAACGGGGTCACTAGTGGATACCCTATGGAATACACTGTCAGATTTTATTAGGGTTATCCATTTGACAAATTGTCCTTAGACCTGAGAGGTTAACATCTTCTCAAATATTTGTCTATTTGGCTTTGATGTGCCAATCGGCAATGTCCAATACACAGGACTAACTCCGGGTACGTTGGGTCATGTACACTATGTTTGGAGAAGTGTGTAAACACTCAATAAGGAATCCACAACTCCTTAATTGGAGATAATGATATCAAGGTGATACTTGTTGAACTGAACTGTTAAATCCAGTACTGGTGCTTTTCGGTAAAATGGTCTCTATCGAAGTTGATATTTTCAATATGGAAATGTATATATAAATATATATATATGTCAGTTCTTTTCTAATGTTTCTTCAAAAGTGTTTTGGAGGTTCAGTTCATTGAAAAAGTAATCATGAGAAAGAGTTCTATTCATAAGCTAAGGACTAAGACAGTGGAATTGTTCCAATCCCGAAAGCTTACAAGTGATATCGGAATGTGGAAGAATTTATTTGTAAATATATTGTGAGATGGTACTTACAAGCAATTCTCTAATTTCTAGAGGTTAATCACATTGTGTTAATGGACATTAATTGTGATTGGTGGAAGTCCAGGGATATAGATAAAATTCTATAATCCTAATGGAGTATAGGAAAGGTGTTTCCTAGTAACAATGCTTCAACGAAAAAGGTGAATTACTTGGTCCCACGACCGGAAATAGGAGATCCCTTTAGATCCCACACACAAGGACCTTCTTAAAGTATTTAATTTAATTATTAATTAAATTAATTAATTTCTCTAAGTAATCACTATATGGTATAGTGAAGCTCTAAAAGGTGGAATCACATTGGATGTGAAAAACCAAATGGGTAGGAGCCATTGGGAATTATTATAAAAGAATAATTCAAGTGACCAAGAGGGTTTTGGAAACCCTTTAGGCATGTGGAGTGGGACCCACCTAGGGTGGGACGCCCACTTCAAGGAGGAATAATAATTGTTATTATTTTAATTAGTTTCTAATAACTAATATCCTTATTAGATAAGATTAGTTAGTTACTAATTAAAGATTCCCTAATTGTTAGGGATTCCATTAGTTAGTTACTAATTCAAGATTCCCTAATTGTTAGGGATTCCATTAGTTAGTTACTAATTCAAGATTCCTTATTGGATAAGGATAAGATTAGTTACTAATGGATAAGGTTGGTTTCTTTTAAGATTAATCCTAATTGGATTAGGAGAATAATCAATAAAGGAAACTATTGAGGAATCCTAATTGGATTAGGATAAGGTTAATGAATTATAATTGGATTACGATTCAAGCAACCAAGAGGGAACTTATATAAAGGATTAGATGCCCAGCCCTTTAAGATAATATAATTCTCCTGAATTTTTTTTTCTCTCCCTCTCCTCAAGTTCATGCCCAGCCCTCTCCCCCTTTGAGGGTGTACGGTCACCCTTCCCCTTCTTCCTTTTTGTTTGGTTTTTGATCTTGATGATCAAGAACAAGTTCTTTGAAAATCAAGATTGGATCTTGTTTGATTAAGAAAGGTCCTTGGATCAAAGAAAATAAGAAAAGATAAAAGAGTATGAAATTTGGAATGGCCATTAGCTTCCATTAGAGAAAGCTTTAAAGGAAAAAGAAGGTTCGTGTGAATCGACAGGAGACTTGACACTTGTTAAGTGTTGCAAGTACTATTCTAACGTGGATTTGACTTAACAATTTCAAAGTCACAAAGGTGAATGTTATTCCTACCTTCATTGAATAAAATCAATTAGAATCTTAGTCAGATCTTGGGATTCGATGTATGCCCCTCAAGAACTGTGTTTCTAAAATTAAAAAATGCATACTTTCAAGATGATCTATACGATATGAGATATCGATAAAGGTCCATAGGATATATTGTAGGAAAGTTATGTGATTAGATTATCACAGGCAGATATTACTTTCTGGTTCCTTATACCTTATATAGTCACAGCTGTGGGTGAAGCTAGGCACTTCGCTTATATGGCTGCCAGAATGTTAAGATATTCTCAATAGTTAAGATGTAGTTCTATCTCGAACTATTGTAGTGGAGACTACACATCATCATATGGGTGCTTAAATGTACACTGACTGATTGCCTTCAATGAGAGACCTCTTGCATAAATATTATATCAGATAGTTGGTCTCTCATTCACATTGAACAGTTTCGATGATCCTTAGATCTGATGAGTTCATCTATGACTGGGCAGTGATCTAATTGTTTTGATTCCACCACCATATTTTCTAACTTAGGAAATACAATACAGTGATAGTTGGAGAGTCAGAAAGCTATTCGAGTCATGATGAATTTCAAACAAGAAATCCATGCTCATTAATTTAACAGATTATCCAAGTTTCGGGTAAAACAGTTGATTAAGTTCAAATCCCGCGCATGTGATTTTGAAAACAAAATAAGTTTTGAAATATGCTTTTATTAAAAAGAATTATACTTATAAAAGGTTTTTCTTAAAAAAAATTTCATGAGAAATTGTTTCTCATGGCTTAATTATAAGTCTTGGAAACCCGGATGATTTGCAATGGACTATGGGTTAGATAGTATGTCAATCTCGAAGGCCCATTAGGGATAATGTATTTGGAATGATAAATCGAATTTAAAAGTTCATGTGGCGGGATCCGTAATGGTTAATGTTCATACACTAGGATTCAATTGCAACATGGATATCTCACATCACTTGCAATTCTGATGTAATTCCTGTTTAGGGTCAATGGGATAACATTGGATAAGCCAGGGTAAGAATGTACAAGAGCAATCTGTGGAGGTGCTCACATAAGAAATACAAGCTCAATAATTGATTAAAAGTTAATCAATTATATAAGTGATTAAAAGTTAATCATTTAATTAAATAGATTAAAAGTTAATCTATTGTTTAAATTAATTGTTAATTTAAACATATGGATTATTTTAACAATTATTTAATTAACACAATTAAAGGGGAAATGGGTTTGACCCATATCCATATACCCATTAAAATGGACCTTAAATATGGGCCAAAGCCCATGGGTTTAAACCCTAGGGTGGGGCGCCTACTTGAGGAATCCTAATTGAATTAGGATTTGTTTAAATTGAATAATTGTTGAAATATAATTCCATTAATTATGGAATTAAAATCCAATTGTTGGATTACAATTAGGATTAAGATGGAATTGTAATTGGATTACCAAAAGGAGTTTTAACTCCTCAAAACTCATGCCCCATAGAAGCTCAATCCCACCCTTGGTGTTGGTCTCCTAGTTTGACTAGGTTTCCTTCTTTGAATTAGGATGTTGACTTATCCCTTTTAATTAAGGAATCCTCTTATAATAGAGACTCTTTAATTAGTAGGATTACTATAGCTAAAGTAGTTATAGATTAAGGACTTTATTTAATTAATAATAAGAGTTATTGTTAATTAATAAATCCTACTAGATAAGATCAAGTTGGAGTAGGATTATGATAAGATCCTAGTCTATATATACCCCAACATCCTAGACCATTAAGCATTTCCTCCAGAATTGTTTCTCTCCTCTTCTCTCTCTCTTCAAACCGTGAGCCCTAGGGGATACCCCTAGGGATTTTCGTGAGCTACTAGGTGGTCCAAAGTTGGGTTTTGCAATCTAGGTTTTTGAATCTTAGTATTTTTGGTGATAGAAGGTCTATACTATTACTCCATCTTCTTCCTCTGGCTTTGATAATTCCAAAGGAGATTCTAAAGCTTTATGGGGATAGCGAAGAACAAGGATCGAGCTTCTAGTATTTTTTCAGAGAAATCTCTACAAAGAGTTCTGACGATTCGAGTGGATTTAAGCTTTACCGGTGAAAAGCATTCGCCAAGGTGATATGAATAAAACTCTTAGATAATTTTGATGTTTTCTATGTATTACAACTTAATTTAATCCAAATTAATTGACATAAAATCAAGAGTAAAAATAAAATACTTGCAAGTGCACAAGTGACACAGTTGATGTATCTGGTGAGCACAGGGTCGAATCCACAGGGATTGACTATTGTACAACTAGAATTAAGGAAACGAAATCTAAAGAGAAGAGAAATTTAAAATCGGTTTTCGACTCAATGAGAATGGAGCAAAAATCACTGATAACTGTAAAGCAATGAAAAAAAGGTCTAAGGCTTCAGGAAAATCCACCTATCCCTCCTTATGCTTAGATTTGGATGAAAATACATCTAGAATTAAATAAGGATTTAATCTAGATGGGAAATTATACGATAAAACCACTGATCATTAAATTCAATTGAATAATTAGAGAAATTTGAAGAGTACTTTGTATCTAACTCACAGGGGATCCAAGCATTCCATATATCAATAGATCATATGAAATCAAAGAGCATATAGAGAAGAACAATTAACCAAAATAAGAACTATTCAATTAAAATTAATGATCAAACCATCCACATCATCCACATAAATCGGAAAAAGGTTTCAAATCCCTAACCTTAGAAAGGTGTTTAGCCCACCATGATTGGAGTTGTCATCCTCCTTAATGGTGTTCCAAACACTACAATAAAATAACTCAAAAAAAAAGCTAAAAGAAGAAGAGAGAAAAGATCAGAGAAGATCAGAGAGCCCCAAAAGTCTCTCACTTTAGGTTTATATAGACTAAAGGGAAGAAGAGAAGAGAAAGAAAAACAAAAGAGAAACTTCTAATTCCAAAATTCCAACCAAAATTGCACTTCCCTCCACTTGATGACATGTTTTGACCCCTTAAACATCCGAATTAGGAGATCTTCATGAAATATAATTTTGTTCCCCTTTAAGACTTCTTTCCAAAACATTAAACCTTGCCTTAATCCGAATTTTGAGTCAAACGTTATGTCCAAATTAGTAAGTACTGTTCAGATTAGGCGGGAATCCTGGAAATCCTCATTCTTTGTTTGGGATTGGTTGCTAAATAATAGCACTCCTCTAGCCATCCACGAAATTTATTACTTTTCTTATACATTTAGTTGACCTCCATTAAGCTCCTTGCTTGAATTCCAAAATCCACCCAAAATAAAGAGTTCTTGTGACCAAAATAGGCTTTCTCCTTTTTTCTGAAATAGAAACATCAATATAGCACACTTCTTCTTTCTAATTTAAGAGAGTTCCACCATTTTTATGCTAAAATCATATTAATCCATATCTTCCTAAGATTCTCCAGCCATGTTGTAGAATCTTTCTATACTTGGTCTTGGGCTTTGACTCTTTGACTTGAGACTTGGCTTCTTGGACTTTTGGCTTGGGCTTTGCTCTTTGGGCTCTAGCTCCTTTAGATCTTTGAGTTGAACATGGGCTATTTGAAACTTTGGATTTCTTGAATCCCGAGAGTAGTCTGGGGTTAAGATTCCTACAAAAATAAATACACGTAATAAGTCTTTCTTAAAAATATTTTGCATACGGCCTTCCAAGACATGTATGAATACATGCAAATGTATCATGAAAATTAAGAGAAAGAAGACAACGCAATGGTGAGAAGAGAATACACCACTTTACGTGTAAAAATGAAGATATAAACCAAAGAAGTATGATAATGATTATTTAAATGAGGATAATTAAGCAAAATTAAGCACTTATCAACACCCCTCAACCAGCAGTTTGCTAGTCCTCGAACAAAAAAAATGTGACGAAGCAATATCAAAATATCATCATTTCAATTCCATGAGACAATCAGAAAACTTTCATTATGCATGACAACCAAGGAATTTTGAAAGAATCTCAGTTCATCTCTCAGTAGCATCACCCATCTGTGACAATGATTTCAACTCAGATTTAAGAGGCAGAATATAGTTAATCAATTAATCAGGATAATAACTATAAAGCATGACTAACAATCCTCCTTTTCAAAATAGATTTATCTTTTCAAAACAATTGAAGAAGAACAAAAATTACTCAAAATAAACTTCTTCATGTTGCACATCCTAATCAAGGCATCAAATTTAGAATTATTAGGGCACTGGTTTTCATTATATTTCAGCCATATATTCCAGCATTCTAAATAAAGTCCAAATCACTAAGTCACCATTTAGAAAATTTTGAGTGCATGTGCAATCTGACAAATATCCAAAGTATCGATTTCCTTAAGCAGAGCTAACTTTTTAATCACCACAGAATGGTCGGGTTAGCCTAAGGATCTGATTCAAAACTAAGCTAATCTGTCCAGGATCACGAAAGTTGTGGACATTCACCTTAATACCTCATGGGCTTTATTTGTGATATTCCAGTTTATTCGCTTTTTTACAATGACGGCTTTCACCCAACTTGTTTTAACAAGGTCATAGCAAAACAAACTGATATTTCAACATTGAGAGCACATTTTCAAATGTCCATATCATTTTTCTTTCTTTCTTTCTCTTCCTTTTTTTTTTTTTTCAAAGACCTGACAAGAGGTAGCCCTTTTCAAAGTACCTGGTCAAATTCACTGGTTTCTTTCCATGACTTCATCATAACCCAGTTCTGTTTTTCTTCTTACCAGCAAACCAAGTGAACAAGATAGTCATAGTTCATCAGACTTGGTTTCTCCCTACATTCCAGACAATTATCAAGTCAACAACTACCAAATTCAACCTAGCTCCAGATATTGAGTCAGATGTGTAGTGAAAGTTCAAAAATTCAGCAATTTATAATTTTCACTAACTGAGAATTAGTAACAAAGACTTTTCATTTTAAACAGCTGGAATTGAGCTTCTTAAAGATTTTCACCGTGTGCCTTTATAATCCAAAATTCAATAGCTCAATAGATAAAAGGCAATGAAGAAATAGACAGTAGCCAGGACAAAAACACAATTTTTTTTTTAAAAATTTTTTTTTATAAAGGAGGAATGTGATGGTCTACTATTAGCAGAGATTATCCCAACAATAAAGCATAGATCTACACCCCCCAACCTAAATCGAACATTGTCCTCAATGTTTCAAATAGAGATTGATATGAAATATAACATTGAGAGATCAAAAAGAGATAGAGGGTATGAAACATCATAGGGATATGAACTGATCAATCAAAGCAAGTAAAAAAAAAAAATGCATAGTATACACAGAAGTTCTCCTCAAGTGAGAGAAATGATCAATCAGGATAAACGGGATCTGCCAGAGTTGTGGACTCAACATCAGGGGTGAAATTCTCCAAAAACGGTTTCAATCGTTGACCATTGACTTTACAAACATTACCGTTTTCAGGATTCTCAATCTCGACAGTTCCATAAGGGTAAACAGTTTTCACAATGAAAGGGCCGGTCCAACGAGATCGAAGCTTACCAGGAAATAGATGCAAATGAGAATTATACAAAAGAACTTTTTGAGAAGTCTCAAAAGATTTTTGAAGAATATGCTTATCATGAAAAACCTTCATTCTTTCCTTGTAAATTTTGGCACTCTCATAAGCATCATTTCGAATTTCGTCCAACTCATCCAGTTGGAGTTTGTGAAGCGAGCCTGCTTTCTCCAAATCAAAATTGAGTGTCTTTATCGCCCAGTAAGCCTTGTGTTCCAATTCAACAGGCAAGTGACAAGCTCTTCCAAAGACAATTCGATATGGAGACATTCCAATCAGGGTTTTGAAAGCTGTACGGTAAGCCCATAGCGCATCGGTTAGTCGTAATGACCAATCCTTACGGTCTGGATTTACAGTTTTTTGTAAAATATGTTTAATCTCCCGATTGGATATCTCCACTTGTCCATTTGTTTGTGGGTGATAAGGGGTAGAAACTTTATGAGTTATCCCATATTTTTTCATCAAGGCCTCGAAAGGCCGATTACAGAAGTGCGTACCCCCATCACTGATAATAGCTCGAGGTGTTCCAAACCTTGATAAAACATTTTCTTTTAAAAATCGCAAGACCGTTTTGTGGTCATTGGTTTTGCTTGGAACAGCCTCGATCCATTTTGACACATAATCAACGGCTACTAAGATATAAAGATACCCAAAAGAAGGAGGGAATGGTCCCATGAAATCGATGCCCCAACAGTCAAAGACTTCAATAATCAAAATTGGGTTGAGAGGCATCATATTCTGACGGGAGATTCCTCCTAATTTTTGGCAACACTCGCATGCTTTGCAAAACTCATGAGTGTCCTTAAAAAGAGTGGGTCAGTAAAAACCGCATTGCAGAATTTTTACGGTAGTCTTTTTGGCTGAAAAATGACCACCACATGCTTCAGAGTGACAAAATGAGATGACATTCAGGTGTTCAGAATCAGGCACACATCTCCTAATAATTTAATCAGAACAATATTTAAATAGATAAGGATCATCCCAGAAAAATCTACTTACCTTGGTCAAAAATTTCTTTTTATCTTGTTGTTTCCAATGAATAGGAAGGTTGCCTGTAACAAGATAATTCGCAATATCCGCAAACCAAGGTAATTGGGAGACAGCAAAAAGTTGCTCATCGGGAAACGTGTCTTTGATCGGCATTATCTCCAAGGAATCAGAGAGTACAAGACAGGATAAATGATCAGCCACTACATTTTCTACTCATTTTTTATCTTTAATTTCTAAGTCAAATTCCTGGAGTAGAAGGATCCACCTAAGGAGTCTTGGTTTAGCATCCTTCTTAGAAAGAAGGTACTTTAAAGCTGCATGGTCAATAAATATAATAATTCAAGATCCAATCAAGTAAGATCGGAACTTGTCAAGTGCAAACACTACGGCTAGGAGTTATTTTTCTGTAGTAGAATAGTTCATCTGAGCACTGTTCAAGGTCCTACTTGCATAGTAAATGACACAAGGCTTCTTATCCTTGCGTTGCCCGAGCACGGCCCCAACCGCATAATCACTAGCATCACACATGATTTCAAATGGTAAACTCCAATCAGGTGGTTGCATTATAGGAGCAGAAGTCAACATGCCTTTCAGCTTTGCAAAAGCATCCTGGCATGCTTTAGTCCACTCGAAGGAGTTTTCCTTTAATAAAAGGTTACACAATGGTCTAGATATTGCACCAAAGTCTTTAATAAACCTTCTATAAAATTCTGCATGACCTAGAAAAGATCTAATGTCCTTAATGGTCTTTGGGGTGGGCAAATTGGCTATCAAATCAATTTTGGCTTTATCCACTTCGATTCCTTGGGAGGAGACAATGTGGCCAAGCACGATCCCTTTAGAGACCATAAAATGACACTTCTCCCAATTCAGAATGAGGTTTTTCTCCTCAAATCTAACCAAAACATTCTTTAAATGAAACAGACAATCATCAAAAGAATCACCAAACACAGAAAAATCATCCATAAACACTTCAAGAAAATGCTCTACCATATCGCTAAATATACTCAACATGCATCTTTGGAATGTGGCAGGAGCATTACACAACCCAAATGACATCCTTCGATAAGCAAAAGTGCGGAATGGACATGTAAAAGTGGTCTTTTCTTGATCCTCAGGTGCAATTTATATCTGATTATAACCGGAGTACCCATCTAGGAAACAATAAAATTTATGACCAGCTACTCTTTCTAAAATTTGGTCCATGAAGGGCAACAAGAAATGGTCTTTCCTAGTCACTGAGTTCAACTTCCTATAGTCAATGCACACTCGCCAACCAGTTGTGACTCTAGTTGGGATTAATTCATCATTAGCATTCTTGACTACAGTTATACCGGATTTCTTAGGTACCACTTGGGTAGGACTTACCCACTGACTATCAGAAATAGGGTATATGATCCCTACATCCAAAAGTCTTAGGACCTCTACTCTAACCACATCTTTCATGTTGGGATTTAGCCTGCGCTGCATCTCTCTAGAGGGTTTAGCATTATCCTCCAAATATATCCTATGGGTACAAATTAAGGGACTGATTCCCTTAATATCAGCTATGGTCCACCCTATTACACCTTTGTGTTCTCTAAGAACATCAATTAATTTTTCTTCCTGAGTCTCATTCAATTGTGAGGAGATGACCACTGGGAATGTCTCTGCTTGTCCCAAAAATGCATATTTGAGATCAGATGGCAAAGGTTTCAACTCAAGCTTTGGTGTTTGGATACTTGACGGGAGGGGTAGGGTATCGCGAGGTGGCAATTCCTCAAAACGTGATCTCCACTTGTTAGTATCCAACACCGGAACAGATTCCAACAAAGAGTTTACAGAATTAATTAAAATGTCCTCATTAAAATCATTAAAATGTGCCAAACAAGCTTCTAGAGGATCAGAAAAAGAAGATTGAAGAAATTGGTCTTTCACGAGAGTTTCAATCAAGTTTACTCCATGCACATCATCATCATCCCCAGGTTGTTTGCAGATATTAAAAATATTTAATTCCAAAGTCATGTTGCCAAACGAGAGTTTCATGACACCATTCCTGCAATTGATCAAAGCATTAAGGTTGCAAGGAATGGGCGGCCTAAAATAATAGGAATTTGAGTGCATGTATTCAACACAGGTTGTGTGTCCAAGACAATAAAATCAATAGGAAAGTAAAATTTGTCTACTTGGACTAACACATCCTCAACTACCCCTCTCGGTATTTTCACTGAACGGTCAGCAAGTTGGAGTGTTACCTTAGTGGGCTTTAGCTCACCAAGACCCAACTGCTCATACACCGAGTAGGGTAAGAGGTTAACACTAGCTCCAAGGTCAAGCAAAGCTTGCTCTATCCTGAAGTTCCCAATAATACAAGAAATTGTTGGGCATCCTGGATCTTTGTATTTGGGTGGGGTATTATGTTGAATGATTGCACTCACTTGTTCTGTTAAGAAAGCTTTCTTTTGTACATTAAGCCTACGCTTGACTGTACATAAATCTTTTAAGAATTTGGCATATGATGGAATTTGTTTGGTAGCGTCTAACAAGGGGATGTTGATCTTTACCTGTTTGAAGATTTCTAATATATCAGCATTATTGACTAACTTTTGAGGAGGTTGTAACCTTTGGGGAAAAGGAGCAGGTATCGGACATTGCAAAACCATATCAGATTTGGACTTAACAAGTTCATCTTCACTCTTTGATTTTAAAGATTCCTCAGGTTTGTGAACCTTATTTGAAATATCTTTATCAATTATTTTTCCATTTCGTAGAGTGGTGATGGACTTGATATGTTCCTCTTGGGAATCTGAAGAATTTGAATTATTTACCTTAAATTGACCTCTAGGATTTGGTTGAGGTTGAGCAGGAAATTTGCCCTTTTCTTGAATGCTCAACGAAGAGGTCAACTCTTCGAAAGAATTCTTCAGATCATTGATAGCTTGCATTGTTTGATTATTTATGTTTGTTTGACCTTGCATGAATTGTTGCAACGTCTCTTCAAGGGTCTTCTTATGTGAAGGCACATAAGGAGTATGAGTGGAAGGCCCCTGAGGAGGGTTGTTTGCAGTAGGTACATTTTTCCAACTAAAGTTGGGATGGTTCCTCCAACTAGGATTGTAAGTTTCTGAGTAGGGAGAAGAAAAAGGCCTTTTATAGGTGTTAATGACATTTGCTTGATCATGTAACACCTCTTGAAAAGCTGGGATTGTTGGACAATCCTGAGTTCGGTGTACATTAGTTTCGCATATGCCACAAACATCTTCCACTTTTTCAGTGGCCTTAATTGAGTTTACTTTCATAAGTTCCATGGCTTCTACTTTTCTAGTCAAACTGGCTATTTTGGCATTCACATCATTATTCTCTTCTTTCAGGAGGTACATACCTCCCTTAGTCATGACATTAGGCTTGGTCTTATCTGACCTATCAGATCTATCAGTGTTATCCCAAGATTGGGCATTTTCAGCTAATTGGTCAAAATAATCCCAAGCCTCTTCGGGATCTTTATTTAGAAACTCACCATTGCACATCATCTCTATAAACTGGCGCATTTGAGAGGTTAAACCTTCATAGAAGAAACTAACGGTGCGCCATGTCTCGTAGCCATGATGGGGGCAATTCTTTGAAACGTTCCCAACATTGGAAAAAAGTTTCATTCTCTTTTTGGGAGAAATTCATGATGTTCCTCCTAAGAGTATTAGTCTTATGGGTAGGGAAGAATTTTTTTAGAAACTCCCTGGTTAGTTCTTGCCATGTGCCAATGGATCTTGGCTTTAGAGAATTTAGCCAATTTTTGGCCTTCTCTTTTAAAGAGAAAGGGAACAATTTTAACCTAACCACATCATCACTAACATTTTGATTGCGTAAGGTTGCACAAACCTCATCAAATTCTTTCAAGTGTAGGTAAGGACTTTCTGAGTCTAAGCCATGGAACTTAGAAAGTAATTGAATCACTCCCGGTTTTAAGTCAAAAGTATTTGCATTAATGCGAAAAACCATACAAGACGGAGAACTCGTCCTTGTTGGTTGCAAATATTCACGCAAGGTCAGCATTGGTGGATTATTATGAACTCCATTATTCCCCTGATCACTTTCATTGTCAGTCATAGTGTCTGATGAATAAGAATGATCAAAATCTTCAAACAAGTTATTAGACAAGTCTTCAATCTCAAAGTCTTTCTCCTCAAGCGGCTTGTGTTATCTCGATTCCACGTGATCATACAAATGAGAGAACTCAAAGGGAAAGTCAGGGATTCAAACAAGAATGCATGCACCTCCTATAAGTCATCTATACAAACAAGCTAGCTAAAGGGGCGACAGACAAGGCACGCATACAGAGTATACGCCGAGCTTCCCCACTAGGTTGTAAGTTGACAGTAGATGTAAGATAAGTAGGAGAATAACGAGAGTGAATGAGTGAGTTTACCAGAAGTGAAGAAATTCCTGAACTTAGGCAAAGCAATGTCTGTATCCAAGTAGGCAAGCAATAGATGTACCTGTTTTACACGAGCAATATCAATCCGCTTAGTTACCTACCGTGGGAGGGTGCACGGAATTCCAACCTTCCACCTATGTTATATAATTCCTTCAAGCAAGTTAATTGACTTCCTACCGTGGGAGGGTGCACGGAATTCCAACCTTCCACTAAAAATAAAAATAAAAATTCAGAGTTTTTTTTTTCAATCAAGTTAAAAAGCAAAAAAATAGAAGTTAGAAGTTAAGAGTTAGAAGTTAGAAGCAAGAAAGTAAAAGTTAGCAATTAGAAGTTAGAAGTTAGAAGTTAGAAGCAAGAAAGTAAAAGTTAGCAGTTAGCAGTTAGAAGTTAGGAGCAAGAAAGTAAAAGTTAGGAGTTAGAATTAGAGGGAATGGGGAATGGGAGAATTTCGTAACCCGTGTTCTCGTCACACGTTGCAATCCCTGGCAACGGCGCCAAAAACTTGTTACAACTTAATTTAATCTAAATTAATGGACATAAAATCAAGAGTAAAAATAATATACTTGCAAGTGCACAAGTGACACAGTTGATGTATCTGGTGAGCACAGGGTCGAATCCACATGGATTGACTATTGTGCAACTACAATTAAGGAAACGAAATCTAAAGAGAAGAGAAATTTAAAATCGGTTTTCGACTCAATGAGAATGGAGCAAAAATCACTGATAACTGTAAAGCAATGAAAAAGAGGTCTAAGGCTTCAGGAAAATCCACCTATCCCTCCTTATGCTTAGATTTGGATGAAAATACATCTAGAATTAAATAAGGATTTAATCTAGATGGGAAATTATACGATAAAACCACTGACCATTAAATTCAATTGAATAATTAGAGAAATTTGAAGAGTACTTTGTATCTAACTCACAGGGGATCCAAGCATTCCATATATCAATAGATCATATGAAATCAAAGAGCATATAGAGAAGAACAATTAACCAAAATAAGAACTATTCAATTAAAATTAATGATCAAACCATCCACATCATCCACATAAATCGGAAAAATGTTTCAAATCCCTAACCTTAGAAAGGTGTTTAGCCCACCATGATTGGAGTTGTCATCCTCCTTAATGGTGTTCCAAACACTACAATAAAATAACTCAAAAAAAAAGCTAAAAGAAGAAGAGAGAAAAGAGAATGAGAAAAGATCAGAGAAGATCAGAGAGCCCCAAAAGTCTCTCACTTTAGGTTTATATAGACTAAAGGGAAGAAGAGAAGAGAAAGAAAAACAAAAGAGAAACTTCTAATTCCAAAATTCCAACCAAAACTGCACTTCCCTCCACTTGATGACATGTTTTGACCCCTTAAACATCCGAATTAGGAGATCTTTATTAAATATAATTTTGTTCCCCTTTAAGTCTTCTTTCCAAAACATCAAAGCTTGCCTTAATCCGAATTTTGAGTCAAACGTTATGTCCAAATTACTAAGTACTGTCCAGATTAGGCGGGAATCCGGGAAATCCTCATTCTTTGTTTGGGATTGGTTGCTAAATAATAGCACTCCTCTATTCATCCACGAAATTTCTTACTTTTCTTATAGATTTAGTTGACCTCCATTAAGCTCCTTGCTTGAATTCCAAAATCCACCCAAAATAAAGAGTTCTTGTGACCAAAATAGGCTTTCTCCTTTTTTCTGAAATAGAAACATCAATATAGCACACTTCTTCTTTCTAATTTAAGAGAGTTCCACCATTTTTATGCTAAAATCATATTAATCCATATCTTCCTAAGATTCTCCAGCCATGTTGTAGAATCTTTCTATACTTGGTCTTGGGCTTTGACTCTTTGACTTGAGACTTGGCTTCTTGGACTTTTGGCTTGGGCTTTGCTCTTTGGGCTCTAGCTCCTTTAGATCTTTGAGTTGAACATGGGCTATTTGAAACTTTGGACTTCTTGAATCCCGAGAGTAGTCTGGGGTTAGGATTCCTACAAAAAATACACATAATAAGTCTCTCTTAAAAATATTTTGCATACGGCCTTCCAAGACATGTATGAATACATGCAAATGTATCATGAAAATTAAGAGAAAGAAGACAACGTAATGGTGAGAAGAGAATACACCACTTTACGTGTAAAAATGAAGATATAAACCAAAGAAGTATGATAATGCTTATTTAACTGGGGATAATTAAGCAAAATTAAGCACTTATCACTATGGTGTTAAGATTTAGGGGATCCAGTTTCCGTATAATTTTTTATCCAGACCCCCCTTCAAACTTAATCCCAACTAAACCATAGTCAAACTTCTGCCCAAATCCTGGTTCAAATCTAACCTGAGCTAAATCCTAATCGAAGCTCTGCTCGTATCCCAGTTTGAACCTAAGCCTAACTAAACCTGGTCAAACATTTGTCCGAATCCCAATTCGAACCTAACCCCAACTATATTTTAGCAAAACCTTTACAAGAATCCCAGTTTGAAACTAACCCTAACTAAATTGTAGTTCAAATTCTGCTTGAATCCCGGTTAGAACCTAAGCCGATCTAACCTTTACCCGAACCTTAGCACAAATCCTGGTTTGAACCTAACCCCAGTTAAACCCTGGCCGAACTTCTGCCCCGAATTCTGGTTCAAACCTAACTCCAAACTAATCCTAGCTGAACCGCTACCTGTCTCCTAATAACCTAACCCCAACTAAACCATAGTCGAACTTCTACCCGAATCACGGTTCCAACTTAATCCCAACTAAATCATAGCTGAACTTCTACTTGAACTCCTGTTCAAACCTAATGCCATCTGAACCTTCGTCGAACTTCTATTCGAATCCAACCACAGCTAAACCTACTCGAAACTGTGCCTGAGTACCTTTTAAAACCAAACCCCAACTAAATCCTAGCACGACCTCTACTTGAATCCATGTTAGAACCTAGCCTCGTCTCCAACCTTCGTCGAACCTCTGCCCGAATCTTGGCTCGAAACTAACCCTAGCTAAACCTTAGTCAAACCTTTGCCCAAATCCTGTTTTAAACTTAACAGATATACCCTTGTGGAACCTCTGCCCGAATCCTGGTTCAAACCTAACCCCAGCTAAACTATAATCAAACCTCTGCCCAATATTGTTTCAAACATAACCCCGCTATCCCCCTAACCAAACCTCTGTCCAAACCCATTTCAAAGTTAACACTAGCGAAACCTCGATTGTCGAATTCCAGTTCGAACCTAATCCTAAATAAGCTTAGTCGAACCTTTGCTCGAATCCCAGTTCAAACTTAACCCCCAACTAACCCTAGTCGAAACTTTGCCTGAATCTCAGTTTTAACTCAATTGCAATTAAATCCGAGTCAAAACTCTACCCGAATCATGGTTCTAACCTAACCCCAACTAAATCTTAGTTGTTCTTCTACTGGAATTCCTATTCGAACCTAAGCCCAGCTAAAACTTCGTCTAACTTCTGTTTGAATCCAAGTACGAATCTAACTACTGCTAAACCTGCTTGAAACTTTGCCTGAGTATTGGTTCAAACCAAACCCTAACTAAATTCTAGCACGACCTTTACCTGAATCAATGTTAGAACCTAACCCGAGTCTAACTTTCGTCGAACCTCTACCCGAATCTTGGTTAGAAACTAATCCCCAGCTAAACCTCAGTCAAACCTTTGCCTAAATCCTGTTTCGAACATTACAGTTATACCTTGGTTAACCGTGTTCCCGAATTCCGATTCAAATCTAACCCTAACTAAACCCTAGTAGAATCCCTGCTCGAATCCCGGTTTAAACCTAACACCCAGCTAACCCTAGTCAAAACTCTGCCTGAATCTTGGTTAACCGTAATAAAATCAGATTCGTAATTCTACCCAAATCCTTGGTCAAACCTATACCGAATTAATCTCGGTTTGAACCTAACCCAATCTAAACCAATGTCGAATCTTTGCCCGAATCCCTGTTCAAACCTAACCTCAGCTAAACCCTAGTCAAACCCCGGTTCAACCCTAACCCTGCTAAATCCTTGTTGAACCTCTGCCCACGTCCCAATTCAAACTTAAGCCTAGCTAAACCAGGGTCGAACATCTACCCGAATCCCAGTTCGAACCTAACCTAACTAATACCTCGTTGAGAGTCTATCTGAATCCCAATTGCAACGTAACCCCATCTAAACTCTAGCCAAACTTTGAACGAATCACAATTTGCACCTAATTCAGCTAAACCTGGACGAACCTCTACCCTGAATTCCGGTTCGAACTTAACCCAGCTAGCCGAACCTCTCCATGAATCCCGGTTTGAACCTAACTCTAGCTAAACGATAGTCAATCTTTTGCCCGAATCCTAGTTCAAACCTAACCCAGCTAAATCCTAGTCTAACCTTTGCCCGAATCCCAATTTGAACTTAACCCCAGCTAAACCTGGTCAAACCTTCACTTGAATCCCAATTTGAATTTAACCCCAACGAATCCTAGCAAAATCTCTACCTGAATCCCGGTTCGAACCTAACCCCAGCTAAAACATAGTCAAACTTTTGCCCGAATCCCGGTTCAAACCTAACCCAGCTCAATCCTAGTTGAAGTTCTGCCCAAATCCCAGTTCAAACCTAACCCCAACTAAACCTTTCTCAAATCTCTACCTGAATCCCAGTTCGAATTTAACCCTAATATAACTTGATCGAACCTCTGCTAGAATCCCAATCCAAACCAAACTCCAACTAAATCGTAGCAGAACCTCTACCCGAATCCCGGTTCGAATCGAACCTGAGCTAAACCTTCACTGAACTTTTACCCGAATCCCGGTTTGAACCTAAGCCCAACTATACCCTAGTCGAGTCTCTGCCCGAATTCCGGTTCAAACCTAATCCTAACTAAATCCTAGTAGAACCTCTACCCGAATCCATATTTGAACTTAACCAGAGCTGAATCTTCCTTAAACCTCTTCCTGAATCTTGGATGGAATATAACCCTTGCTAAACCCTTGTCAAACCTCTGTCCAAATCCTATTTTGAAGCTAACACCTGCTAAAACCTTGTCGAACGTATACTTGAATCTCGGTTCGACCTAACCCCAGCTAAACCCTAGTCGAACCTCTACCCGAATCCCATTTCGAACATAACACCAGCTAACCCTAGCGAAACCTCTACCCAAATCCCGTTTCAAACCTAATACATGCTAAACCGTGGTTAACCATGTGCCCGAATCCCGGTTAGAACCTAACCTTAGCTAAACTCAAGCCAAACCTTTGCTTAATGGTCAAACCTCTACCTGAATCCTAATTCAAATCTAACCCCAACTAAATCCTACTCGAACCACTACCTGATTTTTGGTTCAAAATTAACCCTCAACTAAACCCTAGTTGAACCTCTGTCTAAATCACGGTTTGAACCTAAACCTCAACTAAACCCTAGTCAAACATCAGCCCAAATCCAGGTTCGAACTGAACCACAGCAAAACCTGGGTCGAACCTCCACCCGAATCCCGATTCGAACCTAACCCCAACTAAACCTTAGTTGAATATCTGCCTAAATCCTAGTTGGAACCTAACCCCATCTAAACTCCAGCCAAATCTTTGCATAAATCACGGTTTGAACCTAGCCCCATCTGGTCGAACCTTAACCCTGAATTCTAGTTCGAACCTAATACCAACTAAATGCTAGCAAAGCCTCTACCTGAATCCCGGTTTGAACCTAGCCCCAACTAAACCATAGTCAAACCTCTCCCCGAATCCCGATTCAAACCTAACCCAGCTAAATCCTTGTCAAACCTCTAACTAAATCCCAGTTTGAACTTAACCCCAGATAAACCAAGTCAAACCTTTGCCCGAATCTAAATTCGAATCTAACCCCAACGTAATTCTTGTAGAACCTCTACCTATATCCCGGTTCGAACCTAACCCCAACTAAACCATTGTAACAAATCTGCCCGAATCCTGGTTCAAACCTAACCCTAGCTAAATCCAAGTCGAAGATCTACTCGAATCCCAATTCAAACCTAAGCCTAGCTGAACATAGTCAAACAGTTGTTCGAATCCTAATTTAAACCTAACCCCAAATATATCCTAGTAGAACCTCTACAAGAATCACGGTTTGAAACTAACCCTAGCTAAACTGTAGTCGAACCTCTGCCCCGAATACCAGTTCAAAGCTAACCCCAACTAAACCCTAGCAGAATCTCTACTTGAATACCGGTTTCAACCTAATCTCAGCTAAATAGTAGTCAAGCTTATGCCCGAATCCCGGTTCAAACCTAACCCCGGCTAAGTCCTAGTAGAAGCTCTGCCCAAATCCTACTTCGAACCTAACCGTAACTGAACCTGGTAGAACCTTTGTCCGAATCAAAATTCAAATATAACCCCAACGTAATCCTAGCAGAACCTCTACCTGAATCCCGATTTGAATCTACCCCCATTTAAACCATAGTCAAGTTTCTGCCCAAATCTCAGTTCAAACTTAACCGAAGCTAAACCTTTACTAAACCTCTGCCCGAATCCCAGTTTGAACCTAATCCCAGCTACACCATGGTTGAGCCTTTGTTCGAATCCCGGTTCGAACCTAATCCTAACTAAATCCTAGCGAACCTCTATCTGAATCCATGTTAGAACCTAACCCTAGTTCAACCTTTGCTGAACCTCTATCCGAATCTTGGTTCGAAATTAAGCCCCAACGAAACCCTTGTTAAACCTCTACCCAAATCCTATTTCGAACTTAACAGCTAAACCCTTGTCGAACCTCTACCCGAACCCGATTCGAACGTAATCTCAGCTAAACCATAGTCGAACCTCTGTCCAAATTCCGTTTCAAACATAACACCTGCTAACCCCCTAACAAAACCTCTGAATCCTACTTCAAACTTAACAACTAAACCTTTATCGAACCTCTACCCGAATCCTGATTTGAACTTAATCCCAGCTAAACCATAGTCGAACCTCTGTCCAAATTCTGTTTCAAACATAATACCTGCTAACCCCCTAACGGAACCTCTGCCCAAATCCTATTTCAAACCTAACACCCGCTAAACCCTGTTTAACCCTGTTCCTATATTCCGGTTCGAACCTAATCCTAACTAAACCTTAGTTGAATCACTGCTCGAATCCCGATTCACACCTAACCCCAGCTAAACCTAGTTAAAACATTGCCTGAATCTTGGTTTTAACTTAACCACAGTTAAATCCGAGTTTAAACCTCTACCCGAATCCTAGTTCAAATCTAAGCCCAATTAAACCATTGTCGAACCTCTACCCGAATCCCAGTTCGAACATAACCCTAGCTAAACCCTAGTCGAACCCCAGTTAAAACCTAACCCCAGCCAAATCCTTGTGGAACCTCTACCCGTATCGTACTTCAAACTTAACCCCAGTTAAAGTAAGGTCGAACCTTCGCCCGAATCTCGGTTCGAACCTAGCCCCACTAAACCCTAGTTGCTCTGCTCGAATCCTAGTTTGACCTTAACCCCATCTAAACTCTAGCCGAACCTCTACACGAATCATGGTTTGAATCTAACCCTAGCTAAACCCTGATCGAACCTCAGCCCTGAATTCCGGTTCGAACCTAAACCCAACTAAATGCTAACCGAACCTCTAATTGAACCCGGTTCGAACCTAACCCTAGATAAACTATAGTTAAACTTTTACCCGAATCCCGGTTTGAACCTAACCTTATCTAAACCCTGGTCGAACATCTGCTTGAATCTAGGTTCGAACCAAATCCTAACTAAATCCTAGAAGAACCTCTACCCGAATCCAAGTTCGAACCTAACCACAACTAAACCTAGTTGAAACTCTACCTGAATACCGGTTCAAACCTAACCCCAACTAATGCCTTGTCGAACCACTGCCCGAATCCCAGTTAAAACAGAACCTTAATAAAACTTGGTCAAACTTGTACTTGAATCTCAGTTTGAACCTAACCCTAACTAAATTTTAGTAGAACCTCTACACGAATGTCGGTTCGAACTGAACCCCAGCTTAATTTTCATTGAACTTTTACCCAAATCCCGGTTTAAACCTAATCTCAGCTAAACCTTAGTCGAGCCTTTGCTCGAATCCCGGTTCGAACCTAATCCTAACTAAATCCACAGAACCTCTACCAAAATCCATGTTCAAAACTAAGCCTAGTTGAATCTTCCCTAAACCTCTGCCCGAATCTTGTATCGAACCTAACCCCTACAAAACACCTCTTCAAACCTTTGCCCTAATCCTATTTCGAAGCTAACACCCGCTACACCCTTCTCGAACCTATGCCCGAGATAAACTCAAGCCGAACCTTTGCCTGAATCCGAGTCTGAACTTAACCCATGGTTGAACCTCTGCCTGGATCCGAGTGCGAACTTAACCCCAACTAAATCCTAGTCGAACCTCTGCCCGAATCCCAGTTTTGAACCTAACCCTCAGCTAAATCCTAATCGAACCTCTGCTTGAATCCCTGTTCGAACTTAACCCTAGCTAAACTCAAGCTAAGCCTTTGCCTGAATCTTGGTTTGAACTTAATCTCTGTTAAACCCTGGTTGAACTTCCGCCCGGATCCCAATTCAAACCTAACCACAACTAATCCTTGCAGAACCTGTATTCGAATCTTGGTTCGAACTTAACCCCAACTAAACTATATTCAAACCACTTTCCAGATCCCGGTTCGAAGTTAACCCAAGCTAAAACCTGGTTGAACCTCTGCCAGAATCCCGGTTCGATCCTAAACCCAACTAAACCCTAGTTGACCCCTCTACACAAATCCTAGTTCGAACCTAACCCATTTAAACTCTAGTTGGACCTTTACACGAATCTCAGTTTGACCCTAACCCCAGAGCCCGAGTTCAAGGTTCGAACCTAACCCCAACTAAATCTTAGCAGAACCTTTACCTGAATCGCTGTTTGAACCTAAACCCAATAAAATCGTAGTCAGAATTTTACCAAAATCCCGATTCAAACCTTACCTTAACTAAATACTGGTCGAACCTCTTCCCAAATCGCAATTTGAACCTAACCTCAGCAAAGCTTGGTCAAACCTTTGCTCGAATCCCAATTTGAACCTAACCCCAAATAAATCCTAGCAAAACCTCCACAAAAATCACAGTTTGAAACTAACCCCAGCAAAACTGAAGTTGATCCTCTTCCCGAATCCCAGTTCGAACCTAACCCGATCTAAACTCTAGTTGAACCTCCACTCAAATCCCGATTCAAACCTAACCCCATCTAAACTCAAAGTGAACCTTTGCCCGAATCCTAGTTTAAACCTAACACCCGCTAAACCTTGGTCGAATCTCTACCCCGAATTCTGGTTCAAACCTAACCCCAACTAAATCCTAACTGAATCTCTACCTAAACCCAGTAACCTAACCCCAACTAAACCATAATCGAACCTCTACCCGAATCCCAATTCGAACCTAACCCCAACTAAACCCTAGTTGAACCTTTGCTTGAATCCTAGTTCGAACCTAACTTATCTAAACTCTAGTTGGACCGCT
Source organism: Tetracentron sinense (assembly GCA_015143295.1). Classification (NCBI taxonomy): domain Eukaryota; kingdom Viridiplantae; phylum Streptophyta; class Magnoliopsida; order Trochodendrales; family Trochodendraceae; genus Tetracentron; species Tetracentron sinense. The sequence goes on along the minus strand of CM026564.1, from coordinate 15,836,501 downwards.
GCACGAATCCTGGTTTGAACCTAACCCCAGTTAAACACTATTAGAACCTCTGCCCTGAATTCCGGTACGAACTTAACCTCAACTAAATCCTAACAGAACCTCTACTTGAATCCCTATTTAAACCTAACCCTAGTTAAACTATAGTCAAGCTTCTGCCCAAATCCCGGTACAAACCTAACCCCAACTAAATCCTTGTAAAACCTATGCCGAATCCCAGTTCGAACCTAAGCCCAGCTAAATCTGGTTGAACCTTTACCTGAATCTAAATTTGAATCCAACCCCAACGTAATCATAAAAGAACCTCTACTTGAATTCCGGTTTGAACCTAACCCCAGATAAACCATAGTCAAACTTCTGCTCAAATCTCAGTTCAAACCTAACTCCAACTAAATCGTAGTTGAAGCTCTGCCTGAATCTCAGTTCGAACCTAAAACCAGCTAAACCTAGTCAAACATTTGCCAATATCCCAATTCAAACCCAACCTCAACTATAATTTAGGAGAACCTCTACAAGAATCCTAGTTTGAAACTAACCCTATCTAAACCGTAGTTGAACTTCTGCTCAAATTTCAGTTTGACCCTAACCCCAGCTAAACCCTATTCAAATCTCTGCCCTAAATTCTGATTTGAACTTAACCCCAACTAAATCCTACCAGAACCTCTACCTGAATCCCTGTTTGAACCTAACCCCAGCAAAACCGTATTCAAACTTCTGCCCGAATCTTGGTTCAAACCTTACCCCAGCTAAATGCTAGTCGAACATCTTCCAGAATCCCAGTTTGAACCTAATCCCAGCAAAAATTGGTAGAATCTTTGCCCGAATCCCAATTTGAACCTAACCTCAACTAAATCCTAACAAAACCTCCAAAGAAATCATAGTTTAAAACTAACTCCAGCCAAACTGAAGTTGATCTTCTTCCCGAATCCCAGTCAAATCTATCGCGATCTAAACTCCAGCTGAACCTCTCTTCGAATCCCAGTTCGAACCTAGCCTTAGCTAAACTCAAAGCGAAGCTTTGCCCGAATCCTGGTCTGAACCTAGCCCCCGATAACCCTGGTCGAACCTCTACCCCGAATTCCGGTTCAAACCATACCCCTACTAAATCCTAGCTGAACCTCTACCTGAATCCCGATAACCTAACCCCAACTAAACCATAATCGAATCTCTGCCTAAATCCCAGTTCGAACCTAACCCTAACTAAACCCTAGTTGAACCTTTGATCGAATAACAGTTCGAACCTAACCCTTCTAAACTCTAGCTAGACCTATGTATGATTCCCGGTTTGAAACTAACCCCAATTAAACCCTATTAGAACCTTTGTCCCAAATTCCGGTACAAACCTAACCCCAACTAAGTCATAGCAGAACCTCATACTGAATCCCTATTTGAACCTAACTCCAGCTAAACCATAGTCAAGCTTCTGCTCTAATCCCGGTTCAAACCAAACCCTTGTTAAAATCTTGTAGAATTTATTCTGAATCCCAGTTTGAACTTAACCCCAGTTAAACTCTGGTTGAACCTTTGCCCGAATCTCTATTCGAACCTAACTCTAGCTAAACCCTCGTCGAACCTCTGAACAAATCTCGGTTCGAACCTAACACCCGCTAAACCTTTGTCAAATCTGTGCCCGAATCCTGATTTCAACCTAGTCCCAATGAAATCCTAGTCGAACATTTTCTCGTATACATTCGAACCAAACTCTAGCTATACCCTAGTCAAACTTCTACCAATATCCTAGTTTGAACCTGACCCCAACAAAACCTAGTCAATCCACTACCCGAATCCCGGTTAGAACCTAACCCTAATAAAACCCTACCGAACCTCTACCTGAATCTCGATTAGAACCTAATCCTAGTTAAACCATACTCGAGGCACTTTCCGAATCCCGGTATGAATCGAACCCTAACTCAACCTTGGTTGAACCTCTGCCCGATTCACGGTTCGAATCTAAACCCAACTAAACCCTAGTTAAACATCTGACCGCATCCCCGTTCGAACCTAACACTAACTAAACCTTAATCGAACCTTTGCCCTAATCCCAGTTCAAACTTAACCACAACTAAATCCTAATAGAAGCTCTAACCGTATCCTGGTTCGAACCTAACCCCAGCGAAACCATTATTGAACCTCTGCCCAAATACAGGTTTCAACCTAACCCAAATAAACCCTAGTCGATGCTTTGCCTGAATTCGAGTTCGAACCTAACCCAGCTAAACATGGTCGAAGCTTTCCCTGAATCCTGGTTCGAACCTAACCCAGCTAAACCATTGTTGAACCTTTTCCCGAATCTTGCTTTGATCTAAGCCCATTTAGACACTTGTCGATGACTGCCCGAATCCCAGTTTGAACCTAACCCAAATAAACCCTAGTCGATGCTCTGCCTGAATTCGAGTTCGAACCTAACCTAACTAAATATGGTCGAAGCTTTGCCTGAATCCTGGTTTGAACCTAACCCAACTAAACCCTTGTTGAACCTTTTCCCGAATCACTCTTTAATCTAAGCCTAGTTAAACTCTTGTCGATGACTACCTGAATCCCAGTTTGAACCTAACCCAAGCTAAACCCTAGTCGAGCTTCTGCATAAATCCTGATTCGAACATAACATCTGCTAAACCTTGGACAAACCTGTGCCCGAAACCCAGTTCAAACTTATCCCCAACTAAAACCTAGTCGAACCTCTGCTCAAATCCCGGTTCGAACTTAGCCCCAGCTACCCTAGTCGAACCTTTGCCTCAATCCCGATTTTAACCTAATGCCAACTAAATCCTAGTAGACCCTATGTCCGACTCCCGGAGAAAACTCTAACAAAATAGTAGACAAACCTCAACTTGAATCCTGGTTCGCATCAAACCCCAACTAAGCCATGGTCTTCTAGCCGAAACCCGGTTCGAATCTAACCCAATTAAATCCTAGCTGAACCTTTGCTCGAATCTTGGTTCTAACATAACCTCAACTAAACCTTAGTCAAAGCTTTGCTGAAATCCCAGTTCGAACCTAACCCCAACTAAATCCTTACAGTAACTCTACCCCAATCCTGGTTCGAACCTAACCTACCTAAACAATAGTTGAACCGCTGCCCGAATCCCAGTTAAAACCTAACCCCAACTAAACTTGGTCGAACCTCTGCCCGAAACTCGATTCGAGGCTAAACCCACGTAAACCCTAGCCGAGCCTGTTCGAACCTAACTCCCCCTAAACCCTAGTTGAGTCTCTTCTTGAATCCTGATTTGAATCTAACTGCGACTACCCTAGTCAAGCGTCTATCCGAACCCCAATTCGAACCTAACCACGACTAAACCCTGCTTGATCCTTTGTTCGAATCTCCATTCGAACCTAACCCCCATTAAACCTTAGTCGAGCCTTTGCAAAAATCCCGATTCAAACCTAATGCCTACCAAAATCTCGGTTCAAACCGAACCCCAAATAAATCCTAGTCGAACCTAACCCCAGATAAACCATAATTGAACCTCTGCCCGAATCCCGGTTTAAACCTAACCGCAACTAAATACTAGTTGAACTTCTGCCCGAAACCCAATTCGAACCTAACCGGCCTGAAACCCTATCCGACCCTAACCCCAGCTAAACCCTAGTTGAACCTCTACCTGAATCCCAATTCGAACCTAACCCCAGCTAAACCCCAGTCGAACCCCTGTTAAAACCTAACCCCAACTAAATCCTTGTCGAACCTCTTACTGCATCGTAGTTCAAACATAACCCCGGCTAAACCAGGGTCAAACCTCTGCCCGAATCCCTAGTCGAACCTAACCCCAGATATACCATAGTCGAACCTCTGCCCGAATCCCGGTTTAAACCTGACCGCAACTAAATCTTAGTCAAACCTCTACCCGAAACCTAATTCGTACCTAACCTGCTCGAAACTCTATCTGAACCTAACCCCAGCTAAACCCTAGTTGAACATCTGCCCGAATCCCACTTCGAACTTAACCCCAGCTAAACCCCAGTCAAACCGCAGTTAAAACCTAACCCTAACTAAATCCTTCTCGAACCTCTTACTGCATCCTAGTTTGAACTTAACCCCAACTAAACCAGGGTCGAATCTCCACCCGAATGCCGGTTCGAACTTATCCCCAGCTAAACCATAGTCAAACTTCTGCCCAAATCACGGTTCAAGCCTAACCTCAACTAAATCCTTGTCGAACCTCTTTCTAAATCTCAGTTCAAACTTACACCCAGCTAAACCTGGTTAAACATTTGTCTGAATCCCAATTCAAACCTAACCCTAACTAAATCATAGCAAAACCTCTACTCGAATCCCGGTTCGAACTGAATCCCAGATAAACATTTGCTGAACTTCTACCGGAATGCCGATTTGAACCTAACCCTAGCTAAACCATGGTCGAGCATCAGCCCGAATCGCGATTCGAGCCTAATCCTAACTAAATCCTCGAAGAACCTCCAGTCGAATCCAAGTACGAACCTACCATAACTAAACCTGGTTGAAACTCTACTTGAATACCTGTTCAAACCTAACCCCAACTAAACCCTTGTTGAATCTCTAGTTGAATCTTAGTTCGAACCTAACCCCAACTAAATTATAGCAGAACCTATACCCAAATTTCGGTTTAAACCGAACCCAATTTAATTTTCATTGAACTTTTACCCGAATCCCGGTTTGAACCTAATCCCAGCTAAACCCTGATCGAGCCTCTGCTTGAATCCCGGTTCGAACCTAATCCTAACTAAATACACAGACCCTCTACCCGAATCCATGTTCAAACCTAACCCTAGCTAAATCTTCCCCGAACCTCTACCCAAATCTTGGATCAAACCTAACCCCTACAAAACTTTTGTCAAACCTTTGCCCCAGTCCTATTTCGAAGCTAATACCCGCTAAACCCTTGTCGAACATAAGCCCAAATCCCAGTTCGACCTAACCCCACCTTAAACCTAGTCGAACCTCTGTTCAAATCCCATTTCGAATATAACTCCAGCTAACCCTAGCCAAACCTCTGCCCAAATCCCATTTTAAACCTAACACCTACTAAACCTTGGTTAATCCTATGCTTCAATCCTTGTTGGAACCTAACCCCAGATAAACTCAAGCCGAATCTTTATCTGAATCCGTGTCTGAACCTAACCCCTGGTCGAACCTCTGCTTGAATCCGAGTTTGAAACTAACCCCAACTAAATCCTGGTCGAATCTCTGCCCGAATCTTGGTTCGAGCTTAACCCTCAACTAAACCCTAGTCAAACCTCTGCCCATATCCTAGTTCAAATTTAACCCCAGTTAAACTCATGCCGAGCCTTTGCCTGAATCCTAATCTGAACCTAATCCTTGCTAAACCCTGGTTAAACCTCTACCCGAATCCTAGTTCAATCCTAACTATAACTAAATCCATGAAAAACCTCTATTCGAATCCCAGTTCAAACCTAATCCCAACTAAACCATAGTCAAACTACTTCCCGGATTCTGGTTCGAAGTTAACCCCAGCTAAACCCTAGTCAAATCTCTGCCCGAATCCCAGTTCGAACCTAATCCCACCTAAACCCTAGTTGAACCTCTGCTCGAATCCCAGTTCAATCCAAACACATCTAAACTCTAGCTGGGCCTTTACATGAATCTCGGTTTAACCCTAACCCCAGCTGAACCTTATTCGAACCTTTGTCCCAAATTCTGGATTGAACCTAACCCCAACTAAATCCTCGTAGAACCTCTACCTAAATCCCTGTTTGAACTTAACCCCAGTAAAACAATAGTCAAACTTTTGCCCTAATCCCGGTTCAAACCTTACCCCAGCTAAATGCTATTTGAACCTCTTCCTGAATCCCAGTTTTAACCTAACCCCAGCAAAACCTCGTTGAACCTTTGCTCGAATCCTAATTTAAACCCAACCCCAACTAAATCCTAGCAAAATCTCCACAAAAATCACGGTTTGAAACTAACCCCAGTAAAACCGAAGTTGATACTCTTCCCAAATCCAAGTTCGAACCTAACCCGATCCAAACTCTAGCTGAACCTCTGCTCGAATCCCGGTTTGAACCTAACCCCAGCTTAACTCAAAGCGAACCTTTATCAGAATCCTAGTCTGAACCTAACCCCCGCTAAACCCTGGTCGAACCTCTACTCTGAATTTTGGTTCAAACCTAACACCTACTAAATCCTAGCTGAACCTCTACCTGAACCCAGTAACCTAACCCCAACTAAACCATAATAGAACCTCTGCCTGAATCCCGATTCGAACCTAACCCCAACTAAACCCTAGTTGAAACTTTGCTTGAATCCTAGTTCTAACCTAACCCATCTAAACTCTAGTTGGACCTCTGCACGAATCCTAGTTTGAACCTAACCCCAACTAAACCTTATTCGAACCTCTGTCCCAAATTTTGATACGAACCCAATCCCAATTAAATTCTAGTAGAACCTCTACTTGAATCCCGGCTTGAACCTAACCTCAGCTAAATTGTAGTTAAGTTTTTGCTCAAATCCCGATTCAAACCTAATCCCAGCTAAATCTTTGTAGAACCTTTGCCCGAATCCTAATTCGAACTAACTCCAGCTAAACTGAAGTTGTACCTCTGCTCCGATCTCCAATCAAACCTAACTTAATCTAAACTCTGGTTGAACCTTTGCACAAATCCAGGTTCCAACCTAACCCCAGCTAAAATTTGGTCGAACCTCTGTCCCAAATTACGGTTCAAACTTAGCCCAACTAATAAATCCTAGCTGAACCATTACCTAAATCCCGATAACCTAACTCCAACTAGATCATAGTCGAACTTCCACCTGAATCCCGGTTCTATCCTAACCCCAACTAAATCCTAATTGTACCTTTACCCGAATTCCTATTCGAACCTAACCCCAACTGAACCTTCGCCGAATTTTTATTTGATTCCAAGTTCAAACCTAACCATAGCTAAACCTGGTTGAAACTCTACTTAAATCCCAATTTGAACCTAACCCCAATTAAATCCTAACAGAACCTCTACTTGAATCCCGATTTGAACCTAACCCCAGTTAAATACTAGTCAAGCTTCTGCCCGAATCCCGGTTCAATCCTAACCCCAGCTAAATCCTTGTAGAACCTATCTCGAATCCCAACTCGAACCTAGGCCTAGCTAAACTAGGTCGAACCTTTCCCAAATCCAAATTCGAATCTAACCCCAACGTAATCGTAGAAGAACCTCTACTTGAATCTCAGTTTGAACCTAACCCCAGATAAACCATAGTCAAACTTCTGCTCGAATCTCGGTTCAAACCTAACCCCAGCTAAATCTTAATCGAAGCTCTACCTGAATCCCAATTCGAACCTAACCCTAGCTAAACCTGGACAAATATTTGCCCGAATCGCAATTTGAACCTAACACCAACTATATCTTAGCAGAACCTCTACAAGAATCCTGATTTGAAACTAACCCTATCTAAACTGTAGTTGAACTACTGCTCGAATCTCAGTTCGAACCTAACCCGATCTAACCTTTAGCCGAACCTTTGCATGAATCCTAGTTTGAACCTAACCCAAGCTAAACCCTGGCTGATCCTCTGCCTAGAATTCCGGTTCAAACCTAACCCCAACTAAATCCTAGTTGAACCGCTACCTGAATCCTGGTAACCTAACCCCAACTAAACCATAGTCGAACCTCTACCCGAAGCTCTAGATTAACCTAACCCCAACTAAATCCTAGCTGAACTTCTACCTGAATTCCTGTTCGAACCTAACTTTAACTAAACCTTCACAAAACTTCTGTTCAAATCTAACCATAGCTAAACCTTGTTAAAAATCTGCCTGAATACCGGTTTAAACCTAACTCCAACTAAACCTGTCGTGACCCAAAACCCACCCTAGGAGTTAGAGTGAATCTTGGACAACTCATCATGACTTGCATGACTTGCTTGACCTAAATAACCTGCAAAAGACCTGGAGCATATACAATAGAGGATAATAATAGTGGAAACATATGACAAAGCACAACGAAAGTCTAACAAACCTCTATGTATATACATACGTGATCCAAGTTTGATACAAAAGAAATCAAGACAAAGAAAGTGCGGACAGGCCCGCCAAAATACATGAATACATCTCTCTCAACTCACCCACAGCTATCCACTCATAATCTACCACAACCTAATAGTAACCCTCACCCTGAGGTTCCTCCACATGCTTCTCAACGTACTCCTCCTCCACCCATGGGCCAGGAAAACAGACATCGAATGGAGTAGCAGCTCCCTCAGTACCTGCCGATATAAGAAGTACGGCTGAGCATGGAATACTCAGCGGGTACCAAGTACTAACCAACAGTCATAGCCACTCTATAGCATTATAGGAAGCAAGAAGCAGTTCACATACATAAAGCAGGAACAATTAATATCATAACAAGGAAATAAAGTAATTTATAATCATGCTTGCATTTCATAAAAATCGATAAAACCCTTGAAAACATCGTGCACTTGACTTGACTTAAATTCCTCGTTTCGTGCTTTAAAACTCGTCTTGTCATGTGTCTTGTTTTGTCGTGTCGTGTCATGTGTGTCATGCTTGTATCATGCGTGTCATGCGTGTACCATGCTTGTTATGCGTGTACCATGCTTGTCATGCGTGCTTGCTTGGGAGTTCAATATGCTCATGTACTTGTGAGATGTGCTTGTAAGATGCCTTGAGAGGGAAGGGATACCCTTCTTTCATGATATGCCTTGAGAGGGAAGGGAGACCCTTCTTTAATGCAATGCACTTGTGAGTGAGGGGAGACCCCTCATGGAAGGGAGGGAAGTGTAAGCTCCCTCATAAAGAATGCTTGTTCTTGTCCTCTTATCAAAAGCGAGGTAAAACATATTGTAAGATATGTCCCACCCCTAACATTATTACTCTTGCAAAACCGTCGGTAAAAACATGTCATGCATGCTGTGCTCGTGGAATCGTGTGCATACTTTCATTTAAAATTAAATATGACAATTTGGGGATTTCGCAAAACATAGAACATCAATAATTTGAGCAAGTAATCATTCATTCAAATTTTTAGGGAAAGCAAGTAAGCACACTATCATAAGCCCTAGCAAATCCATAAGCATTTAAACATATATTTTCCACTACAAATCATCATTTTCTCCATTGGGGCATTTCATCAAACACATGGTATGTGTATTTTGGTTAACACCTAAATCTTTCATTTTATTCTACATGAATCATTCTTCATTCAATCCACGTCACGTATGTTCATTATTGAGGTGAAATGCCTTTCCCATTTTAATCATCACAACACAACCCACGGCATCCAATCGCCCATTCACACCCACACAACCATCCATTCATTCCATCTCCTTATCTTGTTTAAAAATTTAGGAAAAACATAAAATAAGAGGAAAAATAGAGATAATCGATGAACTAGAAGGGTAGTATAGGGTACCGACCTTGATTTGGGTTGAAGAACACCCTTGGTGTGTAGTTCCAACTTAAGGAAGAATCCCTCTTTGAGTTTGAGGAACTCTAGTTGCTTGAGAAAGGTCCTTTGCTTGAAAATCTTCAAGATGAGCTTCCCTTGATCTCCAATTCAAGCCTTCTTTGAAGGATTTCCTCAAAATCCTCTCTTCCCCTTTCTTCCCTCTTTCTCTCCCTTAGGTTAGAAAAGCCCTAAAATGAAAACCTTCAAATAGATCAAGGGTTAAAACTCTCAAATCCGGCTCCAGTTACCACATGCGATCGATCGCACACTTATATGCGATCGATCGCAGGTCCTTGCGATCGATCACACCTGGATGCAATCTATCGCACATGAACCCGAACCTTTCTGGTCTGATTTTCCCCTGTATGCGATCGATCGCACATTCTTGTGATCAATCGTAGATCCCTGCGATCCCGAGAGTTTGGGACCTATTTCACCTGCATGCGATCGATCGCACCTGACTTGCGATCGATCGCATCCTTCAGATTTTGTTGTTTTCTCCTATTTTTCCACACTTTGGTAATTCGGCCATAACTTTTGACTCGGTTGCCCGATTTTGACTATTCAACTTGCGTTGGATTCGTCTTTCAAAAAGGAACATTCTTGATAATTCAAAATTTCAATTTCTACTTTATTTATTGACTAAATTGCCCATGAAGTCGACTGATCCGCCAATGGTTTCAGTAACTCGGGTTTTTCGACACATCCGACTTGGGAACACTACCTTTTAACACTTAAGTTGTTCAAAATTTCTCATTCCATAGAAAGGAAAAATATTACAAAGGCAAAATGCCTTGGCACGAGTTCCAATGCATAGCAAAAGTTCCGGGGCTCTACAAAACCCTTATCGAACCTCTGCCCTGATCCAAGTTCAAACATAACCCCAACAAAACCTGGTCGAACCTATGATTGAATTCGAGTTCAAACCTAAACCCTAGTGGAATCTCTACCTGAATCCCGATTCAAACTTAACCTTAGCTAAACTCAAGCCAAGGCTCTGCCTGAATCCCGGTATGGACCAAATCCTTGCTAAACCCTGGTTGAACCTTTGCTAGAATCCCAGTTCAAACCTAACCACAACTAAATCCTTGCAGAACCTCTATCCGAATCCCGGCTCGAATCTAATCCCAGCTAAACTCAAGCCAAACCTTTACCCGAATTCCAGTTCGAACCCAACTCTAGCTAAACCTCATCAAACCTTTGGCCGAATCGTAATTCGAACCTAACCCCAACTAAATCCTAGCAGAACCTCTACAAGAATCCTGATTTGAAACTAACCCCAGCTAAACCGAAGTTATACCTCTGCTCGGATCCCGATTCAAATCTAAATCAATCGAAACTCTAGTTGAACCTCTGCATGAATCCAGGTTGGAACCTAACCCCAGCTAAAACATGATCGAACCTCTACCCTGAATTGCGGTTCAAACCTAACCCAACTAATAAATCCTAGCTGAACCTCTACCTAAATCCCGATAACCTAACCCCAACTAGACCATAGTCGAACTTCTACCCGAATCCATGTTCTAACCTATCCCTAACTAAATCCTAGCTGTACCTTTACCCGAATTCCTATTTGAACCTAACCCCAATTGAACCTTCGCCGAACTTCTATTCGAATCCAAGTTCAAACCTAACCACAGCTAAACCTGGTTGAAACTCTACCTGAATCCTAATTCGAACCTAACTCCAACTAAATCCTAGCAGAGCCTCTACTAGTATCCCAGTTTGAAACAAACCCCAACTAAACCATAGTTGAACCCCTGCTCGAATCCCGATTCGTACCAAACCCGATCTAAACTATAGCTGAACCTTTACACGAATCCATGTTTGAACCAAACCCCAACTAAATCCTGGTCGAACCTCTATCCTGGATTTTGGTTCAAACTTAACTCAAACCAAATCCTAACTGAACCTCTACCTGAATCCCGGTTCTAACCTAATCCCAACTAAATCCTAGTTGAACCTCTACCCGAATACCTGTTCAAACCTAACCCCAGCTGAACCTTTGCCAAACTTCTGTCCAAACCTAACTGTAACTAAACCTAGTTGAAACTTTGCCTGAATCTTGGTTCAAGCCTAACCCCAACTAAACCCTTGTCGAACCTCTGCCCGAGTCTTAGTTCGAACATAACCTTAGCTAAACCTGATCGAACCTCTACTTGAATACTAGTTCGAACCTAACCCCAACTAAATCTTAGTAGAACCTCTACCTGAATCCTTGTTCGAACCGAACCCTAGCTAAACTTTCGCTGAACTCCTATCTGAATCTCTGTTTGAACCTAACCCCAGCTAAACCTTGGTCGAGCCTCTGCGCGAATCCCGGTTCGAACCTAAGCCCAACTAATTCCTTACAGAACCTTTACTCGAATCCATGTTCGAACCTAACCCATACTAAACCCTTATCAAACCTCTACCCAAATCCTACTTTGAAACTAATACCCGCTAAACCCTTGTTGAACCTATGCCAAATCCCGGTTCGAACCTAATCCCAGCTAAACACTAGTCGAACCTCTACCCAAAATTCGTTTCAAACATAACACCAGCTAACCCTAGTTGAACCTCAGCCTAAATCCCATTTCGAACCTAACACTCGCTAAACCCTGGTTAACCCTATGCTCAAATCCCAGTTCAAACATAACCCGATCGAAACCCTAGTCGAAACTCTACTCGAACTCGAACTACGGTTCAAACTAACTCCAGCTAAACCCTAGTTGAACCTCTACCTGAATCTCAGTTTAAACTTAAAAGCAACTAAATCAGAGTCGAAACTCTGCCTGAATCCCAACTCAAACCTAACCCCAACTAATCTCTTACTAAACCTTTACTCGAATTCCAGTTCGAGCCTAACCCCATCTAAATCATTGTTGAACCTCTATTCGAATCCAAAATTTGAACCTAACCCCAGCTAAACCCTACTCGAACCTCTGCAAGAATCCTAGTTCGAACCTAACCCCCAGCTAAATCATTGTCGAACCTCTGCACGCATCCCGGTTAGAACTTAACCCCTGCTAAACTTGGTCGTACCTCTACCCGAAACCTGGTTCGAACTTAACTCGAGCTAAACCCTAGCTGAACCTCTGCTTGAATCCTGGTTCGAACCTAACCCTAACTAAACCCTGGTTGAACCTCTACCTAAACCCTAATACCTCTTCCCTTAAGAGAATCTAGATAAAAAAAATATGTGGAAACTGGATCCCAATGATCATCACACCATAGAAAGCAACTAAAATTATCTACTCATTTTAGTCATATTACCTCAATGAATGATGTTCACCGGTGAAGCTAAATCCAACTCGAACCGTCAGAACTTTTTGTACAGATTTCTTAAAGAAATACTTGAAGCTCGATCCTTGTTCTTCATTATCCCCGCGAAGCTTTAGAATCTCTACTTAGTATTGAAGAAGCAAGAAGAAGAAGATGGAGTATTGGTGTACACTTTCTATCACCCAAAACTCTAGAGTTCAAAACCCTAAAGTTGAAAAACCCAATGGAGAAGACCCTATGTAGCTCACGAAAATCCTAGGGATTCTCCCCAAGGGCTCACGGTTTTGGAGAGGAGATGAGAGAGAGAGGAGTACCTCATGGCTTGGGGGGTGTGGTATATTTATAAGATTTTGGATCTTATCCTAATCCTTCTCCAATTCCAACTTATCCCTTAGGAATTATTAATTAATAATAACTCTTACTATTAATAATTAAACTCCTAGTTTATCTATAACTACTTTAGTCATAGTAATCCTACTAATTTTGGAGTCCTTCTCAAAAGAGGATTCCTTAATTAAAAAGACTAAACCAACTACCTCAATTAAAGGAGTCCTAATCCAATTAGGAAACCAACCATAGGGAGGGGCGTGAGCCTTGAGGGGGCGTGAGCTTCATGGGAGCTTGCACTCCTAGTTGTAATCCAATTACAACTTATCTTTATTCTACTTGCATTCCAAGCATTGGAATTTAATTCCATAATAAAAAGAGTTATTATACAATAATAATTCAATTAACCTAATCCTAATCCAATTAGGAAAGCTAAAGTGGGCGCCCAACCCTAGGGTTTAAATCCATGGGCTTGGGCCCATATTAAAGGTCCATTCTTAATGGGTTTATGGATATGGGTCAAACTAATTTCCCCTTTAATTAGGTTAATTAAATAATTACTAATATTATTCCTTAATTTAAATTAACAATTAATTTAAACCATAGATTAACATTTAATCTATTTTAATAATGATTAACATTTTATCACTTAAATTATTGATTAACTTTTAATCAATTTATGAGCTTGTATTTCTTATGTGAGCATCTCCACAGATTGCTCTAGGACATTCAAACCCTGGCTTATCCAATGTTATCCCATTAACCCTAAATAGGAATTACATTAGAATTGCAAGTGACGTGAGATATCCATGTTGCAATTGAATCTCAGTGTAAGAACATTAATCAATATGGATCCCGACACATGAAATTTTTAATTCAAGTGATCATTCCAATTACATTATCCCTAATGGGCCTTCGAGATTATTTATACTATCTAACTCATAGCCCCTTGAGCCTGACAACCCTTCTTTCATTACACTTTTTTAGGGACACCCTCCCTCGCCCTTTGCGGCATTGGCCTGGACTACGTCATGACCTGATCCTGTAAAAGGTACATAGGCAACCTGTCAAATCAGGTGTGGTCACAAAAGGGGTATCCACTCCCCGACTCTCCCCAAACAGAGTCCTTTCCCCAAAAAAAAGTCATCAACTATCCCCCATAAAGTCACTCCCCAAGCAGTGACAAACTCTCCCAACTCTCAGGCTAATCGATTCTTGAGGGTACAAAATTTCTATCAAAAGAAAACCCAAAATAGAAGTCGAAACATTTCAACAGTCAGAGACTCCCCACAAAGACAATCTCTCCTGACTATTTACCCAACAGAAGAACCTTTCAGAGACAATCTCTCCTAAAAAACAATCCTCGGGCAGAGACAACCTCTCTATCCTCAGCAGAGACAACCTCTCTCACCTTTCCTGGCAGAGACAACCTCTCTCAATAATCCCCCGGTAAAAAAAAATCATCGGGAAACCGAAGGCACGGGCCTTAAGTAGACAAATTCCCCCAGAAACAGAAGGGTTTACCCCCAGAAGGTGAAAATCAATTATATCAAAACCAAAGCCTCCAAGGGAGTGCAAATCTACAACAAACAGGAGAAATCCCAGGGTGCCCCAAACATCGGTCCCTCAGTCTACATTTCGTCCCGCTACAAAGTCCTCCTAGATCCCCTAGAAGCTACGAGTGCAAGCGCAGTATCACATCTGTATCCCCAGTGGAAATATCATCCTCAAATCCCCAGAGGAGCGCCATTCAGGGCAATGACGAGAGAAGACCTATTTTACCCAGCATAAACAAAGCTTCCCCAGTGAGTCGCGGGCATAAGTGAAAACCGGCAACGGCTTCATTGTGCAAAAATCACGCGATCCCCAGACCTAGTCCTGCGACTAGGGGCAAAAAATGGACAAAAATCAATTAGCTTCGCAGGCATGAGGAAAATCGGCAACGGCCTCATCGCGCAAAAATTATGCGAACCCTATGACTTGGTCATCCAAGGGTAAAAAATAGAGAAAAAGCTGAAAAGTAGTTTGGCAACAAAATCCGGCAGCAGTCAGACTAGCCAGATAAATCCCCTACAGTAATCCCCTGCAGATGGCATGGAAGAGCAGCTTCTCCGACACTAGTCTCCAGCAGAGTTCAGATCCCCAACAGTGATCTACGATAGTGTCATATCCCCTAACAGATCCCTAGTAAAGGTTTACAACGGTATTACATTCCCCAGTGGATCCCCAAGTAGAGGCATCCAATTTTCCCCCCAGCAAGCTTCTCCCCAATCAGAGTTTAATCTCCAGCAGTGACAAGACAAATAGGTCTACCCATGAGCATCCCCAGCGGTGACAAAACCTCTTGTGGGTCATACTCCACTCTCCAAGAGCGAAAGGCAGAATACATGATCCCCAAGCCCTGACTAAGGCACTTTCCTGGAAAAACTGATAGCTAGTTGAACATTCTTCTGTCGCGACCCAAAACCCACCCTAGGAGTTAGAGTGAATCGTGGACGACTAAATCATGACTTACATGACTTGCTTGACAATCCACCTGCAAAACATCCACAGGGCATATACAATAGAGGATAACAGCGGAAGCATAACTATAAACACAGCGGAAGTCTAACAAACCTCTAAGTATATACACATGGTCCAAGTTTTCATACAAAGAAATCAAAACAAAGAAAGTGCGGACATGCCCGCCAAAATACATGGATATAATCACTCATGCTCACCCACAGCTAATCCACTCAGAATCTAACACCACCTACTGATAACCCTCGACGGGAGGTTCCTCCAAAGGCTCCTCGATGTACTCCTCCTCCACCCATGGACCAGGAGCACAAACATCAAATGGAGCAGCAGCTCCCTCAGAACCTGCCGACATAAGAAGCACGGCTGAGCATGGAATACTCAGCGGGTACTAAATACTAACCAATAGTCATAGCATGAGATAGCAATGCACACATATATATATATAATAGGAACAGTTCATATCATACAAGGAAGTAAAGCATTTTGTAATCATACTTGCATTCAGAAAAGCCGATAAAACCCTTGAAAACCTTGTGCACTTGACTTGATTGGAAATACCATTTCCGTGCCTGAAACTCGTCATGTTTGTCTTATCTTGTCATATCATGCGTGTCATGCCATGTCATGCTTGCTTGGAAAGTAAACTACTTGTGAGGGAAGGGAGACCCTTCTTCCTAGAATGCTCATGCTTGTCATGCCATGTCTTGTCATGCTTGCTTGGAAAAGTAAACTACTTGTGAGGGAAGGGAGACCCTTCTTCCTAGAATGCTCATGCTTGTCATGCCATGTCTTGTCATGCTTGCTTGGAAAAGTAAACTACTTGTGAGGGAAGGGAAACCCTTCTTCCTAGAATGCTCATGCTTGTCATGCCATGTCTTGTTAGATTCACTTGTGAGATGTCCTTGTGAGATGCACTTGCGAGGGAAGGGAGACCCTTCTTATGATAATGCATGATTGTCTTGTCTTTGCCAAAAGTGAGGTAAAACATATCGTAGGATATGCCCCACCTCTAAATCCCATTCTTGAAAAATTTCGGTAAACCATGTCATGCATGCGTGCTCGTGAGATCGTGTACATACTTGCATTTGGAATTAAATATGACAATTGGGGTAATTCACAACGCATAACATAACACAAATTTAGCAAGTAATAATTTACACAATTTAAGGAAATGTAAGAAACACACTATCATGAACCCTAATAAATTTCAAGAGAAATTAAGCATGAGTTCCCTTAATTTATCATTTATTTTGTTCACCTTGGCATTTCATCAAACATAGGGTGTGTTCATTATTCACTTAAACCTAGATCTTGCTTTTCTAGGTGGGTTATAATCACATCACACTTGTATGTTCATTATTAGTACAATGCCCTTTCCCATTCATTCATCACATCATCCACACGGCATCCATTCGCCAACTTCCACCTTCATTCACCATTCATACTACCTATCTCCTAACACATGTATAAGTGAAGGAAAACAAGAAGAAATAAGGGAAAAGAGAAGCTATAACTAGGAGGGTAGCAAGAAGTACCGACCTTGACAAAAATGAGGAAAAGAATCCCCTTCCAAAACGACCGTGAGTTGCTGCCCTAGCTCGGATCACGAGCTCCACGAGTGCTTGAGCTTGGATCTTGAAGAAAACGAGCTTAAGGATGATTGGGTTCACAAACCCTTTGATTCCTCCCCAAAATCAAACCCTAGGTAAGGGAAGCCCTAAAGGCTCGGTTACCTTAAATAGGTAAGGGAAGAAAACCCTAAGAACCCGATTAAAAATTCTGGATTCGCTATCTACGATCGATCGTAACATGTCTACGATCGATCGTAAGTTATGCTACGATCCATCGTAAGTTTCCCACGATAGATCGTATATCGACCCGAGACTTTTGTCAATTCCTGAGATTCTACGATCGATCGTAACTCACCTACGATCGTTCGTAGGGTGTGTACGATCGGTCGTGACTTGCAGCAAAATTTCATTTTATTTTTTTTTTCCTCTTTCTTGTTTCGGTCATAACTTTTGACTCGTTCGTCGGATTTTGACGATTCAACTTGCGTTTGATTCGTTGTTCGAAAAGGAACATTCCTGGCGTTTTAAAATTTCCAAGTTCCACTTTATTTATTTACCATTTTTCCCCTAAGGTTAATTGATACGCAAGCGGGGTTTAGAAACTCGGGTTTCCAATAGATTTAACCTCGGAAATCCAACTTTCCATTCAAGAACATGACTTTAACGCTTTCATACATGCCGAAAAGTCCAGGGTGCTACACTTTCTGTTGAAATCAAAAATTTTTTACAAAGGTCCAAAACCTTTTATAAATTGTTTTCAAAAAATAGCCCCTTTTTGGTATCCTGAATAGATTATACCAGCCTGCACTGAGCAGCCCTAACAAGACAATGCAGAAGAAGCCGACACCAGGCATCCCCGTAATTTGTAATCAGCAGAGTCATGGGAAAGCATCCTCCCCTTTATCCCCTGCATGACATCCTTGTATAGCATCACACCTCGTGTGACCAAACTCCTGAGCATCATTCTTCAGCACCTCTCAGCCATTTCAATCATCCGGCTAGTGTCTCTTGGATATGCCGCACCCTCGACATCTCATGTATACCTTTACAGTGTATACCACCTGCATGTCCTCTCTTTCGACACCCCGTGTTTCCTTGATATCCCGTGTGTGCCTTTACAGTGTACACCACCCGCATGTCACCCCTCTCAACACCCTGTGTGCTCTCAACACCCTGTGTGTCTTTTTGATCAAACTTGATCGAATCCCTCCGGCCGACGCCTCTGGGCTATGTCATCCCTGCATCCATCACTCACCAGTGAGTAGTCTGAACTACTTGCTCTTCCCATCAATGGCCATGCCACTACATTGCACTCACCATTAGCACTGCATGCATATATGTCATCATTCTGCATTCCTGTAATCCAAGCTCGGTGTAAAAATAGGATGATTCCAGTCTTTGCTGTTCAAATCGCCAACCTTGGCATTTTCCAGCAAAGAGGAGCAGCTATAAGCACCCAATTTTTACACCCCATCTAACTATAGTTACCCCCTTCCAAGGTCCCGTATACCCTAAGTCAAATCCTAGAAAACCCTAGAACCAAACCCCTAAACCTAGGTAAACCCCAGCAAAACCCTAGCTACACCCTAGAACTCACCCTAAGTCAAACCCTAGCTACACCTTAGGTGACCCTAGCCGATGCCCTAGCTTAGCCCTAGAGCCATTAGGGCTTGAACCCTAAAACCCTTGGCTCATAGGGCCTGACCCTTAGTCTAAGCCCTCAAAACCCGAAAAACCTAAGTTAAAACTCCCCATAACCTGTATTTACTGGCCAGGGCCCAATTCAAACAGATCTCACAATGTCGGTAGAAGATATACCGACATTATTTTTTGGCCTTGTTTCAGGCTATTGGTAGACCTTCTACCGACAGTATGTGAGTACCGAGTTTGCAGGTTGCAAACCCCCTACACACTCAACCTTCACCTCAATTCTCCCTTCAACTCCCCACACACGACCTCCCCTTGGTCTAACCACCTCTTCCCCCTTCTCCTTAATCCCTTGTAGGTCCCAAGCACCTTGCCTATAAAACCAACCCCCCCTCCACTGTTAAACAGGCTGAATTCTGAAGAGGAATCCCTATTGCAAAAAAACAGTGATCTTCAGCCTCTTTCTCCCCTGGTCTTATCCCAAGACTCCCTTGGACCTGCCTCTCCCCTCCCCTATTCGTGTAGCACCACCAGGGCATACCACCACCGTGCACCAGATCACCTCCCATTTAGGCAGAAGCAAAGCATTCAGGTAGGGCCATCCCCTACCCTCATCTGACCCTTTTGTAATCTCCAGGGGACATTTGTATTGCTTTCTTGGTGTGTAGTTTATATCCAAAACCCTCACAGGGTGTTCATCCACCTAAACCATAGGTGTGGTGAACCCCTACGGGTACATCACCATTCTTGGATCTTCAAGAGACTTCACAGACCCTCTAGGGGTCCCTTAGATAATGAGGGAATCCCTAGTGACTTCTGTGCATAGCCCCAGTGGGCACAATTCGAGCACCCTTCTCTCACCGATAGTAATGGTTAGAATTCAGTTGGACGAGAGAGTGAGTGATGCTGTTAGACTTACGAGCGAGTCGGCTTTCGCATTAAGACCTCTTCGTACATGGAAGATAGTAGTCCGGGTGAACTAAGACAAGAGTTCATCCGCCCTTACATGGTAGGGGAGGAGGCTGGTCTTCCTTACCATGTCTTCTCCATGAATTTTTTCACCACCAGCTCAGAGTCACCATAGATGGTAAGCTCGAAGAGTGGGATCTTGATGGCCAGCTCTAGTCCTACAATTAAAGCTTCATATTCGGCTTCATTATTGGAGCATCCTTCTATCAAAGCAAACGAGTAGGGTAAAACAGCCTTGTCAGGTGTGACAAAAACTATTTCAATGCCAGCCTTGTTGTCTTTTAGATTAAGGAACTTCTTTCCACTGGGGCTCCTTGACGCTCCATCAAAGTACATTGCCCAACCTTGTTTGATTTCCACTTGCATGACCTCTTCATCTGGAAGATCAATGATGGGTGATGAGTTCGACGAGACTGGATGTGTAGCCAGAAATTCTTCTAGGGCTTGTCCCTTTATAGCTTTCTAAGGAACATACTCGATTTTAATTTCCGATAACAGCACAGCCCATTTAGCCATCCTTCCCGAAAATGATGGATGAGAGAGGATATATTTGAGGGGGTTTGCCTTAGAGATCAGCCTTATAGAATTCTCCAAGAGGTAGTGTCTTAATTTCTATAAGGCAAACATGAGAACCAGACAAAATTTTTCTATAGGAGAGTAGTTGCATTCTGCTCCGACTAGTGTCCTACTCTGGTACTACAGCGCATTCTCTTTTCCCTGACCATTGTGTCGGGCAAGTAGTGCACCCATTGATTTCTCTTGAGCCGCTATGTACAAGATGAGAGGCTTTCCTTTTATTGGGCTCATGAGGACCGGGGGTTTTGTCAAGTAAGTTTTGATGCTTTCGAAAGCACTCTGACAGGCTTCGTCCCATTCAAATGGGACTCCCTTCTTCATCGGGTGGGAGAAAGGTTGACATCTATCCGGCCAGGTTAGAAATGAACTGGCAAATGTAGGCTAGGTGGCCCTACAGTCCTTTTAGCTCTCTCAGGTTTCTTGGAGGAGGCATGGTGAGGATGGCCTTTATCTTTGTTGGATCAATTTCAATACCCCGATGCTGGACTACAAAGCCAAGGAACTTTCCTGACGTGACTCCGAATGCACATTTGAGTGGATTCATTTTTAACTGGTGCTTCCTGAGTCAGTCGAAGATGACTCATAAATTTGTAAGATGATTACGCCGAGATTTTGTCTTTACTATGAGGTCATCGACATAACACTCAACAGTGTCATGGAGAAAATCGCTGAATATCAGCATCATCGCCCTCTGGTAATTAGCCCCAGCATTCTTCAAGCCGAACTGCATTACTTTGTAGCAGAATATCCCCCTTGGGGTGTGGAAGGCTGTAAGCTCTTTGTCTTCGGGGGCCATCCGAATTTGATTGTATCCTGAGTACCCATCCATGAAAGATAGTGCCTTAAATCTGGTTGTAGCATCCATCATTAGTTCCGTAATAGGGAGAGGAAAATCATCTTTTGGGCATGTTTCATTAAGATCCCTGAAGTCAATGCAAACCCGGATTTAACCATTCTTCTCCTTTATAGGGACAATGTTGGCGAGCCAAGTGGGATATTGCACTTCTCTTATGAATCCCGCCTTGAGGAGCTTATCGACTTCCGCTTCGATTTGTGCGACCAATTCGGGACGGGCCCATCATTAGGCTTGCTTTATAGGTTTCAAATCTTCCCGTATTGCTAGCTTGTGTACTGCGACCTTTGGGTCGAGTCCTGGCATCTCAATGTAGTTCCAGGCAAAGACATCTTTATATTCCCTTAGGAATGAGATGTATTCTCCCTTTTCCTGGTCTAACAGTGATGCACTGATGAAGGTCGGCCTTGGATCTTGTTCTGTGCTGAGATTGACTTCCAACAAATCATCAATCGTGGCTTGCCCTCCTGCTTCAAACACCGGTGGGGCCAAACGGACCTCTGTTTCTTCTGGCAGTTTTTCCATGATCATCTCTTCTCCTAATGAAAAGTCTTTATATGTTGTGGTCATATTTACGGTCAATACTTGATCCTCATCTGATGAAGAGTCAAAGTCTTTGAATCCGAGTCCTTTTGAGCTATGGCAGATCCGTTCGCCAGTAAACAAAGCTTTCCTTCGTCTCGAGCTGAGTGCTAATTCGTAAGTCGGCATGAGCTCACTTTCAATCTGCTCCTTTTCTTCTGGGTTGAATCCATGTTTCTTGAACATCTTCTTGATCATTAGACCGCATGCTAACTTTTTTCGGTAGGAGTTTACCTTTCTGTTCTTACTATCATCCCAAGATGACCTATTTGTTCGACTGGCAGGGTGGAAGACAATGAGTTTATTTATTGTTCCCCTAAATGGAACTACTTTGGAGGTAGCTTTTGTTGTTGGCCATTTTCTCCATGTGTTGAGGCTGACTTGACTCATTTTATCGATTATTTCTTGATGGATGGCTATATCAAATCTCACAGGCATCTGGCATAACTCTTCTTCTTCTGAGGACTACTCCATGGGGTCCCCTTTTAATGGGGACTCCACTCTTGTGGTAGCCATGAATGTAGAAGATGTTCCCCTTTTTAACCCTTCCGGTTCATTGCATAAGACTCTGGCCGGAAAAGCCGGGTCTTGGTAGCCTAATCCTTTGGGACCATCCAACAGATGTCGAGACAAGGATATTATGGTCTCGAAAACCGGAGTACCTTCGATCTCTGTGGGATCTAAACCCGTCTTCTTGAATATTGGCAACAGCTTCTCGGCGTAGTCAACTCCTTTGTACCATTCTATTTGGTCTTCTTTGGCTGGTTGCTTCCATTCATGGTTTGACCTACCATTTTCTCCCAACGAGTGGAAATGAATTGGTCTTTCCCCACTCTTGTTTGCCCGGACGGTGAATGCACTGTATACATCCACCTCGCTGTATTTCGCTTTTCTCAAAGGGACCGTGTTGGTCAATTTGAGGGCTTGTAAGGGGTCAACCAGGGCCAAAGTTGGCGTTCCCTCGACTCTTCTGCTTTTAGGAGTGTATTGAAACACTTTCTGGGCCAATGATTTTGCTATCGATCCATTAGGCTTCCTTGAAATTTTTACAGTGTCGAAGGCACTTGTTTCAGGTGTCTCTACTCTTCTTATGTAGAATCGAGCATCTGCATAATAGGATTCAACTCCGTCAAATGGGTCATTGTCAGCAATGATCTTTCCTTGCACCCCCCCAACAATATTTAATGCATTGATGGTAGGTAGATGGAATGACGGAATGGTCATGCATCCATGGGCGCCCAAGGAGGGCATTACAGGTGTCGCGCCCCAAAATATCCCCTAGGAGTTAAGGGATACTTTAGGTCTGACAGTACTTAACCTGGCAAACCATCCTATAATGAACAAGGTATAATATGCACTAATAGAAATATAATACAGAATGCGGAAGCTAAAATATGACGGAAACACAGCCAACTTTTTCTTTTTAATTAACTTAACAAGTATTCAAAGTTTATGCAAAACATATCAGTAAAGGTGGACATGCCCACCTATCAAAAGACAAAAGACATAATACGAGTCTATCTTGCTCAATAGTCACCCCCGTGGGGCCAATGGTCTAAGTCCCTTGCTCCCTCCTAAGGTTCGACTACCAATTCCTCATATAGTTCTTCCTCTCCGTAGTCCTCCTCGACCCAAGGACCCGGTGCACAAATGTCAAGAGGGTCTCGAGTACCTGCTGACATAAAAGTACGGCTGAGCATTGAATACTTACCGAGTACAAGCTCCTAACTAACAATAAAAATAACGAATAAAACATCATATGCAAGTACTAGAAAGATATAGTTCATAATCATTTAAAACAACATCATATATAACCATTTATTAAATCACAACTCTAATGAAAACCAAACCATATACATGAAACACATGAGTCCTTATGAGTTTTCCTTTCCATATTTCTTATGAGCCAGAGGTTACTACCCGCACACCCTGGGTTACCAACCTCCTTGATAGTACAATACTTTTGAGTCTTTTCTTATGAGCCCGCGCACAAACCTGGGCTACCAACCCCCTTGACATTTCCAACACCCTTCTTATGAGCCAGAGGTTAGCACCCTTAACCAGGGCTACCAACCTCCTTGACAGTCCAATACCTTTCTTATGAGCCAGAGGTTAGCACCCTTAATCGGGGCTACCAACCTTCTTAACAGTCCAATACCTTTCTTATGAGCCAAAGGTTAGCACCCTTAACCGGGGCTACCAACCTACTTGACATTTCCTCCATATACATGCGAGCTAGTGCATAGCTATTTATGAAAAACAAGATGACATATACAACTTGAGGAGTAACATATAGCATTTCAATTCTTATCACGTTCATATGAGAATTTAAACAAGCATATAGAATTATGGTCACAATCGCTATTTTAGGGAAACTACATGAATCATGCTTTTCGAACCTTAATTCAATTCAAAGTATCCTCATTCATGCATTTTACCAAGCAAGGGGTGTTCTACATTTTCCTTAGTTCTTTAAACTCATAATTTTTTTCTCAAGCATCACATGTGCATTCATTATGTGTACAATACCCTCCCACCATTTCCATCATTCAACACATCACAACATGACATCCCATCGCCTCAATCACCTCCTACATCCATACATTCCACCATTCATTTATATTATCTTGTTTATGTTTTAGGGATTTAGCGTATTTCAACACAAGGGAGAAATGGGGGAGATTCAATACACCATATTCACAAAAATCTAGGTTATTACTATAGTAGCTAGGAAGGGTGTACTTACCTTGAAAAGGAGGGGTGGAAAACCCTTGAGAATGCCGAGGAAGACACTGCCCTAGCTTGGAGAAGGAACCCACACGTGCTTGAGGGTGGATTTGAGGATTCCAAGCCAAAGGGATGATCTTGGGTCTTCAAAAGCCTTGATTATCTTCAAGATGATTCCCTAGGGTTCAAAACCCCTTTTCTCCTCTCTCCCTCTCTCTCAAAATGTGATCTCTAGGGGTTTATGAACCATCAAGGCTCGGGCAAGCCTTATAGGCAAGGGTTGAATACCCCAAAAGATGAAAAAGCCCTTAATGAGATTCTGCAAAAACACGAAGGACCGAGCGATCGCTGTTTTTGACCAAGTGATCGGTTGAAAACACCCTATCTGAAATTTTTTCCCATACAAAAAAGTTAACCAGTCATAGATATATACCAATCGATTTTGGACCGTTCGATCGCTAGTTTGTACCGATCGATCCCTAGGGATCAGTGCTCTACAGGTTTCGCTGTTTCGGCCATATCTTTTGACTTGTTCGTCGGATTTTGACGATTCAACTTGCGTTGGACTTGTTATTTGAAGGAGAACATTTCCAATATTTAGAATTGTCGAATTCTTTCTTACTTAATAGTTATACTATGTGAAAGATCAATTGACTATGAGAATATTATTTATTAGGTATGAAAAAGTTTCGGGGCACTACAATAGGAAGTTTCAGCATCGATTATCAAGAAAGAAGTAATTTCTTCTATCTCTCCAAATTTGCTCTTCAAGTTGACGACCCCTATAGGCTTTTGCTCATTCTGATTAAACCCTTGTATAACAAGGTTGCTTGACCGAAGACTGCTCGGCTTGATCCCAAGCTGTGACATGGCCCTTTTGGGCAAGATGTTGATGGCAGATCCACCATCGATCATCACCCATGACATTTTGGCACCGTTTATTGTTCCAGTGATGAACAAGGGATGGTTATGATCAGGGGATTCTACATGCATGTCTTCATCCCCGAACGTGACTGCGAAAAGGCCGGATGGCTCTATTCTCTCCTGAGGACTTTGAGCTATAGGCTGACTCTGGATGTCCATTGAGAACTCCCCTGGATTTTTCAGGGCATATATGAGTGACTGCCTCAACTTTGGTTACATTTTGAGTGCGTCATATACACTCAGTAGTGACGGGATTTTCTTCAGATGCGAGAAGACATCATATTTGACTCTCTGACCATTGGCTGCCTTAGGTTAAAGAAAGTCAAGTCAGGGTGGGAGCGGGTTTATGCTCTTTACGGTCGAAGCTGTCCTTAATTGTAATTTTTTCCCGCATCGGAGGTTCATTTAGTAAACCTCAAAAATTGCATTGGATGGGGAGGCTTCTGCCACCTCTTTTTCCAGGATTTGGACCATGTTAACAGGCACGGTCCAATCTATTCTTCATCTCTTACTTTGTCCAAAAGAGTCATCGTCTGAGTCATCGCCTCCCATCGGGGTGTTGCTTGATGCCACTGACGAGGATCTGTGATCAGGGTCAGTCTGTCCTCTTGTTTCAAGAGTTAGCTTCAGAAATCTTGGAGAGTACCCTGTTAAACCTGTAGCGAACTCCGGCAAGTTGATTGGATATACCGGTGCATCCACCGATGAAGGTGATCGAAACCCATGAAGTGCCCAAGGATGACTAGACGTAGTTACTTTGCAGTTCCAGGACGGCCAAGCATCTCTTGTCTTGATTGGCGACAATGGTGGCACCTCCAAAAGGAGGTCAAAGACCGAGTCAGAGCACTCTTTTAGTGTTGAGATCTTCTCTGGGGAAGACGGGTTTGGGGAAGAATCTTCCGTTGGAGATGATCCAGACACTGACGAGTCAGAGGTATCGTCTCCATCACAATTTCCTATAGATTCTTCGGTTGTTGTGAACTCGCTAGTGCTATAAGTCGTCCCGTTTGATGAGGTGTCACTCTCTTGTTCAGAGCTCCCTGAGCTAGGCTCAAGGGGATAAATGCTCAACTTCAAACATGACATGAACAAGTCCTCGTCTTCGTCATA
The DNA here is from genome assembly GCA_015143295.1 of Tetracentron sinense. Classification (NCBI taxonomy): domain Eukaryota; kingdom Viridiplantae; phylum Streptophyta; class Magnoliopsida; order Trochodendrales; family Trochodendraceae; genus Tetracentron; species Tetracentron sinense. The sequence goes on along the minus strand of CM026564.1, from coordinate 15,810,035 downwards.
GTCACTTTCAATAGTATAGTCGGAGTCATCATTGCTTTGACCAAAAAATAATCTTGGAGGAACGAAGTCTTTGAGAATGATGGGGGCGGGCTGATCTTGTTGTAAGATCTGGCTCAGGAGTATGCCTTTTGCATCTTCCTTCTTCTTTTTCTGTTTTCTCTGCTTTCTTTTGCCAGATCTGGACATCTTCTTTTGCTCAGCTTTACGAGGCTACTGGCACGTGACCAGGGTTTAAGCCATTTTTTTCTTTTTTTTGGCTCCTTTGCTCTCATAGAGAGTCCATTCTTCACCTCCAGAAAGAGCTTCATTATCGTCAACTTTTAGTTGTTCCTTGCCGATAATTTCTATCGTGAACACTGTGTTGCCTGTGGCTCAAAGTGTGGCTCACAATACGATGGAAGAGGTAATATTTTGGATGATCCGTCTTTCCAGCTTCATCCGGCCTCTTGATCTAGGGTAGAGTTATCAAGTTTTGATGCAACAGGTCCTCGAAAAGGTCTTCCACCACTTCGTTGAGAAGGAATAAGTTTTCTCCATCCTGTTTTACATAGTCGATTTCCTGACATCTTCCTTCAGACCTTTATTTCTTCCAACCATCACTGGTTTCTGTGGTCCTGATGGAGATGCTTTGGTTGGAGGCGGCTTCTGTCTCAATCATTGCTGCTACGGATGTTTCAGAGCGATCATTGGCTCGACCACGTCTTCTTTTCCCTAAGTGCAACTCCATGTCGTGGGCCTTGGTACACAGGTCATCAAACCCAACAAATGTTTGAGCCATGAGGGATGTAGACAGATCGTGCCTGAAGTTATTTAGGCACATCCGTATCAGTTCTTATTGTGTGAACTTCTGTAGGCAGGAGAAGGTCAACGACCTCCACCTTACTATAAATTCTAAGGCGGGCTCATTGTCTCTCTGCTTCGTTTCGACTAGTTCCAGAACACCCACCCTTCGTTGGGTATTACAGAATTGTCTCCTGAATTCAGAGACCATCGACTCCTAGTTTAGAATCGATTCTTCTGGTAGGTTTGCGTACCAGGTGAAGGCTGCTCCTTCAAGCGATTGCACGAACAGTTGGAGGCACAGTGCTCCGTTTCGTGCCACTGGTCCACATCTAGACAGGAAGTGGGCAGTGTGCTAACGAGGATCACCAGTCCTGTCGAACATTTTAAATGTAGGTTGTGAGAAACCTGGTGGGAAGGGCACTGCATCGATTGACAACGGGTATGGTTTGACAATCAATTGGTTATCATCCTCCCAATCTTTCGCCCTCTGCATTTGGTTGCGGATCATCTCCTCAATTATTGCAATCAAGGATGGTGCTATCGATCTTGCTGCTATTTCCAAACTTGGGACCACCAGGGTATCTACAATGTTTAACCCCATCAATATTGAGAATGTATTGGTTTGGGCAGTTGAGGTTGCCTCTTGCTCTCTTCCTTACGGTCTGTGACCGAAACATGAAGGGTTCAAGGGCTCTATTGATGGTTCGGTGCTTTTAGCTTTTAATGACGATAACTGTTTGGTCATTTGAGCTATTCGCTCCATCATGATGACCATTTCGGTGTCTTTTCTTTCTACTTGACACTGGAGGGTGAGGATGGCTTCTTCCTGATCTAGAGGAGGAGTAGTGCCATCTCCCAGCTCTGCCATCATTACTGAAACTGTCTTATCAGGTCCTAATGAAGATTCAGATGATGATTCTCCTGTAGAGACAACTCTCAGAAACTCTTCTTCTAAAAATAGGGCTTTCGGGGTGCCATACAAGGGGTTGGTTGAGCTTGATGCTTGGAGTGCAGCTTCATCTAGGCCTGTTGGATCTTGCACTACGGGACTTATTGGGCTATCAGGTAGGGTGTTCCCCACATGCTTTATCAGCGGTATCTCATTTCTTGGATCCGAGCAACTCACATTGTAGCCTTCTTTCTTCCTCAAGCTCTGCTCCTCAAGGTTCTCTTCTTTCGTGGGATCTTAAGGGGACGAGCACTGAATTCTACTATCCCTAATGCATTGGCTTCTCTGTCCTTTAATGCAGAGAGTGCAGCCAGGGCCGGGGATAAGGTAGCTTCATACCTTTCTCAGTTGGAGGTGTGTCTTCTCTTTTCAATCTTGTCCTGACTTCGGGTTGTGACCATATGGACCGAGACATACTGTACTCCATTCCTTCCATTATTTTGCAAAGGGCAAGATGCAACCAAGGAAACTGTTGACTCGGCAGAGGGGTCGTCTTTGATTCCGTCTTAAAGGTGGATGACGAATGTTGGATCTTCTTCGATGAGTTCGGACATAGCTTGGTTTCTGCAAGCTACGGACCCATTCGATATCCTTCCTTCGAATCAAAGGGAGCCCTTCGGCCATTGTCCCTCTATGAAGGACTTTCACTCGAGGATCCCAGAAAATTTGGGCATTCCTTGAAGGTGTTTCCGCACATTCCCCCCAAAATGGGCTTGCGTCCTTTGCACTGCGAGTCTGCCCCTTGTATGCAGACATAAGTGCCAAGAGAGTGACATGATTTATTCCCCGGAGTGCATTAGGTCTTAATGCCCTGAGAAAGTTAGCATCTTGTTGTGCTAGATTAGGGGTGTACTTGTAACTGCTCCTAGTATGTTGCTCTGGTTGGAGACATTTTCTTTTTGATCCATTCACACTAGCCATCATGTCATCTGTGGTCGGTTCTTCAAAAATTTGGTGAGCCTTTCGGCGCTCCCACCTGACCCGAGGGCTTAACAGTTGTAGCTAGGGTTCAACCCGAGGGTTGAACCTATAGGCACTCCCATTGGGAGTGTTGCTTTGAATAAGGCAACTGGGTTGGCTGCCTGGTTGCCGCGGTAAATGAGAACAGGTCTGATGGCCTATTTGCTGCGAATGGGGTTCAACCCGAAGGTTGAATCTGTTGTTTTAAAATAGGCAACCAGCCTGTTGACTTGGTTGCTGTGAGTGAAGGAAACGGTCCTGATGGCCTGTTTGCTACTACTTGTGAGGATGGGCCTGCTGGCTTGTCTGCTGCAAAGAAGGTCTAGCCCGAAGGCTAGACCTATAGGCACTCCCATGGGAAGTGCTGCTGCCTCGAAGAAGGTAACCAAATAAAGTGTCTAGTTGTTGCGGCTTCTGAAGACATGCCTTACGGCCTATCTGTTGCTGCGGACATTGAGGATGGGCCTGGTGGCCTGTCTACTGCTGTGAAATATGGAGACGGGTCTGATGGCCTGTCTGTTACGGACTGGGGAGACTGGCCTGATGGCCTGTCTACTACGGATAGGCTCCAGCTCGAGGGCCGGACTTGTGAGCTCCCCTTTTGGGGGTGCTCTGATGATGGGGTGGCCCTTGCTGTGACCTCTTCCTCTTGTTTCCTTCCCTCTTGGGGAGGCAATGCCTTGGGCCCCTGGCATGGGGCAGCCATTACAGTGACTGTAGCTTTCTACCACCACCAAAACAGCAGGTCTGGCCACAATCTCAACCCAAGTCAAGGGCTGCATTGGTTGTGCCCGAGGCACAAGCAAGTGCTTGTTGATGATCAAGCGGTATCCTCGGTGCTGGTACACGATTTCAACGGGTCCTGTACATTTCGAAAGTTGGTTAGCGCGATGCTATCTCTCTTTAAAACTCTCTTCTTCAGAGATGAGAGGAGAAATGGGTCCCACCAGGCGTGCCAGAAATTTGTGACAGGCAAATTTCAACCTCCTCACCTTTGGTGTGAGGCGATGGAACTCCGCTGTCCAAATATCCTACATTAATGGAGTTTATTATTTTATGTGCGGGAACCATTTCTGGTGTGGGTAAACCCAAGCCGTTAATTACACTCTCTTTTAAGAGAGATACGTCTGATTAAGAAGAAGAGAGAAAGAGAGTGAAGCGTAGCTTTATTCATTTGATAAAGGGGGTGCCGATGCCCCATTTTGGCCTTTATAGTTGCCTTAAAAGAGGTCTTTTAAAAATGAAAGAGAAGAGAGGAAAAGAGGGAGAAACGGTAAGCATTTTAGCCTACCTGGCTTCTTCCATTAGAGCTCTGGCTTTAGTGCTGGAGTTCTTCTCTGATTTCTCCTGGTTCTCTCTGATCTAGGTCCTTGCGAGTTTCAGATTCTTCCTCTTTTCAAATAACTCCCACCTTTTATATCGTGGGGTGGATGGGGGGTGGTTGTATAACCATCTTTCTCCAACTGCCTTTCTTTCTTTATAATGAGGACATCTGTCCTCTTCGTGGGAGAGTGGGGACTGTCCCTTACCTTCGATTTTTATCGTGGGTGGGTAGTGGGTATTATACCCATTACTGGACTGCAAGATGGTAGTCCAAAGAAAGCCATTTGTCAATTTTAACTTGGGGCAGCAAGGAACTCCTTGCTGCCAAGGTGGGGTCTGTTACAGACCCCTCTTAATTCAGGGCAAAAAGGAGACTCTTTGCTACCCTGGTGGGGTCTATTAAAAGACCCCTTCGATTTAAACTTGATTTAGGGCAGCAAGGGGACACCTTGCTGCCATGTTGGTGTCTATTAATGACCCCATTTATTTAATTTCAATTTGGGGTAGCAAGGGTGCTTCCTTGCTGCCATGGTGGGGTCCATTAATGACCCCTTTTGATTTAAATTTGATTTAGGGCAGCAAGGGTGCTTCATTGCTGCCAAGGTGGGGTCTGTTACAGATCTCTTTTAATTCGGGGCAGTAAGCAGACTCTTTACTGCTCAGGTGGGGTCTATTAAAAGACCCCTTTGATTTACACTTGATTTGGGGTAGTAAGGGTACACCTTGCTGCCATGGTGGGGTCTATTAATGACCCCATTTGTTTAATTTTAATTTGGGGCAGCAAGGGTGCTTCCTTGCTGCCATGGTGGGGTCTGTTAATGACCCTTTGATTTGGGGTAGTAAGGGAACACCTTGTTGCCATGGTGGGGTCTATTAATGACCCTTTGATTTAGATATCATTTGAGGTAGCAAAGGGATACCTTGCTGCCATGGTGGGGTCTATTAGAGATCCCATTTATTTAATTTTAATTTAAGGCAACAAGGGGACACCTTGCTGCCATGGTGGGTTCTATTAATGAACCCATTTATTTAATTTTATTTTGGGGTAGCAAGGGTGCTTCCTTGCTGCCATGGTGGGGTCTATTAATGATCCTTTGATTTTAATTTGATTTGGGGCAAAAAGGGAACACCTTACTGCCATGGTGGGGTCTATTAGTGACCACTTTTATTTAATTTCAATTTGGGGCAGTAAGGGTGCTTCCTTGCTACTATGCTGGGGTTTACTAATGACCCTTTGATTTAAATTTGATTTGAGGTAGCAAGAGGACACCTTGCTGCCATGGTGGGGTCTTTAGAGACCCCATTTATTTAATTTTAATTTGGGGCAGCAAGGGGACACCTTGCTGCCAAGCTGGGGTCTATTAAAGACCCCCTTTGTTTTAAGTTTGATTTTGGACAGTAAGGAGACACCTTGCTGCAATGGTGGGGTCTATTAAAGGCCCCATTTATTTAATTTCAATTTGGGGCAGCAAGGGTATTTTCTTACTGCCCTTCGGTTGAACTCGATTTGTGGCGGTAAAAAGAGCACACCCTCTCTCTTGTGGGATGTTAAGTAAGCGGTGAGATTTCACTACTTACACTCGTGTTGTATGCCTTGTATATATGGATTTTAAGCAGGTTAAGGAAATATGACAATTCCAAAGTCCTATTTTAGCCTTGTAGGATTTTGGGGTCATTACATCCCCACAAAACCCTAGTCGAAGCTTTGCTAGAATCTCAGTTCAAACCTAAACCCAACTAAACCTGGTCAAACCTAACCCTGTCGAACCTTCACTGAACTTTTGTTCGAATTCAAGTTCGAACCTAACTGCAACTAAACCTATTTAAAACTATTCTCGAATCCCCGTTCGAACCTAGCCCTAACTAAACTCTTGTCGAACCTCTACCCGAATCCTAGTTCGAACCTAACCCTAGCTAAACCTAGTTGAATTTCTAGTTGAATCCTATTTAGAGCCTAACCCCAACTAAATCATAGCAGAACCTCTACCTAAATCCCGGTTTAAATCTAACCCCTGCTAATCCTTCGCTGAACTTCTACCCGAATCCCGGTTCGAACCTAACCCCAGCTAAATCCTGGTTGACCCTCTGCCCGAATCCCTGTTTGAACCTACCCGAACTAAATACTTGTAGAACCTCTACCTGAATCCATGTTCGAACCAAACACCAGCAAAATCTTCCCTGAAACTCTGCCTGAATCTTGGTTTGAACCTATCCCATACTAAACCCTTCTCAAACCTCTGTCCAACTCCTGCTTCGATGCTAACACCCGCTAAACCCTTGTAGAACTTATGCCGAATCCGGTTCGAACCTAACCCCAGCTAAACCCTAGTGGAACCTCAGCCCAAATCCCGTTTTGAACATAACACCCGCTAACCCTAGCCGTACCTCTGCCCAAATCCCATTTCAAAAATAACATCCGCTAAACCTTGGTTAACCCTGTGCCCGAATCCCGATTCAAACCAAACCTTATCTAAACCCTAGTCGAAACTCTACTCGAATTACAGTTCAAACCTAACCCCAGCTAAATCCTAGTCAAACATTTACCAGAATCTCGGTTTAAACTTAACTGCAACTAAATCCGAGTCAAAACTCTACCCGAATCCTGGCTTAAACCTAACCCCAACTAATCCCTTGCTAACCCTTTACCAGAATTCTGGTTCGAACCTAACCCCAGCTAAACCATTATCAAACCTCTGATTGAATCCTAGTTTGAACATAAACCCAACTAAACCTTAGTCAAACCTTTACCAGAGCCTTGGTTCGAACCTAATCCCAGCTAAATCCTTGTCGAATCTCTATTAAACCTGGTCGCACATCTGCCTGAAACCCAGTTCGAACCTAACCCGAGCTAAACCCCTGTCTGAATCCCAGTTCGAACCTAACCCCAGCTAAACAGTGGTCGCACCTCTGCCCGAATTCCGGTTCGAGCCATACCCTATTAAAATCCTAGTCGATCCTCTACCCGAATCTCAATTCAAACCTAACCATAGGTAAATCTGGTCAATACTCTGCTCGAATTCCGATTCGAATCAAACCCCAGTTATCCCTAGCCAAACCTTTGCCCGAATCCCTGTTCGAGCCTAACCCCAACTAACTATTGATCGTACCTTTGCCCTATCATAGTATGAACTTGAACAACCCTAGTTAAACAATAACCTAACCTTTGCCTGAATCCCGGTTCAAAGCTAACCCCAGCTAAACCGAGGTCGAACCTCTGTCTAAAACACAGTTCGAACCTAGCCCTAGTTAAACACTAGGCAAACCTCTGCAGAAATCTTAGTTCAAACCTTACACCCGCTAAACCCTGGTCAAACCTATCCATGAATCCCAGTTCGAACCTAACCCTAAACCCTAGTCAAACAGTTGCTTGAATCCTGGTTCGAATCTAACTCCAACAAAATCTTAGCCGAATCCCGATTCGAACCTAACCCTAGTTAAACCATAGTCAAACCTCTACTCAAATTCCGGTTTGAATCTGTCGCGACCCAAAACCCACCCTAGGAGTTAGAGTGAATCGTGGACGACTAAATCATGACTTACATGACTTGCTTGACAAACCACCTGCAAAACACCCACAGAGCATATACAAAAGAGGATAACAGCGGGAGCATAACTATAAGACACAGCGGAAGTCTAACAAACCTCTAAGTATATACACATGGTCCAAGTTTTAATATAAAGAAATCAAAACAAAGAAAGTGCGGACATGCCCGCCAAAATACATGGATATAATCACTCATGCTCACCCACAGCTAATCCACTCAGAATCTAACACCACCTACTGATAACCCTCTACGGGAGGTTCCTCCAAGGGCTCCTCGACGTACTCCTCCTCCACCCATGGACCAGGAGCACAAACATCAAATGGAGCAGCAGCTCCTTCAAGACCTGCCGACATAAGAAGTACGGCTGAGCATGGAATACTCAGCGGGTACTAAGCACTAACCAACAGTCATAGCATACGGATAGCATACATAAAGCAGGAAACAATTCACGCATATAAAGCAGGAATGATTCATATCATGACAATAAAGTAAAGCAATATAATTCATCATGTTGCATTCATAAAAGCCGGTAAAACCCTTGAAATCTTGTGCACTTGACTTGACTGAAATTACCCTTTTTATGCTTGAAACCTTGTCTACCATATCATGCGTGTCATGCTTGTATCATGCTTGCTTGTTTTGAAAAGTAATCTACTTGTGAGGGAAGGGAGACCCTTCTTCCTAGAATGCTCATGCTTGTCATGCTATGTCATGTCATGCCTACTCGGAAGAGTAAACTACTTGTGAGGGAAGGGAGACCCTTCTTCCTAGAATGCTCATGCTTGTCCTTCCACTTGTGAGATTCACTTGTGAGATGTCCTTGTGAGATGCACTTGCGAGGGAAGGGAGACCCTTCTTAAGATATGTATGCACTTGCGAGGGAAGGGAGACCCTTCTTATGAAAATGCATGATTTTCTTGTCCTTACCAAAAGCGAGGTAAAACATATCGTAAGATATGCCCCACCTCTAAATCCCATTCTCGAAAATATGATAAATCATGTCATGTATGCGTGCTCGTGAGGTCGTGTGCATACTTGCATTTGGAATTAAATATGGCATTTGAGTAATTCATAACACATAACATCAATAATTTGAGCAATTTAATATTCATATCATTTAGGGAAAGCGAAAAATCACACTATCATGACCCTAGCAATTTCCATAAACCTTAAACATGCATTTTCTTAATTTATTATTCATTTTATTCACCTTGGCATTTCATCAAACATGGTGCATTCATTATTTATTAACCCTACAACATGCTTTTCTAGGTGGGTTTTACTCACATCACATATGTATGTTCATTATGGGTACAATGCCCTCCCCGTTTATCCATCACATCAATACACACGGCATCCAATCGCCCACATTCATCTCCATTCACCATTCATCATTCACCATTCACAACCCATCTCATAATACATGGATATATAAAAGAACACAAAGAAAATAAAGGAAAAAAAAGAACTATAACTAGGAGGGTAGCAAGAAGTACCAACCTTGAACAATGAGGAAGAAACCCCTTCCAAAAACGACCGTGTAGCTGCTGCCCTAGCTTGGATCACGAGCTCCTCGAATGCTTGAGCCTTGATCTTGAAGAAAACGGGCTTGGGGTTGATCTAGGGTCTTAACCCCTTTGATTTCTCCCCAAATGAAAACCTAGGTTTGGGAACCCTTTCTACTCTCTTCTAATCTCCCAAATCTTCTAAGTGTTGAGAATGAGCCCTAAAGGCTCGGACGATCCTATATAAGAAAGGGTATAACACCCGAATGCCGAAAATGCCCTTAGTGAAAATTCTACAAAACGCGAGGACCGAGCGATCGGTGTTTATGACCGATCGATCGGTTGCCTACCGAGCGATGGTGTGTTGACCGAGCTCTCGACCAAAAATCAACTCTCTGGAAAATTTCCCCATACAAAAATCTTGACCAGTCGATAGCTACCGATCGATCGGTTTTGGACCGATCGATCGCTCTATGGACCGAGCGATCGGTTACCTGCAGGTCCAGACTGTTTTGGCCATATCTTTTGACTCGCTCGTCGGATTTTAACGATTCAACTTGCGTTGGGTTCGAACTTCGAAAAGGAACATTTCTGATGTTTTGGAATTTTCAATTTCTTCCTTATTTATTAATTGTACTACTTTAAAGACAAAATGGCTATGAAAGTGTCATGCATTAAATGTGAAAAGGTCCGGGGCTCTACAGAATCGAACCATAGGTAAACCAAGGTCGAACCTCTACCAGAATCCCTTCAGAACCTAACCCCAACTAAACCCCAAATCTCTGCCCAAATCCTAATTCAAACCTAACCCTCAATAAATGTCAGTAAACCTCTACCCGAATTGTGGTTCGAACCTAACCCAACTAAACCATAGTCTAGCCTTTGCCTGAATCCTGGCTCATACCTAACCCCAGCTAAACCCTAGTCGAACCGTTACCTGAATCTCGATTCGAACCCAACCCAGCTAAACCCTGCTTGAACCTCTGCATGAATCTTGGTTCGAACCTAACCCCTAACTAAACCTAATCGAACCTCTTCTCGAATCCCTGTTCGAACTTAACCCTCAACTAAACCCTAGTCGAACTTTTGCTCGAATCCCGGTTCGAATGAAACCTTGGCTAAACTCAAGCAGAACATTTTCCCGAATCCTCGTCTGAACCTAACTGCTAAACCTTGGTCAAACCTCTGCCCGAATCCCAATTCGAACCTAAACCCCAGCTAAATCCTAGCAGATCCTCTACTCGAATCCCGATTCGAACCTAACCCCAACTAAACCATAGTCGAACCACTACTCGAATTATGGTTTAAGCTTAACCTCAACCAAGCCCTATTTGAACCTCTGCTCGAATCCCAGTTCGAACCTAATCTCATCTAAATTCTAGCCAAACCTCAGCCCAAATCCCGATTCGAACCTAACCTCATCTAAACTCTAGCCGAACCTCTACCCGAATCCCGGTTCGAATCTAACCCCATCTAAACTCTAGCCGAACCTTTGCACGAATCTTAGTTTGAACCTAACCCCAGCTAAATTCAAGTTGAAACTTTGCCCCAAATTTCGGTTCGAACCTAACCCATCTAAATCATAGCTGAACCTTTACCTGAATCCCAGTTTGAACCTAACTCAACTAAACCCTAGTTAAACTTCTACCCAAATCCCGGTTCAAACCTAACCCAAGCTAAATCCTAATAGAACCTCTGCCCGAATCGCAGTTCGAACCTAACCCCAGCTTAATGGTTGAACCTTTGCCCAAATCCTTATTTGAACCTAACCCCAATTAAATCCTAGTAGATCCTCTACAACAATCCCGGTTTGAAACTCACCCAATCTAAACCGTAGTTAAAACTCTATCCGCATCCCGGTTTGCACTAACCCGATTTCAACTCTGCACAAATCCAGTTTTGAATCTAACCCCAGCTAAACCCAGGTCGAACCTCTACCCCGAATTCTAGTTTAAACCTAACACCAACTAAATCCTAACTGAACCTCTACCTGAATCTCGTTAACCTAACCCCAGCTAAACCATAGTTGAATCTCTGCCCGAATCTGGGTTCAAACCTCACCCCGAAGTAAATCCTAGCAAAACATTTACCTGAATCCTAATTAGAACCTAACCCCAACTAAAGATTTGTTGAACCTCTGCCCGAATCCCGGTTTGAACCAAACCTCAGCTACACTATGGGTGAGCCTATGCCAAAATCCCGATTCGAACCTAACCCCAACTAAATCCTAGCATAACCTCTACCTGAATCAATGTTAGAACCTAACCAAAGTCCGATCTTCGTCGAACCTTTGCCCGAATCTTGGTTTAAACTTAACCCCCAGCTAAACCCTTATTAAACCTCTTCCCAAATCCTGTTTCGAACTTAACAGGTATACTCTTGTCGAACCTCTGCCCGAATCCCTTTTCGAACCTGACCCAGCTAGCCAGAGTCAAACCTCTACCTAAATTCCATTTTGAACATAACACCTGCTAACCCTTTAACCAAACCTCTACCCAAATCCTGTTTTGAACCTAACACCCGCTAAACAATGGTTAACCTAGTTCCCAAATTTCAGTTTAAACGTAACCTTAACTAAACCCTAGTCGAACCTTTGCTCGAATCCCAGTTCAAACCTAACCCCAACTAAACCCTAGTCAAAAATCTGTATGAATCTCGATTTTAACTTAACCGCAATTAAATATGAGTTCGAAACTCTACCTGAATCCTGGCTCAAACCTAACCTGAACTAATCCTATGCTGAAGCTCTACCCGAGTCCCGATTCAAAGCTAATTCCCATTTAAACCATTATCCAACATCTACCTGAATCTCAGTTTAAACCTAACCCTAGCTAAACACCAGTCGTCCCCCAGTTCAAACCTAACCCTACCTAAATCCTTGTCGAACATTTGCCCGCATCCCAGTTCGAACCTAACCCTAACTAAACCCTAGTTCAACGTTTGCCCAAATCTCAATTTGGAACCTAACCCCATCTAAACTCTACCTGAACCTCTGCACGAATCACGATTTAAGCCTAACCCTAGTTAAAACCTAATCGAACCTCTGCCCTGAATTTTGGATAGAACCTAACCCCAACTAAATGTTAGCCGAACCTCTACCGGAATCCCAGTTCGAACCTAACCCCAGCTATACCATAGTCAACTTCTGCCCGAATCCCAGTTCAAACCTAACTAGCTAAATCTTAGTTGAACCTCTGCCCGAATCCCAGTTTGAACTTAACCCTAGCTAAACATGGTCAAACCTTTGCTCGAATCCCAGTTTGAATCTAACCCCAATGTAATCCTAGCAGAACCTCAACCAGAATCCCAGTTTGAACCTAACCCCAGCTAAATCATAGTCAAGCTTCTACCCGAACCCTGCTTCTAACCTAACCCCAGTTAAATCCTAATCGAAACTCTACCCAAATCCTAGTTCGAACCTAACCCCAACTATATCCTAGCAGAACCTTTACAAGAATCCCAGTTTGAAACTAACCTAGTTAAAATGGAGTTGAACTTCTACTCAAATCCTGATTAGAACCTAATCCAATCTAACCTTTAGCCGAACCTTTGCACAAATCCTGGTTTGAACCTAACCCCAGCTAAACCCTTGTTGAACCTCTGCCCCGAATTCTGGTTCGAACCTAACCCCAACTAAATCGTAGCTGAACCGCTACCTGTATCCTGGTAAACTAACCCTAACTAATCCATAGTCAAACCTCTACTCGAACTAAATCCTAGTTGAACTTCTACCTGAATTCTTGTTCGAATCTAATCCCAACTGAACCTTCGTCGAACTTATGTTCGAATCCAAGTTTGAATCTAACCACAGCTAAACCTGCTTGAAACTCTGCCTCAGTACCGGTTCAAACCAAACCCCAGCTAAATCCTAGCATGACCTCTACCCGAATCCATGTTAGAACAAAAATCGAGTCCAGCCTATGTCGAACCTCTACCCGAATCTTGGTTCAAAACTAACCCCCGGCTAAACTTTAGTCAAACCTTTGCCCAAATACTGTTTCAAACTTAACAGCTTTACCCTTGTAGAACCTCTACCTGAATCCCCGTTTGAACCCATCCCCAGTTAAACCATAGTCGAACCTATGACTAAATTTTGTTTCAAATATAACACCCGTTAACCCCCTAACCGAACCTCTCCCCAAATCCCATTTCGAACTTAACACCTGCTAAACCTTGGTCAATCGTGTTCCTGAATTCCAGTTCAAACCTAACCCTAACTAAACCCTAGTCGAACCTTTGCTCGAAAGTACTAAGATAAGGTGAGGGACGATGCCATCGACACAAGAAGGCGGTCATCAGTTGCGGTAAGTCGGATGGTGTGCCGCACCCTTACGAGGATGTGAATTCCGAAACATCCCGGTTCAAACCTAACCCCCAGCTAACCTAGTTAAAACTCTTCCTGAATCTCAGTTTTAACTTAACCGTAATTAAATCCAAGTTGAAACTCTACCCGAATCATGGTTCTAACCTAACCCCGACTAAATCCTATCTGAATTTCTACCTAAATTCCTGTTTGAACCTAACCCCAGCTGAACCTTCGTCAAAATTTTGTTCGAATCCAAGTTCGAATCTAACCACAGCTAAACATGCTTGAAACTCTACCTGAGTATCAGTTCAAACCATACCCCAACTAAATCCTACCACGGCCTCTACCCGAATCTATGTTAGAACCTATCCTAACTCCAACCTTCATCGAACCTTTGCCCGAATCTTGGTTCGAAACTAATCCCAGCCAAACCTTTGTGAAACCTTTGCCCAAATCCTATTTTGAACCTAACAGCTATACCTTTATCGAACCTCTACCCGAATCCCAGTTCGAACCTAACCCTAGCTAAACCATAGTCGAACTGCCCAAATCCCGTTCTGAACTTAACACCCGTTAAACCTTAGTTAACCTTGTTCCTGAATTCTGGTTCGAACCTAATCCTGATTAAACCCTAGTCGAACCTCTGCTCAAATCTCGGTTCAAACCTAACACCCAGCTAACCCTAGTCGAAACTCTGCCTAAATCTCGGTTTTAACTGAACCGCAATAAAATCTGATTCGCAACTCTACTCGAATCCTGGGTCAAACCTAAATCGAATTAATCCCGGTTCAAACCTAACCCCATTTAAACCATTGGTGAACCTCTATCTAAATCCCTGTTCGAACTTAACCCCAGCAAAATCTCAGTCGAACCCCAGTTCAAACATAACCCCGTTGAATCCTTGCCAAACCTCTACCTGCATCCCATTTTGAACATAACACCAGGGTCGAACCTCTGCCTGAATCCCCAGTTCGAACCAAACCCAACTAATCCCTAGTTGAAACTCTGTCCGAATCCCAGTTGGAACCTAACCCCAATCTAAACTCTAGCCAAACCTTTGAACGAATCACAGTTTGCACCTAACCCCAGCTAAACCTTGGTTGAACCTCTGCCCTGAATTCCGGTTCGAACCTAACCCAACTAAAAGCTAGCCGAACCTATACAGAAATCCCGATTCGAACCTAAACCTAACTAAACCCTAGTCAAACTTCTGCCCGAATCCTGATTCAAAGCTAACCCAACTAAATCCTAGTCTAACCTTTGCCCGTATCCCAATTTGAACTTAACCCCAACTAAACCTAGTTAAACCTTTTCCCGAATCCTAATTTGAATCTAACCCTAACGTAAGCCTAGAAGAATCTCTACCTGAATCCCAATTTGCACCTAACCCCAACTATATAGTAGCAGAACCTTTACAAAAATCCCAATTTGAAACTAACACTAGCTAAACCATAGTTGAACTTCTGCTCAAATCCCGATTTGAACCTAACCGATCTAACCTTTAGCCAAACCTTTACATGAATCCTGGTTTGAACATAACCCCAACTAAATCCTGGCCGAACCTCTGCCTTGAATTCTAGTTCAAACTTAACCCTAACTAAATCCTAGCTGAACCGATACCTAACCCTAACTAAATCGTAGCTGAACTTCTACCTAAATCCTATTTGAACCTAACCCCAACTAAACTTTTGCCGAACTTCTGTTCAAATCTAACTGCAGTTAAACCTGGTTGAAACTTTGCCTGAATACCGGTTCAAACATAACCCCAACTAACCCCTTGTACAACCTCTGCCCGAATCCCAATTCGACCTAACCCTAACATAACCATGTCGAACCTTTGCTTGAATCCCAATTCGAATCTAAGCCAAACTAATCCCTTGTACAACCTCTGCCCAAATCCCAATTCGAACCTAACCCTACCATAACCCGGTCGAACCTCTACTTGAATCCCAATTCGAACTAACCCCAACTAAATAGTAGCAGAACCTCTACCTGAATCACGGTTCGAACCGAATCTCAGCTAAATCTTCGCTGAACTTCTACCCAAATTCTGGTTTCAACCTAGCCCCAGCTAAACCCTGATCGAGCCTTTGCCTGAATCCCAGTTTGAACCTAATCCTAACTAAATCCTAGCAGAACCACTACCCGATTCCATGTTCGTACCTAACCATAGCTGAATCTTCCCCGAACCTCTGCCAGGATCATGGATCGAACTTAACCCCTACTAAACCTTTATCAAACTTCTGCCTAAATCCTGTTTCGAAGCTAACACCTGCTAAATCCTTGTCGAACCTATACCCGAATCCGGTTTGACTTAACCCCAGCTAAACCCTAGTCGAACATCTGCCCAAATCCCGTTTCGAACATGACACTTGCTAACCCTAGTCCAACCTCTGCTCAAATCCCGTTTCGAACCTAACACCTGCTAAACCTTAGTTAACCCTGTGCCCGAACCCGGTTCGAACCTAACCCTATCTATACTCAAGATGAAGCTTTGCTCAAATCCGAGTCTGAACCTAACCCCTATTCAAACCTCTACCCGAATCTCAGTTAGAGCCTAACCACAATTAAATCCATACAGAACCTCTACCTGAATCTCGGTTCAAACCTAACTCCAACTAAAACTTAGTCGAACCACTTACCGGATCCTAGTTCAAAGTTCACCCCAGCTAAACCCTGGTTGAATCTTTACCCGAATCCCGATTCAATCCTAACACCAACTAAACCCTAGTTGAACCTCTGCTCGAATCCCAGTTCGAACCTAACCCATCTAAACTCTAGTTGGACCTCTACACAAATCCCGATTTAAACCTAACCCCAGCTAAACCCTATATGAACCACTGCCCAGAATTCCAGTTCGAACCTAAGCCCAGCTAAACCTGGTGAAACAATTGCTCAAATCCTAATTCGAACCTAACCCCAACTATATCCTAGCAAAACCTGTAAGCACCCCAATTTTGCACCCCTTTATCTCCTTACATAACTCTAAAATCCCATTTAAAAATCTTTTTTTAAAACCCTCTTTTCACGTGCTTCGATTTCCGAGAAATGCCCCTTAGGTAAAAAACTGACCAAAATGCCCCTAGGGTGAAAAATGACCAAAATACCCCTGAAAAAGTGCTAACAAGTTTTCATTTTGTTTAAAATGATTTCATAAAATTTTTGGTAAATTTTGGCTATTTTTGGAGTTAAATTAAACTTAAAACGGTTGAAATTGACCGAAATGCCCCTGGAGTGTAAATTGACCAAAACGCCCCTGAAAAGTTCTGAAAAATCCACGTTTTATCTGAAATATTATTCTGGATTTTACCAGTTCAATTTTGACTATTTTTGGGCTCAAAATGTGCTTAAGACTATAAAAACAGTTTTTTGGCAAATAGGAGTATAAACAAAAAAACCAAAAAATCAGTTTTTTGAAGGGCCAAACAGACCCTAAGGGGCAAGCTCGCCCTTTTAAACGGCGCGGGACCATGTCGGCCCCTTTTCCATGGCAAACTTCATTTTTTATTATTATTTTAGTTCACAATTAAATATATTAAAATCGCGCCGTTTAAAAAGGCGCGGATTTAAAAATATCGCGTTGCCGACGCGTTGCCGACTCACTGTTCATACCGCTTTACTATTCATTAAAATATAATAAATCGCGCCCTTTAAAAAGGCGCGGGCACTATTCCGAGACCCTATAAATACCCCTCCTCCCTTCCTTCAAAATTCATTCATTTCCACTCATCTCTCCTTGGTTTTTCGAGTTCTACTTCCGAAACATTAAATTTTTAGTTTTTTTGGAGAATCCTTCTTTGTCCGAAAGTTCGCCGTACTTTCGGGCAGGTAATCCCTCTATCCCTAATCTTGCTTTCAAGTTTTTTTTTTTTTTTTTTTTTTGCTTTATTAAATTGCTTAGTTTCTAGTTTTGCTTTAATATCTAGTTTAGACTGCTCGCCTAGTCGAACCTCTGCCCAAATTCCAGTTCAAATATAGCCTCGCCTAGTTGAACCTCTGCCCAAATTCCAATTCAAATATAGCCTCGCCTAGTCGAAACCCTGCCCAAATTCCAGTTCAAATATAGCCTCGCCTAGTCAAACCCCTGCCCAAATCCCGGTTCAAATATAGCCTTGCCTAGTCAAACCCCTGCCCAAATCCCAGTTCAAATATAGCCTCGCCTAGTCAAACCTCTGCCCAAATCCCGGTTCAAATATAGCCTCGCCTAGTCAAACCTCTGCCCAAATCCCGGTTAAAAACTAGCACTGCCTAGTCGAACCTCTGCCCAAAATCCCAGTTCAAACCTTGCCTAGCCAAACCTCTGTCCGATTAAAGCCCTAGTTAAACCCTAGTTAACCCCAGTTAAATCCTAGTTAATCCCAGTTAAACCCAGTTAACCCTAGTTAACCCCAGTTAAATCCTAGTTAATCCCAGTTAAACCCAGTTAACCCTAGTTAACCCCAGTTAAACCCAGTTAAATCCTAGTTAATCCCAGTTAAACCCAGTTAACCCTAGTTAACCCC
Organism: Tetracentron sinense; assembly: GCA_015143295.1. Taxonomy (NCBI): domain Eukaryota; kingdom Viridiplantae; phylum Streptophyta; class Magnoliopsida; order Trochodendrales; family Trochodendraceae; genus Tetracentron; species Tetracentron sinense. The sequence continues at coordinate 15,792,162 of CM026564.1, read as the reverse complement.
AGTTAAACCCAGTTAAACCCAGTTAATCCCAGTTAAACCCAGTTAACCCTAGTTAACTCCAGTTAATCCTAGTTAAACCCTGAGTAAGCCCTAGTTAAACCCTAGGTAAACTCTAGTTAAACTCTAGTTAAACCCAATCTATTCAAACCCTCGTCAGAGCCTCAGTTCAAAACCTGTTCAAATCCCTACCTCGCCAGGCTCCTCAGCACGAGCTTAAAAGGCCACCTCGCTCCTCAGCACGAGCTTAAAAGGCCACCTCACTCCTCAAATAGGAGCAACAACCCTCAAACCTTTCAATCACCCACAAACCAGTCCAATCAAATCAAACCATCAACTCCTTTCCGGAACTACGTGTGGCTTGATTCCACTAACTGTGGATACGTAGGCAACCCTGATCGGGTTCAGCTCCCCTAGGATAGAAGCCCTATTCCGTTCTTATCCTACTCCTCTCAATTTATTTATTTCATTCATATTACATTTCCCAGCATATATATCGAATTTCAAGCTTCTCTTATGGTTTCCTTTATTTGATTCAAACTTAGGGAGTAGGTAACCATCTCCGGATGGGAGTTTAGGGGTGCCTAACACCTTCCCCTAACTCAATTGAATCCCTTACCCTGACCTCTGATTTCCAGACTAAGCCTTATCCAACAATTTCAGGGACCTATTTCCCTCAGAATTAGATAGGTGGCGACTCTCTTTTCAATTACAATTTATCACTATTCCTTATTCGGATTTATCCTGATCGGGAAGTGAGGGTAAAATCCAGGTACTCACAGCTGGCGACTCTGCTGGGGACTCTGGTTTCGCAGACCAGTATTCAAACCAAAACCTAAGTCTTAATCAAATGCTGGAAACCACATCAGACATTTTCAGTTTCATCTATATGTTATTTCATTCATTTTTTAATTAAAATCTCGGACATTTGTTTGCAAAACTTAGCAACATGCCTAGGGTTCCATTTTTATTCATTGCTTGATTTTGATTGATGCATTCATATTCATTGCATAATAGAATAAAAACCCTTCACCTACCTAGCTGGATCCGGTAAGCTTACAATCGAGGGATGGTTATCCCCGATGCTGGAGCCCAAAGATCTATGGAAAGTACTGGTTGTAGACCGAGAGATGGTTATCTCCGGTTAACGCAACTGGTCTTCCCCACTTGCACCAATCATCCCTTTTCAGGTATGTTCTATGCCGGGGAGTTGCATATACGGTCAAGTGCTCCTCAACCTTATAGTCAAAACCCTGCATACATCAGCATAAGCATGTAGATTATAAATCACTATTTGGGCATAAACCAAGAGCTACCTGTCAGGAGGGACAACCTTATCCCTATTCTGCTTTTGGTTTAAGCCGCTCCCTCATTTCTGCTTAGATATAGGGATTTCCTTATCCCTATACCTAACCTATTTTGGAGCTTGTGTGAACCAAATTTGATGTTAGATAGGTATGAACCCTAACCCTTCTTAGCCAACTCAACACATGTGTGAGGCTAATACCCTAGATCAAACTGGTCAAGGGGCAACCAACCAACCTACATTAAAATGGGTTGTGTGGACTCTCATTTTTTCAGTTTTATCTTAACCCTTTTGGGCTCTGGATTCCTATCCACTCACCCCAATGGGTTACACACGTTGAATTAGCTCACCCTTAAAATATGTTAATTCTTGTAATTCAATTCATTCAATTTCGTTTCAAATCTCAATTCCTATCAGTGTCATCCATTTTCTGAGTTTACATCTAAACTCAGGTTTTTAGTCAAAATTTATTTTGATTAATTCATGTCACCATCCATCTTTTGAGTTACATCTAACTCAGGTTTTTTTAGTCAAAATTTATTTTGATTAATATCAAATCCATACCAACCCATCCATTTTTTGAGTTACTTTTAACTCAGGTTTTTTTAGTCAAAATTTATTTGATTAATATCTCATCCACTTACTTACATCACCCTTATTCATCATCTAAGTTTCCATTTAACTCAGGTTTTTACCAAAACTCATTTTGGTCAATTCATATTTAATCCATTTTAATTCATTTCATCACTATTCTTTATCTAAGTTTACATCAAACTCAGGTATTGTTTTTTTAGTCAAGTTCATTTTGACTAATTCACATTCAATCTATTGCATTCAAATTTATTCTTATTTGTTTCTATCAAGATTCAAATTCATTCGTTGGCATCATCATTCATCATGTTATTTTGAGCGTAACTCAGTCGTTTCTTTCAAAATTTAAATTCAAATTCATTCTGCTTAAGTTCAATTCATCATGTGCATATCTTGATCGCATCATCATGCATTAGGTCTAGTTAAGTCTGGTCCATCTGCATGCAGTATCACATTGGCAACTGATCCTTCAAATTTGGGTAATTTCTTAAAGCCGTAGGGATTCCCTCTGGCTATGAACTAATGATGCTAGCAATTATTCCCAGAAAAAAAAATGCCCTAGATCAGCAGATCATAGATCCCAGGGGCATATCACAGTCGCTTGATTTTGTCACCCTTTTATTGAAAGATCAGTAATAGGATCCGACCCAAGCACAACACTTAGTACCCATATCTTCATCATTGTATAAACAGAATGTTGTTCATTTACATGAAGGGTCCATCAACATGTCTTGCAAAACATCTTGTGCATAATCATCATCATCCTGTATATCACCATCTCACATTTGTTTGCGTGCTCCTATCATCTTCAATCATTTCATCCTTTGTAGTCTCATGCCTAACATCAACTCGCTCTATGTTCTCAGTTCTTACCATTCCTCGAGTGGCAGATCTAAAGGCAATCATCTGTAGAAATGGAGCGTGGTGAAGCATCAAATGATCACGAGGGAATCATAGAAACCTTTCACAGAGAAGAACTCAGAGCCCTTCTAAGTGACGTCGCTTATATTCTGAATGGATTCCAAGAAGTACAGGGGCAAAACCAAAACCAGGTTCTCATACCACAACAAGTGCGGATGTTACCCAGAAACTTTACTCCACTACCATGTAAGCTCAACCAACTTTTGCCATTGCTTATACAGAAAAACCTGATTCAGCCTCGAGATCCTACACCACCACCAACCCGTCCATCACCCAGTTTTCGCGTAGACCAGTATTGTTCATTCCATCAAGCCATTGGGCATGACACTGACCGATGTATGCTTTTAAAGCATGTAGTCCAGGATTTAATTGACCAAGGCGATATTATAATCGGACCAGATATCATCCTTGGAATTGGATACCCCGTCTACCCAGACAGACCCACCCATCCTACCCAATGAAGCCTCTGTGCCGTTCGAACCTCCAAGGCAGAAAAGATGATTGAAGCATCACCAGTAAGCTTGCTCTGGTGAGATTGATCAGACCATGTTTCAAACTTCGTCTGTTCAAATTTCTTTTTGTTTTTTTGTTGGCCCCAGTGGTCAAGGAAGTCTGTAAAAATTACTTTTTTGAGTAAAGTCTTGTATAGTCATTTTCTATAAAATGTTACTTTTTTCTAAGCATGACTCAACCTTTTTGCAAAATGCCCAAAAGGTTCAAAATGTTACGACCTAAATCTTCTCCAAAAGAGTTAGTGATCTAAAGCAAAAAAATTATTACGCTAACTAAGTGTGTTGGTCTAATGAGAGATTGCCTCAAACATTCACCAAGCCATCCACTTCAATTTCATAGTACCCAGGGGCAGCATATGTCAATGAGCAAGAAAAAGAGACCTCCCGAAAAGAGACCCTAGACCTCGCTGAGCCAAACCAAGTAAGAGAAAACTCAATAATGACCCTAAGTATGCAAAGATTAGCATCTTGCTGAGCCAAGTATTGAGGCCGTACGGACACTACCTGCAGTATGCTTGCATGATCTCTTGTAGCACTTAATTCGCTCCCTCAATTTCAAGCTTCCAGTCGTCAATGCAAGCAGAGCATTCACTAAGTAGATTGGGGCATCATCGAGATAGACATCTTGCAGTCTAAGACATGGGCAATGCCACCATTTGAAGCTTGATATTTCATGCACTGGAGCAATACTATAGGTCAAGCTATCAGACCTCGGTACAAGTAGATACTTGTATGAACAAAGTCAGAGGAAGCTAAGAAGATTCCAGTACATCTCAGACAATTGAGCTTCCACATCAGCCAAGGCCACAAGTCAGAACATAGAGAAATATGATTATATCGTCGCACAAGAATCATTAGCTCATTCAGTACCAGGGGCAAAATATGTCCAGCTTTGAAGGCCCATGCAGTTGGTCAAAGATTCTCTGAATATTCTTTGACTTAGCTGCATGGAAGAAGAAGAACTCCCAGAGCCTGTCAGCATAGATCAGAACAGAGAAGCATCATGCTCAATATCTTGTCAAGAAACTGCCTGTACTCTTAGTCACTTTGGGAAATGAAAGAAGGCCATGTTTGGCACACCATTCCTCCCTGTTTATAACCCATCAAATTCAGGAAGACCGCTAGTTAGCCCTTCGAGCCTAATAGCCTTTCCATCACTACACTTTCATACCGGGACACCCCGTGTAAAAGTTTTTACAAGCCTGAACTACGTCATGACCTGATCCTGCAAAGGGTACGTAGGCAACCTGATAAATCAGGTGCGGTCACAAAAAATGATTTAATCCCTCAAAATCTCTTCTCCCCCAGAAAAAGCCAAACTCCCTCTAGCTCTCTCTCCACAGATACCTCCCCGAGAAGAGACCAACCCTCCAAACTTCCATGGTGCAATCGACACAAAGTTTACAAAATATTTCATCAAAGGAAATCCCAAATATAGAAGTTGAAACATTCTCCAAGTCAGGGACCCCCCGAGTACAAATAACTTCTCCAGGCTTTTCCCCCAGTAGAATCAACTTCTCCCAATACATTTCCCCAGAGGAGTCAATCTCCCCCTTCAACATGGAAGAATAAAAAAAAAAAAAAAAAAAAAAAAGAAGATCAAAGCTCTACAGAAATGCTCAAGAAAGTTCAAAGGCAGAAAGGGTGTCCCAATCTTCGACCCCCTAGCCTACGTTTCGTCCTATCCCAAGTCCTCCTAGATCCCTCTGAGATTAAGAGTACTGGCAGATTGACAGACAAGTATCCAACAGCTGTATCAAATCCACCAGGTAATGACAAAAGAGGACAGTTCAACTCAGAAAATCGCAGGCCCAGTGAAAACCAGAAATGGCACTGAGGCGCAAAAATTATGCGAGCCCAGCCCTGATGTTGTTATCAGGAGCAAAAAAGGGAACAAGTAAATCAACTTCGCAGGCATGAGTGAAAACCGAAAATGGCCTCATCGCGCAAAAATTAGGCGATCCCCAGACTTGGTCATTCCAAGGGTAAAAAAGGGAAAGTTGAACTCCGGTAACAGGATCCTGACAACGGTTATCCGAGATCCTCAACAACATATCTGCAAGCAGCTCTTACAATCCAAAGACCTTGGCTCCAAGCAAGACCAGATTCAGTATGCAATAAAGTCAGAATTGAGTAACTATCTTCTTTGGCAAAAGTTCAAAATGTCAACATTGCTCATTGCTATATCCAGCCATTTGGGGGCAAAGCATTCAATCTTTAGTAGAGAAAAATCCCCTCACAAACCAACAAACAAAGAAAGCACTTATTTTGGAAAACTCGAAAGTCATTTTTTTAAAACAGTTTTATTTGAGTCTGTAATCAGTGTCTAGTGTGGTTTATGACTTGGTCAAAATCAATCTCACTATAGCGAGCTCTCCAACAAAAGCAGGCAAAGCCAAGAATCTCAAGTCAGCAAGAAGCGAGAGCAAGACTGGATTATAGAGCGAGTTGTGTTCTTCATATTCATCGCATGTCATGCATACGCATATGTCAATTACATCGCACATTGCACATGCTTCACAAATTACACACCAACACATGTACATTCACACCCATTGCCATTCTTTATAAGCCACCCTCATTCGGTGCACCCCAGATGCATCATGTTTGATGCATCGCTCTTTCCTAGATACATCATGTTTTATGTGTCATTTTTGTTAGCCACCTTCATTCGGTGCACCCCAGATGCATCATGTTTGATGTGTCGCTCTTTATTAGTCACCCTCATTTGGTGCACCCAGATGCATCATGTTTGATGCATCGCTCTTCGTTAGCCACCTTCATTCGGTGCACCCCAGATGCATCATGTTTGATGTGTCGCTCTTTATTAGTCACCCTCATTTGGTGCACCCAGATGCATCATGTTTGATGCATCGCTCTTTGTTAGCTACCCTCATTCGGTGCACCTCAGATACATCATGTTTGATGTGTCGCTCTTTATTAGCCACCCTCACTCGGTGCACCTCAGATACATCATGTTTGATGTGTCACGCTTTATTAGCCACCCTCATTCGGTGCACCCCAGATGCATCATGTTTGATGCATCGCTCTTTGTTAGCCACCCTCATTGGGTGCACCTCAGATACTTCATGTCTGATGTATTGTTCTGTGTCAGTCACCTCATTTGGTGCACCCCTTGATATGTTTTATATGACACATTCACTGTGCACATACATTCACAATGTTATCTACACTACATGCTTTCACATAGTTTGTCACACTACGCACACACATTCGCCATGTTAGCTCACGAGGCATGCACATTAAGTAGTCACACTCTGCACACACATAATCACAATGTTAGTTGCTCTATGCACACACATTCCACGTGGTCAACCATGCTGCACACACATAATCACGATGTTAGTTGTACTATTCACACACATCTGCACTGCAAACACTCATAAAATAAGTTGCACTCTGCGCAGACACATCCACGTAGTTGCATTATGCACGCATATCACGCGTAACAAATTACGCACATGTCCACTAGCCAGGGGAAATAAGTGAAGCTTGATTCTCAAAACCGTAACCATTTTCTTACGCTTCGTGCACATCTCGGTTTTCCGTGAGCATTCCCCGTGCTCTGTGCGCATCCTAGCATTCCGTATGTACACCCCTGGTACCTCGAGTGCACCATTCTGGCATTCCTATACACTGCACAACACCTGCAAATAAAATTCGTGCACTACCCTTTTCAATCCGGCTGACATCGTCCCACTTGTCATCCACCCTTTCAACTGGCTGACATCGCCCCGCTTGTCATCCACCCTTTCAACTGGCTGACATCGCCTCGCTTGTCTTCCACCCTTGCAACTGGCTGACATCGCCCCGCTTGTCATCCACCCTTTCACTCCGGCTGACATCGCCTCGCTTGTCATCCACCTTGCAATCCGGCTGACATCGCCCCGCTTGTCATCCACCCTTGCAATTCGGCTGACATCGCCTCGCTTGTCATCCACCTTTCAATCCGGCTGACATCGCCTCGCTTGTCATCCACCTTTCAATCCGGCTGACATCACCTCGCTTGTCATCCACCTTTCAATCCGGCTGACATCGCCCCGCTTGTCATCCACCCTTGCAACTGGCTGACATCGCCTCGCTTGTCATCCACCCTTGCAACTGGCTGACATCGCCTCGCTTGTCATCCACCTTGCAATCCGGCTGACATCGCCCCGCTTGTCATCCACCTTTCAAACCGGCTGACATCGCCCGCTTGTCATCCACCTTTCAAACCGGCTGACATCGCCCCGCTTGTCATCCACCCTTCCAACTGGCTGACATCGCCTCGCTTGTCATCCACCCTTTCAACCGGCTGACATCGCCCCGCTTGTCATCCACCCTTGCAACCGGCTGACATCGCCTCGCTTGTCATCCACCCTTTTAACGGGCTGACATCGCCCCGCTTGTCATCCACCCTTGCAATTCGGCTGACATCGCCTCGCTTGTCATCCACCTTTCAATCCGGCTGACATCGCCCCGCTTGTCATCCACCCTTGCAACTGGCTGACATCATCTCACTTGTCATCCACCCTCTCAACTTGCTGACATCGCCTCGCTTGTCATCCACCCTTTCAATCCGGCTGACATCGCCTCGCTTGTCATCCACCCTTGCAACCGGCTGACATCGCCTCGCTTGTCATCCACCTTTCAATCCGGCTGACATCGCCCCGCTTGTCATCCACCCTTGCAACTGGCTGACATCGCCTCGCTTGTCATCCACCCTTGCAACTGGCTGACATCGCCCCGCTTGTCATCCACCCTTTCAATCCGGCTGACATCGCCTCGCTTGTCATCCACCCTTTCAATCTGGCTGACATCGCCCCGCTTTGTCATCCACCCTTTCAATCCGGCTGACATCGCCTCGCTTGTCATCCACCCTTTCAAACTGGCTGACATCGCTATGGTTGTCATCCACCTTTTTCAATCTGGCTGACCTCGTAATATGTTGTCACCCCTTCTTTATGAGTACGGTTCTTTTTCCCTCTGCAATAAGGCGAAGAACTATCTCTCCCATATCTCGGATGTTTCATTACTAAGGATGAACCATCCATTTCTTCTCTATCCCCCAGCAACTGAACAGGTTTCCTATCAACCCCGTCCTCTAGAATCCCATTTATGGCAAGCAGTCTAAGTATAATTTAACTTTTTAACTCTTTTGTCTTCAAAATCACAAGTTTTTCTGCACGTACAAAATTGAGGTCTTATAACCTTTGTCGTTCACGTGCCCACACCCTCCGACAAAGAGGGGCAACTGTAAGCACCCCAATTTTGCACCCCTTTATCTCCTTACATAACTCTAAAATCCCATTTAAAAATCTTTTTTTAAAACCCTCTTTTCACGTGCTTCGATTTCCGAGAAATGCCCCTTAGGTAAAAAACTGACCAAAATGCCCCTAGGGTGAAAAATGACCAAAATACCCCTGAAAAAGTGCTAAAAAGTTTTCATTTTGTTTAAAATGATTTCATAAAATTTTTGGTAAATTTTGGCTATTTTTGGAGTTAAATTAAACTTAAAACGGTTGAAATTGACCGAAATGCCCCTGGAGTGTAAATTGACCAAAACGCCCCTGAAAAGTTCTGAAAAATCCACGTTTTATCTGAAATATTATTCTGGATTTTACCAGTTCAATTTTGACTATTTTTGGGCTCAAAATGTGCTTAAGACTATAAAAACAGTTTTTTGGCAAATAGGAGTATAAACAAAAAAACCAAAAAATCAGTTTTTTGAAGGGCCAAACAGACCCTAAGGGGCAAGCTCGCCCTTTTAAAAGGCGCGGGACCATGTCGGCCCCTTTTCCATGGCAAACTTCATTTTTTATTATTATTTTAGTTCACAATTAAATATATTAAAATCGCGCCGTTTAAAAAGGCGCGGATTTAAAAATATCGCGTTGCCGACGCGTTGCCGACTCACTGTTCATACCGCTTTACTATTCATTAAAATATAATAAATCGCGCCCTTTAAAAAGGCGCGGGCACTATTCCGAGACCCTATAAATACCCCTCCTCCCTTCCTTCAAAATTCATTCATTTCCACTCATCTCTCCTTGGTTTTTCGAGTTCTACTTCCGAAACATTAAATTTTTAGTTTTTTTGGAGAATCCTTCTTTGTCCGAAAGTTCGCCGTACTTTCGGGCAGGTAATCCCTCTATCCCTAATCTTGCTTTCAAGTTTTTTTTTTTTTGCTTTATTAAATTGCTTAGTTTCTAGTTTTGCTTTAATATCTAGTTTAGACTGCTCGCCTAGTCGAACCTCTGCCCAAATTCCAGTTCAAATATAGCCTCGCCTAGTTGAACCTCTGCCCAAATTCCAATTCAAATATAGCCTCGCCTAGTCGAAACCCTGCCCAAATTCCAGTTCAAATATAGCCTCGCCTAGTCAAACCCCTGCCCAAATCCCGGTTCAAATATAGCCTTGCCTAGTCAAACCCCTGCCCAAATCCCAGTTCAAATATAGCCTCGCCTAGTCAAACCTCTGCCCAAATCCCGGTTCAAATATAGCCTCGCCTAGTCAAACCTCTGCCCAAATCCCGGTTAAAAACTAGCACTGCCTAGTCGAACCTCTGCCCAAAATCCCAGTTCAAACCTTGCCTAGCCAAACCTCTGTCCGATTAAAGCCCTAGTTAAACCCTAGTTAACCCCAGTTAAACCCAGTTAAATCCTAGTTAATCCCAGTTAAACCCAGTTAACCCTAGTTAACCCCAGTTAAACCCAGTTAAATCCTAGTTAATCCCAGTTAAACCCAGTTAACCCTAGTTAACCCCAGTTAAACCCAGTTAAATCCTAGTTAATCCCAGTTAAACCCAGTTAACCCTAGTTAACCCCAGTTAAACCCAGTTAAACCCAGTTAATCCCAGTTAAACCCAGTTAACCCTAGTTAACTCCAGTTAATCCTAGTTAAACCCTGAGTAAGCCCTAGTTAAACCCTAGGTAAACTCTAGTTAAACTCTAGTTAAACCCAATCTATTCAAACCCTCGTCAGAGCCTCAGTTCAAAACCTGTTCAAATCCCTACCTCGCCAGGCTCCTCAGCACGAGCTTAAAAGGCCACCTCGCTCCTCAGCACGAGCTTAAAAGGCCACCTCACTCCTCAAATAGGAGCAACAACCCTCAAACCTTTCAATCACCCACAAACCAGTCCAATCAAATCAAACCATCAACTCCTTTCCGGAACTACGTGTGGCTTGATTCCACTAACTGTGGATACGTAGGCAACCCTGATCGGGTTCAGCTCCCCTAGGATAGAAGCCCTATTCCATTCTTATCCTACTCCTCTCAATTTATTTATTTCATTCATATTACATTTCCCAGCATATATATCGAATTTCAAGCTTCTCTTATGGTTTCCTTTATTTGATTCAAACTTAGGGAGTAGGTAACCATCTCCGGATGGGAGTTTAGGGGTGCCTAACACCTTCCCCTAACTCAATTGAATCCCTTACCCTGACCTCTGATTTCCAGACTAAGCCTTATCCAACAATTTCAGGGACCTATTTCCCTCAGAATTAGATAGGTGGCGACTCTCTTTTCAATTACAATTTATAACTATTCCTTATTCGGATTTATCCTGATCGGGAAGTGAGGGTAAAATCCAGGTACTCACAAAACCTATATAAGAATCCCGGTTTGAAACTAACCCTAGCTAAACCGTATTTGAACTTCTACTCGAATCCCGGTTTGAACCTCTACTCGAATCCCGGTTTGAACCTAACCCGATCTAACCTTTAGACAAACCTTTGCACAAATCCTGGTTTGAACCTAACCCCTGCTAAACCCTGGCTGAACCTCTGTCCCGAACTCCAATTCAAACCTAACCCTAGCTAAACCATAGTCGAACCTCTGCCCGAATCACAGTTGTAACCTAACCTAACAAAATCCTAGCTAAATTTCTACCTGAATTCCTGTTCAAACCTAACCCTAGTTGAACCTTCGCCAAACTTCTGTTCGAATCCAAGTGTGAATCTAACTGCAACTAAACTTGTTTGAAACTTTACTTGAAAACCGGTTCAAACATAACCCCAACTAAATCCGGCCACAACCTCTACCCGAATCCATGTTAGAACCTAACCTGAGACCAACCTTCGTTGAACCTGTGCCCGAATCTTGGTTCAAAATTATCCCCCAGCTAAATTCTTTTCAAACCTCTGCCCAAATCCAGTTTTGAACTTAACTGCTAAACTCTTATAGAACCCCTATCCAAATCCCGGTTCAAACCTAACCCCACCTAAACCATAGTCAAACCTCAGCCTAAATTCCGTTCCAAACATAACACCCGCTAACCCCCTAACAGAACCTCTGCCCAAATCTAGTTTCAACCTAACACCCACTGAACCCCAGTTAACCCATTTCTCAAATTCTAGTTCAAACTTAACCTTCATTAAACCCTAGTCGACCCTCTGCTCGAATCCCGATTCAAGCCTAACCCCCAGCTAAACCCTAGCCGAAACACTACCTGCATCTCAGCTTTAACTTAACCGTAATTAAATCCGAGTCGAAATCTGGGCTCAAACCTAACCCGAACTAATTCTATGTTGAACCTCTACCCAAATCCCGATTCGGACCTAAGCCCATCTAAACCATTGTCAAACCTCTGCCCGAATCCCAGTTCAAACCCAACCTCAGCTAAACCCCAATCGAACCCACTTCAACCCTAACCCCAGTTGAATCCTTGTCTGTAATGACCCGCATTAAATTCCCTGGTTTCATAATTTTATGAGTCAATTTCCTATATAAATGTACTTAAAATTATACGTAAATCTTAGGAGAGATTAATGTATTAAAAATCTTGAGTTACAAAACTCATTTGATTCACTCGATTTAGTGAATTTATGGAGATAAATTTCATGAAATAAAAGAAAAACAAAAGTAGCAAAAGAATTACAAAAAAAAAAAGGCACCGGCGATTGATTGCCCAAAATGCCGTTCCGACGGTGGTTTGCGCGATCTCATGGGTTTTGAGTCTCTAGGGCTCCCAATGTTATAAATACCGCTTATACTCGAGGGTTAAGGATTTCTAAGACCTTCTAAGCCTAAAAGAGAAAATAGAAAGTTTCTGAGAGATCAAAAAGGGGAGAACTGTAGGAGTTCAAAGATTCGGTCAGAAAAATGAGAAAAGAGGCGTGAAGATCAAGATAGAACCTATTTGCAAGCGATAGATCGTAGGGAGACGATTAAGTGAGGTAAATAACTGATCTAGTGACCTATATTTTGAATATTAACCTAAAAGAATGAATAAAAATGAGTAAACCTAAGTAAAGATGTAAGAATAGGTAGGATCTATTAACATGTCTATGATTTTTGTTTCATTATGATTGAACTGTTAAAATAGGATGTGAAGAACCTATTTATGACGTTGTTTCATTATTTTGATGGTTAAAATAGGATGTGAAGAACCATAATTATGATCCCTGTTATTGAATGATTAAAATAGGATGTGAAGAACTATATTTAATTCTTATTTTATTATTCGTGGATGATTAAAGTAGGATGTGAAGAACTAGATTTATAGTTTCAGTATATTATTCTTGGATGGTTAAAATAGGATGTGAAGAACCATAATTATGATCACAGTCTATTATTAGTGACTGATTAAAATAGGATGTGAAGAACTAAATCTATAATTTTTGTTTATTATTCTTTGATGGTTAAAATAGGATGTGGAGTACCTATTTAAGATATTGTTTTATCATTTTTGAATCGTTTTAATGTGAAGAACCATGTTTAAATTAATTATGATTCAACAAGGGGATTAGGAAAATCAATTGAAGTATGTGGATTTATAAGGCAAATGGGATGATGGATGGAATTGAATGGATGATTTAATTGTGGTATTTTAATGATATGTAAGTTTGATTTTATGTTTAAAATTTATGAGAATTATTATTGATTAAAGGTGTTATAATTAGGATATTGATCTTGATTAAACAAAAAGGAGATTTTGACATTTAAATTAGATTGTGATTATGAATACTTTTAATATCAACTGTGACGTTTGATTTTTCAAATTATAAGAATTGTGAGAGGTTGTTATTTCTTTTATGTTAGACATGATGCCCAGAAAAGTCATTTAGATTGTTAGAAGCATATTAATTTGATTAATAAATGCTTCTTCTTAATATATTGTGTATTCATTATGGGTAATTGACCATGATCATGAGATGATCTATACGATATGAGATATCAATAAAGGTCCATAGGATATATTGCAGGAAAGTTATGTGATTAGATTATCACAGGCAGATATAACTTTCCGGTTCCTTATACCTTATATAGTCACAGCTATGGGTGAAGCTGGGCACTTCACTTATATAGCTGCCAGAATGCTAAGATGTTCTCAATAGTTGAGATGTAGTTCAATCTCAAACTATTGTAGTGGAGACTACACATCAGAATATGGGTGCTTAAATGTACACTGAATGATTGCATTCAACAAGAGACCTCTTGCATAAACATACTATCAGATAGTTGGTCTCTCATTCACATTGAACGGTTTCGATGATCCTTTGATCTGATGAGTTCATCTATGATTGAGCAGTGATCTGACTGTTTTGATTCCACCAACGTATTTTCTAACTTAGGGAATACAATACAGTGACAGTTTGATAGTCAGAAAGCTATTCGAGTCATGATGAATTTCAAACAAGAAATCCATGCTCATTAATTTGAGAAATTATCTAAGTTCCGTGTAAGATAGTTGATTAAGTTCAAATCCTGCGCAAGTGATTTTGAAAACAAAATAAGTTGTGAAATATACTTTTATTAAAAGGTATTATACTTATAAGAATTTTTTCAAAATGTTTTTCATGAGAAATTGTTTCTCATGGCTTAATCATAAGTCTTGGAAACCCGGATAATTTGCAATGGGCTATGGGTTAGATAGTACGTCAATCTCGAAGGCCCATTAGGGATAATGTATTTGGAAGGATAAATCAAATTTAAAAGTTCATGTGGCGGGATCCGTAATGGTTAGTGTTCATACATTGGGATTCAATTGCAACATGGATATCTCACGTCACTTGCAATTTCGATGTATTTCCTGTTTAGGGTCAATGGGATAACATTGGGTAAGGCAGGGTAAGAATGTCCCAGAGCAATCTGTGGAGGCGCTCACATAAGAAATACAAGCTCATTAATTGATTAAAAGTTAATCAATTATTTAAGAGATTAAAAGTTAATCATTTAATTAAATAGATTAAAAGTTAATCTATGGTTTAAATTAATTGTTAATTTAAATCTAGGGATTATTTTATTAATTATTTAATGAATATAATTAAAGGGAAATGGGTTTGACCCATATCCATAGACCCAATAAAATGGACCTTTAATATGGGCCAAAGCCCATGGGTTTAAACCCTAGGGTGGGGCGCCCACTTGAGAAATCCTAATTGGATAGGATTGTGTTAATTGAATAATTATTGAAATATAATTCCTTTTATAATGGAATTAAAATCCAAAGGTTGGATTGCAATAAGGATTAAGATGACATAAAGTTGAATTGCAAAAAAGGAGTTTAAAGCTCCCCAAAACTCACGCCCCTTTAGTGCTCACGCCCCCCCCCCCCCCCCCCCGCCTTTGTGGACTCCTAGTTTGATTAGGTTTGCTACTTTGGTGTAGGATGTTGACTTATCCCTTTTAATTAAGGAATCCTCTTATAATAGGGACTCTTTAATTAGTAGGATTACTATAACGAAAGTAGTTATAGATTAAGTAGGATTTTATTTAATTAATAATAAGAGTTATTGTTAATTAATAAATCCTACTAGATAACATCAAGTTGGAGTAGGATTAGGATGGGATCCTAGTCTATATATACTCCAACACCTTAGACCATTAAGCACTTTTCTCCAGAATTTTTCTCTTCTTCCTCTCTCTCTCAAAACCATGAGACCCTAGGGAGACCCCTATAGATTTTCGTGAGCTATATAGGTGGTCCAAAGTTGGGTTTTGTAAATCTAGGGTTTTGAACCTTTGTGTTTTTGGTGATAGAAGGTCTATACCATTACTCCATCGCTCTTTGTTAGCCACCCTCATTCGGTGCACCTCAGATACTTCATGTCTGATGTATTGTTCTGTGTCAGTCACCTCATTTGGTGCACCCCTTGATATGTTTTATATGACACATTCACTGTGCACATACATTCACAATGTTATCTACACTACATGCTTTCACATAGTTTGTCACACTACGCACACACATTCGCCATGTTAGCTCACGAGGCATGCACATTAAGTAGTCACACTCTGCACACACATAATCACAATGTTAGTTGCTCTATGCACACACATTCCACGTGGTCAACCATGCTGCACACACATAATCACGATGTTAGTTGTACTATTCACACACATCTGCACTGCAAACACTCATAAAATAAGTTGCACTCTGCGCAGACACATCCACGTAGTTGCATTATGCACGCATATCACGCGTAACAAATTACGCACATGTCCACTAGCCAGGGGAAATAAGTGAAGCTTGATTCTCAAAACCGTAACCATTTTCTTACGCTTCGTGCGCATCTCGGTTTTCCGTGAGCATTCCCCGCGCTCTGTGCGCATCCTAGCATTCCGTATGTACACCCCTGGTACCTCGAGTGCACCATTCTGGCATTCCTGTACATTGCACAACACCTGCAAACTAAAATTCGTGCACTACCCTTTTCAAATCCGGTTGACATCGCCTCGCTTGTCTTCCACCCTTGCAACTGGCTGACATCGCCCCGCTTATCATCCACCCTTTCAACTGGCTGACATCGCCTCGCTTGTCTTCCACCCTTGCAACTGGCTGACATCGCCCCGCTTGTCATCCACCCTTTCACTCCGGCTGACATCGCCTCGCTTGTCATCCACCTTGCAATCCGGCTGACATCGCCCCGCTTGTCATCCACCCTTGCAATTCGGCTGACATCGCCTCGCTTGTCATCCACCTTTCAATCCGGCTGACATCGCCTCGCTTGTCATCCACCTTTCAATCCGGCTGACATCACCTCGCTTGTCATCCACCTTTCAATCCGGCTGACATCGCCCCGCTTGTCATCCACCCTTGCAACTGGCTGACATCGCCTCGCTTGTCATCCACCTTGCAACTGGCTGACATCGCCTCGCTTGTCATCCACCTTGCAATCCGGCTGACATCGCCCCGCTTGTCATGCACCTTTCAAACCGGCTGACATCGCCCCGCTTGTCATCAACCTTTCAAACCGGCTGACATTGCTCCTCTTTTCAATCACCCTTTCAACTGGCTGACATCGCCTCGCTTGTCATCCACCCTTTCAACCAGCTGACATCGCCCCGCTTGTTATCCACCCTTGCAACCGGCTGACATCGCCTCGCTTGTCATCCACCTTTCAACTGGCTGACATCGCCCCGCTTGTCATCCACCCTTGCAATTCGGCTGACATCGCCTCGCTTGTCATCCACCTTTCAATCCGGCTGACATCGCCCCGCTTGTCATCCACCCTTGCAACTGGCTGACATCGTCTCACTTGTCATCCACCCTTGCAACTGGCTGACATCGCCCCGCTTGTCATCCACCCTTTCAATCCGGCTGACATCGCCTCGCTTGTCATCCACCCTTGCAACCGGCTGACATCGCCTCGCTTGTCATCCACCTTTCAATCCGGCTGACATCGCCCCGCTTGTCATCCACCCTTGCAACTGGCTGACATCGTCTCGCTTGTCATCCACCCTTGCAACTAGCTGACATCGCCCCGCTTTGTCATCCACCCTTTCAATCCGGCTGACATCGCCTCGCTTGTCATCCACCCTTTCAATCTGGCTGACATCGCCCCGCTTTGTCATCCACCCTTTCAATCCGGCTGACATCGCCTCGCTTGTCATCCACCCTTTCAAACTGGCTGACATCGCTATGGTTGTCATCCACCTTTTTCAATCTGGCTGACCTCGTAATATGTTGTCACCCCTTCTTTATGAGTACGGTTCTTTTTCCCTCTGCAATAAGGCGAAGAACTATCTCTCCCATATCTCGGATGTTTCATTACTAAGGATGAACCATCCATTTCTTCTCTATCCCCCAGCAACTGAACAGGTTTCCTATCAACCCCGTCCTCTAGAATCCCATTTATGGCAAGCAGTCTAAGTATAATTTAACTTTTTAACTCTTTTGTCTTCAAAATCACAAGTTTTTCTGCACGTACAAAATTGAGGTCTTATAACCTTTGTCGTTCACGTGCCCACACCCTCCGACAAAGAGGGGCAACTGTAAGCACCCCAATTTTGCACCCCTTTATCTCCTTACATAACTCTAAAATCCCATTTAAAAATCTTTTTTTAAAACCCTCTTTTCACGTGCTTCGATTTCCGAGAAATGCCCCTTAGGTAAAAAACTGACCAAAATGCCCCTAGGGTGAAAAATGACCAAAATACCCCTGAAAAAGTGCTAAAAAGTTTTCATTTTGTTTAAAATGATTTCATAAAATTTTTGGTAAATTTTGGCTATTTTTGGAGTTAAATTAAACTTAAAACGGTTGAAATTGACCGAAATGCCCCTGGAGTGTAAATTGACCAAAACGCCCCTGAAAAGTTCTGAAAAATCCACGTTTTATCTGAAATATTATTCTGGATTTTACCAGTTCAATTTTGACTATTTTTGGGCTCAAAATGTGCTTAAGACTATAAAAACAGTTTTTTGGCAAATAGGAGTATAAACAAAAAAACCAAAAAATCAGTTTTTTGAATGGCCAAACAGACCCTAAGGGGCAAGCTCGCCCTTTTAAAAGGCGCGGGACCATGTCGGCCCCTTTTCCATGGCAAACTTCATTTTTTATTATTATTTTCGTTCACAATTAAATATATTAAAATCGCGCCGTTTAAAAAGGCGCGGATTTAAAAATATCGCGTTGCCGACGCGTTGCCGACTCACTGTTCATACCGCTTTACTATTCATTAAAATATAATAAATCGCGCCCTTTAAAAAGGCGCGGGCACTATTCCGAGACCCTATAAATACCCCTCCTCCCTTCCTTCAAAAATCATTCATTTCCACTCCTCTCTCCTTGGTTTTTCGAGTTCTACTTCCGAAACATTAAATTTTTAGTTTTTTTGGAGAATCCTTCTTTGTCCGAAAGTTCGCCGTACTTTCGGGCAGGTAATCCCTCTATCCCTAATCTTGCTTTCAAGTTTTTTTTTTTGCTTTATTAAATTGCTTAGTTTCTAGTTTTGCTTTAATATCTAGTTTAGACTGCTCGCCTAGTCGAACCTCTGCCCAAATTCCAGTTCAAATATAGCCTCGCCTAGTCGAACCTCTGCCCAAATTCCAATTCAAATATAGCCTCGCCTAGTCGAAACCCTGCCCAAATTCCAGTTCAAATATAGCCTCGCCTAGTCAAACCCCTGCCCAAATCCCGGTTCAAATATAGCCTTGCCTAGTCAAACCCCTGCCCAAATCCCAGTTCAAATATAGCCTCGCCTAGTCAAACCTCTGCCCAAATCCCGGTTCAAATATAGCCTCGCCTAGTCAAACCTCTGCCCAAATCCCGGTTAAAAACTAGCACTGCCTAGTCGAACCTCTGCCCAAAATCCCAGTTCAAAACTTGCCTAGCCAAACCTCTGTCCGATTAAAGCCCTAGTTAAACCCTAGTTAACCCCAGTTAAACCCAGTTAACCCTAGTTAATCCCAGTTAAACCCAGTTAACCCTAGTTAACCCCAGTTAAACCCAGTTAAATCCTAGTTAATCCCAGTTAAACCCAGTTAACCCTAGTTAACCCCAGTTAAACCCAGTTAAATCCTAGTTAATCCCAGTTAAACCCAGTTAACCCTAGTTAACCCCAGTTAAACCCAGTTAAACCCAGTTAATCCCAGTTAAACCCAGTTAACCCTAGTTAACTCCAGTTAATCCTAGTTAAACCCTGAGTAAGCCCTAGTTAAACCCTAGGTAAACTCTAGTTAAACTCTAGTTAAACCCAATCTATTCAAACCCTCGTCAGAGCCTCAGTTCAAAACCTGTTCAAATCCCTACCTCGCCAGGCTCCTCAGCACGAGCTTAAAAGGCCACCTCGCTCCTCAGCACGAGCTTAAAAGGCCACCTCACTCCTCAAATAGGAGCAACAACCCTCAAACCTTTCAATCACCCACAAACCAGTCCAATCAAATCAAACCATCAACTCCTTTCCGGAACTACGTGTGGCTTGATTCCACTAACTGTGGATACGTAGGCAACCCTGATCGGGTTCAGCTCCCCTAGGATAGAAGCCCTATTCCATTCTTATCCTACTCCTCTCAATTTATTTATTTCATTCATATTACATTTCCCAGCATATATATCGAATTTCAAGCTTCTCTTATGGTTTCCTTTATTTGATTCAAACTTAGGGAGTAGGTAACCATCTCCGGATGGGAGTTTAGGGGTGCCTAACACCTTCCCCTAACTCAATTGAATCCCTTACCCTGACCTCTGATTTCCAGACTAAGCCTTATCCAACAATTTCAGGGACCTATTTCCCTCAGAATTAGATAGGTGGCGACTCTCTTTTCAATTACAATTTATCACTATTCCTTATTCGGATTTATCCTGATCGGGAAGTGAGGGTAAAATCCAGGTACTCACAAAACCTATATAAGAATCCCGGTTTGAAACTAACCCTAGCTAAACCGTATTTGAACTTCTACTCGAATCCCGGTTTGAACCTCTACTCGAATCCCGGTTTGAACCTAACCCGATCTAACCTTTAGACAAACCTTTGCACAAATCCTGGTTTGAACCTAACCCCTGCTAAACCCTGGCTGAACCTCTGTCCCGAACTCCAATTCAAACCTAACCCTAGCTAAACCATAGTCGAACCTCTGCCCGAATCACAGTTGTAACCTAACCTAACAAAATCCTAGCTAAATTTCTACCTGAATTCCTGTTCAAACCTAACCCTAGTTGAACCTTCGCCAAACTTCTGTTCGAATCCAAGTGTGAATCTAACCGCAACTAAACTTGTTTGAAACTTTACTTGAAAACCGGTTCAAACATAACCCCAACTAAATCCGGCCACAACCTCTACCCGAATCCATGTTAGAACCTAACCTGAGACCAACCTTCATTGAACCTGTGCCCGAATCTTGGTTCAAAATTATCCCCCAGCTAAATTCTTTTCAAACCTCTGCCCAAATCCAGTTTTGAACTTAACTGCTAAACTCTTATAGAACCCCTATCCAAATCCCGGTTCAAACCTAACCCCACCTAAACCATAGTCAAACCTCAGCCTAAATTCCGTTCCAAACATAACACCCGCTAACCCCCTAACAGAACCTCTGCCCAAATCTAGTTTCAACCTAACACCCACTGAACCCCAGTTAACCCATTTCTCGAATTCTAGTTCAAACTTAACCTTCATTAAACCCTAGTCGACCCTCTGCTCGAATCCCGATTCAAGCCTAACCCCCAGCTAAACCCTAGCCGAAACACTACCTGCATCTCAGCTTTAACTTAACCGTAATTAAATCCGAGTCGAAATCTGGGCTCAAACCTAACCCGAACTAATTCTATGTTGAACCTCTACCCAAATCCCGATTCGGACCTAAGCCCATCTAAACCATTGTCAAACCTCTGCCCGAATCCCAGTTCAAACCCAACCTCAGCTAAACCCCAATCGAACCCACTTCAACCCTAACCCCAGTTGAATCCTTGTCTGTAATGACCCGCATTAAATTCCCTGGTTTCATAATTTTATGAGTCAATTTCCTATATAAATGTACTTAAAATTATACGTAAATCTTAGGAGAGATTAATGTATTAAAAATCTTGAGTTACAAAACTCATTTGATTCACTCGATTTAGTGAATTTATGGAGATAAATTTCATGAAATAAAAGAAAAACAAAAGTAGCAAAAGAATTACAAAAAAAAAAAAGGCACCGGCGATTGATTGCCCAAAATGCCGTTCCGACGGTGGTTTGCGCGATCTCATGGGTTTTGAGTCTCTAGGGCTCCCAATGTTATAAATACCGCTTATACTCGAGGGTTAAGGATTTCTAAGACCTTCTAAGCCTAAAAGAGAAAATAGAAAGTTTCTGAGAGATCAAAAAGGGGAGAACTGTAGGAGTTCAAAGATTCGGTCAGAAAAATGAGAAAAGAGGCGTGAAGATCAAGATAGAACCTATTTGCAAGCGATAGATCGTAGGGAGACGATTAAGTGAGGTAAATAACTGATCTAGTGACCTATATTTTGAATATTAACCTAAAAGAATGAATAAAAATGAGTAAACCTAAGTAAAGATGTAAGAATAGGTAGGATCTATTAACATGTCTATGATTTTTGTTTCATTATGATTGAACTGTTAAAATAGGATGTGAAGAACCTATTTATGACGTTGTTTCATTATTTTGATGGTTAAAATAGGATGTGAAGAACCATAATTATGATCCCTGTTATTGAATGATTAAAATAGGATGTGAAGAACTATATTTAATTCTTATTTTATTATTCGTGGATGATTAAAGTAGGATGTGAAGAACTAGATTTATAGTTTCAGTATATTATTCTTGGATGGTTAAAATAGGATGTGAAGAACCATAATTATGATCACAGTCTATTATTAGTGAATGATTAAAATAGGATGTGAAGAACTAAATCTATAATTTTTGTTTATTATTCTTTGATGGTTAAAATAGGATGTGGAGTACCTATTTAAGATATTGTTTTATCATTTTTGAATCGTTTTAATGTGAAGAACCATGTTTAAATTAATTATGATTCAACAAGGGGATTAGGAAAATCAATTGAAGTATGTGGATTTATAAGGCAAATGGGATGATGGATGGAATTGAATGGATGATTTAATTGTGGTATTTTAATGATATGTAAGTTTGATTTTATGTTTAAAATTTATGAGAATTATTATTGATTAAAGGTGTTATAATTAGGATATTGATCTTGATTAAACAAAAAGGAGATTTTGACATTTAAATTAGATTGTGATTATGAATACTTTTAATATCAACTGTGACGTTTGATTTTTCAAATTATAAGAATTGTGAGAGGTTGTTATTTCTTTTATGTTAGACATGATGCCCAGAAAAGTCATTTAGATTGTTAGAAGCATATTAATTTGATTAATAAATGCTTCTTCTTAATATATTGTGTATTCATTATGGGTAATTGACCATGATCATGAGATGATCTATACGATATGAGATATCAATAAAGGTCCATAGGATATATTGCAGGAAAGTTATGTGATTAGATTATCACAGGCAGATATAACTTTCCGGTTCCTTATACCTTATATAGTCACAGCTATGGGTGAAGCTGGGCACTTCACTTATATAGCTGCCAGAATGCTAAGATGTTCTCAATAGTTGAGATGTAGTTCAATCTCAAACTATAGTAGTGGAGACTACACATCAGAATATGGGTGCTTAAATGTACACTGAATGATTGCATTCAACAAGAGACCTCTTGCATAAACATACTATCAGATAGTTGGTCTCTCATTCACATTGAACGGTTTCGATGATCCTTTGATCTGATGAGTTCATCTATGATTGAGCAGTGATCTGACTGTTTTGATTCCACCAACGTATTTTCTAACTTAGGGAATACAATACAGTGACAGTTTGATAGTCAGAAAGCTATTCGAGTAATGATGAATTTCAAACAAGAAATCCATGCTCATTAATTTGAGAAATTATCTAAGTTCCGTGTAAGATAGTTGATTAAGTTCAAATCCTGCGCAAGTGATTTTGAAAACAAAATAAGTTGTGAAATATACTTTTATTAAAAGGTATTATACTTATAAGAATTTTTTCAAAATGTTTTTCATGAGAAATTGTTTCTCATGGCTTAATCATAAGTCTTGGAAACCCGGATAATTTGCAATGGGCTATGGGTTAGATAGTACGTCAATCTCGAAGGCCCATTAGGGATAATGTATTTGGAAGGATAAATCAAATTTAAAAGTTCATGTGGCGGGATCCGTAATGGTTAGTGTTCATACATTGGGATTCAATTGCAACATGGATATCTCACGTCACTTGCAATTTCGATGTATTTCCTGTTTAGGGTCAATGGGATAACATTGGGTAAGGCAGGGTAAGAATGTCCCAGAGCAATCTGTGGAGGCGCTCACATAAGAAATACAAGCTCATTAATTGATTAAAAGTTAATCAATTATTTAAGAGATTAAAAGTTAATCATTTAATTAAATAGATTAAAAGTTAATCTATGGTTTAAATTAATTGTTAATTTAAATCTAGGGATTATTTTATTAATTATTTAATGAATATAATTAAAAGGGAAATGGGTTTGACCCATATCCATAGACCCAATAAAATGGACCTTTAATATGGGCCAAAGCCCATGGGTTTAAACCCTAGGGTGGGGCGCCCACTTGAGAAATCCTAATTGGATAGGATTGTGTTAATTGAATAATTATTGAAATATAATTCCTTTTATAATGGAATTAAAATCCAAAGGTTGGATTGCAATAAGGATTAAGATGACATAAAGTTGAATTGCAAAAAAGGAGTTTAAAGCTCCCCAAAACTCACGCCCCTTTAGTGCTCACGCCCCCCCCCCCCCCCCCCCCCCGCCTTTGTGGACTCCTAGTTTGATTAGGTTTGCTACTTTGGTGTAGGATGTTGACTTATCCCTTTTAATTAAGGAATCCTCTTATAATAGGGACTCTTTAATTAGTAGGATTACTATAACGAAAGTAGTTATAGATTAAGTAGGATTTTATTTAATTAATAATAAGAGTTATTGTTAATTAATAAATCCTACTAGATAACATCAAGTTGGAGTAGGATTAGGATGGGATCCTAGTCTATATATACTCCAACACCTTAGACCATTAAGCACTTTTCTCCAGAATTTTTCTCTTCTTCCTCTCTCTCTCAAAACCATGAGACCCTAGGGAGACCCCTATAGATTTTCGTGAGCTATATAGGTGGTCCAAAGTTGGGTTTTGTAAATCTAGGGTTTTGAACCTTTGTGTTTTTGGTGATAGAAGGTCTATACCATTACTCCATCTTCTTCCTCTTACTTTTATAATTCCAAAGGAGATTCTAAAGCTTCGTGGGGGTAGCGAAAAACAAGGATCAAGCTTCTAGTATTTTTTCAGAGAAATCTCTACAAAGAGTTCTGATGATTCGAGTGAATTTAAGCTTCACCGGTGAAAAACATTCACCGAGGTGCTATGACTAAAACTCTTAGATAATTTTGATGCTTTCTATGGTGTTAAGATCTAGGGGATCCAGTTTTCGTATAAATTTTTATCCGGATCCCTTCATTTTATACTTCTTAATACATGATATACCATTGGATAAACAAACCTCTGATGAAAGTCAAGAATACCTAAGCCTGGTTAACATAGTGGTATGTGACACTATGGTGAGATGTTCTATGGCCCTTTACGGTTAATCTTAGGTATAATTTAAACAAGAGGTATATCATTGTGCACTCATGAATGAAAAATCTGTAAAAGTAAGAAGAAAGAATTAAAGACAATGATAAGATATAAGTGAGACCAAAAGTAAAGTAAGAAAAGTAACAAAGAAAGATACACAAAAGTGATAATAGATGTTTGTATTGTGCACCACCGGATAATGTACGAAGGGTGGTATCTCGATAAAGTGAAGTATAGTAACCCATTTCCTTATACGGTAAAGTGATATTTTAATTTAGTACAAATGCATATGAATGTGTATTGATGAGATGATAATGTATGAAATACGAAAAATAAGAAAAGAAAGAAAAGTAAGAAAGTAAGAAAAGAAAGAAAGAAAGAAACTAACATAATGTACATGTTTATTTTCTGCACTCTGAATTTATATGTAAACTAATGAAATTCAAGCAAAGTATTATTCATTATATGGTTTATTATGATCTGTTATATACGCGGAGTAACTCGTTACTCAGCCGATGACTTTTATTGTCAGCAGGTTCAGGTTTTGACATTTGTGCGCCCGGACCTTGGGAAGAAGAGGATTAAATCGAGGAACCCGAAGGTGACTATCCCGAGGTAGAAAGGGACCTTGATCTATGGCCCTATTATTCAAGTTACTTGTTGGTTATTTAAATTCAGAAGACCTTAATTAATTTTATAGGAACATATGTTAGTTAGTCTTTTATGTTTATGGTCAGGATAGATGACTAGGATTTATTACTTTTCAGTTACATTATGGAGTTTGAATTTCAGTTGATGGTTTAATTGAAGAAATTTTTATTTGTATTTTAGTATACGTTGATTGTTTCTAACAAGATGAATTACTAAGTAAGTCACGTGCACGAATCCTGGTTTGAACATAACTCTAGCTAAACCCTGGCCGAACCTCTGTCCCGAATTCTGGTTCAAACCTAACCCCAACTAAATTCTAGCTGAAATGTTACTTGTATCCTGGTAACCTAACCCTAACTAAACCATAATCGAACCTCTACCCGAATCACGGTTTTAACCTAACCCCAACTAAATCTCAACTGAACTTTTACTTGAATTCCTGTTCAAACCTAACGCCAGCTGAACCTTCGTCGAACTTCTGTTCGAATCCAAGTTCGAATCTAACCATAGCTAAACTTGCTTGAGTATTGTTTCAAACCAAACCCCAACTAAATCCTAGCATGACCTCTACCCGAATTCTTGTTAGAACCTAATATGTGTCCAACCTTCGTCGAACCTCTACCCGAATCTTGGTTCGAAACTAACCCCCAATTAAACCTTAGTCAAACATTTACCCAAATCCGATTTTGAACTTAACAGCTATACCCTTGTGGAACCTCTGCCTGAATCTTGGTTCGAACCTAACCCCACCTAAACCATAGTTGAACCTCTACCAAAATTTTGTTTCAAACATAACACCCGCTAAGCCCCTAACCGAACCTAAGCCCAAATCCTATTTTGAACCTAACACCAGCTAAGCCTTGGTTAACCGTGTTCCTAAATTCTGGTTCGAACCTAACCGTAACTAAACCCTAGTCGAACCTCTGCTCGAATCCCGATTTAAACCTAACACCTAGCTAACCCTAGCCGAAACTCTGCCTAAATCTCAATTTTAACTTAACTGCATTAAAATCTGATTCGTGGTCAAACTTAAACCGAATTAATCCCGGTTCGAACCTAACCCCATCTAAACCATTGTCGAACCTCTGCCTGAATTCCTGTTCGAACCTAACCCCAGCTAAACTCCAGTCGAACCGCGGTTCAAACCTAACCCTGCTAAATCCTTGTCGAACCTCTGCCCGCATCCCAGTTCGAACTAAATCCCAACTAAACCAGGATCGAACCTCTACCTGAATCTTGGTTCGAACCTAACCCAACTAATCCCTAGTTAAAACTCTATTGAATCCCAGTTGGAACCTAACCCTAGCTAAACCCTGGTCGAACCTCTGCCCTGAATTCCGGTTCGAACCTAACCCAACTAAATGCTAGCCAAACCTCTATATGAATCCCAGTTCGAACCTAACCCCGACTAAACGATAGTCAAACTTCTGCTCAAATCCCGATTCAAACCTAACCTAGCTAAATCTTAGCCTAACTTCTGTCTGAATCCCAATTTGAACTTAACCCCAGCTAAACCTAGTCAAGCCTTTTCCCCGAATCCCAATTTGAATTTAACCCCAACAAAATCCTAGCAGAATCTCTACCTGAATCCCAGTTTGAACCTCACCCCCGCTAAAATATAGTCAAACTTTTGCCCGAATCCTAGTTCAAACCTAACCCAGCTAAATCTTAGTCAAAGCTCTTCCTAAATCCTAGTTTAAACCTAACTCTAACTAAACCCTTCTCGAACCGCTGCCTGAATCCCAGTTTGAACCTAACCCTAACATAACTTGGTTGAACCTTTGCTTGAATCTCAGTTCGAACCTAACCCCAACTAAATCGTAGCAAAACCTCTACCCAAATCCAAGTTCGAACCGAACCCGAGCTAAACGTTCGTTGAACTTCTACATGAATCCATATTTGAACCTAACCCCAACTAAACCCTGGTCGAGCCTTTTCCCAAATTCCAGTTCAAACCTAATCCTAAGTAAATCCTAAAAGAAGCTAACCCGAGCTGAATCTTCCCCGAACCTCTGCCCGAATCTTGGATCGAACCTAATCCCTACTAAACCCTTGTCAAACCTCTGCCCAAATCCTATTTCGAAGCTAACACCCGCTAAACCCTTGTCCAACCTATACCTGAATCTCGGCTCGACCTAACCCTAGCTAAACCCTAGTCAAATCTCTGCCCGAATCACATTTCGAACATAAAACCAGCTAAATTAGCCAAACCTCTGCCCAAATCCTGTTTCGAACCTAATACATGCTAAATCGAGGTTAACCCTGTGCTTGAATCCCTGTTTGAACTTAACCCTTGCTAAACTCAAGCCGAACCTTTGCCTAAATCCGAGTCTGAACCTAGCCCTTGATTAAACCTCTGCCTGAATCCTAGTTCGAATCTAATCCCAACTAAATCCTAGTCAAACCACTGCCCGATTCCCGGTTCAAACCTAGCCCTCAATAAAACCCTTGTCGAACCTCTGGCCAAATCCCGGTTTGAACCTAAACCTCAACTAAACCCATGTCAAACATCTGCTCGAATCCAAGTTCGAATTGAACCTCAGGAAAACCTGGGCCAAACCTCTGCCCGAATCCCAAAACGAACCTAATCCCAACTGAACCTCTGCCTGAATCCCAGTTGGAACCTAACCCCGTCTTAACTCTAGCCGAATCTTTGCACGAATCACGGTTTGAACCAACCCCAGCTAAACCCTGGTCGAACCTCTACCCTGAATTTTGGTTCGAACCTAACACTAACTAAATGCTAGCTAAACCTCTACCTGAATCCTGGTTCGAACCTAACCCCAGTTAAACCATAGTCAAACTTCTGCATGAATCCCGGTTAAAACCTAACCCAGCTAAATCTCAATTCAAACTTAACCCTAGATAAATATGGTCAAACCTTTATCCGAATCCCAATTTAAATCTAACCCTAATGTAATCCTAGCAGAACCTCTACCTGTATCCCGGTTCAAACCTAACCCCAGTTAAACCATAGTCAAACTTTCACCCGAATCTCGGTTCAAACCTAACCCTAGCTAAATCCTAGTCAAAGATCTGCTTGAATCCCAATTCAAACCAAAGCCCAACTAAACCTAGTCAAACAGTTGTTCGAATCCTAATTCGAACCTAACCCCAACTATATCCTAGTAGAACCTCTATAAGAATCCCGGTTTGAAACTAACCCTAGCTAAACCGTAGTTAAACTTCTGCTCGAATCCTGGTTCGACCCTAATCTGATTTAACCTTTAGCCGAATCTTTGCATGAATCCTGGGTTAAACCTAACCCCAGCTAAACCCTAACCGAACCTCTGCCCCGAATTTCAGTTCAAACCTAACCCCAACTAAAGCCTAGTTGAACCGCTACCTGAATCCTGGTAACCTAACCCAACTAAAACATAGTCGAACCTCTGCCCGAATCCCGGTTCTAACCTAACCCCATCTAAATCCTAGCTGAACTTCTACCTGAATGCCTATTCGAACCTAACCCAGCTGAACCCTTGCCAAACTTCTATTCGAATCTAGCTGGAGCTAAACATGTTTTAAACTTTACCTGAATACCTACTCAAGCCCCAACTAAACCCTTGTCGAACCTCTACCCGAATCCTAGTTCGAACCTAACCCTAACATAATCTAGTCGAACCTCTGGTTGAATCCCAGTTTCAACTAACCCTACCTAAACTCAAGCCGAACGTTTGGCCGAATCTGAGTCGAACCTAACCCCTGGTCGAACCTCTGCCCAAATCCCAGTTCAAACCTAGCCCTCAAAACCCTAGTAAAACCTCTGCTCGAATCCCTGTTCGAACTTAACCTTAGCTAAGCTTTTACTTCAATCCTGGTCTGAACCTGATCTCAACTTAACCCTGGTTGAACCTCTGCCCAAATCCCAGTTCGAACCTAACCATAACTAAATCCTAATAGAACCTCTACCCGAAACATGGTTCGAACCTAACCCCAACTAAACCATAGTCAAACCACTCCGGGATCCTAGTTCGAAGTTAACCCCAGCTAAGCCCTAGTCGAACATCCCGGTTCGAACATAACCCCAACTAAACCCTAGTTGAACCTCTACTCGAATCGCAGTTCGAACCTAACCCATTTAAGCTCTAGTTGGACCTTTGCACGAATCCCAATTTAAACCAAGTCCTAGCTAAACCCTGTCCGAACCACTTCCCCGAATACCAGTTTGAACCTAACCCAACTAAATCCTAGCAGAATCTCTACTTGAATCCTGGTTTGAACCTAACCCCAGCAAAACCGTAGTCAAGCTTATGCTCGAGTCCCGGTTCAAACCTAACCCCAGCTAAATCCTAGTAAAAGCTCTACCCGAATCCTAGTTTGAACCTAACCCTAACTGAACTTGGTCGAACCTTTGCTCGAATCCCAATTCGAATCTAATCCCAATGTAATCCTAGCAAAACGTCTACCTGAATCCCGGTTCGAACCTACCCCAGTTAAACCATAGTCAAGCTTCAGCCCGAGTCCCGGTTCAAACTTAACCCCAACTAAATCCTAGTCGAAGCTTTGCCCGAATCCCACTTCGAACCTAACCCCAGCTAAACTTTCGCTGAACCTCTGCCCGAATCCCGGTTTGAACCAAACCCCAGCTACACCATAGTCGAGTCTCAGCCTGAATCCCAGTTCGTACCTAACCCTAACTAAATCCTAACAAACCACTACCCGAATCCATGTTAGAACCTAAACCCAGTCCAACCTTTGTCGAACCTCTACCCGAATCTTGGTTTGAAATTAAGCCCCAGCTAAACCCTTGTCAAACCTCTGCCCAAATCTTGTTTCAAACTAAACAACTAAACCATAGTCGAACCTCTGCCCAAATTCTGTTTCAAACATAACACCTGCTAACCCCCTAACAGAACCTCAGCCCAAATCCTATTTTGAACCTAACACCCGCTAAACCCTGTTTAACCTAGTTCCCGTATTCCATTTCGAACCTAACCCTAACTAAACCTTTGTCGAACATCTACTCGAATCCTGGTTCAAACCTAACCCCAGCTAAACCTAGTCAAAACTTTGCCTGAATCTTGGTTTTAACTTAACAGCAATTAAATCCGAGTCGAAACTCTACCCGAATCCTGGCTCAAACGTAACACGAACTAATCCTGTGTTGAACCTCTACCCGAATCCCGGTTTAAACCTAATCCCAACTAAACCATTGTCGAACCTCTCCCCAAATCCTAGTTCAAACCTAACCCCAGCTAAAGCTTAGTCGAACCCTGGATAAAACCTCACCCCAACTAAATCCTTGTCGAACCTCTGCCTATATCCCAGTTCAAACTTAACCCCAGTTAAAGGGGGGTCGAACCTTCGTCTGAATCCCACTTCGAACCTAGCCCCACTAAATCCTAGTTAAACTCTGCCCGAATCCCAGTTTGAACCTAATCCCATCTAAACTCTAGCCGAACCTCTGCACGAATCACAGTTTAAACCGAACCTCAGCGTTGAATTCTGGTTCGAACCTCAGCCCTGAATTCTGGTTCGAACCTAACCCCAACTAAATGCTAGCCGAACCTCTACCTGAACCCAGTTTGAACCTAACCCTATCTAAACTATAGTCAAACTTCTGCCCGAATCCTGGTTTAAACCTAACCCAGGTAAATCCAAATCGAATCTCTGCCCGAATCCCAGTTTGAACTGCACCTAGCTAAACTTGGTCAAACCTTTACCTGAATCCTAATTCGAATCTAACTCTCATGTAATCCTAGCAGATCCTCTACCTAATCCCAGTTTGAAGCTAACTCCAACTAAACCATAGTCAAACTTCTACCTGAATCATGGTTCAAACCTAACCCCAGCTGTGGGAGAAAAATTCTTTTTTTTATCAAATTTCCTCCATTGTTGTATGGAGTTTATTGTGGGGACTATCCTTCCAATCTGAGTAAACTCAGACTGTTAAGTTACCTTTCCTGTATCGGGGAAGAACCTCTAATTAAGATGAAGAATTAAAGAAGAACATATTGAATAAACTTATTTTTATTTATTCAATGGGGTTGCCCAATTCCTATGTAGGCGTTACAAGTGCCTCATTGAGGTCTTTTTAAGAAAAGAAAAAGAATGGTGGCCATGTTTAAGGGCTCACCTCATATTCTCCATATCGAGGGAGTCTTCTTCTTCAGTTGCTTGTGTTGCTTGAAGGGGAAGAGAGAGTTTTTCTCTTTCTTTTTCTATCTCTTCTGTGTATGTTTTTTTCTCTTCTTCCGTTGTCCTTCTGAGAAAACACCCCTTTTTATGGGTTTGAGAGAGTCCTTTTTTGGGACTCCCTCTTTGACTCCCTTCTTTTAGGAAAGTCAAAAGGGGCTCTCCTCTTAGAGGATGCCAGCTTACTGCTTTCCCTTATCTGGGAGAGTCCTTACGCTCAAGAGAATCCTCTTCTTTTGAGGACTCTTGTACCAGGTTTCCTCTTTCAGGGGGGAATCCTAGTACTTCTCGAAAATGAGGATGGTAATCACATCCTTTCCTAGGATAAAGGACATAGTCCTAATCCTAAAAAAAATCATGGGCTGCCACGTGGCATCTCATGAGATTTTAAAAGGGGAGATCCTTATCTTGGGATTCCCCACAACCTGACAGAGAATCCTTTTTATTAAGGATTCTCTGGCCCCCATGACACTCAAATACTAACTGTCAGCTGGGACAGACTGACCTAGGCCAGTCCACTGATGATGGTGAGACCATAGGTCTCAATCACGGATCACCAGGTGAGACCACAGGTCTCAACCACGGATCGCAAGGTGAGACCATAGGCCTCAACCACGGATCACTAGGTGAGACCATAGGTCTCAACCATGGATCACTAAGTGGTGCCTGTGGTCTGGGTTAAATCCAGGACAAGAGACTTGATCCGTGAGGATTTATCTTCAAGGACTGGACACGTGTCAGCCTTATGGTTGCTGGCACTAAATATGATCTGTGGGGGGTGTATCCTCACGAATGAGACAGGTGTCAGCCTTTTGGAGACTGACACTCCGAGCTGGATCCGTGAAGTTTTGGTCCTCACGGTTGGAGACGTGTCAGTCTCTTGGAAACTAACACTAGATATGATTCTTGTTGGGTCTGTGAGGTTTTATCCTCACGGACATGACACGTGTTAGCCTAATGAAGGTTAACACCTCAGCTGGATCCGTGGGATTTTATCCTCACAGATGAATATGTGTCACGGATGACACGTGTCAGCCTCTCGGAGGCCAACACCAAAGTTGATCCATGGGATTTTTATCCTCACGGATGAATATGTGTCAGCCTCTCGGAGGCCAACACTTAATATTGGATCCGTGAGGTTTTAACCCTCACGGATGGGGTATGTATTAGCCCATTTGGGCGCTACTATTTAAGGTGGATCCGTGAGGTTTATCCTCACGGATCAACTATGTTGTTGCTTAGCTGGGCAGCATGGTATCAGCCATCAGCATTTAATGTTGATAGCTAAAGGTACTGCGCGTGCCACAGGCACGCGTGAACCCAACCGTCTCTTCGAGAGACTGAGATCAGGTGTGTGCCATTGTACACACACCTGGGCAATGGACGGTGAAAATTTCACTGCCCACAAATGTCCCTCAAGATCTGGATGGTTGGAAATAATCCATCCATCTGGATCCTGACACCTGGCAGTGATGGTGGAGGAGTGTAACCGCATCCACTGACGGTGTTTAATGGGAAACCCACGATGGGTTCCCTGATTAAGGAGGCCTCATGATAAGGTCACTCCTGCCATTAAGGCTAAAATGGCGAGGAATATCCCTGCCATCCGGACCGTCCATTTCGAAATGGATGGTTAGGATGGGCCAAAAGGTAGACCTTATAAGGGTGCCTTAGGCTTTAGGGAAGACACCTTGTCTTCCCCAACCCTCCGAACACAGAAATCTTTGAGTTCAGAACCTGTCTTCAAAGAGAAATTTCCTTCTTCACCTCAAACCTTTCCTTCATTTCCAGGTAAGATTTGATCCCAAATCAGGGTTAATGGGGGAAAGAACAAGTGGTCTTCCCCAATTTTATCGAGGATCAAAATGAGGGTTTCAAACCTCATCTCAGTGGATTGGGTGCTCATTTGGGCATTTCTTGGGTCTTTCTGATCTTGGGATCCCTTGAAATGCATTTCTTGGGTTTTCTCAAGATCAGGTAGTCTTGGGATGCCCTTTTGGGCCCTCTGCATTTTCAGTAGGAATTCCGGTTCCATTACCGGAATCTTTGAGTTTTCTGGTCATGGGAAACCAGACTGAAAACTCACTACCCGTGGTTTATGACCACGGACAGCTTGCCCACAGGACTTTTGTCCATGAGCCCAAAAATTGATCCGTGGATTTGTCCACGGATGCTCTTGATTTTCATGGACTTTTGTCCATGGATATTTTGAGTATCCGCGGATATTTTCCACGGACTGATTGCCCACAGGACCTTTGGTCCGTGAGCCTAAAATTAATCCGTGAGATTTTATCCACAGATGCTCTTAAATTTCCTGAACTTTTGTCCACGAATATTTTGAGTATCCATGGATATGTTCCACAGACCAACTGCCCATAGGACTTTTGTCCGTGAGTTGGAAAGATTCTAACTATGGAGTTTTATCCATGAATACTTCTAATTTTCACGGACTTTTGTCCGTGGAAATTTTGATTGTCCGTGGATATTTCTCACGGATGGGTTATCCACAGGACTTTAATCCTTGAATCAGAAACCATCTATCCGTAGACTTGCCCACGGATCTCACTCTTAGCATATATCCTTAGACATTTGCTAATGACAATTTACCCGTGAACATTTGCCTTTAGCAAACTTTTGAGGTAATTGCTCTAGGCGATTTTCCTTAGATTCATGCCCTAAGTGAGTCATTTAAATTTCACAGACTTAGGTTTTAATCCTAAGTCTGGAATTGATTAAACTTTCAATCACATGATTAACCATTTCAGATTGTTTAGATGGATGTATACTTCCATCTAAAGGCCCAATTTTGGCAATTTAATCTTAAACCTATGATTTGATTTAGTTTCCTTGAACTAAATCATTTTTGCGTGTTCTGCCTTTTCCTTTTGCAGAATGAACCTTTTATCACAACATGCTTCACAAGGGGATGTCCTTGATTGGTTGGAGCTCAATGAAACTAGATCAGCCTTCATTCGTTGCCTGAAGATTACCAAGGATCTCATCATTGAGAAGACTGAAGCCGTCAAGTTATATAACCTGGTGAAACAGATATCGGAGAGTACTGCCTTAACATTTTCTTGTAACCCTATCATTAACATAATGATAGGATGTTATGGGAGCAAACTCAATGCATTGGACTCTGTCAGAAGTTTGGGTATTCTTGACGGTGAGCTTGAGCATGTGCTGAAAAGAATATATCATATTCTATCCATTGATCTTGATGAAGCTAGCCTGAGTTTCTTGATGCTGCTGAACAACCACTTCACTGATGTCGAGGGGTTTGCTTTTCAAGGTATTAAACACTACAAAATTAAAGACCTTTAGCGGCGCTTATAAAGTGCCGCTAAAGGTACATTAAGTGCCGTTATTTCCAATAATGGCATTTCGAGAAAATGCCGTTATTGACGTTGTCGGGGATTCATTTAGCGGCACTTTTAGTGGCACTTAATAAAAATGCCGCAAAAAAGTGATCTATTGCGGCATTTCTGTAAATCCTTTAACGACGTGTTTCAATAGACATTTCCGTCATTTTCAGCCTCCCTATTGCGGCGTTTCTAAAGTGCCGCGAATAGTTAATTCTATTACGGCGCTTTCAAAGTGCCGTTAATGCTCCAATATTTAGCAGCATTTGTCAAAGCGCCACTGGTGATGTCAAAATCAATAGCGGCAATTAATAAGCGCCGCCAATAAGTATGAATTAAAAAAAAAAATTTTGTACATTTTTTTTACCTGTATTGTTTGCACCTGTCAGCAATATAAAATAATTTAAACAATGTGGATACAATTTTCCACCTCTAATCCATCCAATCCATGTATAAAACAAAATATATCCACCAAATCCGATAACCTATAGTCATAATGAAATAATAACAAATATATACTTGTCCAAAAAAAACCAGTCAGCAATATAAAATAATTTAACAATGTTGATACAATTTTCTACCTGTAATCCATCCAATCCATATATAAAATAAAATATATCCATCAAATCAGAATAACCTGTGCCCATAATGAAATAATAACAAATATATACATGCCCAAAAAAAAGTGTCGGGTAGTAACAAAAAAAAATCATAAGTCTGCCTAGCTATCTCCCTCCAGTTGGCTCCCTCCTGAAAAGATAATAAAATACAATTGATTATTAGAATATCGAAATGATAAAATTTATGAATTCATAATTAATTATAATCTGCAAAAAAACAATGTCATCTCAGATTTTTTTATACATAAAGAGTTTAAATAGATAAAAGTCTAGGATTTCATCACTAACATGAAAATTCATCACTAACCGATTAAAATCTAGAATAATTATTAGTTCTCAATCATCTTATTTTATTTATTTAATTTTTATGTGCAGCTGGGATATTCAAATTATGTATGAACAATCCTTCTGAGAATTGTGATAGTCAATTTTGGTTCCTTTTAACCACATCAAGAAGGCATTATTTGTTACCTGTATAGCCATGGCTCTATGTTATTATGTTGATAAAAAAAGACCTACACCGGTAATTTTACATGAATTTATTCATTTACAGATTCAAAATGCAGGCAATCGTTAACATTACTTTGAGTTAATTGGAACATCATATCCAAATTTAGTCCAATTAATATTTTGTGAATTCACTTAGTACAAATTCAAAAGGCAGCAAATTGATAAAATTGAGAAATCTACTGCAAGGAAAACCGCCACAGTTAAGAGACAAACTCTGTAGTACATTTCACTTCTGCAGAAACAGTAATTGAAATCCGATCTCATTATATTTCCACCAATTCACTCAAAAACAAGAGTCCAAACACATCATCAAGTTGCTGAAATTACCGCAGGCGACGGAGATCTAGTTGTCCTAGTGGATGAAATCGCAGGAATACTACTATTAGTATTGCTGGGAAAAGACGGAGGAGGAGCACTATAGCGGAATCCAAGATCATCGTCATCATCAGCTGTCTGTGATGCCATGACCTGTGCAAGCCGCTGCGCCGCAGCTTTGGCGGCAAAGTTCTGAGTTCATATTATTTTTATTTTTATTTTTTGTGAACGTGCATATCCCCTTCTACTATACAATCAGGAAAGCATGGCATTGGAATTGGATGGCCTTTGTTTATAGCCGATTGAGTCAGTTCCAATTCCTCGTCAGCCATTGGGAACTTGTTTTGCACTAATGAAAGACACCCAAAATAAACACATAAAAATTGAACAGATAAAGACACCCAAAATGGATCATTACCCCCAAAATGGCATTCGCCTAATAGTCCTAATACTCAACACGGTGACAGAGATCCATTCATCTCAATATGAATGTGAAATGAAGTACTTAACACATTCGAAACCAACATGAATATTTTCATAAAAAATACGAATCCCACCCCTAATATAATCGAAACCCAGATCCCAAAATCATATAAAATGAAACTGAAAATGAATCATATTCAAATCAATCCATAGTCCATGAAAAAATAAAGATCAAATGAGTCAGATCGAAACATCTCAACTTCAGCTTAACACAATCAAATCTATACAAAAGAAACAGCAAATGGGTAGCTAATGATCTCAATTTAGATCACATCAGTTCCTCAAAAACACAAACATGTTCAAACATAATAGAAAAAAAAACATTGATATCACCATAACTAGATCCCAAAAAATAAATCAAACCCCATTAATGAACAACCATACCCATGAAAGAAAAAACGAAATTTCAGATCTAAAACAGAACTTGAAGCAGGATTTAAACCTGAGGGAAGGTCACGCTTTGGGCCCAAACGCTGCCGTCGTGGCCGATGATTGCAGCGGCTGTGAGATGATTGCCTTCGATGTCGCACATCAGATGATCATCAACATAGGTTTGCCATGAACATAAAAAGGATGGCCTTTTTATTTTTATTTTAAGCTACTATTAGTTCCCAATACATAGTCTCCTAATCAAAATGCCTCAAAAGGAACTGACTCATACCTATTTTTTCACATTCTGGTCCCTCCATTGCTGCTTAGTTGACTATAACCCCAAATAAGGGTACCCCTATCCCCTATTGGCTTAGCTATAGCCTTCCTAGTCTAAAGTGGTCCTCCAATAGGGCAGTCAATCCTTTCAACGAGAAGCAAATAATTCTCTCATATTAACAAACAAGGCACCGTCAGTATGTTGATCCGATAGAGCTACAGAGGAGGCATGGACATAGGTCTGCTGAGCCATTAGAGCATGTTTCCTCTTCAACATAATCCATGAGACATTTTTGACAGATTTTGTGAGAGCATAATGCATTCTAGCCAGGATAGTAAAGGTAAAGCTCAAACTCAATGACCAACTCCATTCGTCGCTTGTACAGAAAACGAAGTGATTCGTTCCCACAGTGTGCAGAAAACGAAGTGATTTAAAAGGAAATTTCAAAAGGTATGATGGCTTTAAGGGTTTGGACGGATGCATTGAATCCCATTCCCACTGTGTGCAGACGAACAGGCCTCTCACTCTCACTCTCGAGTTGTAACCTTCGTAACTAAACCTCCTAAAAACCCTTCCTATCCGCCACGTGTCCTCCCCCACCCTCGGCTTTCATATAGTACTCTCTCTCCTGTTCGATGATCTCCTTGGCCCCAATATCGGTGTCTTTTTGGCCCAAAGAGTTATCAGGAAAGTGGGGGGTAGCAGGCACTCCCCTAAATACAAACCAAATTACCAAACCCACCCTTCTTCAATTCCTAACGGATTCTAACTAACAAACAACAACAAGAAGAACAAAATCCTTACGGATCATCACAGTCAACCCTTACATCAGCAGCTGAGGAATCTATTTACAAGACTATTTTCTTCCTCCCCTTTTAATTGTTCAATCTCAAGAGAGAGAGAGAGAGAGAGAGAGAGATGGGTTCTGAAGAGGAAGATGGACTGCTACAGGTTAGCACCAATGTATTTGTTTCTCTCTCTTATGCACTTCTTAGTTTTATTTTGGCCTTCACTGGTCGTTTTTGATTATGGTTAAGCATAGAACAAAAGAAGCAAAACTTTAATTGGTCGATGGCGGATAGGAAGAAGGAATAGCCATTAATAAGTATTTATCTTGACTGAAATTTATAAATGTCATGATATAAAAATAAGGTATTTTTGTGGTAGTTTAATTTAATTTTATAATAGTATTTCCATACGGGTGGGGGTGTTCTATGTTATCTATTAATAGTATTATGGAGTACTATTAATAAAGTACTCCATAATGTTTATGCCAAAATTTTGTTAAGTTCAATCAAGCCCTGCACGTCCAAGACTACTGCTAGTGCTATGTTACACCACGGTCTACAAATGTTTCCCACATGCAAAGTCTAAATAGTAAAATAAAAATTTGATACATAAGGATTTATCTTTTAACAACCAAAAAAAAAATGATACAGTACCAAGAGAAAGTTTTTTTTATAAAAAAAAATAACTTCTTTACCTAGTCTCCATGTAGGAAGAAAGATGATCATTTCCATAAACGGATGACGCAACAATTATTTGTGAGCATATACAGTCCAAACTACCTAACTATTAGAAATGAGATGAGCTACCTTAACAACAGTTTCTACACATTGAATAAGCACCTTTAAAATTCCAGTTTTTATTTTCTTATGGAAACATTCAATTTCCAAGTTTATCAGGCTTCGAATTTTCTAAATTCTAAGTAATCTAGGTATAGTTTATGTCAGGCTTCCTATTTCAAAATTCTAAAGAATAATCCATGAGCAACAGAGTGAAAGAAATTTGGATCAAATTCTTAGATCTTTTGACACTTCGGACTTCTCAAAAACCCAGCATACTATGCCCCAATAGCAACCACCCAACAATCCCCCATTTCACAACACTTCTCTTAACAAGATCTACTCACTGAATCAAAATAATAAATTAGCCCAAAAATATGTGAAAAAAATGAACAGAAGTTATTTTGTTCCAAGACCACCGAGAACAAAATAACAAAATCTTATTTCAAATGTCATGGCCCATAGTTAAAGGGGATACTTGGCTAAGCCCTATTTTTATCATTGGATCAGTTTGAAATCGGACAGTCCAGATGGATGAACATGGGTCTTACATGTGTGAGGAAATTGTGAACTAGATAAGAGTAGGAATGGGCTACAGAAGGAGCCTCATCTACGGTATTAGGCCGAGCCTCTTCATACTTATATCTCAAAAGAAACGGAGGCCCAACCAAACACGGAACATCGGCAACGGAGTAGAAGTATCGGACACGTGATAGCTTGCAACCTTGGTTATCCAAAGATAATAAGTGTCAATACAGAATGCCTAGAGATCATCAATAGAGATTGAGGATGGTAGTTATTCTAACTACCAAAGTGATTCCCATATCAAACAAAATTGAGGAGGAAGATGACTATCTCAACTGTGGTTAAGGTTCATTAACCCCTAAGGTTCACCTATCTACCCTTTGTTTTTAGATAAATAAAATCAAAAAAATTTAACTTCAGGGTTAGAAATGAACCTGAGTCAAGATAAAGTAGACCTTGCCAAGTATCCCAATGTAGATGGGCCATGTTATAAGAATGGTTATTATATAGCATACCAATTACTCTAATTTCTCTTGTATGGTTAATTTTAACCATAGTAAACAATATGATTAGCCGTTACATATTTCAAACTGTTTTTAGATAAATTTTGATAGTATGCTTAGCAGGTTATTAATAACAATAGAATAACTATAAAAGAAGGTTATTAATAACAATAGAATAACTATTTAATAACCATTGGATTATTGCCAAGTCAAGATAAAGTAGACCTTGCCAAGAATCAACAGCCAATGTACTAGCTGGTTAACATGACATTTACCCATCCCATGAATAGATAACATTGAACAAAAGAAGAAGGAATAGCCATTAATTCAACAACATAAAAGTGCCTTAGTAGCAGTAGTCGTAGTAGTAGTTAAGTTATTCTCCCATGTTGCACCTCCATTCACACTTCAAGATAATCTCATTAACTCTCCACCATCAATTTCGCTGAATAAGGAACAAGATCAAGTTCCCAAGTTCTAGATGTCTCACTTTCCCTTAAATGGGTCCTGAGGATTCCCACACTAGGGAAAAGCTGAAAAGCTGCTACCCAACTTGCTCTATGGAGAAACCCTAACCCTAAACCTAAAAATCCATACTGCAACACCCTAATGAAATCAATGAACATTCCTTGATCACCCACAAAAACAAAGATATGGGACAAATGAAGGGAGGCGAGAATTCATATATAATCCATATTTGAAATATCTCTAGACTCACCAACCACCACTACACCACCACCACTACCATCACCCATCCACCACTAGCACCACTATCATACACCACCACCACAACAACTAGCACCACCACTACCCACCAACCACCATTACACCACCACCACCACCACCACCACCATACACCCATCCACCACTAGCACAACTATCATACACCACCAGCACAACCACTAGCACCACCACTACCCACCAACCACCACTACACCACCACCACCACCATACACCCATCCACCACTAGCACCACTATCATACACCACCACTACCACCATACACCAAACGATTACAAGAACTGAATTTAAACAAACAAATGTTCAATAAAATTACCTCATTGGCCGTTCCTGGTGCCGTAAAAGGATGAACTGGCATCTGTTGTCAAAATTTATAATAAATAAATCAATGTTTCTTCCAAATTTTAAAAATGATTAATTAAAGCTTGTTAGATTATATACCTGCCCCTGTAAGAGCTGTTGGAGCAGCTGCTGCATGGTATCAAGCTGAGCTTGTTGGGCTGCTATCTGAGCTTGTTGGGACGCCACCACAGATTTCGTCTCCTGAAGTTCAACCCTCAGCAATTGGGTCTCGGCAGATGGGGAACCACTAGTACCGGCACGGCTCGAAGATGACCCCCATAAACTGGTGGGAGTCAGGCCCAATCCACATCCACGGATGCGTCCAGGTTGCTTAGGCACCATGACTTGAGAGAAAACATCATCCCGCCCGTGCTGTCTTGCGAGCCAACCGGT
Source organism: Tetracentron sinense (assembly GCA_015143295.1). Taxonomy (NCBI): domain Eukaryota; kingdom Viridiplantae; phylum Streptophyta; class Magnoliopsida; order Trochodendrales; family Trochodendraceae; genus Tetracentron; species Tetracentron sinense. The sequence continues at coordinate 15,750,690 of CM026564.1, read as the reverse complement.
ATCTGGTTGAGGAGGTCCCTCATCTAGTGCTGCAAACATTTTGAAACAATTACTACAGTGAATTTCAGGAGTCGTGTTATATGATATAATGAATATTTAAATTACTTACAATCATTTCTTCTGCTTGAGAGTTGACTGCCCGGCCATCCTTCATTGTGTGCGTCTTTATCCAAATCTCAGCACGGCCCGGAGCTTCTCCTGAGGGACTCGCCAATCGCTATGGTAGTGACAATAGTAGAACAACAAATTTTTAACTCATATGCATCAAATTGTTCAATAAATTATTAAAATTAAACCGAACATACCTCCTCTTCTCTAACTCTGGCGAAGCTCTTTGTGCCCGCCGTATGGGGAATCTTTTGGCACTCGCGACTCCTTTTATTCCTGGCCTTTCGTTTCTACAATATTACATTTATATATCATATGAGAGAAGTGACCAAACTTAGAAATGGTATAAGCATAATTAAATTCAAATAAAATATACCTGGCCCTCCTCGGAATACAAGGAGTCGACGAATACATGCCGTTGCTCTGGAGGAATATCGGAGGGGCACCGGGCATAGTTCAAAGCAGGACGGTCCTCGTAAACAAAATGTTTCCTCCCCATTAGAGACTTATTGTCCCGCCATTTCTTATCTAGAGACTTCAAAACGTAATCCTCTAGGATAGGGGGGAAAATGAACTTCTCCTGCGAAAAAGTTGTCAAATTATTAATATATAGTCGTGCTACATAAGTGTGTTTTAATAACTGCTCAACAATTTTTTTTTGCTCTAACCTATATGAGACCCAAAGCTCATTTTTCCGCTTCATCACTGATTGCGCACCAACTCTGGACATCGATGCGAAATAAGTGGGCATCGCGTGCAATATTGCCCAAAAAGCCAGCCAAAGTGGTGGCCTCCTCCCCCACGGGCTGTTTCGCATCATTTGTCGGCACTTTTGTTTTCTCTCCTGGAGGCATATTGTAGACTTTCTTGCACTTTGCTTTCCCACGTACCTTCTTCGCCACCGTGGCGGAAGGTGTGGAAGTCGCCGCACCTGATGGGGTTGTCTCTGTAGGCTCCATCTGCAAAATATAGATATTAGCTTCTAAGAGAAATGAAACATGAAAATGAATACAGAGCACAAAGACATGATCTCATGGAACAATGAAATGAAAATCAAATAATAACATAGGTACCAAAACATCTTATTGAGTAGTTTATGATGAAGTACCAGCCATCTAAAAATTAGGCATGCATGATATCAAACTTAACTCTTTTACGAATGGAATAGTTTGAACAAGATTCTTGTATCCGATAACAAAAAAGTTATTCCTCCTTACAATAGAAGATGAACAAGAAAAGAGCACCGAATTCACAATTAAACTAACAAAATCTTATCATTAAAACAAAAAAGAATCATTCTATTTGATCGTTATATTCTGATTCAACGTCCTCATCACTAGATTCGGTAGAAGGAGCTTGTTGTTGTGACACTTGTGGAGGCGCATCAACAGCTGTTCCAGTAATCCCTAATCTCACCCAATCGACACCTCTGTCATCATCATCGTCATGTTCAGTGTCATCTAATTGTTGGTTGCCGAAAGGCTCATTCTCCATGAATGCATTATCGTCCACAACAGCTTCCTTATTCATGTCAAAGAAGTCTCTTGGTTTAGTCTTGATGACAACATGCCAATCTTCTTCTGTTGGATCTTCGACGTAAAATACCTACTCTGCCTGAGATGCCATAACATAGGGTTCGCTCGACACAGAGTTTGCCGGGAGCAAGCGTGTGAAGTTCACAAGCGTAAACCCAAACGCATCGGTCTTTATTCCTCTATCCTGTGTCTTCACATCAGCCCAATCGCATTTAAACAATACAAATTTCAGGCTTTGAGAGTACGTTAATTCGATTACATCTGTTAAGCGGCCAAAATAGGTTATATCGGTTGCAATGGGGGTCTTGTCCTTAGAAGTTGCATAATTTATAGTTTTTGCAGTGACTGTAACCCCACTATTCTGACTTTTGCGTCCTCGCTCTCTATCCTTAATACAAAACCTATATCCATTTATGACGTAGCCCTTAAACCTTTTTGCGACTTTTTGTGGACCATTTGCAAGCCATGTAATCTCATCCGAAACCGGATTGTCTGAATCTCGCAACCTTTGAACCTATTTAAAGACCACATAAGATTAATCTATATATCCAAACATAACTAATGTGTTGTACAAAATTCATAAGTTAAGACTTACATAGCCCTGAAACCAATTAACAAACTGTTCGCTGTGCTTTTTTTGGATTACGTGTGGGGCCGTTTTGAGTGGATTTGTCATTTTAATTACATTCATGTGCTGACTGCGAAGAATAAATCAACATGCCAATCATTTTAAGTTAAAAAAGAAAAAACAATGAAAGAACAAACTATATGATAATTGTGTTCTTACTCTGTATATTTTGTGACTTTATCGTAATTGAACAACACATAACGATGTGTCTGCTGCCATTCCAATTCACTTAGAGCAAATGGCTGCGCACCACCTATCACACTTTCGTCGTCATTCCTCACTTGCCTGTTCAATCTCGATTCCACATTATTTAGGTACCTTGAACAGAATGTCAAACATTCTTCTGCCAAGTACCCCTCTGCAATGCAACCCTCTGGTCGAGCTCGATTGCGCACATACGATTTCAGTGTATATAAGTACCTAAGTGAATTAAATTTTGGTAAGACAAGGGAAAAACTATAACATGAATTTGAAACACTACTATAAAATTATAATTGAAGGTCTAGTGGTCTACCTTTCAATGGGATACATCCACCGATATTGTACAGGTCCACCTAGCATTGCCTCTGCGGCCAGATGTATAGGCAAGTGCACCATAACATCAAAGAAAGCAGGTGGAAAAATTCTCTCTAAATGACAAAGCGTAAGCGCAATTTTCTCCTGTAACAGTCTCAAATCCTCGACCTGATAGACTTTGGAACATATAGCCAGAAAGAAGTTGCTCAATTCGATTAGGACTAAAGCTACATACTTCGGCAATGACTTCCTCACGGCCAGTGGTAGGAATTGTTGCATTATAACATGAGAGTCGTGGCTCTTCAGTCCATAAATTTTACGCTCTTTGATATTGACATGTCTTGCAATATTTGAGGAGTAACCATCCGGAACCTTCACACTCTTCAAAACTTTTCAAAACAACTCTTTTTCATTTTTGTCCATCGAAAAGCATGCGGGGGCAGATAAACTTTGCTTCTGCCAGGCTGCAACTGAGGGTGAAGTGCATGCCGAATTCCCATTTCAACCAAGTCGCTACGTGCTTTTAAACCATCCTTAGACTTTCCTTCCAAACCCAACAAAGTCCCGAGCACATTGTCGCATACATTTTTCTCGATATGCATCACATCAAGGTTGTGCCTCAACAAATTGTGCTCCCAATATGGCAACTCAAAGAATATACTCATCTTTTTCCAATTATACAGCATATCGTCATGGCCCGTCTCCCTTCGTCTAGTTTGCCCAATCTGCTTCCCAAGGGAGAAAGGGATACCCTCCAATTGACGCAACACATCGGACCCAGACATTGTAGTTGGAGCACATTTGAACTCTGTAGTGCCATCGAAAGAGTTTTTATTCCTCCGAAACCTGTGATCCAGCTTTAAGAAACGACGGTGCCCCATGTAACATTGCTTTTTGCTCTTAGACAAGTGTCGGCTACAAGTGTCCTTATGGCATGAAGGGCATGCCAACTTTCCTTTCGTGCTCCAACCTGACAACATGGCATACCCTGGGAAGTCGCTAATGGTCCAGAGCAATGCCGCACGCATTACAAATGTCTCCTTCTTCGACGCATCATAAGTTGGCAACCCATTCTCCCACAAGTCCTTTAACTCCTCGACTAAAGGCCTCATGTAGACATCAATGGCATTTCCTAGCCCGGAGGGACCAGGAATAAGCAAGGACAAAATGAAGTTCGGCTGCTTCATGCACATCCATAGTGGTAAGTTGTAGGGAATAAGAACCACATGCCATGTGCTATGAGCAATACTCATCGTCCTAAATGGGTTGAAGCCATCACTTGCCAACCCAAGCCTGACATTACGAGCATCTGAAGCGAACAAAGGATATTGGATATCCAAATAATCCCAAGCCGGTGAGTCTGCAGGATGCCTTAACCTCCCATCCTTAGTTCGATCTTCATCATGCCATCTCATTTCAGAAGCAGTCTTAGACGACATGAACAACTTTTGTAACCTCGGTCTCAATGGAAAGTGACGCAAAATCTTCGCCGGAGTTTTCTTCTTGTGTTCCGCTTGATCATCCCCTATCTTCCATCTTGATTCACCACAGATGTCACATGTTTGCTTGTTTGCAGACTCTTTCCAGTAAAGCATGCAATCATTAGACATGCATCGATTTTATCATAGTTAAGCCCCAAGTCTGACATCACCTTTTTTGTCTAAAAGTAAGTATCTGGTAGTGTTGACCCCTCGGGGAGTACCTCCCTCAACAACTCAAGCAACATGGTGAATGATTTATTGCTCCATCCACTAAGACACTTAATGTGATATAATCTTACAATGAAAGACAACTTGGTGTGATTCTTACATGCTGGATACAAAGGTTGTCCCGCATCCCTTATCAATTGAAAGAATCTATCAAACTCGGGATTGGGATCCCGACTACTGGTACCCTCATCTTGGTTTGGGACTCCGAATACATCGTGAACCATATCTTCCATCTCATTCTGTCTGTCTTGCACAACCCGATTTTCAGGCACTTGGACAACGGGTGTGTGTTGCAATATGTCTTCCCCGTGATAAAACCAGATTTTATAATTCCGGTCGAATCCATAACAGATCATATGGTCGTACGCTGTAACTCTATCTTGATAAACCGCATTGTTGCATTTGGGACATGGACACTTTATACCCCCATTGTTATTAGTCATTCCACGAACTAATGCAAACTCTATAAACTGCTTTACCCCTTCTATATATTCCTTTGACACCCTATGTAACACAAAAATTGAATTCACAATTGCTTAGATACTAACACTTTGTTCCATTAATTCAGTACTTCTTAAAAAATTATGGACAAAAATTACCTTGACTTTCCAATCCAACTCCTATCCATGACAAATGAGATTAGGATTTCTAAGTCCTTCGTTAACTATATTATGAGAAACAGTGTCGCGACCCAAAACCCACCCTAGGAGTTAGAGTGAATCGTGGACGACTAAATCATGACTTACATGACTTGCTTGACGAACCAACCTGCAAAACCCACAGAACATATACACTAGAGGATAACAGCGGAAGCATAACCATAAAACACAGCGGAAGTATAACAAACCTCTAAGTATATACACATGGTCCAAGTTTAATACAAAAGAAAACAAAACAAAGAAAGTGTGGACATACCCGCCAAAATACATGGATATAATCACTCATGCTCACCTACAGCTAATCTACTCAGAATCTAACACCACCTACTGATAATCCTCTACGGGAGGTTCCTCCAAAGGTTCCTCGACGTACTCCTCCACCCATGGACCAGGAGCACAAACATCAAATGGAGCAGCAGCTCCCTCAGAACCTGCCGACATAAGAAGTACGGCTGAGCATGGAATACTCAGCGGGTACTAAGCACTAACCAACAGTCATAGCATACGGATAGCATACATAAAGCAGGAAAAATTCACGCATATAAAGCAGGAATGATTCATATCATGACAATAAAGTAAAGCAATATGATTCGTCATGTTGCATTCATAAAAGCCGGTAAAACCCTTGAAATCTTGTGCACTTGACTTGACTGAAATTACCCTTTTTATGCTTGAAACCTTGTCTACCGTATCATGCGTGTCATACTTGTATCATGCGTGTCATGTCATGTCTTGCTTGCTTGGAAAGTAAACTACTAGTGAGGGAAGGGAGACCCTTCTTCCTAGAATGTTCATGCTTGTCATGCCATGTCTTGTCATGCTTGCTTGGAAAAGTAACTACTTGTGAGGGAAGGGAGACCCTTCTTCCTAGAATGCTCATGCTTGTCATGCCATGTCTTGTCATGCTTGCTTGGAAAAGTAAACTACTTATGAGGGAAGGGAGACCCTTCTTCCTAGAATGCTCATGCTTGTCATGCCATGTCTTGTCATGCTTGCTTGGAAAAGTAAACTACTTGTGAGGGAAGGGAGACCCTTCTTCCTAGAATGCTCATGCTTGTCATGCCATGTCTTGTCATGCTTGCTTGGAAAAGTAAACTACTTGTGAGGGAAGGGAGACCCTTCTTCCTAGAATGCTCATGCTTGTCATGCCATGTCCGAGGTAAAACATATCGTAAGATATGCCCCACCTCTAAACCGTATTCTTGAAAACACCGATAAAACATGCCATGCATTCGTGCTCGTGAAATCGTGTGCATACTTGCATTTGGAATTAAATATGGCAATTTGGGGTAATTCACAAAGCATAACATATAACAATTTAAGTGAGTAACACTATCATGAACCCTAATAAATTTCAAGAGTAATTAAGCATGGGTTCCCTTAATTTATCATTTATTTTGTTCACCTTGGCATTTCATCAAACATAGGGTGTGTTCATTATTCACTTAAACCTAGATCATGCTTTTCTAGGTGGGTTATGCTCACATCACACTTGTATGTTCATTATTAGTACAATGCCCTTTCCCATTCATTCATCACATCATCCACACGGCATCCATTCGCCAACATCCACCTCCATTCACCATTCATACCACCAATCTCATAACACATATATAAGTGAAGGAAAACAAGAAGAAATAAAGGAAAAGAGAAGCTATAACTAGGAGGGTAGCAAAGAGTACCGACCTGAATAGGGAAGAAAACCTTTGCAAGAACGTGCGTGAGATGCTACCGAGCTTGGAGAACGTGGTCCCCCCGAGCTTGACCGAAGCTTGGGTGATCTAGGGTATCAAACCCTTGATTTCTCCTTCAAGAACAACCCTAGGTTAGGATCCCCTTCTCCTTTCTCTCTAACTCTCAAAAATACTCTAGGTGTGTGAATGAGGGCCCTAAAGGCTCGGGCAACCTTTATAGGTAGTGAAGAAACCCTAAAATCCGATTAAAATTTCTGGATTCGCGATCTACGATCGATCGTAACCTGTCTACGATCGATCGTAAGTTGTACTACGATCCATCGTAAATTCTCCACGATCGATCGTATATCGACCCGAAACTTTTGTCAATTCCTGAGATTCTACGATCGATCGTAACCTCTACGATCGATCGTAACTCACCTACGATCGTTCGTAGGGTGTGTACGATCGGTCGTAACTTGCAGCAAAATTCCATATTTTTCCTCCTTCTTGTTTTGGCCATAACTTTTGACTCGTTCGTCGGATTTTGACGATTCAACTTGCGTTGGGTTCGTACTTCGAAAAGGAACATTCCTGGTATTTTAGAATTTCTAAATTCCACTTTATTTATTGACTAAATTGCCCCTAAGTTTAACCGATCCGTAATTGAAGTTTAAAAACTCGGATCTCCGATAGATTCGGCTCCGGAATTTCAACTTTCAATTCAAGATAATGACCTTAAAGCTTTAACACATGTCGAAAAAAATCCAGGGTTCTACATCCTCCCCCCTTATAAAAATTTCGTCCTCGAAATTTGGACGTTACTAAATCAAACGGGGATACCTTCCCATGCTTAACCTTGCCTACTGAACGGTATGCTAATCCTTTATTGATCAATATAAGGCTAGGCACTCACTTGTCGGCGAAGCACCTAGGTTTTCTCATAAAATGAAACATCAATCCAAACAGCTAGGAAACTTTCATAACATAAGGTAGCATAAGTACATACATGTGGCAACTGACTGCCCATGACAAAACACAAAATAAATTCATTTCTACCCAAAAATTTCTTCTCTCCCTCACATCCTTATGCCCTATCCTTCGGTGCCTGAGCATTCTGTCCTGGTGTGGCAAAGGCTTGTCCCTGGTTAGCCTAGCAAGGTGGCTGTGTGGACTGCTGGGGGCTTGATGCTTGTGTAGAGCCCTGCAGAGGTGACCGCCTAACCGTGGGCCTAACTCCCTGAGAATAAGGTGACATTAGACGGTGGGGACAATCTTGATCACGTGGCCCCGGTGACCACAGTGGAAACATCCACCTAAGATCCTCCTACACTCCCTGGCCACATGTCTCCTCCCACAGAGGGTACATTTCTCGTAAGAGTAGGTGGAGGGCGCATATCCCGCGGCCTGAGATAGCGCGAGGCGGGTGCCTGCGTGGTAGCCGTGTACGCAGCCGGTGAAGCGAACGAAAGAGGAGCCTGTGGTGTAGTAGGAGGACTCTGCACCTGCGTATGTCCAGAGGGTTGGTACTAACCCATGCTTCTGCAACCAATGGGTCTATGCCACCATAAAACACCGGGGGCCTCATCCTCCAAAGCGCCTCAATCCCTGTGGCATGGCGTGTAGGGATAGGTACAAGTACCGTCGCAGGAGTGGGGGTAGAGGGCTGCCTAGCTGCGAGTATTGCTAGTGTATCTGCTATGGACCCCAAGACCTGGGTGAGGTCAGGCTGCTCATTCCCCAATGGAGGAGGTGAGGTACTCCACCTCTTTTAGTGTGGTATCCACGACCCTGATCGCCATGTCTCATGGTTTACTCCTGAAGACAATAGCAAAGCATGAGTCTAATTCGAATCCCTTCAAAATCCGACATTGCATTTCATAATAGTAGGTATTTATTAAAGTCGAGTACATACATCAAGATACACATACCATAGCATAATAATATACTCTAAGGTTCCTTGCGAAGCCAAGATACAAGGTTGGTTGAGTTGCCACCAGTTATAGTCTAAGGCTAACGTGTTAGTGCCACTTAAGGGCAATAACTTTTCCTAAGTATAAGTCGAACTCAAGCCCCTAACCTATGCGAGCACATCATACGTCTCTAAGTACAATTAGAATAGTATAATTGTGCAAGTAGTTTCCCTAGTGACGCTAGGCTTCACACTCGATTATGGTATTAACCGGTCACGTAGTTAAGACCTTAGCCAGTTTAAAACTAATACTAATGACTAGTTCATTTAATCGAGTTGTTTAATTAAAGTCCTCTTAATCTGGTAATAGGTATGATGCTTCTAAGATCTACAAGATGTATGCAGGAATGCATATGAGTTTATGATATGTGTGAGAGGTTCATGCCCTGTATGAAATGCGTGACATGTGTGAAAATGTATGGTGATCATGAGGTGCACGTGATTATGCTATGTATGAAGTGCATGCCACCCTTTTGAGTTGTAATTCTTTATTAATTTGGACTGGGCATCGTGTCTAGAACGTGCTGCAGAATGAATGCGCATCTGTATCTATACTAGGACCGAGCACTGAGTCTAGGACGTGCTGCAGACACGCATCTAGAAATGTGCATCAGACATCTGTGAGCTTGTCCAAAATTATTATCATTTGGGACTGAGCACTGGGTCTAAGACGTGCTGCAGAAAATGCGCAACTGTACTTAGATGCATGCATCGAGCATCCTGGGCTTGTTAAATTTATATCTTTTTATTTTTATTTTATTTTATTTTATTTTATATATTGATATCTATATCTGTTTCTACTAGTCGTGGGGTTACATGAACTCACATGGACCTATCGTCATACCATGATGTGCGACTTATGCTTAGTTGGGATGTAAGACGCATTAAGTAGGGTTTAACAAGTCAATTATACCGGATACGCATAATTAGTACATATCAAACTTATGTCCCTAGTTTTACAATAACTCTAAATATACTAAGAGCATCCTATAGCCTCTCTTGGGAAACAAATCCTACCGAGACCTAATGACAAAATGTATGACAAGGACCTACCCTTCCCTTGTCAAACAACACCTAGGCTAGACTCTAGTCTGAATATCATTCAACTTATGATCCTAACTAAGAATTTGTTCATAAAGCATAGATCTTCACTTAACACGAAACATATAGCATGCACACCATGTAGCATATAATATCATATAACCATACCACACATAATAGTTTAGTACCATCATAGTCATCACATCAAGTCATCAGAGTATTTATAATATTATATTTTGGTGTCCTAGCTTCCTAAGACCCAGACTTGGTTGACGCAACCATTTAGACTAAGACTAAGGTTTAGTCTTATACTTGGAACATGACTCGCTTCCGACTTACTTCCTTCCTATTTCCTAATATATGCTCTTGTCAAGTGTGGAACCAAATTCTCAGTGACCCTAAAGACCTAAAGCCTAAGCTCTGATACCACTTCTGTCGCGACCCAAAACCCACCCTAGGAGTTAGAGTGAATCGTGGACGACTAAATCATGACTTACATGACTTGCTTGACGAACCAACCTGCAAAACCCACAGAACATATACAATAGAGGATAACAGCGGAAGCATAACTATAAAACACAGCGGAAGTATAACAAACCTCTAAGTATATACACATGGTCCAAGTTAATACAAAACAAAACAAAACAAAGAAAGAAGTGCGGACATGCCCGCCAAAATACATGGATATAATCACTCATGCTCACCCACAGCTAATCCACTCAGAATCTAACACCACCTACTGATAATCCTCTACGGGAGGTTCCTCCAAAGGTTCCTCGACGTACTCCTCCTCCACCCATGGACCAGGAGCACAAACATCAAATGGAGCAGCAGCTCCCTCAGAACCAGCCGACATAAGAAGTACGGCTGAGCATGGAATACTCAGCGGGTACTAAGCACTAACCAACAGTCATAGCATTCGGATAGCATACATAAAGCAGGAACAATTCACGCATATAAAGCAGGAATGATTCATATCATGACAATAAAGTAAAGCAATATGATTTGTCATGTTGCATTCATAAAAGCCGGTAAAACCCTTGAAATCTTGTGCACTTGACTTGACTGAAATTACCCTTTTTATGCTTGAAACCTTGTCTACCGTATCATGCGTGTCATGCTTGTATCATGCGTGTCATACTTGTATCATGCGTGTCATGTCATGTCTTGCTTGCTTGGAAGTAAACTACTTGTGAGGGAAGGGAGACCCTTCTTCCTAGAATGTTCATGCTTGTCATGCCATGTCTTGTCATGCTTGCTTGGAAAGTAACTACTTGTGAGGGAAGGGAGACCCTTTTCCTAGAATGCTCATGCTTGTCATGCCATGTCTTGTCATGCTTGCTTGGAAAAGTAAACTACTTGTGAGGGAAGGGAGACCCTTCTTCCTAGAATGCTCATGCTTGTCATGCCATGTCTTGTCATGCTTGCTTGGAAAAGTAAACTACTTGTGAGGGAAGGGAGACCCTTCTTCCTAGAATGCTCATACTTGTCATGCCATGTCCGAAGTAAAACATATCTTAAGATATGCCCCACCTCCAAACCGTATTCTTGAAAACATCGGTAAATCACGTCATGTCATTCGTGCTCGTGAGATCGTGTGCATACTTGCATTGGATTTAATATGGCAATTTGGGTAGTTCACAAAGCATAACATATAACAATTTGAGTGAGTAACAATCTACACATTTTACGAAATGTAAGAAACACACTATCATGAACCCTAATAAATTTCAAGAGTAATTAAGCATGGGTTCCCTTAATTTATCATTTATTTTGTTCACCTTGGCATTTCATCAAACATAGGGTGTGTTCATTATTTACTTAAACCTAGATCATGCTTTTCTAGGTGGGTTATGCTCACATCACACTTGTATGTTCATTATTAGTACAATGCCCTTTCCAACTCGTTCATCACATCATCCACACGGCATCCATTCGCCAACATCCATCTCCATTCACCATTCATACCACCAATCTCATAACACATATATAAGTGAAGGAAAACAAGGAGAAACAAAGGAAAAAGGGAAGCTATAACTAGGAGGGTAGCAAAGAGTGCAGACCTGAATAGGAAAGAAAAAACCCTTGCAAAAACGTGCGTGAGATGCTACCGAGCTTGGAGAACGTGGTCCCCCCGAGCTTGACCGAAGCTTGGGGTGATCTAGGGTATCAAACCCTTGATTTCTCCTTCAAGAACAAACCCTAGGTTAGGATCCCCTTCTCCTTTCAATCTAACTCTCAAAAATACTCTAGGTGTGTGAATGAGAGCCCTAAAGGCTCGGGCAACCTTTATAGGTAGTGAAGAAACCCTAAAATCCGATTAAAATTTCTGGATTCGCGATCTACGATCGATCGTAACCTGTCTACGATCGATCGTAAGTTGTACTACGATCCATCGTAAATTCTCCACGATCGATCGTATATCGACCCGAAACTTTTGTCAATTCCTGAGATTCTACAATCGATCGTACCCTCTACGATCGATCGTAACTCACCTACGATCGTTCGTAGGTTGTGTACGATCGGTCGTAACTTGCAGCAAAATTCCATATTTTTCCTCCTTCTTATTTCGGCCATAACTTTTGACTCGTTCGTCGGATTTTGACGATTCAACTTGCATTGGGTTCGTCGTTCGAAAATGAACATTCCTGGTGTTTTAGAATTTCTAAATTCCACTTTATTTATTGACTAAATTGCCCCTAAGTTTAACCGATCCGTAATTGGAGTTTAGAAACTCGGATCTCCGATAGATTCGGCTCCGGAATTTCAACTTTCAATTCAAGATAATGACCTTAAAGCTTTAACACATGTCGAAAAAATCCAGGGTGCTACAAATAGCAAAAGTTTGAGATCATCAGTCAATTACAATATGTATGCATGCATGCATGCTTCCTATCGTCATCAACTCATCTTCTAAAGGGTGGGGTGTTCCTATCCCATTCAGGAATGCATAATCCCCAAAAGTCAATAGCTCAAGTGCTTTGTTCCATTTCAAAGAAATTTCGGCAGCATTTCCCTATGGGTTCTCCAAGTACACGACTTAGACTAGGGCAAGAATGCCACATTTTCTAAATATGTACCCAGAGAACAAGAGAAACGACTGACAAAATTTTCCTCAATTTGAACAAACCATAAGCAACTGACTATATTGGAGATTATGCATTCCCAAACTGTCCAACCGGACAATTCAAGAATCATATACAGACAAATACACTTTATCACAAATAAGACCGAAAAGTTGTTAAACCTGCATTTAGCCCCACAAGAGAACTAAACGTCATAGTTTACAACTAGACCGTCCAAATAGGTGATACAAGAAATGCACTTGTCACACAATGATTCTTGAACGGGAGATCTAAGGTACAATGCATGCATGAGTATGAACGTAAGCCAATAAAAAATTTCAATCATCATAAATACAAAGTTTAAACATCCCTAAGCAATCATAACATAGTAATTAAACACATTTAATTAGTAGTTTAAACAGTTAACATAGACCACGGGGTTCTACCATGCACTCTATAAAGTATAGTAGAGCGGGAACAGGATTGTTAACAAGTAAGAATTACTTAATGCAATTAAATCGAAGGAAAATTTAATATCAAAAGATCTAGCATGTCATTTTAGTTTATCTCTCAAGTTAATAATTGAGAATTACTCGACTCTCCTATTAATCATTTGAATACTAGTATAAAAGAATTAAGGATTTAACTAAGAGCTTTAATTAAAGGACCCCAAGGTCCTCTTCCAAGTTGACCACATCAATCAAATTTCAACACATTGGGCAAGAAAAATAAAGTTTTTTAAAAATAATACTTTGACTGCCACATGTGATCAATATGCAAATGGGTTGTCAATTTGGAAGAAGACCATGTGGTCCGTTTTTCCATTTCCCTTTAATTTGATGTGATCAATGTGATGTCGAAATGAATACCAACCAAAGATTTTCAGAAAATCAAAGTCCCAACCCAAATGTCAAGGTTCCTAGATCAGAAAAATGGGATTCGACACACACAAAAGAGAAAAAGCTCAGATTAAGTCCTTCATCAAATAAAAATTTCTTTAAACTTCCAAATCAATCGAATTCTCAATACAACAAAGTAGGCACCAATATCAAGTAAAGTAAACTACGCACCTCTTTCAACTCACAATATTGGTGGCCTTTACTGAGGCAAATTTTGAGTGTACTGAGGATTTTGGACTGGGAAACCAATCGTTGGAAAACTGAATGCAAACCTAAGAAATTCAAACCAAAAACAAAGTTCATGAATGTTACCTCTCTAAAAGGCCATATTGGGTGTCCAAAAAAAATCTAAGAGGCTCTAAAATCCTACCTTGATTTCTTTCTTTCTCCTTGGATTGGTGTTTCAATAAAGAACTAAGAGGTTTTTCATTGACCGAGACAAGTCATGCACCAATAAAAAAAATAAATCTAAATATTAGTCTACAAACACCCACTCAAATAAAATCTGCAACCAAATTTTCCCTTACTCGAGCAGTAAAAGGAATCAGAAAAATAGAGGTTAACTCAAAAAATTAAAAGCCACACGGGCCGAAAATATCCCACAAATTCTTTTTAATTAAAATTCCTATTTCCATTTCTGAGCTTTCTCCAGAATCCAACACTGGCTAGGGCTCTCGCACGAAGACTTTGGAACTAAAAACATTTGAAAACTCAAAACCACTGATTTGAAATCTCAACGAGCATTTTGTCAAAACTCAAAACCTCCTATCTGAGATTGATATAACAACATAACAATTCAGATATTGACAGAAAAATTAAAGATGATTTCCTACTATCTGATAATGAAATCAATAGAGGATTATACTATTAGCTCCAAAGAATTTGTGGGATATTTTAAAAATTTAGAACTAGAGATCAGACAAATCCTTGAAGTCTCTGTAACGCCCCGAAATACCCCCTAGGAGTTTAGGGATATTTTAGGTGTCACACTGCGTACCTATCAAACCATCCTGTAATGCACAAGATAAAATACAATACTAACAACGATAATCAGAGCGCGGAAGCTAACATATATGCGGAAGCGTAAACAAATTTTCATTTCTTCTAATGATCCAAAATAGTATTCCAAGTTAACATAAATACAAGACATGTCTAAGTCTAAGGTGGACAGGCCCACCTATCAAAATATCAAAATACACAAGACCCTCTCATACTCTCCCCTCAACAGTAGTCGAGGTATGGCCAAGCATCGAGGTCTCGGTCCGCCTGAAACTGTAATGGAATAGCTGGCTCTCTCTCCTCTATATACTCTTCCTCGACCCAAGGCTCCGGGTCGAGGGCTCCCTCAGTACCTGCCGACATGAAAGTACGGCTGAGCATGGAATACTCAGCGAGTACAAGCTACTAGCAGACCATAACAATAATAAAACACACAATAGTAATATCATACAAGCAATAATAGAAACATCACAAAGAAACAGTATAGGGCATGACACAATACAAGCATCTTGACGTGCGTACATGAATGCGAAAACGCCGATAAAACTCATGCTTGAAAACCCCTGTCATGTCCCGGTATGCCTCGTAGAAATCATGTATGCGTGCATGCATGAATGCATGATCATCATCTTGTAAACCTCCATCTTGTAACTTGTGAGCCAGAGGCTAGCACCCGAATCTCCCTGGGCTACCAACCGATCGATCGATTGCCTACTTAGCGATCGGTTGCCTACTTAGCGATCGGTGTTTATGACCGATCGACCGGTCAAAACTCACTCTCTGGAAAATTTCCCCATACAAAATTTCTGACCGTGCGATAGCTACCGATCGATCGGTTATGGACCGATCGATCGCTGACTGGACCGAGCGATCGGTGCTCTGTATGTCTGGACTGTTTTGACCATATCTTTTGACTCGCTCGTCGGATTTCGACGATTCAACTTGCGTTGGATCCGTCTTTCGAAAATGAACATTTCTAACATTTCGGAATTTCCGATTTCTCCCTTATTTATTAATTAGACTACAAAAATGGCCAATTAGCTACGAAGGTGCTATTCATTAAGAATGAAAAAGTCCGGGGTGCTACATTCTCCTCCCCTTACAAAAATTTCGTCCCCGAAATTTGGACGATACATACATGCACAAAATCAAAACAAAATTACAAGCCATATGCACAAGTCTATTCAAACAACTCGGGATACTTTGCTTTGACTTCGGCTTCACGCTCCCACGTGGCTTCTTCTCGTGCATAATGTTGCCATTGCACGAGGACTAGCGGAATAGTCTTGTTGCGAAGCACTTGATCTCTCCTATCCAAAATATGAACCAGCTTCTCAACTAAAGTGAGGTCCTCTCGGATCTCTATCGGATCAAGCTCGATGACATGAGAAGGATCCGAGATGTACTTCCGGAGCATAGAGACATGGAATACATTATGGACCGCCGCCATGTGAGCGGGCAAAGCAACACGGTAAGCCACCTCGCCAACTCGAGTAATGATCTCGAACGGACCCACATATCTCGGGCTAAGCTTGCCTCTCTTCCCGAATCGCATAACACCTTTGGTCGGTGAAATCCTTACAAACACAAAATCACCGACTCGGAATTCAAGATCCCTCCTTCGGTTGTCGGCATAGCTTTTCTGTCTATCTTGTGTGGTCTTAACCTCTCCCGGATAAGCTTGACCCTATCCGCGGTTTGTTCAATTAACTCGGGGCCCAAAATCTTTCTTTCTCCCACTTCATCCCAATACAACGGGGATCTACAACTCCTTCCGTACAAAGCCTCGAAAGGCGTCATTTGTATGCTTTCTTGATAACTATTGTTGTAAGCGAATTCCACCAAAGGTAGGTGATCTTCCCAACTTCCCTTGAAGTCTAGCATACATGCTCGGAGCATATCTTCAATAACCTGATTCACCCTCTCGGTTTGCCCGTCGGTCTGTGGGTGGAAAGCTGTGCTAAAGTCTAACCGGGAGCCCATTGCACCTTGAAAACTTTTCCAAAACCTGGATGTGAATCTTGGGTCTCTATCCGACACAATACTCACTGGCACCCCGTGTAATCGGACTATTTCCTTGATGTATAGCTCCGCTAACTGATTGGAGTTGAATGTAGTCCGGTACGGTAAGAAATGAGCGGACTTCGTGAGTCTATCGACAACTACCCATATAGCATCGGTCTTCCTAACCGTCTTCGGTAACCCCACGATGAAGTCCATAGAGATATGTTCCCATTTCCACTTGGGAATAGGGAGAGACTGCAAAAGACCCGCCGGTCTCAAATGCTCTGCTTTCACCTGTTGGCACACCAAACACCGTGCCACATACTCCGCAACCTCCCTCTTCATATTTCGCCACCAAAAGTGACTCTTGAGGTTCCGGTACATCTTCGTACCCCCTGGATGCACTGTATACTTAGACCGGTGAGCTTCGTCCATAATCTCTCTCCGAAGGTCTGCATTGGCTGGGACACAAAGCCTTCCCTTGAATGTAATAGCACCTCGGCTAGTGAGAGAGAAGTCCGTACTACCCTTGGCCACTTCCTTATCCCGGAAAGCCAACAAGTCAGTGTCTGTGGCTTGATACTCCTGGATCAAGTCTATAAGGTACGACCGAACTGTAACATTTGCCAAAACCGGACTGCGGACAGAGTTATTCACACTGATGTCCAGATTTGCCAAATCTTTTAGCAGCTTCCATTCTTGAACCAACATGTGTGCTAACAACCCCTGAGGTCTTCTACTCAAAGCATCAGCCACTACATTTGCTTTACCCGGGTGGTATTGGATAGTGCACTCGTAGTCCTTTAAGAACTCAATCCAACGCCGTTGTCGTAAGTTTAGCTCTTTTTGGGAAAAGAGATACTTGAGGCTCTTGTGGTCCGTGTACACATAGAACTCCACCCCGTACAGATAATGTCGCCAAATTTTAAGTGCAAACACGACCGCCGCAAGCTCCAAGTCGTGAGTGGGGTAGTTCTTTTCATGCTCTTTCAACTGCCTTGATGCATAGGCAATGACCTTCTTGTGTTGCATTAGGACACACCCGAGTCCAACATGCGAGGCATCACTGTACCCCTCATACCCAAAAGGTCCAGATGGCACAGTAAGGACAGGGGCTGTGGTGAGGCGTTTCTGCAACTCTTGGAAACTTACTTCACATCGGTCACTCCAACCGAACTTCACATTTTTCCTTGTCAGGTAGGTGAGAGGTGCAGCCAAACTGGAGAATCCCTCCACAAATCTCCGGTAGTAGCCTGCCAATCCGAGGAAACTACGTATCTCCGTGACGCTCTTGGGCCTCTCCCAACTCATGACTGCCTCAACCTTGGCTGGATCTACAGAAATGCCCTAGGCCGACCACCACGTGTCCAAGAAATGCGACTTTCTCTAACCAGAATTCACATTTGCTCAATTTGGCATATAGCCTATGCTCTCTCAACATCTCCAGAGTAAGGCAGAGGTCTCGTGCGTGATCTTCCCTTGTCTGGGAATACACCAAGATATCGTCAATGAATACAATCACGCATCGATCCAAGTACGGTCGGAACACCCGGTTCATCAGGTCCATGACTGCCGCCGGTGCATTCGTCAGCCCAAAAGGCATGACAAGGAACCTCGTAATGCCCCCATACCGAGTCCTGAAAGCCGTCTTCGGAACATCTTCCGCCTTGATCCTTAATTGATGATTACCCCGATCTAAGATCAATTTTGGAGAAGAATCTCGCTCCCTTCAGTTGGTCAAACAAATCGTCTATCCTTGGCAAGGGATAACGATTCTTGGATAGTTACCTTGTTCAAACTGACGGTAGTCTATACACATCCTCATAGACCCGTCCTTCTTCTTCACAAAGAGAACCGGAGCTCCCCACGGTGAGACACTTGGGTGGATGAAACCAAGTTGTTGTAACTCCTCAATCTGTTTCTTTCAATTCTTCCAGCTCTATAGGGGCCTTCTATACGGTGCCCTTGAAATTGGAGCTGTGCCCGGAGCAAGCTCTATAGCGAACTCAATCTCCCGATTCGGAGGTAACCCGGGAAGTTCCTCCGGAAACACGTCCAAGAAATCGCTCACGAACCGGAATGGCCGAGGAGTTTTGTGCTTCTAGGTTTGCTATACTCAAGGCTGCGAGCGCGAGCAATGTCCTCTCTCTTAATCCTCGAAAGTGAAAAGGCTTACCCCCTTCCGGCTTGAAATTCACCATCTTCTCAAAACACGCAACATGCCCGTGATGGTCTGACAACCAATCCATCCCTAAGATGACATCAAATCCAAGTCTTGAAAATTCTAGGACGATGAGATAGGCTAACAGTCATTCTCCCCCACTTGAACAACACTATCCCTGAATCTTGTCCGTATCACTGACTTGCCGAGTGGAGTTGCAATGGTCAACTCCTGCTTTAACGGAGTAGCCTCAGTCAAAAACCCTTTGCGAAACTAGGCGACACAAAGGAGTGAGTGGATCCTGTATCGATCAACACTCGGCAAGACATTCGTTCACTAACAAAGCGCCTGTGCGATTAAGTGACTACTATTAGTAGATTTCAAACAACAAGCATCATACATAGGTAACCCTTAGTATAGAAACTCACAAAAACAAAACCATAGAAATTTTACACAAATTAAACCTAGAATTCGTGCGTACCTTGCACGACATCGTCGGATGCACGTGCGTCTCTCTCTGATAGGGCGAAAACTCGACCCTGTGGTGGCTGGCGAGGAAGCCATGTAGACGGTGAGGCCCTCGAAGCCTGAGAAGAGCTAGGCTGAGATGTCTGCCTAACCGGGGGCCTGCTCCCTGAAGACTGAGTTGGCAATTGACGCCGGGGACATCTCTGACCCATGTGGCCTTGGTCACCACAATGGAAGCAACTTCCTGAACTAACTCTCTGGCATTCTCCGCTGGATGCCTCCTCCCCAACAAAGAGCCTGCAACATCATGCAAATAGGAGGAGAAGGAGCATATCCCGTTAGCCCGAGTAACTGCGGGGCAGTAGAGGAGCATATGAGGTAGCCGGGCGAAATGCCGGTGACGGAAAAAGAGCGGGGAAGCCTGTGGTGCTGAATGAAACATCCTCGTGACTGAGCCGGCCCCCCCTGCAGACTCTGATACAAGCTCGTCCTCGTGTATCTTCTTTTCTCCCCTGAATTTTACTCGACTGTCCTTGTTTTCCATTCCTCTCCTTTGAAGACCCTCGGAGTTCGACCCTCGGCCAATAGTGCTTTATCAACAACTTCGGAATATGTTAGGTTAAACATCGAGACTCGGTCCTTGAGATAGGCATTCAAACCCACTCTCCGAATTCCGGGCCTTCATAGCCTCGGTCGCTATCATGTGTGGAGCAAAATCGTTTTGCTAGATAGCTACGAAAATTTGGCTTCATAAGCCGTACGGACATATTACCTTGCTCCAAGGTAATCCCAATGAATGCATTTATCGCCTTCCATTTTTCTTTCATCCCGACCGGCAAAAGTAGCCCACTCTTGTTGCAAACCTCCAAGAATTCCTCCCAAGTCCAATTTTGACCTTGCCGGGTCAACTCTCGGATCCGAAGTTGCAGACTTCCACCAATGATCGGGCCTCGCCTTCAAGCATAAACGGCGGCCATGTGAACCTTTCCACTTCCAGTAGGTGCTAATACCGAGAATATTTCTCAAGTTGCCGGATCCACCCTCGGCAACAAGTGGATCAATGCTTCCACAAAAAGTTGGAGGCCTCATCCTTCGAAAAAGCTTCTATCCCGGCTTGGGCTCGATTAGGAGGAGCCGAGCCGGCTATAAGTGCCGCTTAGGCGGACTTGTGGCCGGTTGCCTGTAGCCCACATAGCCCCCCCCAAAGTCTCGGATAGGATGCGAATGACTTGGGCCAAAGTCGGGTTGATAATCTCACCCAATGGAGCATCACCTCCCATTAACCCTCGTGTGTACCCGCGACCACCGGGTATTGCGTCTCATGCGATTTCTCCACTGAGAAACGACAATCCCCACAACATGAGTCTAACTTGGATAACACAATTAGTACAAATTTCGTAATTCGCTCAATACATATTCATCAGCATACTTAATAACACAACACAATTACTGCACATGATGGTATTGAAAATACAACAAGTACATCAGCATTACCAATCCGGTCCCTAGCGTAGGCTAAGCTTCTGGTTGACGCATTCAACTATTTTTTCTTGACTAGGACTAATCTTGTTTAGTCACATCCTGGAATACAACTAACGCCTTGTTCATTATCCGGTCTCTAGTACTATTGGGGACACCCTAGGGACCTAATGCCTAGGCGTGATACCCCAAACTCTGTAACGCCCCAAAAAATACCCCTCCGGATGTTTAGGGCCTATTTTAGGTGTCAACACATCGCTACTATCAAAACCATCCGGCTAATGCCACAAGTAAAAATACAATTACCCCGACACAACGATAATCATTGGCGACGGAAGCTAACATATATGCGTGCCCCACGCGTCAACCCATTTTCCATTTCTCTCTGATGATTAAAATAGCTATCCAACCGTTAAACATAAAATACAAGGACATGTCCGAAGTCTAAGGTGAAGCGCCCAACTATCAAAATATAAAAACGTACACCATCAGACCCCCCTTTATACTCCTCCCGCCAACAGCCTAGCCGTCGACGGTTATCGCGCACGATAGAGGTCTCACCGCCGTCCACGCTCAGACCGCACTGTAATGGAATAGAAGCGCTCTCTATCCTTATATATATTCCTCGACCCATAGGTCCGGCCGCCTCGAGGGCTCCCCTCCAGTACCTGGCCGACCATGAAAGTACGGGCTGAGCATGGCTTCCCCCCATACTCGCGAGTAACCAAGCTACGAGCAGACCATAACAATAATAACACAACACCCAAATAGTACTCATCATACAATGCATATAGAAAACACCTCCCACACAAGAAAACGGATAGGGCATACTACACTACAAAGACATCTTGACGTGCGTACCTGCCCATGCGGAACAACCCCTTAAACGCCATATACACAAACTCATGCCCAGTGAAATACCACCCTGTACCATGTCCCCCCCCGATAGCCTCGTCGAACCATCATTGGGAGCGGTGCATGCATGAAGGCATGATCCTCATCTTGTATAACCTCTTTGCCCTAACTTGTGACGCAGAGGCTAGAACCCCGAAGCTCCCTGGGCTGCCAAACCCCTCCTTGATATGCAATGCACTTGGAGCAGAGGTAGCACCCGAATCCTGGTTTTGCTACAAACCTCCCTTTGTTATGAAATGCACTTGTGCAGCAAGAGGTTAGTAATCCGAATGACACTGGGTCACCAACCTACTTCGGTTATGAAAGCACCCCGGTTTCTCCTCGTGAGCTGAGAGGTGAGTACTAGCAATGTCAACTGGCTACAACCTCCTTGAAACTCAGTGATTTTTATTACTCTGTTTAGTGTTATTGTGCGCCAGAGGGATCAGCCCCCACCCCTACCCCCCCAGACACTGTCCCTAGGCTACCACCTCTTGACAATCAGGTGTTGAACGGGTTATATTGTAAAGCCAGAGGTTAGTACACCCCGAATCCTCCCTGGGACTACCTAACCTCCTGCCAATGCAAAACTTTTCTCTGTTGTTTATTATATGTGCATCATGTCTGAACCTCCCACGGTTCAATCGCTTATCATGCGTGCTCGTGTAGTTGGATCATAGTGAACATCTGATATCCAAAATAGGGAAAACATACTAGTTTGCATAAAACCCTCTTGACCAATTCTATTATTGTAAGAACAGCCAGGCATAAAACCACATTTCTTTAGTTTCATTGCCAAAATTTAATTAATTTTAGGTATTTTGTCATAACATCTTTCAAACCACGCCAATTCACCTTAGTTGCTTTATATTCTTTTTTACATCGCCATAGTTTTCCCATTCCAATTCAACAATGGTAAGTTTGGGATTGTTAATTGAACATCCCTCATTTCTCCAAAACACTACACCCCCACATCATCATCCAAACATCTCCGGCATCCAATAGCAAGTACTCCAACCTATAATCCAAGCAGTCCTACCATTTCTTTTATCTCCGTTATCTCCTATTTTTTAGAGATGACACATTTCGCACCCCACGGCATTAAAACACATACGTAAACCAAGTAATCCATATTTCCATAAGGATTTTTTTCAACCTAGATTTATGCTATGGGGGGATTTAGGTTCGCAGGGTGTCATACCACCTTGCTCAAGGCTTGATCCTTTGGTGGGAACACTTGGCCATGAAGGCTCACAAAAGGGCCGTATGGGAATCAACCCCTTGCTGTTAGGAAGACAGAAGTTGGGAAGACCCAGAAGAAACCCATTTCGCAACAACATACGTGAGATCGTGATTGCCTCAGTGGGAGGAGTGGCTCCCACACGAGCTTTGAGCCTGGCCAACTAGAAGAAAATACAACAGTTGAGGTCGACCAAGGATGGTCCACCCCTTGTATTGTCTCATTGCCCCAAACCCATAGGTCAAAACCTCTTCTTTCACTCTCTAGCTCTCAAACTGTCTAAGGGCCTTGCGGAATGAGAGCTCAACCAGGTGCGACGACAAAACTTAGGGTGCGGGTTTAACTACCAAAAGATGTGAAACCGCCCTTATGACATCTTCTGCAAAAACGCCGAAGACGAGCGGGGGGGGAGCTCGTCCCT